>CM029613.1:13039705-14239705 GCA_017311315.1 Dendrocalamus latiflorus
TGTGTTGTGTGTTACCAGATCTCATCATTTAGAAGATCGCACGCACATAAACCAAACAAAAATAGCAAAAATGTGTGATGACACAAAATATTATAAGTTTATACGGATTTGCTAATTCTAAGGCCCCTGAAATTTTCTCAAGTCAATTTTTGTGACCATTGGATTTGTACAGAGATTGATGTGCCATATGATTGAATGTTGATCCAATGGATAAAAAATGTGACTCATGCTTAAGAAAATTTCAGTCACGTTACAAATGGACAATCCCAAGTTTATAACCATGGCAAGACAGGTTAGACAACAAACACTGTTAATGCACTGGTCCAAGCCCAACTATACTCATTGAAGACTGTAGTTACTGAATCATAAAAAAGCTATAGAAGAGTACCAAATTAAGGCGTGCTTTCAACAGTGCATGAAACCAAAGAACAGATTAGGGAAGATCTCATGCATGACAAAGATGCACTATGCATCCAAATTACCTGTCAGCAAGATCCAAGAGTCTTGGATAAAGTTGATTATCACGGAGATGCTGAATCTCTGACACTGTTGAATCCATTGATTGCATATCAACTATGTATCTTGTATGCAAATGGGTTACAGCAGCTTTAGTTTTCTCCAGAACCTCAGCAGCAGCATTGTTTTTCTTTTGTCTATTTAACAAAGCAACCTTCCGCTGATACTCAAGTTTCATAATCTCACCGGCCTGTGCAATTGAAACATATAAGCTGTATTAGACAGTTGCGGATCAAAAATGGGAACAAACATCAACAAGGACAATGTGAAATCGGTGCAGTATCAATCATTCAATTGATCATTGCTTTGGAACCCATGCTTGTTTTCATTCTAAAAAGATTTTTCACAGCAGCTACCAACTGCTGGATTATTGCCAACTTTGTTGTGTATTAACCACTGGTAAACAAACTAATTACTAGAGTTTTATGGTGCTTCTATGCTAGTCCAAACAAAGAACAGCTATGTCAAGATCAGCAGTTTGGTATTTTCATCAATTTCACATGATCCTTGTAATCAAACACAATTGCTTCAGAAAAAAGTTCTGCTCAGTACTACATTTTGTTTTAGAATGTAGGAAGCATGTCCTAACAAAATAGCCACATTAAAACAAACCATGTAAGCAAGTGTGATGTAGCAATTGAAAACTAGCCATTCTAATGTGAACTTTGAACTTCGTGATTAGAATAATATACAATTATACATAAAACTCTGACATAGAAAATACATATGCATTTGCATTGGCCATATAGTTTCATGCATATTGAGAGAACAAGTTTTATAGTTGCTTTAATTCACTATGTTAACTTCAAGGTTGTGAAGAAGTTTTACAATGATTCAATACTACAAACTGCAAAGTGTGCTGTCATAGTATTATTACAAAGTGTACTGCTACTGTGCTACATGATTCGATACTCCCTATATATATATGCTTGTACGCATTAACTTGACATATGAAGACTAGAAAGAAAATCAGTATAACCTGGCAATAGGTCACATCTCTGATCTCCAGTTATACTCTAGTAAAGACGATAAAAATTAGAACATCTTGCTAGTTTTCATGTCACAAAAAAGCTACAGATCATTTTTGCAGACTCTACGAGACCAAATTCTGCATGTTGTTTAGTGTGGAATCGTAAATGTTCTTTGATGTAAGGTGATAGTTTTTTGCCCCTTCAACTTTAGCTATTTCAAAAAAGTTTCCAAACAAGCCTTCAACTTTTAGCTATTTCAAAAAAGTTTCCAAACAAGCATCATCTCACCTGCCGAAAAAGTTTAAGTTTCATAGAACCATTGTAAAATGTCATCAAAACTAGTTCAGAATATATAGGTCCAAATAGCTAAGCAAAAAACATCATCACTGACTAGAGGATGCACCTTCACTTCATCATAGAGCTTTTTCTCCCAGGCTAAAATTTTATCTATGACAGTTGCCAGAGTCTCCCATTCATCATTTTCAAAGTCATCCTTCCCATCATCACCATTTTGCATGCCTCTGAAGGATCTATTCCATGTTATTATTTTCATGACTCTAGCAGAATGATCGATATGCCCTGTAAAAGATAGTGAACATATTTACATATTTAAAAAGGGAATTCAAATAATCAGCTAGATTTACACTCATTTTTTAAAAAAAATAACTGCAGGCAATATACGGAAGAAAAGTTTGTTGTCATTTGAATAATGCCAAACTGCCCAAGTAACTTCAAAGCACACATTGTACCAATAATGGACAAGGCCAACAGTGTTCCTACTATCAAGTTTATATATTTAACAAAAGAAGTTAAGTACTCTCCTTCAATTGCACTTCAAATGCAAATTAATCAACGTTATAACAGAAGTGAGCGCATGGCAAAAAAGAACAACCATAAAAAAGTTAATAATTTGAAACCCACATTGCAATCTGGTCTCTAGTGGCACTGGTGCTATATTTTAGCACGCCTGATCAAAATAGGAAATACGTAATAACATAATCAATAGGCCTTTCTTTAATAAGAAATAAAAATATGGACTTATATGCAATTCCACCAAAGAGGGTGTATCCAGTGCATCCTTCGGTTTCAGTTTTCCCATACTCCCCAGTTGTAATATTTAAAAAAAATCAGCAAAAATAATTATAAGCTAAGTTTGCCTATCTCTCTTTTTTTTCATTCTCTTGGTGCAGATCGAATTTACATTCGAAATTTTGGAAGATGATATATTATTTTTGTATCTACAATCTCTAGCTTTTTCTAGAATTTTCATGTTTGTTCACATATAGTTTTGGCATGGGGAGTGCAGGACTACAAAAAGGGAGCATACACCCAACACATCCTCTTACACCAAAACATTAAATACCTAACAGTTAGATTTGAATTTTTAGTGGATTTGTCTATGTTTGATATAAAGGGGAAACAAGAAAGCATCAGGTAGCATCCACCATGTTTGCGCTAATAATGCGACAAAGAGAAAATTGGTACAATATTAGCATCAAGAAGACCTGGGTTTTGTGTTCAAAGTATGTCTTGCAAATTGCATGGAATTTCCATGAAATGGAGAAGAATTCCTGTCTGTCCAGCAGATGTGAACCTAATAGAGGGCAAACATGGAGGTGCCTTTTGCACACGGGAACCTAACAGTGATGTACCCTTATGCAGATGATTAAGGAAATAAAGGATGGTTAATTAAGACATATTTGAAATGTCACGTTTAGACTGATAGTCCCTAAATCTGCCTGCTTGTGTGCTAATGGAATGTGAAACAGTTTTCTCACCCTCCATTCACAATAAAGAATCCATATAAATTTTGAGATGTTAAGTGTGAAACAAACCAGAAACTCTTCCTACGTGTATGGTTCCTGTAATGCACCCAAGATTCTTCACATGATAATGCATCCACATTTTTTCATATGTTATTCATAACTCATAAGTAAGAGCATGCATTTCATCACTATCAACATGTAGAGATACTGGGTATGAAATTGAAGGTAGAACAAGACAGGACAAAGGTTAGACGTCGTTGAACATTGAACATGGCAAAGGTCCAGATCTAAAGCGATTGTAACGGCTGTTAGAAAGTGATAACTTTCAGTATTTTTTTAAGATTTGTTTAAGAATTTGATGGCTTCCTCAGTGATCCCCAATTCTCTGTCTGTTGTCAATTTCTAGTACTACACATTGAATCATAACCGAGGAACCAACATTTATACACAGAACAAGCATAACAAAACAATTCAATATTTAAATTGAACAGGTTACACCCTAGAATTCCAAATATGAAATTAGAATGTCATCCAATTGGATTCTTTAGACAGACATAATCACAGTTGCTCAAGATAAACACATATATTTATAATGCAAACCAATAATCATGCTACATACTCCAATGATTGTACCAAAAACCTCCTTTTACCTATAGCTTGCTAGTTGCTACAAGAAATCTTGTGCACCGTCATGTTACAGGTTGGGAGAAATGGGATAGTGGAGTGTGGGCAGCTAACTAGACTTTTATAGCAACCCCACCACCACCACCACCAACCTTGACACTACTACTTGACCTCTATCAACCAAAGAATCCATCACATCGCCATCGCCATCGCCAAAAAAAAAAGATCGATTTTTTATGACAAGTCCACAGCAACAAACACAGCCCACCACCTGGCCGCCTAAAACATCCAAAATTGCAAGTATCAAGAAGCAATCAAGTCACTGACCTCTGTTGTCGGCGAAATTGGAGTGGTAATGCATCCTGTTGGCCTCGAGCACCTTGGACACCCCGCCGGCGCTCTCCGAGGCCTTCAAGAACCTCTCGTCGATCTCCGCAAGCACCCGCAGGAGGTCGACGCGCGGCATCTCGGCGGGGACCACCTTCCCGGGCTTCCCCCCGCCGACCACCGTGGCCGGCGGCGCCGATTCCGTGTGCTGGTGGTGCGCCGCCTTATGTTTTCCCTTCCCCTTCTTCTTCTTCGAAGACAGCCCGGGCGGCTTTGGTGGCAGCGACGGTGGCGGTGTGACCATCTCCGGCGTCCGCGGCTCCTCCTCAATCTCCTCCGGCGGTGGCGCAGCAGCCGGCGGAGGAGGGGAGGGGGGCGGGCGTGGTGGCGAGGCAGGGACGTACCTCTCGTCTTCCCGCTCTTGGATGATCTCGTCGTCCTCGCCGGCGATGGACGCGTCCATTGAGAAGAAGTAGTCCCACGTGTCAATTCCGGGCTTCGTCTCCGGCGGGGGCGGGGGAGGTGGCGGCGGCTGGGGTGTCACCGGCGTCTCCGGCGCCGGAGGCGACACGAGCGGCGGCACCGGCGGGCGGTGGCGCAGCCGCCTCCGCCGGTCATCGAGATGCCCATCGTCGTCGTCGTCCTCTTCCTCCACCATCTCCACCTCCTCCTCCTCCCTAATCGAGTCGCTGTGGAGCACGGCGGGGCCCTTGGCCGCCTCCGTAGGCGGCAGGGGCATGCTCTTGGAGCGGTGGATCTTCGCCGGCGACGGCGAAAACTCCGGTAGCGGCGGCGGCGGCGGCGGCATTATCGCGTCGACCGCAGCCGCCGAGGGAACCGCAACCCCGGACGCGACCGCGCCGATTCCGCCGGGCGCGAGCCTGTCGGCCGCCGCCTGAGCCGGCGGCGGGGGCGGCGGCGGCGGCGGCACTCCCTCCCCGTACGCGAACTCGGAGAGCGCGGCTCCCGTGTCCCGCAGCGAGAAGGCGTAGGCGGAGTGCGCGGCCGCGAAGGCGTTGCGCGCCGCCACGGCCGCCTTCATCCACTGGCGCCGCTCCTTGCAGCGCGCCACCGCCTCCTCATTCTCGATCCGCGACTGCGCGCACCCCATCTGCCCCTCCTCTCCTCTCCCCTCCTCTCCTCTCCCCTCCTCAGTCCTCACCGCATTGCGCAAGCACGACCAACCCCGAAACACCAAGCAAGCAGCTCAGCGGCAGCAGCAACTAGCAAGCGAAGTGGGCGAGGGCGAGTGGATCTAAAGAATTGTTGGTGCTCGTCCCGAGGCGCAGCAGCAAGGGCAGGAGAGCTCGGAGTGGCGAGGGCCCGGTGGGGTTTAACCGCGGGCCCACCAACCCACGCCCACCAACTGACACGTGGGTCTCATTGCGCTTGGGCCTGTGTGTCAGTGACGAGTGGGCCTGTGGACCGTGGTCAGTGGTGGGCAGTGCCCCGCGCGTGCTCTGGGACTGGGACGGGGTGGCGCGGCTGCCTAGCCATAGGCGGTAAAACGCAGTAAATACTCGGAAATCTCGAGGGTTTTTTACTCGTTGGAGTATTTACTTGCGCTTTTCGAACTTTTTGTTTGCTTCTCTGCTTTGTTTGGACTCTGACCTGTGCCGGGTTGTGGGGCCTACGTGTCGGGGGAAACGTTTGGGTCTTGCCCTGCTCAGCCCTACCGCTTCCGTTGCGGGACAGCTTGCTCCACACACAACCCCCCACTACACCTCGTCGAAGATGCCAGTGCATTACAGCATCGTTTCAAAAATGATAATAAATATTATTAAATATAATCTAAGTCATATAATAAACATTAAAAAAAGCAAGAAATATTATCATCAAGAGCAAGGCGGACCCAGCAGTGGGTCAGGTAGGGCGCCAGCCCCCCTACCGCTAGCCGGCCGTGTGTACCTCTCTCATCCCCTACAGCTCCACGCTAGCCATACGAATGACTTTATCAGGTTTAAAAAGTCTTTGTATGATGAAAAATTGTATTTGTAGTGGTGATTACAAGCCACAACGACATCTTAACTCTTGGCGTGGAGCCTCTCTCACTCTAATGTCTACAAGTCTATCATAGGCCGGTAACTTGGTATTCATCAAACTGGTCAGTAAATCCTATTAGCCCCACCCCCGAAAATTTTGATCCTGGGTCCGCCACTGATCAAGAGTGGGGTTAGCATGACTAGATCTACCATGGCCGATATCGTCCCTTTGGATTTAGATTTACCCTCCCTACCCTTGCCAGTTTTGTGGTTCTTCCTCACCTCCGATGATATACACCTCAGCCCAACTGATGTGCTTCGCCTCTCTGTTCGTCGTCCATGCCAGCCATGTCATGATCATCGACCTCGACTGTATACACTTCCATTTCATCGTCGTCCTCAGTAGTATACACCAAAGCCTTGCCGTCCGTAATGATGTGCTCCTCTTCTTTGCCACCAAGTACCGCTCAGTCTCTCTCCTCTTCATCATCCTAGTGCAACAACAGCATGTCAGCGCACGGAAGGAATGAGTAGCGGAGGCTCTGAGGGGCTAGGCTAAGAGACCAAAGGGGCTGGCTAATGACACAGGTCCACATGTCAGTGTATGCCAAGAGGATATGCGGGAGTACACTATGGCAGGGAGAAGGAAGGAGGATGTGGTGAATGGATAAACTCCCCATTTATATTGGTACTAGTAAGGTGTCTATGTGTTGCAGCAGAGTCCTAAAAGGATGATATATATTATCAAGCATGATCCTAAACTGTACAATGAACATTGAAAATTCTGTTACACATATATAAAGCGAAATACATATGTACAAACCAGTAAAGAAATCAAATTGGAAACAAATGTCCACAATTAGTAGTTGATGCTGGTTCATTATACATGCATATTGCAAAAAAATGGTATTTTAGGCCAAACCATGCTACAAGATGTATCATGTTGTTTCATGGTGTTGCATGTTGATGCTGGTTCACTATACATATGCACCAACGGCTTGTTTCATGGTGTGTGGTATAAATACCCTCTTGTGGGTGGTTGGAGATGCTGTGGATGTACTCCATACAACTCTCTTGAGCTAGTGTAAGGTTCTTTTCTCAATTGTACATGTATTGCATCTTGTGAGAAAGGAGAAAGGCTGTAGATTGCATGTATTGCATCTAGATCTGGATTTCGTATCCACTTGAGCTTGTGCATTTGTTGCACATAGTGAGACTCAAGCAAAGGGCTTGACTTGTTATTCTTGGAGGTTGCCGACTCCTAGATGGCGTTGGAGGCATTGTGAATGGTGGTCTTCTTAAAGAATATTCCGAAAAAACCTAAAAAGTTATGAAGGTTGGAGCTCACCTACTCGGAGCGGGAAAGAGCTAGTACTAGTGGATTGAGGTGTTTGACTTAATTCGTGGAGCCGGTCCAATTAGTTTGTGCTTACCTCAATATAGACTAAAGAAGACCTGCAAGTCTTCGAATACCACCATAAAAAGGAACTATGTCTTTGTGGTTTTTTTGTTGTGCTCAATTTACATTCAAACAATTTATATTCATAGAATTAAATTAATTACTTTTCATCCTAAGATCGTAAACTTCGATATAAACTTAAGGTGTTGGTGCACTTAGGCGAACCTAGTTGATTTAGGCCTTATTTGTGACAAACCAAATTGATTTACACTTCCGCTTTATAAATTGGTGTTAGCCAAATAAATTAGAAGAGAATTTTAAAACCACCTATTCACCCTCCTCTAGTTAGTCTTCTCGATCTTACAAGTAATATTAGAACTTGGTCTCTCATTTATTAAGCTTCATCGCCTAGAGAGTTAAAGGATGGTAACTAGCAGTATAGTGCATCTAGATGAAACACCTCCATTTGATGGCACGAATTATGATAATTGGAAAATCTGCATGATATGTTATTTTAAGGTCGTGAGCCCTAAAATTTGACGGATTATAGATGTGAGCTTTTCTCCTCCATTAGATTCTCTTGCTCCAACAATTGAGGAAGAGAAATGCTCACATATCGACTCTCAAGCAACTAACGCCTTATTTACTACTTTGAGTGCAGAGGTGTTCAATACCGTATGCAATCTCGAAAGTGCTCATGAGATGTGGACTAAAATTCAAGATAATTATGAAACTACCACCTCAATCGATGACGATTACATATAAGAGTGGATGTCAAGGAAAGAATGCTCAATCTCTAGCTTCGACGATGAAGAATCTACAAGTCCCTCTATATCAACTCAATGCTTCATGGTAAAACGTAATAATAGGGTAAATAATGATAATGACAATGATGAACCTACTTATGATAAGTTGATGAATATGTTAGAAGAGCTTAATGAATTTCTTGGGAAGAAAAAAGCTAAGTATAAGATTTTGAAGAAAGAGTTCGACTCCCTTCAACATGGTTATAATGTGCTAAAAGGAGAACAGGAGATCCTCCTTCTCAAGGAATATTCTAAGCTTAAGGCGGATATATGCATTGCATGCAATTTGCTAGATGATATGCATGTGTAGCATGTAGCACTTTTATTTCATCTAAAGTTAGCATATCCACCTCATGTAAGGATTTAATTGATATGCCTTGTTGCTCTAGTGAAATGCTTCTATTTTATCCATGCATTGCAATACTAACATTGTAAAGGAAAATAATAAACTAAAGACCCAAGTCATAAATTGGAAAATAACTTGGAGAAATGCTACAAAGGAAATGCATCTCTTGATAAACTTTTGGGCAATAAAAAAAGTCAAATGATAAGAGAGGTATTGGCTTCATCTCCAAGAAAAAATAGCAAGGTAAAGCACAATGCAAGATACACAAAGCTTGTCATGTGCCATGGTTGCAACAAGAAAAATCACTTTGCCTCTAAGTGCCCCAACAAGGTAGATGACAAGACAAAGTCATGAAAGAAGAGGTAAACCGAAATGAGCAAGACAAGAAGGCAAGAAGAAGTAGCAAATGCCAAACTTTCTACAATTACCGGGAAAAGGCCATTTAGTAAGGATTGTCCAAAGTTATCATTCATAAGCTATCTCTATATAATGAACATTATTTGCTTAGAAAGGAATAGTAATAGCAGTGTGTTTGCTAGGAAGTTGGTTCACAAAAAGTTATTGTTAAGGTCATTTGGTAGTCCAAATCTATTGTAACTAACATTCATAGACCCAACAAAGTTTTGGGTACCAAAATGTACATAAATGCTTAATAGGTACTTGAAGAAGCATTGGATGTTTGACTTATTCATGAAGAGGTGAATTTCACCATGTGCAAAATGGGAGCCAAGTTTGAGGATAATCTTACCATATCATAAACCATGTCATCTCGATAACAAGTACATACATTGAATTATTTAGCCCCTAACCTTTGTGTAGATTGCATAACATGAGAATCTTTTAAAAGGGGGTGCTCTTACTCTTGTCCTAAAAGTTCATTATTGTAATCATAAGCAAGATGGATATGGCACATTAAGGGGAGTGTAAATCATAAACATGTATATCACATCCCTAAATGTGACCAAATCAATTAAGTGCTAGTATTGATTTTCAAATTTGAGCTATTTAACCAAAAGTCAAAAATTTAAAATTATTAGTATATCTTTGAAAAACTAATCAAAAAATGTATACAAATGCATTTCAAAGGTTTAGCTTTAGAAAAACTTATTTCAAGTAAGATTGAGTTTCCAACCCAAAACTAGAAATCTAGTATCTTGTTTTAACTTTAAACTCAAAAATTGGCCAAAATAAATTCTAAAAGGAGTTTAGAAAGGTGTTCAATACCAAATACATATAGTTGGCTATTCAACAATTTTCCAAAAGGCCAACCAATCAAAAGTTATTTGGATTTGAAACTCATCCAAAATCTTTAGATGACCTAAGTGGTCACAATCTAGCACTTAAGTGAGTTTTGCCTTTCAAGCTAAAATTATCGACCTATATTGGCTCACAAGAGTATTTACAACTCATATGTAAAATTTGTTGCTTAAAATACCCTCTAATGCTCATTCTTACAATCTTAAAGATTTTATTGAAAATGAACTTGTTTTTGAAAAATAAAAGCTTTATTGTAAAAAAACTATACTTAAAAGAATTTTTAATCTTAGCATATAGTTGAAAATGCTCCACAAGTGGTTTATGATTTTTGGTAAAAAACTTTGGAGCAAGTTACAACATTATATCAATTCTCTTCTCTGAAATTCAATCCTTGGCATGCTTTCAGTCAAATTTAGTACCACCGCAGTGTGTATAGCGATACTATAGATTTTTTTTGAAAAATGGTTAATTTAATCTTACTTGGGGAGATTTGATTAATTCTTTAATGTAAGAATAAAGAATTGAATTAAAGACAGAGTTGCTATCGCCATACCGTCGGGCGACTAGAAGTAGTCGCTGAATGGCGAGGTGACTTTAAAGCAGTCGGCCAACGGAGGGACGACTGCACGCAGCCCCCCATGTTGTTTATAAGTTTTGTCAATTTTGTACATGTAAACTGGAAAAAATCTGGTGCAGTTGTAATAAAAGTTTATGTTCATTGTAAGTTGTAGATGCATAAAAAATTTTGGTAAATTTTATTTTGGAACTATTAACTGTGGAACGATCAATACATAGAGTGGTAAGTGATATTTTGGTGTTACTGAGAATTCGTGTACAGAGAGAACGTATGTTACTACTATTAAATGAGTTGCTATGTGAATCATTGAATACGAAAAAATGAGATAATAAGCTTATCTGAATAGGAATAAACTTCATAATACAGTTGGGAGTAACATGCCGCGTACATTTTTATTACATGCATAACATATAGCATGATATGCGACTAACCCACCCAACTACTCGTACGACCTACTGTGTGGACCGAGGCCACTTTCCCTTCCTTGAACGCTCGGCGTTGAACTCCACCGCAGCCTCTTTTGCCTTAGCTGCAATTTCCCTCTTTCTCTCGCGCTCCCTCTCGCGAGCCTCCCGCTCCCTATGCGTGCACGCTTCGAGATGAGCTTGCATCTCGCGTTGTATACGCAGGGTGTGCTCGTTCTTGCGCCGCTCCGCCTCCAGCAACTCCTTCTCCCGTGTGACATTCCACTCCTCGAAGTCGAGGGTCCATTGGTCCGCAGGGTGGATCTCAAGATCGATCCATTTGTGGTAGCCACACAGGGGCTCCGGAGACTATAAATACAGGGGAGAGATTGTTAGTGCGTGCTGTGAAGGAAAAAAGGTAGGGAAAAATGGTGCATTTCGTCGTTACCGGCTGCCGATAGGTTGCGGTGTCAAAACGGCGGTTGGGGTAGTCACTGGAGTAGTTTGCGCAACCCCAGTAACGCATACCTAGGCTGATGCGGTGCTTAGACTTGAAGAACTTGCACGTGTCCCCGCACCAACAAAGGGGGGGTGTCTCCCCTCAGGTGGGAGTTGCGGCGAACGCTTGGTGGGGACGTCTGAGATGGGGTTGTTGCTACGCGGCCGCTCATTGCGGGGAGCTGACCTCGTAGTCGCAGCAGCCCTTGCTTGTTCCTCGCGAGCCGCCGCAGCCCTTGCTTGTTCCTCCCATTCTGCCTTCTTGCGGGACTCCTCCCTAGCCTTCCTAATTTTCTCATTTATGTTGTCCGCGAATTTCTGCCATTCCTTTAGATTCTTGTTGTTCATCTCGACGTGGAGAAGAAATGTATGATGTAGTGTTAGATTATGTAGTGTTCTCTTGCAGATGCATTGCAGCTTATTTTATAAGCCAAAGGGTAGACATGTGATTTATTTTTGGTCGCTGCGCAAAGCTGCCCTCTTTTGTCACCTCACTGAGTAAAGCTGCATTGTGTTGTCATGTCACTGAGCAAAGATGTCCTGTGTTGTCATCTCACTGAGCAAAGCTGGCCTCTTTTGTTATCTCACTGAGCAAAGCTGCACCATGTTGTCATCTCACTGAGCAAAGCTGGCCTCTTTTGTCATCTCACTGAGCAAAGCTGCATCATGTTGTCATCTCACCGAGTAAAGCTGGCCTCTTTTGTCATCTCACTAAGCAAAGCTGCACCGTGTTGTCATCTCACTGAGTAAAGCTGGCCTCTTCTGTCATCTCACTGAGCAAAGCTGCACCGTGTTGTCATCTCACTTGGTTGTGGTGACTGCAGTAAGTGAGGTGACATTGTAGCCAAAGAACCCTGTAAATCGAACAAACAAGTACCCTCTCTTACGTGCTGGAACATACCATGTCGGAAGCTGAGGGGCCAGTCGATTTTGGGTCACCGAAGGAAGACCTTCCCTTAGAAAGGAGGGAGATGTTTGGTCCACAGTACCGCTTGATACCAAGCCAGCGTGCTCAACCAGCGTGGCTGAAATGCAGACACAATGAGTACGCGGTCGTGCTGACCCTGGATGGCATGTTCGATGGCGGGCGCCGTTTCTTCCGATGCCCACGCTCCGGGGTACAAATTACTAATAGTATATTTTTTGTTATTGCTTATGGACCCTCCATGTTTTCGTCCTTTCCCGCAGATGGCGAAATACGACTTCTCCCGCTGGATCGACCCTCCTCATGAATGGTATATTTGCCATTATGTGGATGCATTATGGGAGCGAGTATTGGAGTTGGAGGACCGAATCGAGACTTTCAATGAGGAGAACAATGACCTCCGCCAACAGATGCAACGCGAGAGGGGCAACGAGGAGGTTGTCAACATAGGAAGCTCGTACGATCCGACATGTTGCTGTGCAAACTCTAGTTGCATATGTGCGTGCCATGACTTCGAAACGATGCTCCCTATTGCCCATGACTTGCACTGTGTGCAATTGACCCTTTTGTGACTTCTCCTCCATGTACGCCATTATTTTCGACGAATATAGGGCCCGGGGATTGGCCGCATGAAGTGCGGCACTCGCGTGCCTCTCCCTGAAGTAGCGGATTGTGCTGTGAAGAACACCTTCCACGATGGCGACAAGGGGCTGAGAACGGAGGCCCCTGAGAACCCAATTGTACACCTCCGCAAGGTTAGTTGTCATTATGCCGTGCCTTGCGCCATCTGTGTCATGCAATAGCGACCACTTCTCCAATGGTTCCCCATCGATCCACTGCGAGAAGCACTTGATGTTTCGTGAGCTCCTCCTTCTTGGACCACTTGGGTTAGGCTCATCGATTGCTGTCAAGCAATGCGGTTGTGCCGCGCCAGCAGTAACCGGCCCCTTGCTCCTCTCTTCGATGTTCTTCCTAGTGTGCTCATCCAACAACCGCTACAAAGCATCAAATTTCCTCTGCTGGTTCTGCCTAACCAGCCTCTTGAATAGCTTCATTAAAGATTGTTTCGGGAATTGCTTGAAAAAGTTTGCCCCTAAGTGACAACTGCACTACCAGTTCCTCATGTCCGGCCAAGAAAAGGGCTCCTCGGAGTCTTCTTGTAGTTTTCTTATAGCCTTTATAATACCGGCATGGCGATCATGGATTACGCATACACCAGGATGAGTGCCTACAACTCCATCCCTGACATGTCTTAGAAACCATAGCCAGCTCTCATAATTCTCACTTTTGACAAATGCAATGGCAAGCGACAATAGTTGATTGTTACCGTCAACGCCTATGGCCGTCAGGATCTGCCCCTTGTATTTGCCTGTCAAGAAGGTCCCGTCAATTGAGATCACTGGCAGCATGTGCCTGAATGCTTCGATGGAAGCACCAAATGCAAAATAAGCCCTCTGCAACACTGCATATCCTGGTGGACTTATGAACGGCTTCTCATGCAGGGTAATGTACGTGTCCGGGTTCCTTTCCTGCAAGACTTTAAGCATATGAGGAAGGTTGTCGTACGCCGCCTCGAAAGTGCCAAAACGTTTTTTCAACGCCTTTTGCTTGGCACGCCACGCCTTCGCGTAGCTAATCTTATATTTGAATTTATTCTCTATAGCTACCACAATATGTGTGGCCTCCATGTCTGTCTTCTCCACTATCTCCCATACATCAAATTGGCTATAAATCTGGACGTCAGGTTACGATGCCTCGCCAATACAGTGTTTAGAATGCAGGTGTGCGGCTCCACCTTGGATACAATCCAGTGAGTCTCATACTTGGGTCGACGTGCGTGCACCCTCCAAGGACAACCAGCCTGCTCACACTTCACAATGTACTGCTCTTGACTTGATTTGACGACGCGAAATGTCCGCTGCATTGAAAGGGCTCACAGCTTGATGGCATCCTGCAACGCTACCTTGTCAGCAAACATAGCATGCAATCGAACCTCTATCTCATGATACTCCCATGGTGATTCATGCTCATCATGTGCGGAAACACCCTCCGTATTAAACCGATTCCATTCCTGCAGGATAGGAACTTCATCCTCATCAGAACTGTCTTCGTCGTCATCCTCTACAGCTGCCTCTTCATCCCATGCCCTCTGGTCATCCGAGTCCATCTGCTGCACGATGTACTCATTATGCTCTTCTTTATCGGCTTGCCCAGTTCCCTCTCTACGGCTTGACGGCTGTAACTCTCCTCCATGTACGGCATCGGATTCATCACGAGCAATTTCATCAGGAGTAACTTCATCACGAGCAACTTCATCATCTTCACCAACATGCGGCCCGCCCGAGCTGCTAACACCTCTCAGAGCAAGGGCGGACGCACGAGCTTGCGCAGCTGCTTGCGCAGTAGCTTGCAGTGAGCACGGTTGCACAAGCAGGACACACTCGTATCCACGGCGCTGGCACCCTTGCACAAAACCCTTTCACGAAGCAGAGCGCACCAATGTCTTCAACTCTCATTTGATGTTCGTGGGAGACCGGCTCCAAAGGCCTTGCACCACGACGCTACACACCTCGGGATCCAATGAAAAACACCGGGTCAACCAATGCAGTACATCTGCGATTTGAGCATTCTCGCCATCCGGAAGTACGAGAGTGACTTGCGGAAAACCGCTCAAATCCACACCATTCGGACCTTCACGAATGGTTCCAGCACCATAATACACTCTCAATGTAGTGGCTTCTGCCATTGATGATGTTGGCCTGCATATATGTTTCAATTTTGCGACATATCAAATAACATCGCACAATACTAAACTTTCTATACTACAAATTGTGCTAAAATTTCTATACTATAAAATGTTTCCTCCCAAATGTATATACTAACATTTCCATACTAAATGTGTCATACAGTTTCTACATCACAAATTTTTACTAACACCAACATTTCATATAAATAATAGTACAAATACAATATAATAAAAAAAATATCTGGATCTAAATAGATGGAATAGTTTCCACTCCTCCTCCTACCCTGTCCTGCTCTCCCTCTCCTCTTCTCCCTCTCTTCTTCTCCCCCTCCTTTGCTTCCCCTCCTTCCTCTCCTCTTCTCCCCCTCCTTTTCTTCCCCTCCTTTGCCTCCTTCCTCTTCTCCCCCTTCTTTTCTTCTCTTGCTTTCTCTTCTCTTCTTTTTTTTGTGTGCGCAGAACAATGGAATGAAAAACGGGGAGTGAGCGGCGGCCGAGTACGCTGTCTTAACGCTTCCTCGCTCTTGTCGCCCTTCCGTTCGGTGACTGATTGCAGTCGCCCAACCGTATAGCGACTGCAATTCAGTCGCTTAACGTTCGGGCGATAATAATAATTCGCACAACCGTTGCCATATTCCGTACATGTCGCCTTCTGGTTGGGCGAAAGGCTCAAGACGCCTCCCCATGGGGCGACTGGAGCCTATTTTTGTAAAAAAATTTGTTACAGGTATAAATTTGTAATTTCGAATAAAAAATAAATTATTCGTAAAAAAATTTCTCCGTAACGGAGCATTGGTCCAGGTAAATAGAGTACGTATGGGTCAAGAAGAAAAAACAAGAAAGAGCACGTAGCGTAACCCTCAGCCACATTTCAAACCTTTCGGTTCGGCCCATTTCCCACGTCCGACGTTGGCCCTCCCACCGTCCGCCCTCGATCCCGTTTCTCGAACGTCGCGCTCGCGCCCTCCGCCCTGGGCTGCAAGACTGCAACCCGCCGCCGCCGCTCTCAGATGTCGTCGCCACTGCCGTCCCCACCACCCTATGCCCTCCCCTCCCCGTCCCCTCCACCGCCTCCTCCTCATCCGCTCCCTGTCCTCCACTCACCTCCGAGACCACAACCTCCTCCTCCGCTTCGCTGCCCTCGCGAAGGAGCTCTCCGACCGACCCCCGCCCCCGCCTCCCCCGTCCCGGCCGCGGTCCCCGCACCCGTACGACTACAACCGCCTCATGTCCGCGCACGCCGCGTCCGGAGCTGGCGCCGGCGCCGACCGCGCCCTCCACCTGCTCGACGAAATGCGCAGCCTCCTCCAGCGCCGCCCCGACGCCGCCTGCTACACCACGGCCGCCGCGGCGCTCTCGTCCGCCTCCCGCCCCGGCGCCGCACTCACCGTGCTTGACGCCATGGCCGCGGACGGCGTCGCGCCCGACGCCGTGGCGTGCACGGTGCTGGTCGGGGTGTACGCCTGCCACCTTCGGCGGTTCGAGGCGGCCTACGAGGTCGTGCGGTGGATGGCGACTAATGGTGTGGCCCCGGACGTGGTCACCTACTCTACGCTGATCTCTGGGCTGTGCAGTGCCGGGCGGGTGGCTGAAGCACTGGGCGTGCTGGACTTGATGCTGGAGGAAGGATGCCACCCAAATGCACACACGTATACGCCCATCATGCACGCATACTGCACTACTGGGATGATTCACGAGGCCAAGAAGCTGTTGGAGTCAATGATTTCCGCTGGATGTGCTCCAACCACAGCTACTTACAATGTCTTGATTGAGGCTCTCTGTAAGGTTGGCGCTTTCAAGGAAGTAGAGGTGCTTCTTGAGGAGAGCAGCGCAAAAGGGTGGATGCCAGATACAATCACATACAGCACTTACATGGATGGGCTATGCAAAGCTGGCAGAGTAGATAAGAGCTTTGCATTGGTCGATAGGATGCTATCCAATGGGTTGCACCCTAATGAAGTTACTCTGAATATCCTTCTTGATGGAGTTTGTCGCAGCTCAACTGCGTGGGCTGCAAAACGTCTCTTGGAGTGCAGTGCGGAGCTTGGGTGGGATGCTAGTGCTGTCAACTATAACACGGTGATGAGGAGGCTTTGTGATGAGCGGAGATGGTTGGCTGTTGTCAAGCTGTTCACTGACATGGCCAAGAAGGGCATAGCTCCAAATAGCTGGACCTTCAACATTGTAGTCCACAGCCTCTGTAAACTTGGGAAGTTTCATAAAGCGCTTGGCCTGCTGGGAAGTGAAGAGTTTGTCACCAATGTTGTCACATACAACACATTGATCCGTCATCTCAGTTTGTCGGGGAAATCAAATGAGGTCTACCTCTTGCTTCATGAGATGATTGAGGAGGGCATTGCTCCTAATGACACCACCTACGGTCTTGTGATTGATTGTCTCTGTAGAGAAGAGAAGTTTTTGGTGGCTCTAAGCTGTTTCTACCGATCCCTCAAGGACGGTTTCTCACCATCTGCAGTTTCGAGTATTGTACGAGGTCTCATCGTTTGTGGTAAGCTTAGTGAATTGCATACTCTGATTGGATGGATTCTTGGGCAAGGCTTTGTAATAGATGTGCGTATGTACCGGGAACTGATCATTGCTTTTTGTAAGAAAGGATATTGTCGAGGCGTAGAAATGTACAAAGTGTGTCATATATTGGAAATAATGCTTGGGTTGAGGTGAATTTTCTCCAAAAGTCAACAAAAAGAAAGTTTATATTTCTCGAGCTAATATTGTACTTTGCATGTTCTCTATAGGATAGACTTTACAATTTTAATTTCATCCTTTTTTCAATTGCTGTTTCTGTTTCTATGCAATACGTCGATCCTTCATCTCGGTTTGCCGGGGAGAGCTAATGAGGTTACTTCTTGCTTCATGAGATGACTGAGGGCATTGCTCCCAGTGGCACCACCTACAGTCTTGTGATTGATTGTCTCTGTAGAGAAGAGAAGTTCTTGGTGGGGCTCTGCAATTGCTCTCTATATAAAGTTTGAGTGGTTGATTTAGTAACTGTTGTAGTTACTAACCAAACAGTATATAAGGGGACCAACTAGAGAGAGCTAGTGAGTAAGAATGAGTGGATCTGGGTATCCACGCCCCTCTTGAGGTTTATATACATAAATGGTGACAATGGGAAATTTTCATTTTACCCCTTAATAATTACAAAAGATAGGGGTGTATTGGTACATTCCTTTATACTATTTAGCATATTACATATTGGGTCTGTTGCAAGGCCTAGTCACGGGGATTTGGACCACCCCTACAACAGAACTTTCTCGATAGCAAGTGTGGAGATCCTGATGGGCGAGCTGACGTGACCAACTATTTCAGGCCTCTATCCCCCACCAGCAAGTATGAAGGTCCTGATGAGCGAACTGATGCAATTGGTAGGTCCAGCCCTTCCGACATCGATGCTCCGGCCGTGTCGCCGAGGTCCTATTCCGACGTGGATGGCACATAAAGACGGAGTCATAGGTCGGATCACCCCTCCGAAGCAATGCCTACGAATAGGGCGATGAAGCCCCACGACGCAGCTGACAACACCCTATCGAGGTCGAGCTTTTGGGGCGGAGTCGGGGGTCGGGCCGCCCCTACTAGGCGATACGTTTGAGGAGGGTAGTGAAATCCCGTGATGTAGCTGAAGGCGCCCGTCGAAATGGCACTTTCGAAGCGGAGTCGTTGGAGTCTCACCCACGAAGTGGTCAGACGAAGTCACGACCACGGGGCGGTCGGACGACGCGTCTACGACCACGAGGTGATCGGATGACATCACGACCACGTGGGGGTTGGACGAAGTCACGACCGTGGGGCGATCAGACGAAGCGTCTATGACCACAGCGTGGTCGGACGAGGTCTCGACCGCGAGGCGGTTGGATGAAGTAGCGCGGCGAACTCCCTGGTGAGGCGTGTGAAACATGTGAGGCTCACTAGGGTTACGATCCACACCAGGGACTCCTTGGTTGGATACGCGAAGCATGCGCTGCCTGCGCAGCCACGCATCCTGTCCCACGCTACCAGCTATACCCGGTAGAGCGGCCCGGGATGGCTATGTTCCCGGTGG
The DNA here is from genome assembly GCA_017311315.1 of Dendrocalamus latiflorus. Lineage (NCBI taxonomy): Eukaryota > Viridiplantae > Streptophyta > Magnoliopsida > Poales > Poaceae > Dendrocalamus > Dendrocalamus latiflorus. Next base: position 13,058,907 of record CM029613.1, read on the forward strand.
TTTATGCTCCGTAGAGTATGCCGGGGCGTGGAGCCACCGTGCGATTTTTTTATACTCCGTAGAGTTGCCTAAAACGGCTAAATTCCTAGCGTTTTATACTCCGTAGAGTATGTCGGGGCATAGGGCCACCGTGCGATTTTTTTATACCCCGTAGAGTTGCCTGGGACGGCGAAGTTCTCGACGCTTTATACTCCGTAGAGTATGCTAGGGCGTGGGGCCACCGTGCGAATTTTTTTATACTCCGTAGAATTACCTGGGATAGCTAAGTTCCCAACGCTTTATACTTTACAAAGTACGTTGGGGCGCAGGGGCATCGTGTAATTTTTTTATACTCCGTAGAGTTGCCCTGAACGACTAAGTTCCCAGTGCTTTAAACTCCGTAGAGTATGTTGGGGCGCAGGTCCACCGTGTGATTTTTTATACTCCATAGAGTTGCCTGGGATGGCTAAGCTCTGGACGCTTTATACTCCATAGAGTATGCCAGGGCGCGGGGTCACTATGCGATGTTTTTATACTCCGTAGAGTTGCCCAGGTCACAAGAGGATCCCAGTTTAGGCTTAGATGAGCAGGAAATGTTGGAGAGAAGCATCTACGATCACAAAGTGGTCAGGGCAAAGCCCACAACCCTATCGCGTTCGTAGAAAGTTGTATGATCCTGAGGTGGTCAAGATAAGGCTCGCAACCCTAGCATGTTCGTACAAGGCGATCGTGGTGAGGCTTACGACCATATCATGGTTGAAGGGTCTACGAGGAGAGTGCTGCCACCACTAGGTGGTCAAGCAGTTGCCAATGATGAAGACATAACGAGGAAATGGTCGTAGCATAGCCAACAGTGCTGAGGCTGACATAGGCCGGAGGGCGAAGGTCGGCAGAGGCCACGCGAAGTCCGGTAGAGGCCAGCGGGGGCCATGTGAGGTCCGGCGAAGGCAACGTCCATGCGGGGTCTGGCGAAGATCACGTGAAGTCCAGTGAAGACTATGCGAAGTCTGGCGGAGACCGAGCAAAGTTCGACGGAGGCGACGTCCACGTGGGGTTCAGCGAAGGTTCGGTGAAGTCCGCCAAAGACCGTGCGAAGTCCGTCCAAGGCAGGCATCGATGAGGACATGACCACAAGGAGTCGATCGAGGGCTGACGAAGCCACGACCATGAGGTGGTCGGACAAGCATTTGTGAAGCTTTGACCTCGATGGGTCGGACGAAATCACCGAAGGTGCGATAGGTGTCAACGGAGTCGGTGGCGAGACGAAGACTTCAGATCCCGCACTCCATCCCCACGCTTCGGACTGGCATTGACAAAGTCTCGACACAAGGAGGTCGTAGCTATTGGTGAAGAGTTGACCATGACACGGTCGTAGATGCAGCCTTAAGCATCTACGACTACGGAGTGGTCGGACAAAGTCTTCGACCACATGGTTGTCAGACGGTCTTTGACACGGTCGCAGCGATCCAGAAGGCGCCCTAGGCGGCCGCCGAGGCGGCGCCTAGGCGGTGGGCGGAAGCCGGCCGCCGCGACTTGACCCCTCGGCGGGTGGTCAGGCGGCTAGGCGGCTGGGCGGTCGCAGGCGGGAGTAGGCGGTCAAAGGTGGGAGCGAGGCGGCGTCAAACCAGGCGGGCGCGGCGGCGGCTAGGTGGCCGCCGAGGACGCCTAGTCGTGGGACGGCGACATATGAAGCATGACGAAACGGTGCGGGCACGTGACCAACTGACCATTTCCAGAGAGCGCGCAAAAGGGAAAAGCAGAAGCTAGGGTTGGGGGAGACTTACTGAGCCGCCGCAGCTCGACTGCTCGAGGGATTCCCAGCGCCAGCGCCGTCGAACCGCCGGATCCGGGATCCCTCCGCCTCGCGTCGTCGTCGCCGAGCAGCCCGAGCTTCTCCTCCGCCTCTGGCCTCCCCCTTCGCCGGATTATCCCCAGCCCCCAGGTACGCACTTCTTCCCCTCTGCCTACCCCTCCGCCTCCCCCTCCGGTCTCCGCCTCCGCCTCCCCTTCTGGTCTCCGCCTCCGCCTCCCCCTCCGGCCTCCCCTCCGCCTCCCGCCTCCGCATTCCGCCTCCCCTCCGCCCCCCTCCGCCTCTGGCCTCTGTCGCAGCCGCCGAGAGCGGAGAGCCCGAGAGAGCGTGAGCGGAGAGTGGAGTTGTGGACCGGGGAGGGAGTGGGGACTGGGGAGACGCGAGAGCGACGAGCGGAGCGCTTCTGCGCTTTAGAGTGGACGGCCGCACGGCGCCCGCACGGGTGAGGTGTCAGCAGTCGGCTGGAGCCAGCTGTCGGCACAGGAGAGGAGATGAGGATATTCCGATTGAGATTTGAGAATTTGTTTTAATTAGTGATGACTAATGAGTAAACTAATTTGATGATGCATCATATATTCACATGCACTTTTATTAATACTTTGTTAATCTTTAATTGTTTATGCTATGTATGTATATTGTATAGCATCAAGCATGTCATCTGTTGCTTCGGCGCCGGAGGTGAGTACCACTGAAGATAGCCTCAAAAGAAAATCGGGTGATGTAGGGTGGGAATACGGTGTGTTGGTGAATCCGAACAACCTGGACAAGGTAAAATGTGTTTTGTGTGATAAGGTTGTTTCCGGTGGGATTTATAGAATCAAGCAACATATTGCACACATTAGTGGGAATGTTGCGAGATGCCCCAAATCCACAAAGGAAGACCAAGAGAAATGTCGAAACTCTATTGCGGAGGCAAAGAACAAGAAGAAGAGTAAGAAAGCTCATGAAGATGAGGTTAGGGAAGATGTGACCATTCGAGGTGATGGTGAGGATGATGAAGGGCTCGAAGAAATTGGAGGATCGGCACCTCGAAAGTTAGGCCCTATGGATAAGTTTACCAATCCAATTGATCCTCAAGCTAGTAGTTTAAGCACCCAATAGCTTAAACGGCAACAAAAAATCACAGAGGCAATTTGGAAAGAGAGGCTTCATAAGGTGAAGCAATATGTGGCGAGATGGCTTTATGTATCAGGTATATCTTGTAACATATTTTTATTTTTATTCTTTAGGTGTACTCTTCAATGCTAATATGCCATTAAATATTAATTATATATGCATTAATCTTGTATCATGTTTTCATTTTGACACCTTAGGTGTACCGTTCAATGCCATAAACAATGATGAATTCAAGCAAATGATGGAAGCCATTGGTCGATTTGGCCCAGGATTCGTAGGTCCTTTCCAATATGAATGTCGAGAGCCATTGTTGAAGGAGGAGGTAGCAAGAACAAGTGGTTTGTTGAAAGCACATGAGGAAGAAAGAGTCATGACCGGGTGCTCTATTATGACCGATGCTTGGACGGACCAAAGGAGGAGGAGCATAATGAATTTATGTGTACATTGCTCATTGGGAACATGTTTTCTAGAATCAACGGAGGCTTCGGAAGATGCACACACAAGTGAGTACATCTTCGATTATGTGGATGCTTGTATTGAAAAACTAGGTCCACAAAATATTGTGCAAGTAGTGACGGATAATGCTTCCAACAACATGAGAGCAAAAGAATTGTTGAAGGCCAAAAGGCCAAATATGTTTTGGAGCTCATGTGCAACACATACCATAAACTTAATGCTTCAAGGAATTGGTAACATGGCAAAGTATAAAAAGACACTTGAGCAAGCGAAATCTTTGACTGTTTTTATTTATTCACATCACAAGACATTGGCCTTGATGAGGCGACATACAAAGAGGAGAGATATTATAAGGCCCGGAGTGACTAGATTTGCCTCTGCCTTTCTTACTTTGCAAAGTTTGATTGAGAAGAAGGTTGAACTAAGAGCGATGGCGCTAAGTAAGGAATGGGAAGGATCTGCTCATACTAAAAAGGGCAAAGGCATTGCGGCAACGGGAACACTCATTAGTAGGTCCTTTTGGAATGGTGTGAGCAATATGTTGAAGGTATAGCCTACTTCTAATTTTATATTTGTATGTCTTCTATTGTGTTCTATTCACTATTTGATAATGCTTGTATTTTGCTCATTTACTTGAAGGATTTTGAGCCATTGGTCAAAGTTCTCCGCATGGTTGATGGGGATGGTCCATCCATGGCCTTTCTTTATGGAGAAATTATAGAAGCTAAGAAGCAAATCAAAGAGTCTTTGAATAATGCGGAGAGTAACTACAAGTTGATAATTGAAACAATTGATGCTAAAATGAAGGGAAGACTTGATTCTCCATTGCACATGGCGGCATACCTATTGAATCCATATTACAGTTATCGTGATCGATCAATCTTTTTGGAACAAACCATAATGGATGGCTTCATTGAATGTGTCGAAATCTTTTATCATGGTGATGAAGAAGCAATGGATCAAGTGCTCAATGTCGACTTTGACATTTTCAAGGATAAAAAGGAAACCTTTGGGAAAACTCCTGCACGACTTGGATGTCAAAAGTTTGATCTTATTCCCGGTAAAGTTGTTCTCACTTCTCAAATTTAATGAGTCAATACATGCAAATTGTCTTTTGTCCATTACTAATATTTTTGTTTCCTATTATGTAGCCAATTGGTGGTCTAAGTATGGATGCCATGTTCCTCGCTTGCAAAGAATGGCTATAAGAATTCTTTCCTTGACCTCAAGTTCATCTGGATGTGAAAGAAACTGGAGTACTTTTGACATGGTTTGAGACTAACTCTCAAGTCCCATCTCTTATGTCACTATTTCAATTTAAGTACTTAACTAATTTTTACTTTGCAACTCGTAGATACATACCAAGAAGAGAAATAAATTAGATGTTCACCGCCTCAACAATCTTGTCTATGTCCAATTCAATGCAAGACTTATGAACAAAAAAGAAAAGAGCAAATCAAAGAATATAGATGTCCTATTAGCTTCGCACGCTACTTTTGCTCAAGGATGGGTTATTGAAGGTGGGGATGAGGAGGTTGACCCTGAGACGGGTCTTTCATGGAAACTCATTGAAGAAGCAAGTGGGGCTAATGAAGCTACACAACCTCGTAGGAGCACAAGAGTGAGAGAACTTCATGAGGATGATTTCGAATCCGAAAGTGAAGAGGAAGAGGAGGTGAACGAGGAACTTGAGAATGTTGAGTTCGAATTTGATCAAGATGAAGTGATTCCAACAAAGGATTACGGTCAATAGGATGAAGATTGATCATTTTATCTATGCATGCTACTTTGTTCAAGTTTCTTTAAGAATTATTTTGCCATGTATGGTTAAGAACTTTTGGTGTGAGATGTTATGATGTGAACTATGTCTATGTATGGTTGTGAACTTTTATTTGATATATGTGACTATGTTTTATTGTCTTACATTCATTTCTTATTTCTTTCATTAATCATTCTTTCATACTTACATAAATGTCTAAAGAGCAATAGTTGAATAAGTTTATCCACATACCAAAAGTCTCATGTATTGCTTAATTTTTAATGTGCAGGTTTACATGAAGCATTTACATCAAGAATTTACATCAAGTGATGCAATGGATATCATCATCTATCAAATGTACAACATTACAAATTATTCCAGGTAACAATTCTTCCTCCAAACATCATATATGTCTTAACATCGCCTCGGCCGCCTAGGCGGCCTAGGCGCTAGGCCCCTGCTTGCCGCCTGCCTAGCGCCTACTTGAACATTGCACGGTCGTAGAAAATTTTGAAAATTTTCTTGGATTTCTTTTGAATTTGGATTTCTTTCCCTTTCTGGCAAAGTCCCTTGAGAATGCGCTTTCCTCTTTTAGCTTCCCGCCTCTCTTCTTCTTTGGCGCCTCTGTGTGCTGCCGCCTCTCCACCGTCTCTCTACTCCACCGCCTCCACGCGTCGCCCAGAGTTGCGGCCGCCTCTGCCCATGCATTCACACTAGCCTCCGCTCGCGACCCCACCTGGTAGTCCCTAACTCCGTTCCTCTCCTTGCTCCGCATGCCACTCCTTGCTCGCTCGCGCTCTCCCATCGCGGCTCACCGCCTCGCCCAGTCATCGCACGTGTCCGCGCCATACCACAAGCTTCACTCCCCGTCAATGCTTGTAGGAAACCAGTGCCACCTCACCCTGCACCCCTGCGCGACGGCAGGCTCTCCACTGCCTCACTTCTTCCACACACACGAGAAGGCCAAACCGACCTACTATTCGCACCGCCATCCTCCTACTTCTCAGCCCAGCTGAGCACCCAAGTTGCCTGGAAAACGCCTCTAGTACCTCACTAAACCACCCAATTGTCTACCGCCGCCCTACACTGCCGCCATTCCTCTCCCCTGCACCGGTAAGCCCTTCCTGCAATCTCCTTCATTTTTCAGTAGAAATCCAATTACCTTAGTCCTTAGCATCTCCAAAGCATCCTGATTTCACCCTTGAGCTCGCCTTAGCACGAGAGTAACTCTAGAGTTCTGGCGGCGTGAGCCCTTGCCAGCGGGAAGGGCCTCACTGTGGACAGCTCAACCGGAGCTATCCCAGCCTAAGCTGCTTCTGCCACCGAGTTCGCCTTGGCCCGTAGATGGTTAAAAACCCTAGCAACTCGCCGGAAATCCACCGGAGTTGCCTTGTGTCATGCCCTAACTCGCGCCGCCTCCTCTCGCTGTTGGGCCAAAATCGTCGCCCCTCAAGTCCGGCCAACCTTGAAAATGGAACCCTAAGACCCTAAAGAACCCGTAGGTGACCTTGGTTGCCGTTGGCGACCTTCTCCGATGTTCAATTGATCACCGCCACCGCTACTCTGCTCCGTTGTCCTGTAGCGCCAGGAAGGGGGAAGGGAGGTAGAAGACGATGGCGTGGCTCAATCTCGCCCGTCCGCGCTGCCATCAACGGTCCACTCTCGCGCGCTGGTTGGGCCGTCTACTTGCGCGTTTATGGGCCGAGCCCGACACTGTTGAATACTATTCACCGAAATCGACCCGCTACTGTTTGAACCCAATCCACTTTGCACAGTGAATGACCCAGTACTGTAGCTACCTGATCCGCGATGAACAGTGTCAAACTTGTTACTGTTCATCTGAAACTGAATTTACAAAAATGCCTCCGTTTTGACCGTTTCAACCCCGTGAATCAATTTTCGACCTCCGTTTTGTCAAATCAAATCTCGATGAAACCCAAACTCACCCAATTCAAAAATCAATCATCCATTTCTAAAAGTCTATATTCCCATTGCAAAATTTGTCCAACACATATATAACCTTTTCGATCGTCTTGAACCTATCTAATCCAATTCTAGTCCTGTCATCCAACCAAGCATTGCCAAACTCCTACCACCCAACCCATTTCCTTTTATGTCCTTTCTTGTATTTAATTGTATTTTGTTCCCAGCTTGCATTCTACAAGGCAGGAACTTGTTGGACTTCGTTTTCTACGCTAGTGAATGGACCAAGCGAGTTGGTCAACTGAAGAGCCACAAAGGCGAATGAAGCAAGCTTGAAGCCGGTAGAAAAGATTGAGAACGACAGGAAGGAGGCAAGTCACATGTTTTTGATCATGTTGAACCTACATTTTGTTTATTATTTATTTATCAGTATTTCCATTATCACATATTTGTGCGTTGGTATTTTATGTGCAATAAATGTTTTGAGCGACATGATACCTAGTTACATCCTACCACTGAAAAAGCCTTGTTTACTTTGATAGTCATATTCACCTTGACAAAACTTAGTAATACTAAATTTACTATTTAAATAACCATGGTAGTGTAGGAAACTCAACTATTTCATACTACTGTTGAACATATCATTTTGTCTGTACTTGTACAAAAATGTTTCTTGGGAATTGATTATCATGAGAACCATGTGTTGGTTGAGTAATGCTGCTAAATACTTGGCATTTGGCCGGTAGAAATGTTAAACTGGCTCTAGGGTAAGGGGGTCTACTGGAAAGCCACAGAGTGACCTTCGTCCACAACCTTACCCTAGGGTGAAGGAAATGCTAAACTGGCTCTAGGGTAAGGGGGTCCAGTGAAAAGCCACAGAGTGACCTTCGTCCATGACCTTTCCTAGGGTGAAGGCTAGTAAAGTGATGGTAAAATTGGAGAAAGTAAGGATGATCTTATGCTGAGCAAAGAACATAGTGATCACCCAACCACAAGATTTGACTTGTCAAAGCTGGTTTAGTAGCTGCTCAAATCGATTAAATCTCTACAGGAGTGAGAAGTGTTAGTATGGGAGGGGGAAAACCATACTGAACAACAGTAGATTCCTCTCAGAACGGGCAGAAGATATCTGGTCGTGTCGGCGGATACCCGGGTCTGAGTTGGAGGTCTATCGGGTAGACCACAACAAATACCAGAGGAAAAGAGGATGTTGCAAGTTTTCGTGTTAGGGTTGCGACCGCACTCAAGCGTTCCTGTGGAAACTTCGGCTCTTCTGTATGTAAGTTAAGCTTTGGGTTTAGATGCCCGTATTGTTACCAAAGTTGGCCATTAGGTCTTATTTTAATTAAATTAACTTCTTTTAATTGTTCATAAGCAGACATGATACTTTTTCTATCCATAACTAAATTCATGGGCTGTTGCGGGTGGTACGATATCCCTGTTCTCAAAATCGGGGGCGTTACAACGACCATGCCCGAGTGGCTCAGGAAGTAGGCCACGGCTTCGCTGTCACCGTGCTCAGAAGGCACGACCACCGAGGAGTATTGCTTCAACGTGCTGTGCTACATGTTGGTGGCCACCGCATCACCGGACTTGCTCAGGAAGTAGAACGTGTCATCGCTACCGCCCTGCGCTAGCACGTCCGGAGATGAGGCCTCGGACCTTTGGGCAAGCGCCACGGGCCCTCCCATGTGTCCTTGGACGAGTCGAAGACCGCCATGGACAGGTCCGAGTACTAGCCCGTGAAGGGTGCCACGTAGGGGGAGTTGTACATGGCAATGACGTGGAGCTGCGACGCGCCCTGGCCTTGCAGCGGTGGAGGGAGCGCGCGGGACGCACCGGTGAGCGAGTTGGCGACGGTGAGCATGCCAGTGACCAGCGCGCAGTAGAGGACAAGGCCGCCCGACGTGGCCACTAGCATGGGCCCGGCGTGGCCCGGTAGGGGTTCCAGGAGTGCTCGGTGGTGTCGATGGCGACGGCTGGGTAGGCCCTCTTTGCCAATTCGGGTTAGATTTTGATAAATGTGGAGGTTTTGTGAAATCTAATAACCACAAAACCTGAGGTTAAATGTCACCGATCAAAGAATATATGGTTTTGTGCAACAATGACCATAATACATATGGTTTTGTGTAATTTACTCAAAATTAAACACGACTCAGATTTAGAGGAACGACCAAAGCTAAGACTGACTACTGCTCCTGCGAAAGTCCCTCCAGGCAGCCGGTCGCCCCGGCCATGCGCCACTGATTGAATTCTTCTTCAAATCCTGCAGCCCGTAGGCGATCAAGTGGCAACTCGATAATGTTGAACACCCTGTTATTCCTTTATTTCCAAAGCATCCAAGCCACTAGAGATGCATCCTTTATTTCCAAAGCATCCAAGCCACTGGAGATGCAGGAATCTAGCCCTTTCCGTTTGGTCCCAGTGAGCGATTTGCGAGTGCTCATCCACCAATCTTCGAAGATGACCTGATTGGATGGAGCGCACTGTGGCAAGCCCAGCCGTAGGAAGAAGCGCGACCAAACTTGCATCTTGAATTTACTGCACATCCTACAAGGATGTGATCGATCGACTCCGGGGTAGAACGACAGAGCATGCAAAGACCTTGATTTTGGAGACCCCAGCGTTCCAATCGATCGGCTGTCCAGCTCGAACAGCCAACCACATGAAGAACTTGCATCTAAGAGGGGGCCCAGGACTTCCAGATGGCTTTAGCACTGCCAAAGCGAATTGCTCCAAGGAAGAACGCCCTGTAGGACGACCTGGCGCTATAAACGCCCAATGCTTCCCATCTCCAGGAGACCATGACATCCGAGGAATTTATGTGCGGAACAAGTTTTAATGCACAACCTTTTACACAATCGCACCAAAAACTGATCTTAACAAGGAAGGGCCTTTGCTGAAGCTCTTCTAACAGACGTTCACACTGGGAAGTATCATCCACGCTCGTAGACCAAATGACAGGCTGCCAGATATTTTTAAGCACCAAAACAGGTCGAGAGATTTTTGGCTAATTGCCTATCTCCCACAGGGTACAATTCATTTCACGTTAAGAATTCAGTTCTGATTTCTAATGTACTGACTCTGTAGTTCATCAAGCAATGCAAACACGGTTTCACTTAATTTCTTCCTGTATCTCAACCTTTTGTACTGAATATATTGACAGTACAAACTACATCAAACTGTACAATCAGTGTTATGTACCTTCACCTGCTGTTGCCAACCACTTTAACTGGGCCTGAATCACTTGGCTGTGCTATCTTGCTTTCATGTACAGAATGGTAACAAAATCTTGGCATGGCCACCATAAATGAATCAACAAACTCTCCCGCTAGTCCGCTATATCTGAATTCTGTTTAGTACACTTAGTGGTAATTGTTTGCAGAAAAATGCTTGATTGTCAGCCCGGTGGTTTTGGAAAGAAGTGATTCCCCGGAAGAAATCTACCAATTAAATGAAATATAATTGAGAGAGATCCAATGAACATGTGATAATAGTAATAGAGGACTTTCTGACTAACGCCTAAAATGAGACTTACTGGCGACTCAATCCTTGATTGTCCAGCAAGTTCTGTGGAACTACTCCGATCAGCTCATTGTTCTGCAAGAATCTGAATGAAGAAAAACATTACACATATTGGCAAGTGACTATCGCTACAATCTACTGTAAAACAGCAAAAGCATATTAATTACAAAATGCAAAGAAGCAGACCTATGGACATTCAAGACTGTCTTGTGGACTAATATCATATTGCACCAAAGAATAAAACTGTACGACTACAAGCATGAACCTCAAGGAAATTGACAGTTTGAATTGTATATCTAGCTTTTTTGGTTAAACAAGGTGTTAAATGCTATTCATGCAAGCAAGTGGATTCCCAAGCTTTATTCCATCCTTATTTTCAACAAAAAGAAGGTACAAGTATAACCATTGTTTACACCTTAAAAGCTGGGCAAGTCACAAATTGCAGCAAGAAGCTATGCAACTGGCTACTCCGGGGTTAATTAAATACATCCCAGAAGTAAAGAGCTAACAACAGAAAATAAGGACATAATACCATGCAGGTACAGTGTACTCCGAAAGGATTTTTTTTTTGGAATGAAACAAACTATTGAGCCCCAACATAAAAAAAAGGTTTGTGGCTTGGAATTCTCTCCAAAGAAAATGAGGAATGAAAAATGCAATATTTGTATAAAGACAAGAAAGATATGTCCAAACTGTAACAATGTGAGACCTGTCAAAGAATATCCCAGCAGAAAGCCTACCAAGCACTTGGTAGACCACATTGAGAGCACAAGGTACACAGAGATAACCTTAATCTAGGGCACTCTTTTAAAAACATGCCTAATAACATGTCATATCATCCAGGATTGGCCTCAACCTAGGGCAATTATAGGTTAGGGTAAAATTGTGCCCCACAAGTTTTGATGCTTTTTTTTTGGCTTATGGCAAAATACTATGGATTTCGTTGCGGATGTTATGGAGATCTACTGGCCTGAGGTTGAGAAACACATATGTACTTTTCTGCTATTAATGCTTGCAAATAAATCCCATCGTTCTTGATAGGATTTTGAATTTCATCTTTTGGCGGTGATCGCAGCTATGAAATCAGGCCATCAGGGAATTGTAGCATGTAACTGGCAAGCAAAATTGATTCGATCCCATTCCTTTCCTAACAATTCCTAATTACGGATGTCTCCAGGAAGTTGTTCTTAAATTGTAAATCAGGGCTACTGTATCTCTACAGCACCACTCTCATGGTGCAATTGACAACCAAGGTTTTAAAGGCATATTAGGGCCTGTTTGGAAGATGGGGATTGCTCTAGGAATTTTAGGATTTAGAAATCCTAAGGATTTGGATCCAAATCCACCCTTTCCAAAAAGGCCCTAAGAAAAGAATTGGACAGACATAGTTGTAACGTTTTCCCCTATTGTTCTGTTGGAGATAAAAGGCAGTTTCCATATCACATAGTCCCTCCGTTTTGTAACACCTTGTGTGTGTGAACCAAGGAGGTGCTAATCAAGGAAAAAAATAAACACTATTATACCATGCTACCCCTATTAAGTGACTTAATCTAACGACTCAAATTCCTCTTTCCCAACTTTAAAAGCATAGATAGATATGGAAGAAACACAATAACTAAACTCTTTAAATCATCAATGGACAAATATTGTGAAACAATAGTTTCCAATAAACTGGACAGATATTATGAAATGGAGTTCACCATGTCTATTTCCATCTTGCAATGTGTCATAACATACTAACAAACCACAAGTTCATATCTAAAGTCAACTTTGCCGTTTTGTCCAAACATGCAACACATATTTATTATCACACCTAGAGAAGCGTAGCAATTTAAAGTAAGAACCATCACTGCATCAAATCCCAGCAGTTTTTATGCCAAGTATAAACACACTATGCAGGAGTGTATTCGTTGTATTGAGATAACAAATATTGAAGGCAAACAATGAAGTGTTGAAACTATAGTAATAATCCATAAGAGCAAAGTTACCCAAATCAACTCACAGTTCACGCAAATCCATGATTGTCCCCAATGTCTGAGGTACTGTTCCATTCAACTTGTTGTCCTGCAGGTGCCTACAAGAGAAATCTTTTTCCTAAGTAAAGTAAACTTTAATCATATAGTTTGGGAATTAAATAGGTAAGGATTAGCTTACAATCGTTTGAGCCTGCCTAGGTTGCTGAGATTTGGAATAGGTCCAGACAAGCTATTGTTTGCAAACGATCTGTTCATAGTAACAATATTAATTTTGCTATTTTATTCAATTTAATTAATTTTAAATAGAACATACATATCAGTCAGAGCAGTCAGCTTCGCAATGTCAGATGAAAGAGTTCCGGAGAGGCCCATACTCGAAAAGTTCCTGGTATAAATCAAGACAACAAATTGTTAGGGGAAAAAATAGTATTACATAAATGGAAGCACCATGAGTTCAACTCACAATGAGATGACACGTATTCTTGGTCCTTCATGACATGTAACTCCAGTCCAGGCATATCCATGTGGCATACATGGATCTCCATTCCAGTCATCGGGTAAATTTTGAAGGCTTCTCTTGATACTATCGAGTGCAAGTGCTGTAAATATTGTAGGTGTAATTAATTGACTAATTTTATTAGAGGAGCCATATGCAGATTGCAAAATGATATGCAGTTACAGTAACTTGCTGCATTACAAGAACATCTGGCAATAAAGGTTCTTATGCCCAAAACGATATTTACTGGATACTTTGCTATAGAGCATCAGGCAATAGAGTTGATGGGCACACTTGACAAATAATGTAAACAATTTGACAACTAGGTGGTGCAAAAATGTTAATGCCTCAAAGAATTATATCAAGGGGGATGCCTCATGGTCCATGTACTGACAAATTTACCATAAAGTGCATTTTCATGACAAGTTGCTAACTTGGTACATAACTACATATATAACAATAATGTTGTGTCGGCCACATAAGTGCCTCCAAAGTTATAACATGGAAGGGGATTTCATGTGTAATATGCATCTCATCATGCTAGCCAGGAAATTCTTCAATACTTGTATATGTAATATCACTTGAAAAAAATGATAAAAATAGGAGATGTAGTAACTGATGTACCATCCCGAGCATGTGTTAATCTTCCTAGGGGAAAAAGTCCAAAGACCTCGCCAGCATTGATAAGCGGAGGCAGAGCAGAAGCAGAAGTCAATATCACTCTGGTCAAGCCTGAGAGAATCCATTGTGTAGCAAAGACAGAAAGGCCAGCTGATGTTACTGTTAGACCTTTGTAAAAGCGGTAGTCATTTATATATACATCAAAGGTCCTCGAACTCTCAGGTAATGTATCAGCAAAATACAGAGCAACATAATAGCTATCATTCTGGAGAGGCATTGGAGGCCACTGCAACACCAAGGGTGAATTTTGTTCCCCCACCAAAGCTGTATTAAACACATCAGGAGGAGGAAGATTCCAGAATTCAGGCGACATAACATTGTGGGTGCTACTGACTGCATGTTTGCTGTCTGGAAATGGCTGCCAATGACGATCAAACCTGTCATCCGGGTACCTAAAGTTTGAATGTATGGAAGAAAATGAGTCAGAAATCTATACAATCCTTGAGATTTGTAGTTTTGTGTAAGTACAAAAAAGAAATAAATGGATATAACATAGGCCGCCACTCTTCACCTTTCTTTTTTGTGTTTCATTTAGTGAGCATCTAGGTGGCAATGTACTTATTTCTTCCTTGAAACACACAACTAAAATTATCATAAAATCACTAGTGCATGCAATTGTTTCCTCAAAAGAAGTGATGAGAGAAGAGATTTAGGAACTTCTGGTTATAATATATCATAGCTTAAAAACTTGTTTGACATTTGTGGACCATGGAAATCGCTCCATACGGTCTAGGAGCTGAACTAGCACCAACGACACACACTGTGACCATAAACCACCTGATAAATGCTATCAACCAGGGGTGCTCTACATTAACCTCGTATCAGAAAAGGTAAAACCTAGAGTTATTCAGTCCACGAGAAACTGAAACTGATCCAATAGGGACAATCTGTGACAAAATTTACGTAGCCCTGTCAATTCAAGAATCACGGAATTCTCCACCATACCCAGATTGAGTCAGCCATGCAGTCATTAAAGCTACCCAATTCTAGCAAATCGCAGAATCTCCAACACTTCATCACTAAGCATAAGAGGGCACTGGAATTAAGGGCAGAGAGGTCAACAACTCACCTCTCAACGTCGCCAGTGGAGCCAAACTTGGTGCGCGCAATGAGCCCCATGGCGCTGCCCCCGAAATCAGTGGCGTTGTACACCGAGTCATCAAGCTGGATCACCTGCAGCGCGTTGATGAACGGGCCGGCGTCGGTGTAGTCGGGGTTCACGCCGAGGCAGAAGCTCATGTTCCTGCCCCTCGCCGGGAACACGCCCTCGTAGTACGAGGCGCTGCCGGCCAGGCTGTCGTCGGTGGTGTTGACGGCGGTCCAGAAGGCGCCGTCCACGATCATGTCGAAGACGGGAGGCGGCGACGACGAGGAGGAGGCGCCGTAGAAGAAGGTGGGGCGGAGGAGGTAGCGACGGTTGCGGTCGACGCGGAGCGCGTAGCAGAACTTGGCGGCAGGGCGATGCGGGAAGGCGCGGAGCGTGGCGAGGGTGGGGTCGAGGAGGCCCTGGACGGGGAGCGAGCGGGGGGAGCCGGCGGAGACGTAGGGGCCGTCGGGGTCCCAGCGGAGGCCGCGGCGGGGGTCGGTGCTGGGGACCGCGGCGCCGCAGTCGAGGAGGTAGGAGAAGCCGCGGAACCGCTGGCCGGCCGCGAGGAGGGGGAGGAGGAGGGCGGCGGCGAGGAGAGGGGGGAGGGGACGGAGAGGCGGCATTTCGCTGGGCTTCCTTCCGCTGGATTTTGGGGGAAATGGAGGGGAATCGGGGTGTTTTTGCTTGAGCAGGTGGGTGGGTTGACTCGGTCGGCCGGGAAGGCGGGCGCGGTCAGAGGAGAGGAGAGCAGGCGGCGGATGCGCGTTTCGGCGGCGGGATGTCGTAGGGAGGGGATATGCGGGTTGGGTTTGACTGGGGTAGGGCCAACGCGGATTCGCGCTTCGCACAGTTCTGCTTGTCTCCCGTACCAGCTAAGATCTGTTGGGACCTGGGAGTAGGATGCAAATGAATTAGGTTAATTTCAACCTATTTGATATCGAATTCGATAGATATCAAATTTGTGAAAGGAATATGATATCTGGTCGAATTCAGATCCGGTACTAGATAGTTCATGTCGGATTCGATAACGAAATCAGGAGAACTATTATCCGACCGAATAGTATCAGTATTTGGATGCCGGATAATTATCCGGTCGGATATCCGGTAAAAGCTAAGAATTCAATTTTTTTATTTTGTTAGTATTTGTTTTTTGTTATGTTGGTTGGTTGCTACATGAACATTACTTTCTTTCTATGTTCTATATGGTCCACACAAACCAACAGATTTGGGGAATAGATCCCAACAATCAAGTTGATTAGGACTTTGTTGTTTTAAAATACCAAATTGATTCAATTTGGATTTGGGGATTGGTCTCTTGTTATTTTATTTCTTCGAAATTCAAATGGATTTAGTGGGTGGGTGGATGTGAATAAGTACATACGATTGTGATTTGTGAAAAGGATCAAAGTATTTTTTAAAAGTATCACTCAAAAGTCAAAACATGTTTGTTTAGTCAATTCTAAAAAAATGTGATTATGAAAGTGCAATCCTAGCTTACTTTAACAGGCAAATGTGCTCAACTAATTTATAAAAAATGATAGAGATTTTTTTTTCCAAAAAAGGCTCCAAAGCACTAAATTAAAATATTTGCAAACCTTTCTATAATCCAGATAGTTTCCCAGAAATATCTAAATACTTTAGATGTTTTATTTGAAGGAATTTGTTGATGACAATTGTCATGAATCTAGTGGTCATAAGAATTTGTATACTCCTTTCAATCCAAAATATATATCATTTGAGAGAGTTTGTTTTAGTTTGCAAATATTTAATATATATACATATATTTCAAAGAAATATGTTCGACAAAATGCACATGTCAATTATTGGTGGTTTATGATGACAGAAAATAGGATACCGCAATAAAAAAATCTCCTATGCAATAAAATGCTACCCCTGACCACAACACGCGCACACACAAATAGTTGTAGAGACTCACAATTCACTAATAGATTTGAAGTTATTTCTGATGGACATGATGCTAGCCAGGATAGTTATATCATAAATTAATGTGATTCGAACGGTTTTATAAGCATCGCAAAAAACTTTAGTCAAGATTATTTAATATATAGATTTAATTCAACCTTGAGATCATTTCAATTGAATATTTGGATCCCATCTTGATCACCATCGGTACTAATCTCCATGTGGGATAGTTAGTCTAGAGTGATTTCTCTATTATTGGAGAACAAAACTTTCATATGTACACACACATGTAACAACAATACACTGTTACTTTAATTACTCTAGCTTTGAGAGCGAAGAGCACTGTCACTATAGCACAGTACGTGTAATATATAATATTACATTGTTGCACTCTCGTGTGTCATATGGGCTCATATTGTTGTTGTGCGCCATCGTCGTTACAATAGGTGATTCCGCTAAGCATGTAAACACTGCTTCTAGAAAGATATAGAACCAAGGCATGAAAGAAAGGAATCAGGAGGATCAGATGGAGAAATGAACTATGGGCATAATACTTTATATGCACTCATTTATTAGCATTTTGGGCTCTACCAAAACGTAGAATTGCTATGATTTGTATATGAACCTAACAAAATGAGAAAAAGATCATAAAAAGTAGTACATGAACCTAACGAAATAAAAAAAATCATAAAAGCATCAGCATTCCACTAGAGGAGCAGTGAAGGATGAAAAGGTTAGGCTCAAAGAAAGATAATCACCCTTGAACAGACTAACACAATTACAAAATCTATAATCTTACTTGGAAAGCCACAATACCAAATAGAGACACATGATTCTAGTAACCAAAAGAAAGCTTAAGCCTATGCCACTGGAAAAATAATTTATGCACATATAATCTTTTTAATTAAGGTGAACCTTTTACAGAAGACACATAAACACTACACTTGCGAACCCTTTATGGAAGACAGAGGTTGGGAATTTACATTTTAAACTAACCTAGATAGAAAAATGGTGAACCCATCATGACATAAATATTTTAATTATGTTAACAAAAAAGTTACACCCATTAAGCTAGAATTGCATAATACTTAACACTGAAATTTTAATTAAAAAGGTATGCAAGTAGATATCTGTTAGGAAATTTTCTTTTAAAACAATTAATTGTAGAAACGGGCATATTGAACTAAAATTACAAAAAACTTATCACTAAAAATTCAATTAAAATGGTATGCAAGTAGATACATGTTAGGTATTTTCATGGAGAATTTTCCTTTTTCAAACAAATTAATTGGAGAAACAAAATAAAAGTGGCACACCAATAGAACTAAAATTGCAAATACTTAACACTGAAATTTTAATTAAAATGGTGTGCAAGTAGATTTCTGTCAGGTATTTTGATAGAGAAGTTTCCTCTTAAATCAAATTAGTTGGAGAAACAAAATAGAAGTTATGAAACCATTGAACTAAAATTGATATCCTATACCTAGCACATATATTCAGAACTAAGAGTTATTCATTAAGTCTTTTCCAGACTTGCTATTTCAGCAGTGCTTAGCACCTAAAGTCAGAACAATGGGACATTCAGTGTGTGATCGATGCTAGACATCTGGAAACAGAGAAATGGCAAAGTTTTTCAAAATCAAAAGCCTTCAATTTAGACCTAGAAGAATCTTTTCAAACAAGAAGTAGCTCTCCATGTGTGTAGTGACATAACATCTTAAAGCTTCAATCTTTCAATGGGTAGATAGTATCTCTTAGTTCTACCCTTGACGAGGGTTGTATATTCTAATGCCTCAACTACTGTAAATATTTCTTATTATAATTTAATTATACCATAGGGGCCTTCCCTCCAGTTTCACTTAAAAAAATATCTCACTATGACCCTATTTGGTATGGCTATAGTTTTTCTGAAAAGCAGTTTTTGACTGGGCTATATGTCTATATGGCTAAAGGGTTGAGCTGAAAAAGTTTGGTGTTTGTCAGTTTTGCTTTTAGGTAGGTTTTCTAGCTGTTTTGAGTAGAGAAATGTCTGAAATGTTTGATACTGTTTAAAGGATATTATGGTGGTTTTGAATTATCTTTTTGCACATTAGCATAGAAATGTAAATTTAAGCATTAAACATGCTACAAATTGGGAATTTCCAAATATGAAATACACAAGGTCACATATACAATGATCCAAGACTGCTGCGTACTTGACAACAAGAATATACGACTGAAAAAGGTGAGAACTACCATAAAATTGGATTTTGAAGATTTGGCAGCTAGTGGGCTGGGCTGGCTATCGAGCTTAACGAGCTATTCTCGAGCTTCGTTCAGAATTAACATAGTTCAACTTAAAATCATTTTATTTATCGTTTAAGTGGTTATTTTAAATTCGAGCTAACAAGCCACTATCGAGTTGAGTCTCATTAACCTTTTCTCACTCCAAATTGACTCATTTTAATTTCGAACCTATTAACTACTATAATCGAAGCAATTTTGATTCAACTACTGTAATTGAAGCAATTTTGATTCGAGCCCTAACAAGCTTTCTTGCCAGCAATGATGGATCTATGACAAATCTATTATCTTTTAACCAAATTCTTGCAATTTTGATCTGCTCCTCCGTCAGTCGGCAACTGAGCAGGCAAAATATTTAGAGTAATACACATGAGTGCAATCTGAACATACATGTAAACTAAATCTAGTGATGTGTTCAAGTTCCTTATCGATATAACTGAGAACATGCATTAGGAATTGCATTTGAGGAAGGTACAATAAGATTTCAAAATTATTTAGGATTAGAGATGTGCTTCTTCTCAATTAGTAGAGTTGTATTGATATCAACTACAGCCTTGCAGTCACATAAGAACTAATTACAAAACTAGTCCTTTGAGAAAAAAATTTAGAAAAAATTGGAATTAATCACCACCACCTTCAGTCCAACTAATAACCAGCAAAATTTTTAGAGAAAATTGTTACCAGAAAGTCTTGACTTCACGTTAATATCAATCTCTAATTTGTTGTGCCCACATCATAAACTCTTAAAAGTTCATGGACACAATGAACTCAATATGAACTTTTGAAACTTCATACTCAAGGGAGAAAAAACCCTAGATCTGCACGGGCTACCGTCCTTGCCTGGCCAGCCACCATCGTTGGAGCCAACGGAGAAAGGATGGCATTTGGTGAAGGTGGCAGGTCGGAGACAAGGGGCGGCACGTCGGGGGAGGTAGCCAGATGCGAGGTTCATGCAGAGGAGGCTAGAGGGCGTGGGGAGGTTACCGACACTGATCAGATGCAGTGCACAGTAGCACCACTAGGAGATGCGCTAGGACTGGCATTGTTAGGTGGAGTCGAGGGGATCAGGACGATAGAGGGCGACGTCGGAGCTTGGAGATGGACACCGAAGTCATCGGGATGGGGACTGAGGGTGGGGCGTTCCAGCGGACTCGGTAGGAGGTGGATGGACGAAAGCACCAGTGCGACCAAACCCTAATCTTCTCTTGAGTCCTGGGTCAGGTGTGGGTGCGGCGCTGGTTGGAGTGGAGGAAAATAGGACAGGGATAGGGGTGAAAATGGATTAAATACAGATGGATAATGGCTGTACTATATTTGTTTTTATATTTTTCTCAGATGCAGATATGAATACCCCAGATTAAATAATGTCGAATACATATACGGAGCGAATATGAATTGAAATGAATATAGTCACGAATATTTATCAAAATATGAAAACCGCTTAAACTGTACATCCAAAATAAATGAAAACACATAAATAGTTTATCCTATCAAAACATTCATAAAATTTAAGCATGCATAAGTATTTTCATCCATAATAGAATATACTGATAGTCGATCAGTACATAGCATAAGTACCAAGCATGGTGTAGTTCATAGAGTACACACACAATAGTAATTTGAACAAGCATAAGAATATAGCATAAGTACCAACAACATGTAATTCATGGAGTACACACGGTAGCAATTTGAACAAGCATAAGAACATAGTATAAGTACCAATAAATCAACAATGTACAGTTCATAGAATACACACAATCACAATTTGAACAAGGATAAGAACATAGCATAAGTATTTTCATCATAGATTCAAAGGCTTCACAGCTTGTCATTCCTCCATGTCCTCCAACACATCCTTCTCCAAATCATCCATATCCTCTTGCTCCAGCAACTACAAGTTATAACTGAATGAATATTAATGACATAATGAAATTAAGTCAGACCGCTATATAGGTGATGCAGTTTCATGTGCAAGAAGCAGTAGAACATATTTCAGCTGCTCGAGCTACATAGCATACTGTTGATCCCAAAATTTTTTATTGTCATATGATGTAAAAAATCTGTATGCTCTTTGGTTATGTCACTGTGTGTGAGTGTATTAGTTGCACAATACTGATCAGTTTGGGACCCCAAAAAAGATTTTTTTTCAGGATCATCAGTTCCTAGTAGTATAATGTTGGACCCCAAAGTAACACTTTCGGATCCTCTGTGTTAATCGCACTATTCCAGGATTAGCTAATGCACAAAGTGGTAATAGAGATACATATCAAGCAAAATGATAAACTTTTATTAAATAAAGAGTACGACTTTATGGCCAAGTCTTATATTAATTGCTCATTGACTTAAATAAATAAAAGAGAAATAATAACGGAAACAAGTAAGTAAAACAGCGAAGCCCAAAGAGTCTGCCCACAGGCAGACGACAGTAAGACACGACCTACTCGTCTTGGTTCTCATCATAGTAGTCCTCCTCTGAGTAGAGATAGCAAGAGTGAGCACAAGTTGTACTCCGCAAGTTACACGGGAAAATGCAACAATAATGCAAGGCTAACAACTGAAGGTATATATGGTTATTTGAGCGTAAAACAACATTTAAAGAAATACAGTAAATAGATAAGAAATTGTTGAATTTAATATAATAAGCAAATATTGTAATTTAAGTAAATTAATATCTAAAGTGTAGGCACTGACCTGACAGTAACCTATACACGGGTATCCCACCCGGACCATCTTTTTCCAAAAAGATTCCATAATTCCACTTAAACCAATTTTTGAAAAACAAAGTCTAATCCCTAAAATTTTTTCTTAGCATACCTATGACCGTGGGCATAGCTATCTAGGATAGTTTATACACTCTGCAGAGGTGGTATAACTTTACCTATAAGATATAATTAACTCATGATGTCGACCACTACACACTTCTGTAGGCATGTGACTAAGTAATCATAACAAAACCTTTACAATGCAAAGCCATCAACCTAGCCATGGCTCCACTAAGATTTTACCTCAATAAGGAATCTACCAGATCAGAGCCTCCTCTTGTGCCTTGTGAGACTTTCTACGGCCTACTCCATGCTCACATTCACCTATAGCAAGACTCAGGTTGAGACCCATAAATTAGTCAGGCAGAACTGTCCCATACCAACCTTGTGGTAATACAAAAGGGTTTTGTAATAGTAGCTCATAGACCAGTCCTTAATTGACTTAAGCAGACTTACCACATACTCCTTGTGCCTAGCCCACTTGTTGAGCCACCTAGCAACAACGTATGCTAGCAAGCACCCAACACCTAACCATTTGTCTAAGTCTAAACCAAGATTTATATTTTATTTTGAAAAGTTTCATAGACATTCTTGACTCACCGAAGTCAAGAATATATTTTAAAAGTTTTATCTTTTTATGTGAAAAAGTTATCCCAAGCCTAAAATTTTTTCTAAGTAGGTCTAAACATTTGCTACAAAATGTTCTAGCTAATACCAGTATACTAACAAAAGTTTTATTCTAGGGTGACAAGGTATAAGGATTTGCAATGTCAAAGGTGTCATAATAAATGAGTATTAACTAAGTTAAAACTAGAAGTGAAATACAGTGAATAAAATTAAGCATGTAATATAATTTTATTTGTGTGAGATCAATATAGTCAAGGCGTGTAACTTGCCTTGCTCTGCTGATTGGTGTGAATCGTCGTAGAAGAATTCCTCGAAATCGTCGTAATCTACATGTGAAAATAACCACCCAAACTCAGATAAAATTCAAATAAACTACAAAAAATTTAAAACATGGTATATTTGGATAGATCATGATTTTATATGAATTTAGAAATTTGAATGGACTCAATCAGAGCTAGGATGAATGAGAACAAGCTCCTGGAAGTTTGAATACTAAGAAAATAGATAAATCTGAATTTTTGGAATTATTATCTAAAGAAAAAGGGATTAATGATGTTAGCAAGGGAATTAAAATTTTGGTTGAATTAATTTTCTAAAGGAAATTTGGATTTATGATGTCATGCCGATGTCAGCAAATATTTGAATTTTCGGCTCAGTGATTGACATGTGTGCCCAACCCATGGCCACAAGGCACGGGCAGCTCACGTGGCACCCACATTGGTGTGGTGCCCATGTGGCCACCATGTCGGATGCCACACCACTCGAATGCAAACGTGGCTTCGCCGCTATGGCCAAGATTAGGGATCGAGGTTGCCAGCGAACGGTGGCATGGCCAGGGTAAGCGAGGGGCGTAAAAGCTAAAAGAGGTGATGGAAAGTTGATTTTACATATGCACAGCGCACGAGGATGACTGGTGATGGCCAGCATGGAGAAGGGCGGCAGTAGCGCATGGGTCTTGGTGAAGATGGGGCTTCGGCGGCTCTCAAGCTCGGTAGAGGGGCATGTGGAGTTCGTGAGGGCACGAGGACGATGATGGTAGCTCGGGCGGCATTGATGTGGCCAGAATTCCTTGTCGGAGCTGTGGCAAAGCTCAGAAAAGAGGTGGCGCTCGGTGTGGAGAGACTCGGGAGCTTGGAGAGGACTTCTGGAGATGGGAAGGGATGGGGTGGAGCTCCTAGATGCTAGCGGAGCCCTTTTATAGCCTTGGGGAGGGAATGCGGTGTGGCAATTTCTCTCCAACACAACGGTGGTGCTAAAATGGTTGGAAAGATATGGGGATAAAAAGATAAGGAGCACATGTCGAGGGGGGTTAGCTTGAGGGAATCTTGGGCGACAACTTCCTCTTCGCACGCGTGGCCGAGATGGAGCGGGGTGGCGAAAAAAATGGAGGTGGCTAACGGCCATGGCGGTGGTGCTACACAAGAAGGAAGAGGAAGAATGAGGGGCAGGCGGCTGACAAGGCAGGGCCCAGCTGGTAGTGGGACGGACATAGGGGTCCATGGGCAAAGGGAGAAGTGAAAGAAGGGGAGACGAGTGGACTGGCGCGAGGGATGGGCCGTGGGTTGGAGAGGGAAGTGAGCCGGTGGGAGGGAGAAGGTGGGTCGGGCCGGCCACATATCAGCCTGAGGAGGAGAGAGGAAAATTTTAAAAATATTTTTTTAATAAAAGCTGACGAATCAAATAAAGCTTAGAAAATAACAGAAAATTCTAACAATTTCAGAAAAATTCTCAAAAATTCAACAATTCAAGAGCAACTCGACAAAAATAAAATTAACTCAATTTGGATGCAAATGAACACAAGTTTGAATAAAACTCTCTCTAGGCTAAAATAAAAGAGAAAGGAAAAAGGGAAAGAAAATCTAGGAAATTATAATTAAATCCAACAAAATCAAATTTGAAATTTTGTGACGTCACATATAATTATGAGATGCAATCAAGAAAAGTTGGAGATGAGGCTCGACATTTGGAGGTATACATATAGTATTGAACTCACAATAACCCAATCACATACTGAGTTACTTGGGTCGGCAAGTATCTAAGCCGTTTTCACCCCTAGATGGGGAGAGTGAAGTCTAGCTTATATACGTGGTATCAGATCGGTAATTTCTTCCAACTTCAAATGGCAAAGAAGAATCTCCATTTCGCAATGCAGCTTCTTAAAGCACAAACCCAGCTGAAGGTCAGACAAGAAGGCCTTTTAAAAGCCTGCTGTTTGCGACGGCTTTTGGCTGCCCCGAATCAGAAGCTGATTTGAAAGCTGACTGGGATAAGGCCTATTTCAACCGCAAATTAGTTTTGGATTTTTTTTAACACTAATCCGAATTCCAAACCTAACCGACCAACATAAAAGCTGCATTAGACCCTCCACTTCCACCACCCGTAAGAAAACAAACTCAAAATAATTGATTCTATCAAGTGCCCTATATCCACGTATCCAACACCGTTGAAACAAATGAAAAAAAAGTAACTCTACAAGCTAAACCACTTAAGAGCATCTCCAAAAGTATGAGCCAGTTACTAGCTCTAAGATAACTTCTCCAATAGTACTAACTTTTAGCACATAGCTCATAATATAAATAGCCTCATATGACACTCTCACATAATCTTAGAATATGTGTATGAGACTAGCTCTTGATCAAGAGATAGCTTTTCTCTCTCTTCTATTAAAATATGAAATAATATGCTTAGAGCTAGCTCATAAGTCACTATTGGAGATGCTCTTAGGTTGTAGGTAGCGGTGCATATGGAGTCAAATTCTTGTTTTATCAAGCTTTTTTCAAATTTGATATAGTTTAATTTAATATCATTTTACACATAATTTAAAAGTATTTTCAAAAACAAACTAACGAGCCGAGCCGAACAGAGCTAGAACAAAATTCAAATTCATTTAAAATTAACTAATTTCAATGTTTAACCTATTAACGAGTATAATTAAACCAATTTTAACCATTTACCTCTTAGTAACTAGCACTCATCGCTAATTCACAAATTCAAAAGCAGCAGTTGATCCTAGCGACGATGTAGTTTTTTTGTTTCTTTTGGCAATAACTTTTAGCTAAGGTGATACTGTAGCTATTGTTAGCCTTTTCTAAAATATTCAATAAAAATAGAAAAATAGAAAAAAAATAAAAAACAGTGTCATATCCTTATAAATAATACAAATAAAAAACAATATTAAAAAAATCAACGTGTTTCAACGGCTGTGAGCCAGAAGTGTACAGAACAGGCCTAAAACAATAGCACAACGACGAATCAACGGCCCCTTCTGCACTGGTAGCCGTCGAGCTTCCCGTCGCCGCTCAGTGCCGCCGCTGGCCACGAATATCTGCTGCTCGACCACCGCGAATCCAGTCTCTGCTCCGCTCGACCAAAAAACAGTAACAAATCAACCGTGCGGGAGTAGACGCAGCCGATAATCCCATCCTCTAGTCGCCCCTCGCCATCGGGAACCACAGGTCACCGCCGAGCTCTCTCTCTCTCTCTCTCTGGCTTTCTCCGCTCTCACAGAGGCGCTTTCTCTGTCCTAGCGGACGCGAAGAAACGGGGCGGGTGCAACAAAGCAAGGCGACCGTTAATCTGTGGCTGACACAACACAGATCTCAACACACGATCCGGCGGTCACAAAATTGACTGAAAGATAACAAATTTTTAGGCAATCGAAAATAAGCAATTCCGAACAACTAAACATTGCATGTGGTACAATACAAACGTCCATGCATTAATGTTGGCCGGAGCCGAAAACCAAAACAGCGGATAGAGAGTGTTGAGGAACCGACGCTGGAGACTAGTCCGAACGATTCCTCTGCTTAGAACAAGAACGAATCAATCACAGAATCACAGAATAATAGATTGAACACAGAGAGGTAGAGAGAACTCCTGGCCTTTCTTTATTGCTTTAGATTGCATCGGGGTACATAATGAGGGGGGTCTAGGTCCCTATTTATAGTCTACGGTGGGGTGCCCAATTAGATCAGGACTCTGGATAGAGTCCAGGTTTCCTAACACTCCCCCTTGGGCACTCACCCAACATGCTCATGCCTCGTCAAAACTCCATAAAAACCCAGTGGGAAAAATTTGGAGAAAGAGTACATGATACATGTGATGCTGCGATGCACGAATTGCCTCGTTAAAAACCTTGGTCGAGAAACTTCATGGAAAACTCGTCAAGGGAAAAAGAGTACAATTCACCCAAATTCATTTAGTCTGCAAGACTTTATTTTTGGGTACTTAATCTTCATGATCAAGATTTATTAGCGGGCTTGTGAGAATTCTCCCCCGAATTCTGCACTTCTCTAAGTCTCATCATTCCAATTCCACGCACGCACCTTTCAAAGCTAGATGCGCGGAGTGACTTAGTGAACAAGTCTACATGACTTAGTGTGCAGTACTTTAATCTTGTCCATCTTTGCAATTCATGAGCATAGAGGAACTTGGGGTTGATATGCTTACATAGCCCGTCTGCACTAGTGCAACGCAAGCTGCATTATCTTCATGGATAATTGTGGGGGTTTGCACAATGTTCATTCCACATGACTACCGGATGTGGTGATCCGTTCAGCGGAACCAAGCGCACTCTCATGCGGCTTCATACAGTGCTATAATTTCTGAGTGGTTCGTCGAAGTAGCTACCAGGCTTTGCTTAGACGATTTCCATGAAATTGCAGTTCCACCACACAGAAATACATAGCCTGTTTGTGACTTAGCGGTATGCGGGTCTGACAGGTGCCCAGCATCTGTATAGCCAATCAAGTTCAAATCTTGATTCTTTCTGTGAAACAATCCAATGTCTTTGCTTCCTTGGAAGGTGTCCTTTATGCCCTGCCAATGCCTTTTGGTGGGCTCTGCACTGTACCTTGCTAACAGGTTCACGACAAATGCAATGTCCGGTCTAGTGCAGTTTGCTAAGTACATGAGTGCTCCCACTGCACTCAAGTATGGGAATTCCGGTCCCAGGACTTCCTCCCCCTCTTCCCTAGGTCGGAAAGGATCTTTTTCTTGCTGTAAAGACCTACCGATCATCGGTACTTTCGAGGGAAATGCCTTCTCAAAGTCAAACCTTTCAAGCACCTTCTGGGTGTAGGTCGACTGATGTACCAAGACTGCTTCAGGGACATGCTCAAGCTGCAGGCCTAAGCAAAACTTGGTCTTGCCCAAATCTTTCATTTCAAATTCTGACTCCAAGTAAGAGCTTGCTTCTTTTATGTCTTCGGCTGTCCCGATGATATTCAGATCATCTACATACACAGAGATTATACAGAATCCATTCTGGGATCATCGTATAAATACACAAGGACAGTTTTCATTTTTCGTGTAGCCTTTCTTGCAGAGAAAGTCGCTTAAGCGATTATACCACATTCTTCCAGATTGTTTCAGTCCATACAGTGACTTTGTGAGTTTCACACTGTACAGATTTCTATTTGCTCTGTCTTGGTTCGGGAGAGGAATTCCTTCAGGGATTTTCATGTAAATCTCCGAATCCAAGTTACCGTAAAGGTATGCAGTCACAACATCCATCAGTTTCATTTCTAAGTTCAAGTTCACTGCCATTGAGATAAAATATCTAAAGGTAATTCCACTCATGACCGGGGAGTAGGTTTCTTCATAATCAACTTCAGGACGTTGAGTGAAACCTTGGGCTACCAGCCTTGCTTTGTATCTCACTACTTCATTTCTTTCATTTCTCTTTCGAACAAATACCCACTTGTGCCCAACGGGGTGTATGTGGGAGGCGTGCGGCATACGGGCCCAAACACCTCTCTTTTGTTCAGAGATAGCAATTCAGTTGCTATTGCCTTCTTCCAATCTTCCCAATCTGATCTTTTCTTACATTCAGCGAGCGATGCAGGCTCGGAATCAAGATCGATGATGGTGGCAATTTTATTTGCGAAGTAGATATCGATATTAGCTGTTGTCCTATTTAGGGACTCTCCCGTGTGCACATAATTTATAGCCATTTCTTCATGAGTTGCTTCTTCTAGAGCGATTGCTTCTGCTGGAGCTTTACCTCGCACATCGCTTCTTTCAATTGCGGCGGCAAGTCCCTTTAGTTTTTCGGCTCCGATGTGTGCGCACACATCCATGCCAATGGGGATATTCAGATCCGGTACGCCCTTTTCGGAAGGTGTCATACTTGTGCCAGGTCTCAACTGGCTCCCCTTCTCATTCTGGGGGACTTCAATGATCGGCTGTGATAAATCCCGCTTATCCTTTTTCGCCAGGCGTCCCCGGTTACTAAGGATTCGAGGAACCGGAGTTCTCGTCCTCATTTTTTTTTCTGAGGCCTCTGGACGAGATTAGGGATACTTTCTGCTTTCTTTGGTATTTCAACCCTCTCCGGTGCAGTGCGAGCAGGCACATGCGACTTAGTCACGCTCTTCAAATCACTAAAGTGATCAGGCAGCTGATTTGCTAATGCTTGCAAATCAATTGTCTTCTGGACTTCTATTGTTTCACTAGTGCGCGGGTTATCTGCATAGATTCCCATGGTTTGCCACTTAATTTCCCGACATTATTCATCAAGGGGTTGATTTCCTCCCCCTAATGTTGGGAAATTTCCGGTGGTGACCCTTGCGCTAGTTGCATAGGTGAATGGATGTTGTAGGCCAATAGTCTAAAATTGATGAGATTCATTGCATGTAGGACTGCGTGTCCCAACATGTGGCTCGCAAATTACAATTCTTCAAAAGGTCGGGCAATAAATTTAATTTTCTTGCCAAACCATTCTGGGTATGGACATGCGGTACCGAATGCTCAACTGCAATTTCCATTGCCATGCAATAATCATCAAATGCCTTTGAAGTAAATTCTCCGGCGTTGTCCATTCTGATGGACTTGATGCGATGATCAGAGAACACATTTCTGATGCGGATGATCTGCGAGATCAATTTTTCAATGGCGTGGTTTCTTGTGGACAATAAACCCACATACGACCACTTCGATGAAGCGTCAATGAGCACCAAGAAATACTTAAATGGCCCTGAGACGGGCTGAACAGGACCGCAAATGTCTCCCTGGATGCATTCCAGGAATGCAGGGACTTCATCCTTCACTTTTAGAGTGGAGTGTCTAG
Source organism: Dendrocalamus latiflorus (assembly GCA_017311315.1). Taxonomy (NCBI): domain Eukaryota; kingdom Viridiplantae; phylum Streptophyta; class Magnoliopsida; order Poales; family Poaceae; genus Dendrocalamus; species Dendrocalamus latiflorus. The sequence goes on from CM029613.1 coordinate 13,088,379, forward strand.
TTATTAGTTTCCCGGTGGCACATACATGGCACACAAAATCTTCATGATTCGGGAAATTCTTCACATTAATATTATGCCCATGCGAGTTATTTATTATATTTCTCATCATCTGAAGACTTGGGTGGCCTAATCCGTCATGGCAGAGACAGAAGAGTTCAGAGCTTCTAAACACTGTCTTCAGTACAGTGTACGCTGCAGGCGCTTTAATGTTGGTATAATATAGCCCAGTTTCAAGTGAAGAAAGTTTTCTAATATTCTTTTGCCATTCTCTTCGCGCTTCATAATGAGCAGGTATTTCTTACCGTACTCTTCTTCAGTCTCAACGTGGAAACCATTTGCGCGGATATTCTTAAAACTTATGAGAGTTCTAGTCGATTCTGGGTACAATAAGGCTTCTTCAACAACCAAAGTTGTGCCCATTATGGCTCTTTCTGAACCAATTATACATCCATCGCTTCTGGCGATTGTCGTAAGGCTACCAGTGCTCTTACAAATCGACTGAAAATACATAATCTCTCTTAAGATGGTATGCGTTGTGCCGCTGCTAGCTAAGCACACTTCCTTCATAGGGCGCTACAAGTGTTCTAATATATGGTATTTTATTAATATGTATGAGAAGGCAATCAACACATAGATAAAATACACCAATATCAGAACATATCATGCCATCATAAACTGAATAAATGAATGAATTCATCAAATATCATCCAACCATCACGAGAAAATAACAATTCTTAAGTACCATCCATGCAAATTCTAACATATTCTTCCACACAAAATAAATGACAATTAAAGTCGAAATGCATTCAGTGCACTAGACTTCTTCTGCTATTTTCTCGGGTTGACATTCTCTTCAAGAGAAATCATGGCGTTAACTACTTCTAGGTCGAGAGGGATTACTGCTGTCGTGATGGTTTCAACTTCCATCGGTGCAGGCAGCTACTCAGAATTCTCCCCCTCAGCCGATGCAGAGTGGGCTTCATCCTGCCCTTGACCATCCCGCTTTGGCTTGCTGGCCTTATTCTCTCGTGGAGCATCTGATTCGCCTTTCTGGGCTGCGGCCTTACCCTTCCTTCCCCTTCTCTCATTAAGAGCTTTTCGCACCTTGTAGCTCCCGGCGTTGGCTTCACGGCCAGCGGAGCTCCTAGGTGACTGAGTGACGTAGTTCTTACGGAGAACTTTGTCCTGAGCCTCCGCAACTTGCATCATATTAGTCAATTCGGCGTATTCCTCATAGCCATCTTGACGATAGTTGCGTGCGGATTGTGCTATATTGGGGTGGAAGGTTTTTCTCAATTTTCTGTATTGGGGTACAAATCCTGTGCAAGGCAGAATTGTATTCCCTGACCGTCTTAAAGTCGGCAAAACCTCAGTCTGATCCACTCTCGCTCTGCTTGAGGAAGAATTGTGTACTTTAGCCTCTCAAACCGCTTCTAGAGTGCGGTCCAGAGTGCCAGCGCGCTCTTCTCCGTCATATACTCATTCTTGAGAGTGAGGCAGAGGTGGTGCCTGAGAAAATGAAGTGCCTGATCATTCTCCTCTGGTTTGGGTTGAGCGTCATTCAGTCCGCCAATCCCAATAGCAGCGCGGAGCTTCCTGGCTCCAAGCACAATCTCGACATCGGATGCCTACGTCAGATAGTTTTGGCCATGCTGGGCCAGCTCCTCGAACTTCCAGTTCGTTATGCTAGTCATCTAAATGTGTATAAGTCTACTGCTGGTAGACATGCACGGAATAATTCACTGCAGGTAAATAAATAGTACAAAGGGTTCTCGTAATGTTCCAGAATTTTCTATGCATTTTCTATAATTTTACTGCTAATTTCAGTGATTAAAAGCAATTTTCAGCAATTACAATTAACCAAAAACAGTAAATAAATACAGAGAATACATAAAACAGTAATGACATAAATAAATAAGCTTCAAATGCTAAAAATAATTCAAAATTCGGATTTCCGAAGCCCTTTTATGCTAAAATATGAAATTTCAGCAAATTCTGCACTTTCTGGGGGTTTTTACGCAAAATTTCAGTTCAGAGAAAAATACGCGCAATTTTCTGATTTACAGAGGGGTTTTCTGAAAATTCTGGACCCGCTCGTAAATTTGAGGGCTTATACGTAATTTTCGGAACTACGAAGCCTTTTATGCAAAATTTGGGACTCAAAATAAAATTTCAAGGGCCTTTCGATAATTTTAGATAAATTCAGGGGGTTTCTGCAAAAATCCGGCGCCGGCTATCTCTCCCCCCCTTTTTTTTTACTGGCCGGGCCGCTCTCTTTTGCTAGCCCATCACGCCGACTGCCCCATTCCCAGCCATATGCGGCCCACGGCCCATCTCGCCGACAGCTAACCGGGGCAGGGGTAGGGTTTCCCCTACCCCTGTTCACACGATGCGGCGGCACCTCCCAAACGGGCGAGGAACGGGCGTGGGGCGGCTGCTACCAGTGAAGTGGCGCGAGGCCGGCTTGAGGCGGGAGGTGCCGGCTTCGGGCGACACGGCGGAAGGCGGCAAGAGGCGCCGGCTACGGGCGGCGTGACCGGAGGCATCGGCTTCGGGAAGGACCGCTTCGGGCGGTGGCGGCACGCGGGCGCGGAAGGCACGGGGAGGCCGTGCGTCGGCGGACCCGGTGGCCGGCAAAGCGGGATGCGGCTGCGGGCCGGCAGCCGAACGGCGACCGAGGTTGGCGCGTGCGGTGCTTCATGCGCGCGGTCGGCCGGTGCTCCATGCGGGGAGGCGGCGTGCAGCGCGGTGGAGGCGCCGGCTTTGGGCCGGTGCGATGCGGCGAGGCCGGGGCGGCGGCTAGGCCGGGGTGGCGCATGCGCTGTTCAGGCGCGGTTGACTACACACGGCGAAGCCGCAGCTGGCGGTGGCCCGTACAGGGCGCTGCACGCTTATCTAAGACGGCGGTCACATTGGTCGGCATGCGGGCCGAAGGCCGGTGACTACCGGTTGGTGAAGCGAGGGGATGTCGGCTGCCAACCGACGAGGTGCGGCGATGGCTGCAATGCTTTGCGGGGTACGGCGCTCAAGGCCAGCGGCGCCTTGCTTCGGGCGGCGGTGTGCTTCGGGCACAGCGAATGAGGCGAGCGGAGGCGGCCATACGGTGCTACGCTACGGGGCGACAGCACGGTCAATCATGGAGCCGGCGGCATCCATCGGCCATGCGGGGCCATACTGCCGGCGGCGACTCGTGTTCCATGGCTGGTGACTGGCCGGCGGCCGGCGTCGCGCGTACAGGCGCGGCAGCGGCACCAATTCCCCCCCTTTTCTGTGTGATGCCGTGCAGAGCAAAATAGAAGGAGCGATGCCAATTTTCTCGTGCATTGATCGTGCAGAATCAAACAAATTCATGCAAAAATTTTCGTTTTCAATATACGATGCAATCAACATCTACCCCGTTTCGCAATCTACCGATCGACATTGTGTCGGCGATTTCAGATCTGCTCGCGGAAAATTAGGGCGGATTTGCATCGTTCTAATCTACAGCGCAATCAACATCTACCCCGTTTCACAATCTACCGATCGGCATTGTGCCGGCGACTTCAAGTCTGCTCGCGGTAGATTGGGGCGGATTTGCACCGTAGAGATTCAATCTAGAACGCGAAAAGAAAATACAGATTCAAAAGCGATCTAGAAAAATCAATCTGTGCTTCGATGATTACCTCGTTCACCGGAGCGAAGTCGTGCTGATAACGTGTTGAGGAACCGACGCTGGAGACCAGTCCGAGCGATTCCTCTGCTTAGAACAAGAACGAATCAATCACAGAATCACAGAATAATAGATTGAACACAGAGAGGTAGAGAGAACTCCTGGTCTTTCTTTATTGCTTTAGATTGCATCGGGGTACATAATGAGGGGGGTCTAGGTCACTATTTATAGTCTTCGGTGGGGTGCCCAATTAGATCAGGACTCTGGATAGAGTCCAAGTTTCCTAACAGAGAGAACTACACAGCCAGCCAGCAGAAAACAATCCTAAAACACGGACGGAGATTGAAGAGACAAGATCAATGCATGGATATGTCGATCGGTCGATGATGGATCACTCGAAGGCCCACGCGTTCTCCCTCCTGACCTCCTCCTCCTCCGGCGTGAAGTCGTTCACGATGCTGAACATCTCGCGAACCTCCTCCACCGTCAAGCCCTTCATCAGGTCCGCCGTGCACTGGCACGCCGCGTCCAGCAGCTCCTGCGCGTGGAGGTAGTTCGCCGCCAGGATCACGTAGAACAGCGTCTTCCTGGCTCCTGCCCAGCGCCTTGAAGAACTCCGCCTGGAACTTCTGGAAGTCGGCGGGCTCGCCGCAGTGCTTGGCGTTCATGAACTCGAGCACCCTGGACAGCGTGGGGGCCTTGACGTTCGGCAGCGGGATGCCGCCGCCCACGCACCCGTCCTCGATCATGATTCATGCCCTTGATGAACCCCGACTGCCGCGCGACGGCCACGTCCACGTGGAACGCCTCCCCGTCGGAGGAGCGCAGAGTGATGATCTTCCCTTCCTCCTGCTGCACGGAGGCGGTGGCAGCGGCGGCGGGCTCCTCCCCCTCGGAGGAGCGCACGACGGTCTTCTCTCCCTCTGCCGCGGAGGCGGTGCTTGCCTTCTCCGCGAGCTTCTTCTCGGCCGACGACATGGTCGCGTGCGTGCGGGGTCTTTGTGACGTACTTCGAGGTCGCCGGCGGCTAAAGTCTAAACAGGCTAAACGGCGAGCGTGATTAAGCCAAACTTGCGTTGATTGTTACGCTTGGTGTGTTGGATCAAGTGCTCAGGCAAGGCAAGGTGGCCATATATATGCTCGAATCGAACGCATCGGATCGAAGGGGAAACAGGCTCCTGTACGTCCTGTGTAGTATCAGATTCTGAAACGGGATCGAGTATATATGTTTCCGACAAAGGAAAAAGTTGTGATACGTACGGACTACGGAGCATAGCGCGCTACGATGACGACGAGCCCCCACAAACAAGGTGTAATCCGCCTAGGGGCCATGGAGCTTGAGAAATGATTTTATGCTTTCATCTCTAATAAGAAAATTATTAATATCAAAACACATAAAAAGATAAGTAATATCTATACACTGTTTGTAGTGTTTTAAAAATTGTATAAAGGGACTGTTCATTGCACAATCAATTAAAAAAATTCTTTTCAGTCGATTCTGAGAGCCGTTTGATTCTTATCGTGTGGTGTTTGTTGTTGGCCGATTTTACTATTGCTTTTGAACAGCCCACCTACAACTTTAACGGGCCCATAGTTTTGAGGTTACAAACCCGTTATGGCCCAACCTAAAAAAATTAAAACAGCAGAAATTGACCACGGTGCTAGCCCAACTAAATTGTGAGCCCAAAATTAAGCCTAAAAACGTGTAAACCTAGCCTTACATGTATCATGTCTCTCCAAGAAAACCAAAAACAAAAACAGAAGAGGACAATTGCAGGGAGGCGGCGGATCATAAAACAGAATAACAATAAAACACAAGATTAATGAAAACATAAAAAACAAAATACAGAGGGATAATAATAGATCATAAAACCTTAGTATTTTGCTTCCTTGCAGTTTTTCTTTTAACTGCTTTCATAACCTGGATACTTATACAAGGCAATGATATCAAATTTGGGGCAAACTGTTGAAAATGAATTCATCATCTAAACTAACGACAGAAAAAACATACTATCTTCTTAAAAGTGTCGAAAATGAACTCATCATCTAAAGAGTCATCCAAATCTAAAAAGTTAAAACACACCAGTCAATATGAATAACATAAAAACAAAGAAAAATGGAAAATGAAAACTCACAGTTCGCTTCAACTTCATCAGCAGTGCCACAATCTGAAGCAACATAATCATCATCATTAGTCAGACCATCACCATCTCCACTAGAATTAGAAATGATTGTCCACTAAATCAAAATCTTCTTTAGCCATTCTAAAACCACAAAAAGAACAAGAAAGCATGAATGTGAGAAGCATATTACAGTAACATACTAGCATTGTACAAATGCTTATTCAAAACAATGTAAATTCTAACCACGTAACACACTATAGAAGTTGCACTCCATAGACTACAACCTAACACATTATTAAAAAAATTGCAGATCTCCACCTATCCAAGTGTATTGGAGAGCATTGATTTCACCCAAATGGGGACATAAAGAACATATATATTAGCATAGATGGAAACAAACTACATATAACCACACATCAATTAACAGTGCAAAGTTATACATGAATGACGTCCAAGTTTTTTTGGATTAATCAGAAAACTACAAAAGAACACAACTAACAACTTTCAAGTTCACAAATCATTTCATGTTCACAAATCGTAATTCACTTCTAGATAGATATGAGTACGATATCATTAGAAGTCAAGATGTGGTAATACGATGATGCCACAGCATGAGGGACACTCTTCGTAGCATCAGAAATTCAGAAGCACAGGCATACTTATAAATAAGACAGGCTTGCAAACTAACATTCTATGACATTAGAAAAGCATATTGAAGTAGCTCAATCTTGAGTACCTTGTCTGGGGTTGGTCCCAGACCCTCTAGTATCAATCTTGTGTATCTCGCTTGAGGTTGGTCTCGGACCTCTCTGGGTTAGTCTTGCAAACCTCAGTCGGGATTGGCCTTGGACCCCTCTGAGGTGGGCCTTATGAACCTCACTGAAGTTGTTCTTGCAAACTTCACCGAGTATGTCGCCCGTTGACCATCGGGGGCGAGCCTCGAACTCGCCAACATTGGGTTGCCAAGGCAGGCCTGGGACCTTCCCGAAGGCACACATCTTGAGGGATGCCACCACTTGGGAACTGCCTTGTGTTCCTATTCATGGACCAACCGGCTAGTGTTCCATGGACTGGGCTCATCCTATGTCACGGACCGTGCACCCATGTAGTCCTGAGGGTCCGGGTGGACCCGATCCACCACGAACTGCCCTTGGCTTATAAAAGGGGAGCTCCATTGGCCAACTTCCTTCCCATCCATTCACCCACATCCACGTTCCCAGATCCCCCAAATCAACCTTGGCCGATTAGTGCCTCCGTGTGGGCATCTCATCTGCGTGACCACCGGGGTCGCCTTGAACCCTGCCTGATCCATCCGACCACGTCCTAGGCTCCTGTGCTCCCCTTAGCCAGCCTCCTCTCGACGCTGCCTAAGGGCCTGTTTGGGAGAGCTCCACCAGCTCCAGATTCACCAAATCCATATCCAGATCCACTTTTCCAAGCCAAACAGTTCCAGCTCCAGCAGCTCCACCGTGGATCTGCTCCACCAAAACCATGGATCTGGCTCCAGATCCACCAAATCCATGGAGCACCTCAAGGGGTGCTCCACCTCAAGGGGTGCTCCACCAAACTCAAATTGGTGGAGTTGGGGAAAATTACCCACCATTGCCACTGGTTACACAAAAAACGGTTCGTTCTTTTCTTTTCCCCGCCTCCTCCGGGCCTCCGCCTCCTCCCGCCCCACCTCCTCCGCCTCCTCCCGGCCTCCGCCTCCCTCGCGTCTGCCTCCTCCCGGCCTCCGCCTCCTCCCGCCTCCGACCGCGTCCGCCTCCTCCCGGCCTCCGCCTCCCTCGCGTCCGCCTACGCCTCCTCCCGTTCCGGCGCCGCCTCCCCCGCCTCCGCCTCCTCCCGGGCAGGCGCCGCCTCCCCCGCGTCCGCCTCCTCCCGCCTCCGACCGCGTCCGCCTCCTCCCGGCCTCCGCCTCCCGCACCACCTCCTCCTCCGCCTCCTCCCGGCCTCCGCCTCCCCCGCGTCCGCCTCCTCCCGGCCTCCGCCTCCTCCCGGCCTCCGCCTCCCCCGCGTCCGCCGTGCGCCTCGCCTGCGCCGCCCGGGGCCGCGCCCGCCGGCCGCTGCCGCGCCTGCGCCGGCCGGGGTTTTTTTTCATTTTGCCCCCTGACGCGTGGGGCCCAGGTGTAAGTGAGATAGAGAGGGAGGTGGAGCTGTACCAAACACTTTGACGAATCCCAGATTCATGATGGAGCTGCTCCACGGTGGATTCAGCTCCAGATCCACCTTTTAGGTGGATCTGGAGCTGGTGGAGCTTTGCCAAACAGGCCCTAACTCTTGATTGGGCTCCCGCCTTCGACGCTTCTCCTGGGTGGTGCAACTGCGGTTCCCCATGACACCCCTGGTTGCCCATGTCTTGATGCCCAGGACCCCCTGGGGGGCTTCCCCTTTGGTACCCGGGCCGTCCCGGCTTGGCCTCCTTTGATGCCTTGGAGCTCCTCTAAATGCCCCAGGTTGGCTCTGCCTTGCTGCCATGGATCCCCTCGTTCTTCCCCTCCTAGTGTTCAGACCATCGCGCCCTCCTTGGCTAACCTTCCAACAAACTCTGTCGCCCAGGGTAGACCTTCTAAGGTGTGGAGCCTGCTCGCCTCACGACCGTCTGTCCTCTAGACTTCCGTGTTCGGCCCACCTTAGAAGCTTCCCACACTGCTTGCTCTCAGGACTGCTCCGTGCCTGGTTCATCCTAGGGGTTTCCCTTGTTGGGCCTGTGCTTGGGGGCTCCAAGCACCGCCCCACCCACCCGGACCAGTCTAGGGACCTTGGCTAAAACTGCCCAGGCTGTCCCCCGAGGGGCTCCACCTTGGAACACTCGGCTCCTCACGGGGGGCTTTCCTCGAGTTGCCTGGCTCCCTCCGGGGCTCTCCACCTAGGGTCCCCCAGCCAACTTCTGGGCTCTCTGCCACTTACTCCTTGCTCGGACCTCTCCCAGAGGGAGCACCTCTTCTCCATCTGGTCCGACTCCAAAGTCCTCTACCCGAACTTAGGTTGCCTAACTTCGCTTTACACCTCGCCGTTCGACCGCCCAAACCGCATCCGTTGCCTGACTTGGCTATTCGCACTACTACAGAAAGCCTAATACTAGACGCCAAATCACAGACGGTTTGACAAAATCGTCTGTGACCGACACTAACATAGACGGTTTTAATTTGGACACCGTCTGTGTTGATGGCGTCGGAGAAAACGAGAATCACAGACGGTTTTTACCGATGAACCGTCTGTGATATTCTAGTATCACAGACGATTTTAAATAAAAACCATCTGTGATAATCTGGAATTATCACAGACGGTTTTTTATTAAAAACCGTCTGTGATAAGCTGATTATCACAGACAGTTTTTATTAAAAACCGTCTGTGATAATATTATCACAGATGGTTTTTTATTAAAAAATATCTGTGATAATCTTGCTACGTATTTATTGCGCCGCTCAAAACCACATCTGTCTTCATTTCGATCCAGATCTAGCCGGTGATGCACTCTTTCGCTCAAGAGGCAAGCTAGGCGATTTCAGGCCAATTAATTTGGTGGGAGGAGGCAGAGATTGAGCTTTGAAGATTCACACGTTCCTGGTTGCCCTAGATATGGTTAAATGAAATTTATTTTTCTTTGCATTACAATTTAGATCTAAGTTTTGGTGAGTGTTATTGAAGATGGTTTGCATCTACTTGACTATACATGATCAGTTCCCGTCATGTGGGAGGCCAAATTTGTCAAAATTGTTGGTTATATAACTTCAGCGATCGCTGGGGAAATAGCTGTTGTGTTTATAATATGAATTAAGCTAGCAAAGCCTCAATGCATGTGGTATATATGTAGTAATAATTAATTAATTTAATTTTTAATATTAAGTTGTTATCTATATATATACATAACGTAGGACCGAAGCTGGATGTATGCCGCGAACCGTGTGAGTGAAGAGTACATTAATGGCGTGTCAGCTTTTACAAGAGCTGCCGAGGATGATATGTTGACTAAGGGGGTGGAATATATGTACTGTCCATGCACTGACTGCGAGAATTTAAAGATGTTTAAGAACCGAGAGCAAATTGAAGCGCACTTGATTCGGAGGGGTTTCTAAAAGGGTTATACATGTTGGACCAGTGGCAAAGTCAATGATATGCCGTTGGATGACATCGCCCGTGAGATGAATGATATACCGCCGGATGACATCGCCGGTGAAGTGAATGATATGCCGCCGGATGATGTCGATTGTTGTTCGAATTCGGATAGGTTGCATGATGACAATCTGGATCAGATGCTTCGTGATGTAGAAGAGAACTATGATGAGAGAGAGAGTATGTTAAATTCCGGGGCTTGATGGAGGACTCGGAGAAACATTTGTTCACGTGCTGCAGGTCAAAGTACACGAGGTTGTCGGCCGTGCTTGATCTGTTGAAATTGAAGGCAAGCAACGGTTGGTCCAATAAGAGTTTCACGGCGCTGCTAGGTCTTTTAGTGGACATGCTTCCAGAGGTAAATGAGTTGCCTAAAACTACGTATAAAGCCAAGAAGGTTTTTTGTCCATTGGGAATGGAAGTAGAAAGAATATATGCATGTCCGAACGACTGTATCCTCTACCGTAAAGAGTATGCAAACATGCATGTATGTCTGGTGTGCAACGCATCCCGATACAAATGTAATAATCAATCAGATGATGGCGAGGGAACAGATGTGAAGAAAGGACGTCCTGCTAAGGTGGCATGGTATTTTTTCCTATAATTCCTCGTTTGAAAAGATTTTTTGCAATTCCAAAGGAGGCAAAACTGCTGCGTTGGCACTCGGTGGAGAAACATCGATAGGAGTTTTGCAGACTTGGTGCAGAATCAAGGAATATAAGGTTTGGACTGAGTACAGATGGAATGAATCCTTTCAGTAGCATGAGCAGCCAACATAGCACTTGGCCCGTGACTCTCTGCATCTATAACCTTCCTCCTTGGTTGTGTATGAAGCGAAAAGAGTAAAGTCCATTACCGGTCCTTAAACTTTTTATGCTGTGTCATCCTGGTCCATAAACTTTTAAAGTATGTCATCTCGGTCCTTAAACTTTCAAAGTGTGGCAATATCCTATGTAGTTGTAGCAGTGAACTTTTTATGCTGTGTCATCCCGGTCCATAGACTTTCAAAAGAAATTGCCACACTTTGAAAGTTTAAAGACCGGGATGACATACTTTAAAAGTTTATGGACCGGGATGACACAGCATAAAAAGTTTAAGGACCGGTAATGGACTTTACTCAAGCGAAAATATATTTTGCTGTCGATACTTATGCAAGGGCCAAAGCAACCTGGGAATGATATTGATATGTACCTAGCACCGTTGGTAGAAGATCTACAAGTACTGTGGAACAAAGGGGTACATGTATGGAATGCATACAAACGAGAGAACTTCACTTTGCGCTCCTTATTGTTCTTCACCATAAATGATTATCCTGCCCTTGGTAACCTGTCGGGCTAGAGTACAAAAGGTGTCAAAGCTTGTACTCGTTGTTTAGATGGTACCAAGAGTGTGTGGATGAAACACTCACGCAAAATCATGTACATGCGTCACCGCCGGTTCCTTCGGAAGGCTCACCCATACTGCAATATGAAGAAACAATTTGACGGAGAGAAGGAGAACGGTTCAGCTCCAAGGCATTTAAGCGGAAAATTAGTTTATAATATGGTTAAGGATTTAGATGTTGTCCTCGGAAAGGGACGTAAATTGAGGGCTCATAAGAAGAACATATGGAAGAAGAGATCAATATTTTGGTACTTACCTTATTAGGAGTACCTAGATGTTCGACACTATATCGACGTCATGAACGTAGAAAAGAATATATGTGATAGCTTGATTGGTCTCTTACTAAACATTCATGATAAAACAAAGGACGGTGTCAACGCACGGCTTGACTTGGCTGATATGGATATCAGGCCTGAGTTAGCACCAACAAAAACAAATAATGGAAGAACATACCTTCCCCCTGCGTGTTACACTCTGTCCAAGGTCGAGAAAACAGAACTGTGGCAGTGTTTGCATGGTATCAAAGTTCCGTCTGGTTACTCCAGCAACATGAAGAAAATTGTTTCGATGCAAGATTTGAAGTTAAATGACATAAAGTTTCATGATTGTCATGTGCTGATGACACAGATGCTCCCTATTGCAATTAGAAATATTTTGCCGATCAAGGTCCGAGAGACAGTCATGAGGCTAGTTATTTCTTTAACACAATTGCTTAGAAGGTCATCGATCCCAAAGGACTAGATGCTCTGCAGGACAAGGTGGTGATGACTCTATGTCATCTTGAGATGTATTTCCCTCCTTCGTTTTTCGATATCATGGTCCATCTGACTGATGTGGTGCCTTATGCCGACTAGCACAAGGATGTGTTTCGGCAACAGAATCCGGAGCGGCCGGATGTTTGGATCATGAGGCAACACGACTGTCGATTCAACCAATGGTTGAAGGAGCAAATCGCTAGGGCTTGCCAAGTGAGATGCTGACATGGTTGGCAAAATGGCCAACATTTACAGTTGTGACATGGCAAGGATATGACATAAATGGGTACACATTCTATACACAGGCTCAGTATGTAAAGAGCACTAACCAGAACAGCGGTGTCCGCATAGATGCGCTCAATACCGATGGGTTGAGAAACTCGTACTATGGGTTCATAGAAGAGATTTGGGAGCTCGACTACGTGGTTTTCAAGATCCCCTTATTTCGGTGCCGTTGGCTGCATCTTCCACAGGTGAAGGTTGACAAGTACGGTGTCACTATCGTGGACCTCCAACGTGTCGGATACAAAGGCGAACCATTCGTACTCGCTAATCAAGTTGTCCAAGTTTTCTATATAACCGATCCGGCAAATAAGAAGCACCATGTAATTCTTCATGGAAAAAGGAGAATTGTCGGAGTAGAGAATGTAGTGGACGAGGACGAATACAATCAATTTGACGAATTACCTCCTTTTGGAAACGGCATAAGGGTTGACGACGAACAACATGACGAAACTAGTTACATACGCATTGATCATCATGAAGGTCTAATTTTTAAAGGAAATAAGCAAGTGGAATGAGAATGTGCGGTATATATGTGGGCATTTGCATTTATATATATAACAATGCATGTGTGTGTGATGTATTTGTGAATTTGCATTTATGTATATAACAATGCATGTGTACATGTGATGTAATTGTGAATTTGCATTCATGTATATAACAATGCATGTGTGATGTATTTGTGAATTTGCATTTATGTATATGTGAAAATGTGTGATATATACTCTGTGAGGTCTTATTACAGTGCCTGCAACTGGTTGGTGTGTAGAGTTATTTTGCTGGCCCCTGCTGGTTGGTGAGGGTAATAAAGGGCTTATCATAGACGGTTCTGAAATGGAACCGTCTATGATATCGTTATCACATATGGTTCTAAACTAGATCCGTCTGTGATAATATTATATCACAGACGGTTCTAAACTAGAATCGTCTGTAATAAGCCTTCCTATATATACCTCGGGCTAGGGTTTTGCGCTTGCACTACACACATAGCGCGTACACTGCCGTCACCACTCCCGATCGAGCCCGTCGTCGCCTCGTCCTCAGATCTCCCCAGTCCACACCGTCGTCGCCGCCTCCTCGGATCTCCCAGTCCACGCCGTCGCCGCCGCCTCCTCGGATCTCCCTAGTCCACCGTCACCACCTCCTCGGATCTCCCCAGTCCACGTCATCGTCGCCTCCTCGGACCCGAGCCGTGGTGACCGGTGAGCACTCCCTCCTCCTCGGACGCTCGTCCACGCCGTTGCCGCCGCCGCCTCGGATCTCCCCAATCCACGTCGTCGCCGCCGCCGCCTCCTCAGACCCGAGCCGTGGTGACCGGTGAGCACTCCCTCCTCCTCCCCTTTCTCCTCTCCTCCTCGGACGCCATTAACGCCGCCGAACACTAAGGTGCGCAAATCTCCTCCTCGGACGCTATTCATTGTTTTTAAGTCCTATTAATTGAATATGTGTTAGTATCATGTTCGATCTTGGAGTATGTTTGCCTTGTTTGTATGGACATGTATGAAATGATGTACTTTAGAAGGGCAGGTATTGTTCTTTTATTACAGGTTGCTTAGTGTCATTTTCAAGCTATTCTCTTTAATCAAGTCCACAGTCGTATGATGTAAGCAGAATCTAATATATGTTAGAGAATGCCACTAGATGTTGTTGCATTGTCTTTTACTTGAATCATATAGCCCATGCTATACACTAGATGCTGTGACCTTATGGAATCAGATACTAATAATATGAACAATTAAAACCTGACATGCTCTCGTTGTGGGTCATGAACTCCACAAATAATAATATGAACAATTAAAATCTGTAGTTATCCCGAACACTTTAAACTTCCTTTCTTTGCAAGTTGTAATCTAATCTGTAAACACTGTTTGTGAGTATAACTATAGAAGAATCCTAAGGATTCTCTTGTGGAAAATTCCTCTCTTTTACATGTTTATATGCAATTTAGGTCATTTATATACTATTTGAAATGTGCTTTAATATTGCTTAATTATACTGGCTGATTTTTGTGAAAAGAGATGCTTGTGGGAACTGTCATTTGCTCTATGAAGTAATTGGTCTTGTACTGAGATTGGATCACAAATCTTGAGCTCTAGATTCATAGTCCTTTCGGTTTTGCTAGAGTAGTCAAAATTCTATGCAGTCTGTGATCACCTGTTTAGTAGATTAGTAGTCCTTTCGGTTTTGCTAGATTAGTAGTTCATGTTGTAGATTCAAGGTTTAGAGCTACGAATTCACATTTCTTAGAGCTCAAGGTTTGGTTCACATTTGACATATTCAATCAGTGAAGAGTATAAGACCGTAGTAGTGGGATGGCCAAGATTAAAATCTTAGAGCTACTAATTCACATTTCTTAGAGCTCAAGGTTTGATTAAAATCTTGTGCAACCCTACATCTGAGAGCAACTAAAACCACTCTAACATGCTGATTTTAGTCTTTTATGTCTGGCTACTTTTGATGGCAGCATGTTAATGCAATGATCTATGTTTCAAATATGAAAATATGCTGGTTTTAGACTATTGCATGATGTGTTGTTTAGATGGCTTAATATTTCCACCTATTTATATCTTGAAGAAGTCATCTTTATATCCAACATGTCATTCGTGCATTCTTCAACATCATCGCCGGATGCGTCCGCTCCAAAATCAAAACGCCAAAGAAGAGGGCTATCGAAAAAGCTTGAGGGCCGATTTACCATCACAGAAGTCGATGGATCTGGGACCCTTCTCCTTCCTCACCGAGCGGCATGCGCATTCCGAAGAATGATCGGAATAGTTGCACGAGAACGGATTGAGATCACATTCGATTCATGGAAGAGTGTGACTGGGACTCGGAAACGTGAGCCGCTGACAAAATTTTTTGCATCGTTCGAGATCCCAGAAGAACACCAAGACGCCGTGCAACGACATGCCTTGCTAGCGGTGTGCAAAGCGTGGAAAAACTTCAAGAGCACGCTTGTCAAGAAATATGTGGAGAAGGATGAAACGCCCTTTCATAAATACCTATTCCTGGAACCACAATGGGAAGAGTTCAAGGCGATGAAGACGACCGAAGATTTTAAAAGTGCAAGTGCGGCGCACAAGGCCCTCCAGGCAAAAAACACACATCTCCACAGACTTGGCACAGTTGGGTATGCGGGTACAATCCCGCAGTGGAGGAGGGAGGATGAACAGGCAATCCTACAGGATACCGCCCCGCCATTTGCCAATATCCCGGATGACCACGCTCGAAATTGGATTAGAGCGAGGTCATCTACCACGACATCGAGGGACGTCTCCTTCCGAAACCCTACAGACCAGGAAGTGTCCCAGCGCTTAGTAAGATATTGATCGAATTACGTAGCTTGTAATTACTCCACAACTTCGTAGGAAGTGAAATGACATGTCGTGCTCTTACAGGAAGTGCTGAGTGTTGAATCTTCCCAGGGATCATTCTAGGGAACAAGGGAGAAGATATACTCTTCGTGGCCCTGGGAAACAATAAGCACCCGGTCGTACGAGAGGTCTTGGGCTTTATGTTCCTTGGAAACATGGTTTCCAAGATGACTCCGAATTGTATCGAAGTAGGAAGAGAACCAAAGCCGAGCGTGAGGCACGGCTACGAGAGGAGATCAAGGCATCTCTTAGTGAGGAGCTGGCTGATTATGTCAGAGATGAGATGCGAAGATTTACAGAAAATCAGCAGGCCGCTGCCGTCGCTCCTGTGCTAGCTAGCTCGCCCAACCGTCCGAGTAGTTGCGCGTCCAATCCTACGACGGAAAGCGAGGCCAGATTTCCTATGGACGACATCCTGGTAATAATTATTATCTCTGGAATGCTCGATCCATTGATAGGCCTATTGGAGTAGCTAATTTTGTATCGTTATGTAGGAGGCTACGAAGTGCACGCTCTAAGTGAGATATGCCTCCGTTCCCTTGTGCGCTGCTTGGGGCCAGGCATATCGGTCTGGTCCCAGAGCCATGGTGCATCGTACAGCTTTAGCACCAGGCGTTGGAAAAGTTTATGTGAATGGTGTGCATGCCAATTTTGAGGTCGTCTCGCTACCGAAGCCCCCCAACGATAAGATCGTGACTCTAGGGCAAGCCATTGGAACATTCATCCAGTGGCCCAAAAGCGACATCTCGCTGGAGGCTTGTTCACCGGTGGCAGGACCACAAGGGTAGTCTGAACCAGAGCTACATGCACTGGTGCCATCTCCACAAGACTTATCTCCACCACTGCTACCTACACCAGTGCTATCTCCACGGGTGTTATTCTCGCCAAAGCAACTTCCACCGATGGTACCTTTACAGTCGACTACCATGAAGTCAACCTACAAGCAAGGCAAGGCCAAACCAAAGAAGACAGTTGATGATATCCCCTACCTGCCATTGGCCCGCAAATTCGTGCTAGGCAAGCCGATGGTCCCGAAAGAGCTTCTCCTAACCCTAGGATTTGGTTGCCAGAGATTACACTCCTGTTATATGGAACAGGCTAATATGCCACTGGCAGAACGACGCTTAGTTATCACTGTCAAATTCAAGCCGGACCATTTTCATCACAACATTCAAGAATGTGTCTTCGTGGTGACCTTTGAGGATTTATTTGATCTTTTCAATCTCAACACTCTCGACACCTCACTCGTTCGATGCTGGACGCTGTAAGTGTGTACAATCACAGTCTCCGTTCATATAATACCGATATATGTCATATATAATTTGTTGCTTTTCTGTGTATATATATAGATACATGCCGACTGAATCAAGATCATCCAAATCACCAATTGGTTTTCTGGACCCACGCTTGGTCGCCATAGATACCATCAGCGAGGATGCGTCCTTCGTCGAGAGCTATATTGCATCAACATTGCTGGCTCATCACGATAAGAATTTTGTTCTTATGCCATACAATGAGCAGTTCCATTGGATTTTAATTGTAATTATACCAAAATAGAACAAGGCTATATAACTTGATTCTCTAAGTAAGAACAAATCCAAGTACGCAGTTATCGCCCAATTACTCGATAGGTAAGTACATTTTCTTCATACATAACTATATTGTACTCTTTCTTTCCTTCCGAATGACTAAGCTAACTTTTTCGAATCATGAAGGTCGTTCGCCACGTACGTTGCACAGACACGTGGCTCGACGGAAGGGGCCAAGCCCTTGAAACATGTTCAAAATTTTCGAGTATTCGCTAGTACACATTAATTAATCCTATACAACACTTGGTAGTAATGCCTCTTGAATTAACACATTCTATTTTTTGCAGTGCCACCAGCACACGCTGGGCAATACGTGCGGATTCTACGTTTGCCACCATATGAGACTACTCCTCGATTCCTCGAAGATCACCAATTCTAAGGTTTGTCAATTTTCCCACATTTATTTCATACTTATCAGGTATATATGTACGCACATTGATATTCCTATCGACAGGCTGCGCCCATCTCTACAACTACATTGGAACAGCCGGACCTTGCACAAATTCGAGGAGAGTGCGCGTACTTTTTCATGTCTAAAGTCGTAAATTCAAATGGAGAGTTCCACAGTGAACAATAATTTTTTGCTCGGGATAAGATATTGACATTGATTGTAATTTTGTATTTGTTAATGGATATTTTATTTCATTTCAGTTAATTGATTTGCGAAATAGATGTTTTATGTTTGTGAAATGAATTGAGATGTGAATTGGATGTATACATGTACATATTGATCTGCTTGTTTCAGAGGGCATGGCTAGCATTTCCTGAGGCTATCCAATAAACAAAAATAGGTTTAGGGGTAGGAGGGACAGACGGTTTTAGTTAAGAACTGTCTGTGATATTTACATATCACAGACGGTTCTTAACTAAAACCGTATGTGATAATTATAAATCATAGACGGTTTTTAACTAAAAACCGTATGTGATTATAACTATCACAGATGGTTTTTAGTTAAGAACCGTCTGTGATATTTACACCACAGACGGTTCGAAAACCGTCTGTGATGACCTCGTATCATTACTGACCCATAAATTCAGATGGCTCACAAAACCGTCTGTGATGACGTTTCTGAACCGTCTGTAATATGGTTTTCTGTAGTAGTGTCGGCTGTCCAACTTCATCGTTTGGCCTCTCGAATCGTGTCCACCGCCCGACTTCTTGGTCACCCGAGCCAGCTCCCTGCACCATGACCGTGAAGAAGACCGCGATGCCTGCTGGCCCTTTCGACAAGAAGGGAGGGCCTCCGCTTCCCTGAAGGACGCTGCGGGGGAGGAGACCCTCGACCTGAGAAGGTCATGTAGTTCTCTCGTCACTTGGGCCCTTCCTGCATGAATAGGGGCCTTCTGGAGCAACTAGAGGAGTGTAAGATAAAGAGCGTCGACTTAGCCATCTTGCCCAAGCCTGATGAGTCCCGCCCTGACCCTAGGCCAGGGATGCTCATTGTCTTCGCCGCCCAGTTTGAGGCTAGCCTTCGCATCCTTCCGGTTGAGCTGCCTCGTCCGCCTCTTGGTGTACGAGTGGGCGATGCGGAGCTTGGGGGTGAAGCATCTCTCCATTGAGCTCTTCTGCTTCCTCCACTATGCCATGCTCACAACGGTGTATGCCTACGAGAATGTGCGCTCCTCATATGAGGTGATAGCCTTTTAGCTCTAGGGCAGTCGACAAAAGTTCGAGTTCCCCGCCAAGGCCCACAAGGGCAAGTGGGAATTATGGAGAGACTTGTGGTTCTACTACCCCGCTCAGAGAACCAACCTCGTCAGCACTAGAAAGAAGCCATTGGTGGACCGCTCACTGCATTTCTCACTCTCTCTCTCTCTCTAGGCGTTATGGATAAATCCCACTGGCACCTTCTACAAGGACTCACTGTGAAGTTCAGCATGTGTGATCTCGTCGAGGAGTATAACATGCTGAGGATTGCTCCCCTATGCTGGGGCTGGAACCTGACCTTCATGGAGGGCAAGGCGTTAGGGAACATTCGTGCCTTCTAGGGCTTTGCCAAGTCCTAGTGTGAGTTTTCACGCCCCATACAATGTTGTGTTTGCTTGGCTCTCAACCTTCTTCTAATACTTACATGGACATGCAGGCTTGACGCTATCTCATGTGGAGAAGGTAGCAGTGGTCTTACACGGGTGCGAGTTGAGGGTAAAGCGAGGCATAATCGAGGACTTGATCATAGGGGATCACCGCAACTGCGCATGTGAAATTTTAGGCGTGCCTGTACCCACTCGCCTACCCTTCGACGAGGATGACAGGTCCAGGTGGGTGGCGAAGCACCCTCAAGAGGTCTCGGAGGACTCGCCTACATCGCTCGAGTCAGTGGGTGAAAGCATCTAGGCCCCTAAAAATGGTTTTGGTAAGTAATGAATTTATGTGAATATAGGACTAACATGTTTAATGAGTGTTTAAAGATTAAGTGCATATGTGGTTGACAAGATGCAAGCCAAAGGATAAATGTGAAGACCAAAAATGGCTCAAGGCAAAGATATACTTAGAATAGAATCCCTTTTATTTTTACCGGTCGTAGGAGAAAAGGTGGAAGACCAGATTATAGGGTAAATGATCGTACCATAAAGAGAGATCATGGCAACTAGCTTGATAGCAAAATTTATGTGCCATTTAAATCAAACTAAGAGAATGCATTCATTAAAAATCTGTTTTAAAACCAAAACTGTGCTCTGTCTGGAAGAGCGGTAGTATCGCAGATTTCAACATCGGAACTACCGTAGAGCGGAAGTTCCACACGCAAAAGTGGTACTACTGGCGACCGAAAGCTCTGAAATTTAAGCAGAGCCTTTTTTCCAGAGAGCACCCTCCGGATGCATTTTAGATTTCGCGGGATCAGAAGTACCGGCGATTTTAACGGCAGAACTATCTGGGTGCGGTAGTTCCGCTGCATGGAGCGGTACTTCTGGAGCCTTTTTTCAGAGAGCGCTAAGTTAGGGGAGTTTGGGAGTTCGGCCCAAGCGGTAGTACCACGCCGACTTTGCAGAACTACCGCAGAGCGGTAGTATCGGATTGTATAACGGCGATAGTACCGCGCCAATTTTCCAACGGACACTGTAGAGCCTCTGACATAGCCGTTCTGCCGTGCCAGAAAGGGGAGCGGAACTATCGGCCATAGGCCGGTGGTAGTTCTGCTCGCCCTGAATTTTCTGGAATTTGTTCCAAACGGCTAGTTTTGGTTGGTGAGAGGTATAAATACCCCTACCACTGCTCAAGGACAGTAAGTAAAGACTCATTGAACATTTCTTGAGCATAGAGCATTTACTCCACCCTTGTTTTCACTTTGAGAATTAAATTTGAGGTGGTTGAGCAAATAGTGCATTGCATTCATTAGTTGATCCTTTGGCACTCATTTGCAATCAGGTGAAGCCCTGGTTTATTACTCTTGGTGCTTGCCGGCACCTGGACGATTGGGCGGAGGATTGATCGGTGATCTTCTCAAAGGAGCTTGTGAGAAGACCCAATATTCTTGTGAAGGTCGGAGCTCACCTACCCGGAGCGGGGAAGAGCTACCTCTAGTGGTCGAGGTGTTTCGGCTTAATTCGTGGAGCCGGTTTGATTTGTTCGGGCTAACCTCAATGTGGATTAGGGGAAGCCGGCAAATTTCCGAGCGCCATGGTAAAATATCGATTGTGTACATCTCTCACTTGTTTCCTTCTAGCTCTTATTTGTTGATATTATTGTGATCATTTACTTGATTTAGAGTTAGCATTGTTTCTCTCTTGACTAGAATTGTGTAGGCTTAATTGCTTTACATTTTTGCCATATTGAGATTGTAGAAATTCATTGAGCAGAAAAGAAAAATTTAAAACCCTCCTATTCACCCCTCTCTAGTCGGTATCCTTGATCCTGCAGTGGGGATGGTAGCCCTTGGGGCTCGCCTCGAGCAAGGCCTTCCGGCTCCACAGGCACCTCTCGTCACCCTAATAAGAGGGAAGGGACTTGTGACCAATCTCCCCCACCAGGTCCTCTAGGTTCCCCCACTTCCTCCCAGGCGCTATGTTGTGCCCACAGGGGAAGCACCGAAGAGACAGCGATGGGCTCCATGCCCACCAACGCCCCCCAAGCGTTCACCCTGCCGAGGCCCCTACCTGTCGACTCGTCCTCACCAGAGCCAGGGCACAGACAACATGGCTGCTGAGGTCGACACGGTACGCATCGCCTCATCGAGCACATCATGGACCGTGGTGGGCACAGTTCCGACCGCTACCGCGAAGATCCCCATGGATGAGGCGGTTCAAGGGCCTGGGCTTGAGCGCATGATCCCTACCTTCGTACTATGCACGGGCAGACCCCGAGGCGCAGGCCCAAGTGCCCCTCTGTTGGTTCAAGGACACGTTACCACCAAGGACTTCGTTCTACCAAAGCCTATGTTTGAATTCCTGAGTGAGGCCGTTGTGCACGCGATGCCAGCCAACCTTGATTCGGCCCTCGAGGACAACTCTCTGACCAAGACACAAGCGTTTGCTTCAGTGGAGTGCAACCTCATGAAGGCAACCGAGTCGCCCGCTTGCTTTGATTTGGAGAGCTCTTGACCCTTGCTCTTTCCTCTGCAGAGTCTCCTCGCTATGCTCAAAATGTTCTCCATGCAAAATGACATCTTGATAGAGAACAAGAGGGCAGCATGGGAGGCGAAGGGTAGGGCGGTCGAGTGGGACCCATTGGCTCGTAAGATGATCACCAAGCTAACCCGCAAACTCGCTGATTAGAAGTGTAATGTGGAGCGTCTTTGCCACGGTGTCTTAGCTCACTGATGATCGAGACAGGGTGGCCACCACTGTCAAGATGATGCTCAGCCTTGCCAGGGACTTAGGTGTCTCTGCGGATCTTCCCTCTAGCACTTCAAAGGTTGCCGCAGAGACTTGGCTTGCTTGACTGATCATGATCGGTGAGAAGACTAGGGGTCGGTGCTGGCTTTCGGCGCTACTGCGTGAAGGCCTCTACTGAGGTCCTTCTCACCTCTCTCTGGCTGGTGGGCTGCCAACACTTCATGGCTTTTGAGACACCCGCCTACGAGGCACGGATCTCCACCGACTTGGAGGGAAGCTGGAAGGCTATCACTAACCATGTTAGCTTCTTCCTCTCGTGAGTTTGGAACTCACACCGGTTGGGCTACCTCGATGGGCTCATCCGATGATCCCACACCCGCTCGTCCGAGGGAGGTCGTTCTGGGAACATGAGGGAGGCCTCGAAGGATTACGTCCATCCCAGGTGTGAGGCTTGTTATTTGTATGTCAATGTCTGTTGCTTAGCTCTTTTTTGTACTTCAGCTCACTGGAGGGCCATGTTGGCGCCTATCCTGGGAGCTGACCCCTTTTGTAGCTATGATGCAATCTATATAATTGTATCCTTTGGTCCATTGTTCTTTGATATGCTTATGTAATGGAATATTTATATGATTACTTACCTTTGTAGATGATGGTGTGGCATACTAAATCAGTTGCCGGTCGCTCGGGAACTAAAACCTCTCGGGCTGAGTTGCTCAATCACCAAGCTTCACACAAAGCGCCAGGTGAATCATCCACATCCCTGAAGTGCTAACCACACGTCCCCCTTTACTGCACGATCATTCGCCCAAGTGAAAACCATTTTGTATAACCAACACCAATGACACTACCCATGCCAAGGTGCACAAATTTATAACAGTAGCTAACCACCATGATTTAATATCTCATTAAGTAAAAATTAATTAATTAATCACATGTGATCATAACCCAACGTACTACAAGCACAGCTAAGCATATTAAACGTACAACCCATGTAACAACTAATATTTTATCACTAGATAAATACCCATCCTATGGTGATAATGAAATCATGGCATTCAAATTATCAAGGAGAAATTAATCAAATAGGTCATTAACTACCAATACAAAGGTTTTATAATAAAATAGCGATACATGATAATTTCAAACAAAATAATACATAATAGATTTGAAAACTAGATTCAACATGATTAAAGGACATGACTTGCCTTGGCCTTGCTCGGTTAATTCCTCTGGATCTTCAAATCTTGCTTCAACTCATTCGAAGGAGAAAACGAAATAAAGCACAAAATAAAAATTAAATAAAATACAAATGAACTCCAAAAACTTCAAAACTAGAACCAAAAGATAGAGACCAAATTTAGATGAATTTAGAAAAAGAATCGGGTCTATCGGAGCTAGGATGTAGAAGAACAGGCTATTGGAAAATCTAACCTAAAGAAAATACTGAAAATTAGGAAATTCTACTATGTTGTGGACTCGGTGCGTGGAGAGGTAGTGGTGCTCAGCTGTGGGGTGTGGAACACGAGGGAGGCGGTGCGGCTTTATAATGCAAAAACCAAGGTGACCATGGCATGCAGGACACGGACACTAAGGCCGTGTCGAATGCGAATGGCGGCGGAGCCCGGCTCGAAGACAATTATGAATAGTGCATTGCCCATCAGATGAACGACAAATGGCACTGCGGGGATCGGACGGCTCGGAAGTGGGGAACGGGAGGCCGATGGCTGACATGTGGGTGTTGGGCTTCGGCCCAAAATATTTTAAAAGATTTTCCGAATTTTTGAATTCCAGAAAATCGAAAAAAGAAATTGAGCTCTAGGAAATAGCAAATAAACCCGAATAAAATCTAGAAAATTCCAAGAAATGCCTTGAAGTACAAAGAACCCAAACAAAATAATTCTAGCAAATGTTAAAGTTTAATTTAGTCATGTTAAATTCTTTTACTTAATAAAAATTTATTTTAAGCTTGAATTAAATCTAGAAAAATTCAAATGATGAATTTTCTTTTTAAAAGCTTCGAATAAACTCTAGAAAACAGAATGTTACAGGAGGCGAGAACATCGCCGTCTCCCATCGGAAAACATGGTGTTCGGGATAGTGATCGCGAGCGGCACTTCGCTTGGGGAGGCAAGAACGTCACTGTCTCCTGTCGGAAAAAACTTGACGCTCAGGACGAAGCTCGCAAGTGGCTATTTGACTTGGGGAGGTGAGAACGTCGCCGTCTCCCATTAGAAAAAACCTGGTGCTCGGGATGAAGCTCGCAAGCGGCACTTTGGTTTGGGAGGCGAGAGCGCCGTCGTCTTCCATTGAAAAAACATGGCACTTGGGATGATGCTTACGAGTGGCACTTCGCTTGGGGACGCAAGAACGTTGCCATCTCCAAACGAAAAAAAACTTGGCACTTGGGATGAAGCTCACGAGTGGTTACTTCGCTTGGAGAGGCGAGAACGTCACCGTCTCCTATTGGAAAAAGGCTTGGTGCTCGGGATAAAGCTCGCTAGCGGCACTTTAATTGGAGTGATGAGAACATCATCATCTCTGATCAGGAAAAACTTGGCGCTCAGAATAAAACTCACAAGTGGCACTTCGCTTGGGGAGGCGAGAACATCGCCACCTCCCATCGAAAAAAACTTGGCGTTGGATGAAGCTCATGAGCTGCTTGACCCCAGGGGGAATGTTAGGCGACCCGACCCCCAAAGGGCGAGCTGTCGCAAGCTTGACCCTAGGGGAAGAAGTAGGCGACTCGACCCAGAGGACGAGTTGTCGCAAGCTCGACCCTAGAGAGGAAGTAGACGACTAGATTCGGAGAATGAGTTGTCACAAGCTCGGCCCAAGAGGGGAAGAAGTAGGCGACTCAACCCGGAGGACGAGTTGTCGCAAGCTTGACCCCAAAGAGTGAGTATTGGGCGACTCAACTCGGGGGGTGAGTTGTCACAAGCTCGACCCCAGAAGGGGAGTAAGCTCGATTGCAGAGGAGGAGAAGTAGGTGACTCGACCCAAAGGATGAGTTGTCGCAAGCCCAGCCCTAGAGGGAGAGAAGTAGGTGCTCGACCCGAAGGACGAGTTATCGCAAGCTTGACCCCAGAGGGGGAGTAAGCTCGACTCCAGAGGGGGAGAAGTAGGCGACTCAACCTGAAAGATGAGTTATCGCAAGCTCGACCCTAGAGGGGGAGAAGTAGGCAGCTCAACCCAGAGGACAAGTTGTCGCAAACTCGACCCTAGAGGGGAGTGGTCATCAACTCAACCCTAGAGGACAAGTGTAAGGCGGTGAAGACTCAACCCCTAAGGATGAGCAGTCGTCAACTCGACCACGGAGGGTGGGTGTAAGGTGGTGAAGAATCAACCCTTGAGGGTAAGTGGTTGTCAAGTCGACCCCAGAGGGTGGGTGTAAGGTGGTGAAGACTTGACCCAGGAGGGCGATCGGTTGTCGACCCGACCCTAGAGGGTGTGTCTAAGGCGGTGAAGACTCGACCCCAGAGGGTGAGCAGTCATCAACTTGACCCCAAAGGGTGGGTGTAAGGTGACTTGACACTGGAGGGCGAGTTGTCGTAGGCTCGACCCGAGGAGTGTTTGTCACTGAGGTGAATCCATCAAGCTAGTGGAGCCACTAGTTGAGAAGACGTCGTCGAGACAAAGCGAAGCCCGGCTAAGTCAAAACCATTGAGTCCGAGTTAAACCACGCCAAGGCTAAGCCATTGAGACATGTTGGAGCTTACCAAGGTGAATCCATTAAACTAGGGGAGCCCCTAGTCGAGGAGACACTGTCGAGGCGAAGCGAAGCCCAGCCAAGGCAAAACCATCGAGGCTGAGTTGAATCACACCGAGGCCAAGCCATCGAGGTGTGTTGGAGCTCATCGAAGTGAATCTATCGATCAGGAGGAGCTCCTAGTCGAGGAGACGCTGTCAAGGCGAAGCGAAGCCTAGCCAAGGTGAATCCGTTGAGGCCAAGTCAAACCACGCTAACATCGAGGTGTTTTAGAGTTTACCGAGGTGAATCCATCGAACTAGGTGGATTCCCTAGTCGAGGAGACGCTGTTGAGGTGAAGCAAAGCCAACCGAGGTGCGTATTGGGGGTCCGGAGGATGTTCAGACGCGCAACCCGGAGGGGGTCTGGAGGACCTTGGTGCGAACAAAGTATGGGGCAAGTCCGAGACATCTCCATGCGGACAAAGTCCGAAGGTGGAATCCAGGGCATCTCTGCATGGACGGAGTTTGAAGAGCCCAGGGTGGAGTCCAAAGGTGGAGTCCAGGGCATCTCCACGTAGATGGAGTCCAGGGCGTCCCTGTGTGAATAGAGTTCAAGGGTGGGTCTGGGGCACCTCCGTGCGGACGAAGTCTGGGGCATCCCCGTGTGGACGAAATCTAGAGGCAGAGTCTGGGTCATCTCTGCTTAGATAGAGTACAGAGGCGGAGTCCAGGGCATCCCCGTGCAAACGAATTTAGGGCAGGTCCAAGCACCTCCACGCAGACGGAATCCAAACCCGCCCAACGACCTTCCATACCTTCATCTTCCTAAGCCATGTGGCTTTTTGCTCAAGTCCCCATGGACGGCACTAACTATCATCGATACGAGAGCAGACAATAAACTTAGAGGCACCCTGGTCAGATGTGGAGACCGCCGGGGATGCGGAGGGACTCAAGGAGAAGCACACAAATGACCTAAGTGTATTCAATATGAGTGTCTAAAGTTACAAATGAACTCTCGTCATTCATTACAAGAGGTCATATTTATAGGAGGGAGAGGGAGACGAGTGAAGTTACAAGTTTGCCATTGTGACCCAGCTTACTCCTAGGGGTATCTATGTCATTTGCCTCACGCAAGTCCCACCACGTCCAGGTTTGTGGCTAGCTTCCAACTCCGTCCGGGTTTGATATTGCATACCTCGTTCGAGGTTGGCCCCGGGCCCCTCTGGCGTTGGTATTACGAACCTCATCTAGGGTTGGACCTAGACCCCTCCGGGGTGGGCCTTGCAAACCTCATCGAAGTTGGTCTCACAAATCTTGCTGAGGTTGGCCTTGCGAACCTCGCCAAGGTTGACTCGTGGGTTTACCTCGAGGTAGACCTTCCAACAAGCACGGTTGCTATGAAGTGGTCATGGGCCTGAGGTAGCATGGGAACCCTCTCCAACACACGCGTGGCAAACTGTTTAGCACCAATCACCTCTAGCGGATGAACTTCCATGGTCTTGGGATCAACCACTTCGTGATTGTGTGCAAGAAGAGCAGTTCTTAAAAAATGCCATGGGCTGATCTTACAGAACTAAAGATTTAACACACACAGATTGACCAATATTTATTTTTGTTTTGAGAATATGATCATGCACAATTTACCTGAACCTCAAATGCATTGACTTCAGCCTTCAAATATACCTATTGCCAAGCACACAACCACGGCTTGGATAACTCAGAAAAAACAAGGGCTCATACAAGGGAGAAAATTGATATTATGCCACTGCTTTGGAGTGGCTTCGATAAAATGCCACCCTGTAGATGGCAATTGTTAAAATGCCACTTAATACATGAATTACTCTATGATTTACCCTTTTTGGGATTTTAGCCCCTTTTTTCGTTTTTTCGTTTTTTTCACCGAAATTCTAAAAACAAATGACCATAGTACCCTTCTGAATTCCAGAGATCCATCTCTCTCAATCGAGAAT
The DNA here is from genome assembly GCA_017311315.1 of Dendrocalamus latiflorus. NCBI lineage: Eukaryota > Viridiplantae > Streptophyta > Magnoliopsida > Poales > Poaceae > Dendrocalamus > Dendrocalamus latiflorus. The sequence goes on from CM029613.1 coordinate 13,116,080, forward strand.
CTCTGCGTTCTTCACTTCTTTTCACAGAGAGGCCGAACCCCAAGCGGCGAAGGGAGGAGACTCGCGAGAGCGCCGCCGCCGCCGGCAAGGCCCGCCTCCGCCTCCCGCACGCCCGGGCCGCCGCCGCCGGCACAGGCCGCCGCCTAGGCCCGCCGCCACGGGGTGCCGCCGCCGCCCGCCAGGGAGGACCCCGCCGCCGCCCGCTCGCCAGGGAGGACCCCGCCGCCGCCCGGCAGGGAAGACCCCGCCGCCGCCGAGACTCTCTGCCGCCGCCCGCACGGGTTCTGCCCGCCAGGGAGGACCCCGCCGCCGCCCGCCAGGGAAGACCCCGCCGCCGCCGAGACTCTCTGCCGCCGCCCGCACGGGTTCTGCCGCTCGCAAGGTAAGGTTCTGAATGTTTTTAGTCTTTTTCATTCCCTTTGGTACTGATTAATTGCATGAAATCCTAATTATGTAGACAATTGGGAGGAGAGAAGCTGGTTGGAACGAATTGACACCATGAGCAAAGACGTGTCCTCAGGGTAAAATCTTCGACCGATATGAGCACATTGTGGTTGCATCGAGTTAGATGGAGCTAACTCGTTTTTTTTGTTGGTTCAATTCGTTTAGGTCAGATTCAGAATAACGGTCTAGAGTAGATGATAAATTGGTTGATTATGCGACAAGTTCAGATTCAGCGGTTTCAGTTGTAGATAAAGAACATCTAGATAGTTGTACAAGTGCACCTTTATTTATTGAGTATGGATCCATTTCAGAAGCAGCAGTTCGAATTGAGCCTAATTCACAGCTAGTTCAAATTGATTGGGATAACTTGGAGATCGAGCAAACACAAGATGATGAGGGAAGGATTCAGGTCATGAGTGATGACCAATTGTTTGCTCTTTTAGGCTTGAGGGATGAAGATGAAAGTGCAAAGAACTCAACGCAAGTTGATAGATCAAATAGTGCTATTGAAACAAGTGGTCCTGCGGTTATTGAGGGCACTGAAGGTGCAGCTCTTCCTGTTGATGATGCAATACCGGGTGAACTTGTGATAAGTTATGACAAGAATAACCCTTGTATGGATCTTGGCAGTAAGTACCCATCAATGAAGGATTTTAGGTTGGCTGTGAGACAGTTTGCAATTAACAAGGAGTTTGATCTTGACATAGTGAAATGTGACCAAAGCAGATTTAGGGTAAAATGTGGAGTTGAGGGGTGTCCGTGGAGTCTTGTTGGGCGTAGGCAGAGCGATAAAACTATAATGGTACTAACCTGATATATACTCTTGACATTACGTAATGGTACTATATGTAGGGTATAATGGTTCTAATTGATTTTATTTATTTGGTATTGCAGGTCACAGTTCATAATGAAGACCATAATTGTACGTCTACTATGAGGATAAAGACAACTACAGCTTCGCAGGCTTGGGTTGCTGACAAGGCTATTGATATCCTCAAGACCACTCCTAACATGGGTGCCAAAGAGTTGCAGAAAAGGTTACAGGATGATCACAAGGTAACAATCGGTTATGATACAGCTTGGCATGGTAGGGAGAGAGCTTTGAAAGAATTGTATGGATGTTGGGAAGAAAGTTTCCAAATGTTGTATAGGTGGAAGGAAGAGGTTCTTAATAGATCACCTGGTAGTGTTGTGGAAATTGACATCAAAGTAGTTGATGGGAGGGCATACTTTCATAGGTTTTTCTGTGCACTTAGACCTTGCATTGAGGGGTTTGTGGATGGTTGTAGACCATACCTTAGTGTAGATTCCACTGCACTAAATGGTAGGTGGAATGGACATTTAGCTGCAGCTACATCAATAGATGGGCATAATTGGATGTATCCAGTTGCATTTGGTTTTATAGACTCTGAGACTGAGGACAACTGGGTTTGGTTCATGACACAGCTCCATAAGGCAATAGGGGATCTAGAACCTCTTGCTATTTGTTCAGATGCATGTAAGGGGTTAGAAAATGCAGTACAGAAGGTGTTTCATCAAGCTGAACAAAGAGAATGCTTTTATCATCTTATGAAAAATTTCCAGAAGAAGTTCCATGGTGACACTTTTGGGAATATGTACCCTGCGGCTAGGGCTTATAGGGAGATGGTGTTCCAAAAGCACATGACCCCTATTATTAATGGAGCTCCTGAAGTTTGGAAATATTTGACAACATATCATAAACTGAAGTGGATGAGGTGTGGCTTCAACGCAGCAATCAAGTGTGACTATATCACAAACAATATTGCTGAAGTTTTCAATAACTGGATTAGTGGTATCAAGGACTTGCCTGTTGTTGATCTAGCTGATAAGATAAGGGAAATGATAATGGTTCTATGGGATAAGAGAAGGAGGATTGGAGAAAGGCTGTATGGTCGAATCCTTCCCACTATAATGCACCAACTAAAGGCAAGGACCAGAGGATTAGGACATTTGAAGGTTGTAACAGCGAGCTTACATACCGCAGAGGTGTGGGACAATGGCAAGGATTTTGGTAGGCATGTTGTTGCAGCCACGGCGAAGACATGCACATGTGAGGAGTGGCAGCACACCGGGCAGCCTTGTGGGCATGCATTGGCTTTTTTAACAACTCAAAAGAATGTGAACTTCGAAGAATATGTTGACGAGTGTTACTCTATAGACAAATTCAAGGCTGCATACAAGAGAGAGATACTGGCAATGCCCGACAAGTCACAATGGCCAGAGGTGGAATTGCCTTTCGATGTGGGTGCACCACTAGGCAAGAGGAGTGTGGGGAGACAGAGGAAATTGAGGATTAAAGGATGTCTTGAGACCGGTGGCAAGAGTAGTGCAAAAAAATGACGACAAGAAAAAGAAAATGGTTAGAGGACCAGTTACATGCAAAAGATGTGGTGAGAAGGGTCATAGGCAAGCTAGCTATAAGTGTCCACTGAATGGTACCAAAAAAAGGTAACATTTTTATCTCTATACGACCTTTTAATTTTTCATTGTTGTTATTTATTAATCCTTTGCGTATGCTTATTTGTAGGAAAAGGAAGCCTAGAAAGAATAACACAAAGTACCCACCTGAACCTTCTACACCAATAAGGACAACAGACAGGGATACAATAATGCAGGAAAGCCCGGGAATGGTGACAAGAAGGTAAGTAAATTGTTTGTGTGTGAATTATATAACTATATTGTTGTCTGTGAGTAACTTAGCTTATGTCCTTATTTGTGCAGGCGCCTTGCAATGCTGCTAGGAGACAAGACATCTACCACTGGAGGAGGAGGAGGAGGAGGCACTATGGGAGAAAGGGCTTGTGGAGGAATAGAAGACACTTTGGGAGCAAGTAGCTCTTCTATCCCTAAGAAGAAAAAAATGACTCCTAAGAAAAAGAAGACATGATCTATCTCCTGTAGCTATCTAAAAACCAAATGAGATGTGAACTCAATGTTTTGTGGACTCATTTTGTACTAAGATGTGAACTCAATGTTTTATGGCCTTATTTTGTACTGAGATGTGAACTCTGTTTTATGGCCTTATTTTGTACTCGATGTGAACAAAGCTATGGATAAAATTGGATCCTCTGATTGTTTGGCTAATTTCATATTTTCTTTTTATGGAAGGGTGGCAGTGTGTTGACTGTGAAAACGATCTATGAATCGGTAGGCAATACAGTTTTTGTGTTGGCAGACTGAATTCTATTGCTTCTCACAGCATCGTTTGTTTTTACATGCTCATTTGAAAATTGATTTAACAGAGCAATAGATATGAATTCATATCTGGATTTCCCTACTATAAGCTCTTACTTTTTGTCCCCATCTGGAAATTGCATTGGCAAAGCTTGACTTTTAGACTGACCATATTTGCAAGTTGCAACCGATATTCACAACTGTCATAATAGAATATCCTTCGGAAGCACTGAAGTTTGCCATTTCCAGGGTGGGTGAATACTTCAAGCAAAAGAACATTCAGACAATACTCCTTAGTATCCACAATCTGAAATGCTTCTTGCACAATCTGAAATTACTGCAGAAATGTACAATCTGAACTATTACATTGCAACTTCATTGCACAATCTGAAATTACTGCAAAATTTACAATTTGAACTATTACAATCTTAGTATCCACAATACTCCTTAGTATCCACAATCTGAACTATTACATTGCAAGTTCATTGCACAATGATATCTCTTCCTTAGTATCCAGTTCTTCAGCATTGTCTCGGCAGAACCCAGTGCGGGCGGCAGAACCCGTGCGGGCGGCGGCACAGAGTCTCGGCGGCGGCAGGGTCTTCCCTGGCGGGCGGCGGCGGGGTCCTCCCTGGTGGGCAGAACCCGTGCGGGCGGCGGCAGAGAGTCTCGGCGGCGGCGGGGTCTTCCCTGGCGGGCGGCGGCGGGGTCCTCCCTGGCGGGCAGAACCCGTGCGGGCGGCGGCAGAGAGTCTCGGCGGCGGCGGGGTCTTCCCTGGCGAGCGGGCGGCGGCGGGGTCCTCCCTGGCGGGCGGCGGCGGCACCCCGTGGCGGCGGGCCTAGGCGGCGGCCCGTGCCGGCGGGGGCGGCGGCGGCGGCTGCGGCGTAGAAGCCCGTGCGTGTGCAAGCGGCGGCGGCCCGGGCGTGCGGGAGGCGGAGGCGGGCCTTGCCGGCGGCGGCGGCGCCCACGACCGGGAGCGGCGGCGCTCTCGCGAGTCTCCTCCCTTCGCCGCTTGGGGTTCGGCCTCTCTGTGAAAAGAAGTGAAGAACGCAGAGATTCTCGATTGAGAGAGATGGATCTCTGGAATTCAGAAGGGTACTATGGTCATTTGTTTTTAGAATTTCGGTGAAAAAAACGAAAAAACGAAAAAAAGGGGCTAAAACCCCAAAAAGGGTAAATCATAGAGTAATTCATGTATTAAGTGGCATTTTAACAATTGCCATCTACAGGGTGGCATTTTATCGAAGCCACTCCAAAGCAGTGGCATAATATCAATTTTCTCCATACAAGGCTTGGATAGGGGATACTTTTGCGTAGGTTATTGTGGCCGCCCAGCCATCTATACACTTTCGAAAGCCAGCAATTTTTGGGATAGTGATTTGCTTAAACAAACAGCTATCATAAAAAAATATGTGCAATTAACCACAAACCAATGAAGTCAGCCATATAGTCAATCTAATGAATACCATGGTATTAGATTGACTATATTATTTATTGGGGGAGGGATCTGCGCCACCTTGAGAGTGACGACGTCCGTTGGGAGGTCTACCCCAAGTAAGTCCACGAGTCAATCTCAGCGAGGTTGATGACACCAATACCGAAGGGGTCCGGAGCTAACCCCGGGCGAGGTACGTAAGACCAATCTTAGAGGAGTTCAGGGCCAACTCTGAGTGAAGTACGCAAAACCAATCTTGGAAGGGTCCAGGACAAACCCCGAGTGGCGTACGCAAAACTAGTCCCGGAGAGGTCCGGGGCCAACCCCGAACGAGATACGCAAAACTAACCCCGGAAGGATCCAAGGCCAACCTTAGGTGATGTACACAAGGCCAACCCCGAGGGGTCCAGGGCCGACCCTGAGGGAAACCCAAGGCCAACCCCAGACGGAGTCTGAAGCTAGCCATGAACCAACCCCGGTGTCCCAAATGTGTCGATGCCCATGCGGGGCAAATGGCGTAGATATCCTTAGGAGTAAGCTCGGTCTTAAACTTGTAACTCCACGTGTCTGCTCTCTTCCTCTATAAATAGAGCCCCTTGTAATGTGAGAGGGTATTTTGTAACCTAGACACTTATATTGTATACACTAGGTTATTCTTGTATTTCTTTTTTAAGTCCCTCCGTATTCTCGGTGGTCTCCGTATCTGATCAGGGTGCTTCTAAGTTTACTGTCCGAATTCATACCGACGACATTATTAACATTTGCACAAGTGCAAGTCTTCAACCAAGCAATGGCCTTATTTTTTCTAGCCCCACTCAAGTGGTCACCAAGGGGCTATCATGATATGGTACCATCCTGACATAGGTTGGTGAAGAATGAAGCTATTTTCCGATGGTTGGATGAAGGGGTTACATGGTAGATACTAGATTCCGAATGGGATAATGCGAAAATGGCATAATTGCTGTTATGTGTGGTGAAACACCATTCCAATCTAACATGTGAGACCACATTCATTCACACACCCTCACAATCTCACATATATTAGCTCATTCAGGAAAACACTACCTCAACACATTAGGGGCCACTTATTACAGTTAACCAGAAAGACAGACTACTTAGTAGTTATTTCGTATGGCCAACCAAAGAGGAGGTCCTCAATGGCCACATCTAGGGCAAGTCCATCCAGAATGCATGATTCCATCCAGTATAAGATTCTTCCAGCACCAAACAACCCCAAAGGTGAAGCAAAGAATGCATGTATTTCATAATTATAGGGTAAATCGTGCCAAAATGGCATGTAATGTCACGGTTTTGCAATCAGGTACCTATGGTTCCAAAATTGTGCTAGATATACTGGTGGTTTGGAGTTTGTACACCATTATATGTCAAACACTTTTCATTATTTTAGTCAAAAAGGAGGTATAAATTACTATAATATCCCTACACAATACACAAGTATTATTTTTTTCCCGATATACATGTAATTGTATTAACTTTGCCCTATTTTGTCCTGAAATGATGGAATAGATAAGTGTTTCAAGACTAACTCCAAACCACAGGTTTCAGTGGGGCAGTTTTGAAACCATGGTATGCCAGTGCAATTTACTCCTTTTCTACCACAGGTTACAATATACAGTTCCACAGTTATTTGAATGTCATATTCATTGTGAAGAAATAAACTTCTCACATAACATGTTGAAACAGCAATCAGCCAAGAAAACTTCCTGTGCTTTCTAAAATTAAAAGCACAAATTTCAATTCAACAGAATAACTGAAGTTACAAATTTGGCAGCATATATACCTGAGCATTCCTGCAGTTGTAACCAGTTAAATGTGAAATGAAAATCTCCTGCAGATGATTGTATAGAAGCTCTTATGGGCTTGTCAATCAAACATACAACTACAGGCTCAACGTAAGTTTAGAAGTGCCACAACAGTCCCCATCTCATCCATCTCATTTTACCCTTTTGCAAATGGCTAGTGGTCAATTGATCCAGATTACGATGATACACATTCTTCACCATGTCTTCACGGCAATCGGTAAAACACAATATCTTAAGATCTCCATTATCAAGTACATCATACATTAAGATTGAGGTTGTTTCAAACTGGCACAAGTGCACAACTTCCAACAGAATTGAGCTCAACACACACGAAACAAGGAAAATTCCTTCTCATAATGCTAGTTTCAGTGGCTTTCTTTCCATATGGATTTTCCCAAGAATGTTTGCCTGGTTGAAGGTGATCTCACTTCATTTGAAGCATCTTCACCTGAAACGGACTGGTGAGGCATTGACAACCATATAACTGGTACAGTCCGAATCCTGCACGTAATTACATCGTATGTTATGGTAAAAAAGAATAAAAGTAAATTGACGCAGTGTAATGATCTTACCGCCTGATTTGACCATATGCTAACCCCAAGAAGAATACAACCAAGAATCTTGAACCTTCCTCCTATATACTTTAAATATTCCTTGTATTGAAATCTGAAAGTGCACATACTAACAAAATCCACCAACCCACCAACATGTGCACGCACATTCACGTGACACACTGATTATACCCACAATTGCCATGTTCATATGGCATGGACAAGAGCACAAACAGAAACTGGACCAGCCAAAAGATCATAGCAAAAAAAAAAACTAGAACAGGTCTGACCGAAACTAGTCTATTTATTCATATTAAGATTGTATTTTATTTAAAGAAATATTGGGCCACCTGAAATAAGCCAACAGCATTATTATACATCACATCTGGAGAACACTATAGACAAGAGGATTGCCTTGTGCAAATTCTGAATACATTGATGATCTGCCCACCCATTATTAACTGCTGCTTTCAGTCATCTCCTATTTGAATGACTGCATGATGGGTGACCTAATACAATCGCAGATCCATTATCTGATGGAGTATAGGGACCATACAGTCTGTTGCATCAAGAATTCTTCTATTATGCATGTCATGACTACAGAAACACATACCTGTTCATCCACAAGAAAAAAGAATGGTAATCAACAAGTATCATACTCAAGGATAGAAATCTCAAAACCGGTGCAAAACCCAGCCGGCGGGCGGTATAACGGTAACCAGCTGGTTACCCAAAAACTCAGGAAAAAACCGGATGAAATTCACGTATCAAATTTTGAATTTGGGCAGTTTGAAAACCGGTAACCGTTCTGGTTACCGGGTAAAAACCGCGGAAACCGCTTAAAAACCCGAAAAAACCGCTACCAAAACCGGGAAAAGTCAGAGAAAACCGGTTATAGGTAATTAGCAATTGAAATAATGCAAATATTAATTAGAAATTGTTTAATGAAGTAACAATGCTGATACATAAGGAGCTTGATGTCTAGTTAGAAATTTGTAAGGGCTTGATGTCTAGTTAGAAATTTGTAAAGAGCTTGATGTTGTACATAAATGTTGGGGGTACAATAATAGGTGTATATTTAGTTTATACAATAGGTAATCTAACACAAAAAAAACCTAAACCAACCTAAGAGGTGAGTTATGCAGTTATAAATTTAAATTTACATTTGAAAATTTTCAGCCGATTTTCCCCCTCCCGGTTCCCACTGGTTTTACCATTTACTGGAGGTTACTACTGGCCAGTAACCGCCAGTTTTTTATCCCTGATCGACTACTATCTTGTATGTAAGTATTTGATTCTACAAAATCGAACAACATAATTGCTAAGTATTTGATTCTACACAAAATCGAACAACATAATTGCTAAGTATTTGATTCTACAAAATTGAACATAATTGCACCAAACTTACAAACAACTAAAGAGAAACAGTATGTGCTTCCAATGGACCTACACCAAGGGTTCACCTTATAATTAGGGTGAGTCATCAAATGTAATAAAAAGAGCTAAAAATTTGGGCTTTATTCAGTCTCATTGTCCTCGGACTAGCTAGTCAGCAAGTACTATAAAATTGCATCCCAGGCAGCTATGTTCCTAAGTTCATCTTAAAAGAATATCACATAACAGAGAAGAAAATTCATGCATATCTTGTTCCTTACATATTTTATCAATCTAGTGCTATTAAAGGCAGACGTGTCCAAAGAAAAATCAACAAAATGATTAAGTATAGATAACTCATTGCACAGTAGCACGGCAACTTGGTATGCCACATGAATTTTCTGAAACCCCCTACCAGACAGACAAATTAAATGATTAATGTGGTACACAATGCTACTTAGAAGCTGTTGAGAATATTACAAAGTTCATGGGTCTAATTTGGGAACGGGAACAAGTTTATGGACCTCCAGTGCATTTTACTTTTTTTTCACATTTCTTCTTGCGTGGACACCAGATCTAAACTTATTACATATCAACTATAAAGAACTTATTGCATCTATGGCATAATTATGGCACATTACCTCATGAACGTCATGTTTTCACAAAGCATATTAGCCAAAACATCATAGTGAGAAAATAGAATGGCAAGGCAACTAATGAAATATTCTCTAATTGTAGTTATAAAGAACATCTCATTCATAAAAAGGTGCAGAATAGGACCTTGTATGATGGAACTTTAATCCATGTTCAGCACTTGCAAAGTGAAGATATTTATAGGAAGCACCACTTAGGAAGTTGTAAGAGAAATAGATCACTGTTATCCTAAAATTTGAGAAGATGCAAGTTAATCATCAAAAGAACAAGCTTGTCATTTATCAAGTCTGTAACAAGCCAGAATCAGAACTAAAATACTAGATCATGTACATGAATAATGGTGGCATAAAGTTCTTTTTTATGCATACTGTAGGGGCAGAATCCTGAAATTCAGGGGGGAGAGAGAGAGAGACAGAGAATGATTGTTTGTCGATATAGCACAACAAAAAACACAAGTAAACAGTAGATGACAGATGACAGTACAATCAATACTCAATGTCGGACATTGACCACTCATAGACAATTTATGCTACATAGAAACTCTACATGTGACGGCAGTCAAGTCACAGGTGTAAAACCAAACGAGAGGAACCATGATATTGCTTGCATGAACAGAACTAATGGAGTGCTACAACACTACCATGAAGATACTTCAATGACATGAAGAAGTCACACGTTTAAGAGCATACCTTGAAGTTAGAATGAATCAATCTGATGCCAATGGTTACCATCAACTTAACTCAGGGGCAATCTGGTTGTAAGTATAAACAATGTTTGACTCAGTTGGTGGATAATGAATCTTTAAAAACATGCCTTTTAGTTGGTCGTGGGAAGTCATCTCCTCCAGAACCTTATCCTCGGAGATCAACTTAGAACAATGCTCCATTTCAGCTTTTGATAGCATGTTCCTAACATTATTGAACTCGTCTTCTGTAGAGAAGACCAACTTGGACAAGTGATCCTTTTCTGCTTGCCTGTCATATTTGTCACCTTCACCTGTTCCATAAGTTATTAAATTGTATGTATATACAAATTTCTTCTGTCCTATCCTAAATGCTCTGCTGATAGCTTGCCTTCCAACAGCTGGGTTCCAAACAACATCTAGAAGAACAACTCTTGAAGCTCCTGTTAGGCTAATTCCTTCACAGCAAGCTCTTGTAGATGCAAGTAACACTCTCGCATCACTATCTGGATTATTGAAAACTTCAATTGAAGTCTGGCGATATCTTGGAAGGATCTTCCCATCCATTTGGAGAATCTCCTTCCCTTCTCTCCATTTGAAATATTTGCGAAGATGTTCTTTTATCAGTTCTAATGGCTGAATAAATTGACTAAAAATCAATACCTTTTCTTTCAGTGCTTCACACAACCGAACAACTTCAATTACAAATCTTGTTTTTACCCCTTCATAAGGATTTGACCTTAATTTCTCGAGCATAGGTTTATCAATAAGTGAAGCTTCCTCTTCAGACATGTTGATGGCAGTTACAAGCGAAGGATGTGTGGAGGCTAAAGAAATAACATATTCATGTTCAAAATTGTTACCAGACCCAATGTTTTCCACCTTTCTAATGATACTCTTTTGAAGAGGAAGAGGTTTCAGAACAATCACACACTCTCTGAGCCCTGGAAGAGTTCGAAGAATGTTCCCATTATGAATATGAACGAATGGTTTCAGTATTGATCTTACTTTCTCTGCATTATCATCAGTTACATTACTAGTTAGTGAAGCCCAAACTCCTTTTTCATATTTATCAGAAAATTTATCCCGTTGCTTCTTTGAGACATGGTGCCTTCGACCCACTCTTGTTTTAGTCAAAAACATTTCACCAAACCTGGGCCTTACCAAACAGAGTATATTGTAAAGCTCAAGAAAATTATTTTGGAAAGGAGTTCCGGATAGAATTATGCGCTTCTCAGTTTTAACTTTTCCCAATGTCTTCCAGATGACACTGCGTTCATTCCTAGGTGTGTGCCCCTCATCTAGAACAAGCAAACCAGGGTTCTCGAGAAGAATGCTTCTTACTTTGTTTTCTTCAGTGCAGCCAGACTTTTCAGATGTTAGTTTCATATATAGACCATAACTTATTCCAAGAATACCATGACCCTTGTTCCATGAAAGCAGTTTTACAAGCCTTGTCAACTTTTCTGTTCGATGCTCTTTCTTTATTAACCTACATATTTCTCTGTCTTCTTTCCCAGAGTAATCCGCAGTGTTCATTATATGAAATGGAACATTGACATTCCATTTCTTGAATTCCTCTTCCCAAGCAAACAGCATCCCACGAGGCGCAATAATCACTGGCCGGCAGTCTGGAAATACCTTCATATATGTCTGGATAAACACAATAGCTAAACGTGTCTTTCCTGTCCCTGGGGCGTGACAGATCACACATCCTCCAACAACATCAGGCTTAGCTCCATGCTTCAGCTCATCAAGCCTGATATCACCAACTAGATTTGTCCACATAAATTCAAATGCTTCATGCTGATGCTGATACATAGTAGTAACAACGCCAGGAATGAGATCCCACACTGTTCCATATAGATGGAAATCTTGAGACTGCCCATCACCGCTCCCTACTTGTTCACAAAGATCATGATACATCAAGGCATTCTTCAAACCAGAGGCATTTTGCCATGCAGGTTTCTCTGCAAAATTTGAGGCCTGGAATGAAAGAATGAGTTAAACGATGGAACTTATTAACTTTGTGTTGCGGAAAGTGAGCTGAATTCGTTGAGAGAATACAAAACTCACCAATGATGGTAAAATGAATCTGATTTCCAGATTTACCAAGGAGCAGTATTTGCATCTGATTCCTATTTGTTCATCAATAATAAACTCATGCTTCCCTCGAGAACAAGGTGTTATAGGAGCAAGTGCAAGACCTTGCAGATTGCTCTCTTTGTGGCCCTACAAAACAACACAAGATAACATTTCAATTTGGTTTCCTCAGCCAGATGATGCCACAAATTAAAGCATCTCTAACAATAGAAAGTCTTGGAGGAGTATGAAACATAATATAATTAAAATTGACCACAATCTCCTGGATGTGACCTTCAAATGATGTTCTGCTATTAAATAGAGAGAGCATTAAGGAATGTTTAGTCTCTAAAAACATGAAGAAATATTTTTTGTTAAAGAATAAAGAGTACATATCTTCCAGTAGCATCAAGGATGCATGCATGCTATGTATGTCTGTGTTAACACGTTAGGTGATAATGCTAAGTTGAGACTATCATTCCCAAAAAGCGTGACATCACAATATTGGTAAACATTGAACTTAGCAAATTAGACAACAGTGGTGGCCACAGGTTTAACAAAAACCTATTTTAAACACCTCTACTTCTTTTGTCTGAGACTACAAGCAATAGTGCAAATGTGCAATAAACACGTAATACAGATAGGTTGCCATGCTCCATAATCAAATCAATACCACTAAAGAAAATAAAAGAATGACAGCATCTCCAATGTCAGAGACAACAGTCATACTGCAATGGGAAAGTACCTCGTCATCATAATAGGTTCCAATATTCTCTGACTCTAAAGCAAAGTCAATGTCAGCCCATAGCATATCCAGTGTAGCATCTTGCTCTGGCCTATCAGTTGGCATAGGATCTTCATCCCCAAACGAAAATACCAATGGATGCAAATCCTTAAAATTATACTCGATCCAAGGGTTCTGGTCAAAAGGAGAAGATTCTCCATCTTTATTGCCACACATCTTATCCATCAGAAGCTTCAGAAGAGACTGCCGCTTTAGCATGGTTGAACGGCTAGATTTCTTGCCAGATTTTGATGACAAATGCTTCTTTTTCCTCCCAACTTTGTGATCACCACCTCCTTGAAATCCATGTCTTCGATTCCGACCGGAACCCGATGAGTAGGAATCGGAGTCCAAGTCCCGCTCATACAAACAACGGTTCTTCATTAACCCAAGCTTCAGCTTTTTCCTCCTCTCAAGCTCCCAAGTAAATCGCGACCGCTTCTGTTGCTGTGTAATCGTGTCATCGCCCACTGGCCCCTCACTGCCATCTTTCTCAAAGCTGAGTGGCCGAATAAGATCAACCTCTGGATCTTCAAACTCCTCCCACTCCAGACTATATCTTACAGTATCATCAATTATCTCATCGTCAGATGAGTCAATTCCTTTCTTCTGTCCTCTCCTTTCAGCCTCTTCTTCCTCTTCCTGTTCCTCTTCTTCCTCTTCATCATAACTGCCACTATTGCCATTGTCGTCGTTGTCATCCTCCTCATCATCATCCAGGTCCACTTCTGTATCATCATCATCCTCTTTTGGCTCATCAGACAATGCCTCAAAATATGTATTGTACGAAAATCTATCTTGCTTTATCCCCCACGATGACCGAGTTCTCCATGCAACACAGGATGGCACAATTGGTGTCTTTGCTTGCACCAACGGCTTCCTTTTCGTGGAATTACTAGCATGATTGAACACTTTGACTTCCTCGTCAGAATCAAGAATTTCTATAAGCAAGCTCCCTTGATTAAAACCCAGAGTTCCTTCTCTCTTTGGTTCCACCTCATCCTTGATAACCTCTTCCTCCTCATGATACCTCACTGCACCAAGAACAACCTTGTGATCCACCAAATCTTGCATTGCCACCTTAGCATCGTCATGCATTGGTTCAGACATGCCACATTCATCAGCATCATCCATAAAATCATCATCATCACCATCATCATCAAATTCCATCTCATCCTCAGCTTCCCAATCCACTCCATTTGCATCCAAATCACCACCATGGCTGTAAGCACGAATGACATCTCCGACCAGCTTTTCCTCCAACAACTCATCGTCGTAGTCATCTTCACAGGTGGCCACCTCCTCAGTCATCACATCAGCAAATGGTACCAACTCCCTGTTCCCACAGTCCTGCTTGTCCTCTTCATCCATTCTCTCCTCATCCACATCAAAATCACCATCTTGGTTACCACCCTCGTTTTCACCACCTTCCACTCCCTCCGCATCGCCTGATACCACCTCATTCATCACATGATTCAAGTTCAAAACACTTACCTGCCCATTCCCGCGATGCCCGTCAATTCGATCCCCACCAGCAGCGCTGCGATGCTCCTCGTTCCCCTTATCAATGCCACCTGCGTCCCCCGTGCGAGACTCGCCATTCTCACCATCGGAAGCATCATCGCCTCGTCCACTGCTTTCTCGCCCATCAACCCGTGACACCACCACTGATTCTCCACAAGCGGGCGCCTCCGCTTCGGCCTCTGCCTCCACCTGCTTGCCCTTCCGCACCAGAGCCCCATCCGCTGGCTCCGAGGCTCGCCGCGAGCGCTTACGCAGCTTCCCTCTCAACGCCGGCTTCGAGGCCGCGGCGCGCTTGCTCCCTCCGACGCCCTCTGCCTCCGCGCTCGTCCCCTTCCTCCTCGGCGCCTCCTCCGCAACCACCGCCGCCTGCATCGCTTGCCTCCGCGATCGCGTCCGCATCGCCACCGCTCCAGCAGGCACCAGCGGCGGCGCCGCCGAGGGGCCGCGCCTGCTCGCAGCCGCCGCCGCCGCTCCACCGTCGTCGTCGTCGAGGTCGATGACGACGATCCCCGCCTCGCGGCGGCGCGCATGCTGGGATGGCGCTAGGGTTTCCCCGCGGGTGCGGCTGCGGCTGCGGGCGCGGCGCGCGGAGCGATCCATGCCGGGGGCTGGGGGGAGGTTTCGCGACGGCGCGGGCGTGGAGCTGACTGCGGAGAGGGGGGGTAGTTGTTGATGCTTCGTGGTTAGTGGGGGGTTTATGGCGCGGGAGCATGACGAGTGGGCCCGGAGGGGTTTGGGTAGCAGCGCTCGTGGGGCGGGGCGGTGGGCCCGGGCGGACGACAAGGAGAGAGAAAAGACCGCGGAACGGCGGCCGGTGCCGGGGCCGGACTCCGAGGAGGCCGGATCGGCTGCGGCCGCGCTCTCCCCTGCGTCGCACTGTGGCCGGATGCTACCACGGGTGATGATGCCGATGCCCGTGTGTCCCTTTCTGCCTTTTCTGGAGCTATGTGCGATGCGAATCCTCTCCTGTAGTGAGTTCTTCTGATTTTTTTTTTCCACCCCCCATTTTTTGCGACGAGGGTTCTTCTGATCTTGACAGCTCCTCTACTCAATTTTCAGCTGTTTTTGGAGGAAATAGATGGGTGCAAAGCCGTTACTGGTGCTCCTACATTGTAGCTGTGTAATTATTGGGGAATATTGCGGTGGAATAAGGATTTTTTTATGTGTGTTTGTTATATTTAAGGCTAGTTACGTCCACTTCTTAGCACGCACGTGCAGTAAATTTAATATTATTGTAGCAATAATTATATGTTACAGGGTGGCGAAGTTTATTACAAAGGGATTTGTAAAATCTGTCTGAGATTGTGTTATAACTAAGTATATTTAGCAACTCAAGATAATATGCATTGTATGATGGGCATGTCAAGTTATAAGAGCCAAGTTATACAATAATTTGTCTTCTATTTGTATACAAAAGGTTTTTTTATTATTATGTGGTACCATGTCTCACATTCTCTTTCCTATTCCTCCTCACATACATTTATTATCTTGGCCCACCACTGCATAGGTTCCCGTGCCCAGCTTGTTGCTTGCATGAGAGCCAAGCTCTCATCTCTCTCCTCTTTTCTCTCCTCCACATCAGCAAAAATGCTAACTAACTTGGCTATAAGACCATTATTGTACTTGCTCTAAGTTACACGATAGGCAAAGTTTCTTATGGATGAAATTTGTAATAATTTGTTTGAGATTACATCATAACAAATATATTTAGCAACTCGTCTTAAAAAAAGTATATTTAGCAAGTCAAGATATTCTGTATTGTACGCTAGCACTTAGTATGTTTTCTTGATATTTCAGTAAAAAAAAAGTATGTTTTCTTGATAAGCATATTTATCTTTATCATGGAAGAAGATGCATAATGCCTGGCTTTTGGGTCAGCTTCCGTAAATTACTACAATGCAGAGTATTTTTGCTACAGTGCTTTGCCGTTACACCTATAGACCTTTATTAAAGTAAGGTAGCTCTCCTTATCACAGTTGAGTTTGGCCTCTTTCTTAT
Organism: Dendrocalamus latiflorus; assembly: GCA_017311315.1. Classification (NCBI taxonomy): domain Eukaryota; kingdom Viridiplantae; phylum Streptophyta; class Magnoliopsida; order Poales; family Poaceae; genus Dendrocalamus; species Dendrocalamus latiflorus. Next base: position 13,132,626 of record CM029613.1, read on the forward strand.
CAGCTTATGATTTATAGTTTCTCTCTAATAAATAAATAGGGCAGATTCTCCATTGTTTTTTTAAGTGACTTATCAGCATTTAGTTTGTTCGCACAAGCATTCGAGTTAGGGCTAAAAGCCATCAATCGCAATCAAAAAAACCCACCCTTTATCTTCTATTGAAAACACTAGCATTATGAATCAAAAGTCACAAGCATGATATAAACATATCGTTGTGGTCCAGACGTGTCTTTGTTATAAAGAATTTGAATTTTAAAATTTTGAGGCATAAAAGTACCACTCTGGTCCATTTTGCTTATCATTCTAAGGCACATGTGTAGTGTGATTATTATCTAAGAATCACCTCTAAAGCTAGCAAAAGTATCTTTTTTAAAATATGGCGTACCTCGTAGAAAAAATCTTTGTTACTTATCTCTATTATAATATTACAAGTAATCTTTAATATATAAGTCGTGCATGACTAAGGAATAAATATACTTAGAAATTGTCTGGACTCGCGTACCACATGGAGTGCTATTTAGTCAGACCCATCTAGCATCACAAGGTAGCATGCATTTCCTGCACACATCACCTTTAAGGTAGCAAAAGTATCTTTCCCACAGGAGAATTTGTCCTCTAGTGGGTGGATTGTTATATGGTATGCCTCAAAAATCAATCTGTGTTACCTACACAGTCATTGGTTTTCCTAGGCACTGCATTTGTCTATGTCCTCGCTAACAGCACCAGAGTTAGGCCATTCTAAACAGCTTCAGATTCTGGTTTTTTTCTTTCAATTTATTAAATCAGAAGTCACTTTAAATGCGTCGGCTTTTAATTTTGGCTTATTTTGATTATTTTGGGTTTTTTGCTTTTTTGTATTTTCTTTTTTCCTTATTCCTTTGCATTGTCAATGACGATATAACGGGTTTTTTTTCAATTTTTTCCTCATTTTTTCTAAAAAAAACTAATAACCGCTAAAGTGCAATGTCAATCATAAACCAAAAGCTAGTTGGAGCACAACCTAACATTGCTCATCAACCATTAGGTATAGGAATAAATCTATTTTATCCCATGAGCTCTTATATTTGTCTAAATTTGAATTTGAAAGTGCAAAATAGGATATTTTACCCCCTCAACTATTAATACCATCTATTTTACCCCTAAAGCTGATTGAAGGCAGTTTTAACTGAGGTGGCACCTACTTGACATCTATCTGGACAAGTGTATTGACATGTAAACGTCAAATTACATCCTACTCAGCTATACAAATATCCTAATGAAAAAAATACAAAAATTGATGGGCCCACACATCATCGTTCAATAAACACTTTCTTCCTTCTCACATCGCTTCACCTATCCGCACTTGTGCCACCCACTGTCACTGCATCATCGTCTAACCCGTGCCTCGCTCCTCCCATCTAAGCCCTGGGTGACCCACACATCTAGACCACCCCCATCCATAGAGGAGAAGGGCTCAAGGAGATCGAGCTCCTCTTCTCTGGCTGTTGAGCTCCACCAAGGTCACGTGATCGCTCGAGTGAGCTTTACCCTTGAATAGGGGTGGATATCGAGCTGGCTCAGCTCGGTAAGGAGGCGGCCCAGCTTGGCTTGTTAGGCTAACGACCTAAAAAGGGTGGCTCGGCTCGTTAGGAAGCTCAGGTCGGCTCGTTAGGCTCACTTGAATTTGAATTGTCTATGAGAAGATACTTGGCTGCAAGCTACTCCAAAACATCTAGACTAAGATAATACGCTACAATCCACCATTTCTACTGTATTGCTTAGTAACATTCAGGTTATGTTTCGGATTGGGGAATGCTTCTAGTAAAATTTATTTGGAATTTTACATTTTTTGTATAGACATAGCTATGAAAAGAACTTTTAATTCTCCCTTGTTTCCACCACACAGCATCCCTCAGTGCAAAACTAATTATATGCAAGTGGATCCAAAAATGCCACTAATAGAGTTAGAAGATTACATTTACCACACTGGAATGCCTTCCATGGTAGGGTGGTTGGGTAAGCATGATGACACACATGGTGGTGAGGAGTGCCACCATGAGTATCTTACTTAGGTAGCATGGCTTCCGCTTTGGATCGAAAATGTCCATTTCTGTGAATAACATGAGTTCAGCAACAAGTACTGACCCAAAATCTCTAACAATCAGAGAACCACAAGAAAGGACACATACTATTATGCTGCAAAATTAAATTTCCCAATTGCACAAGCTACAACAGGACCCAATTAGGTTGGGCCAAACGAGCTTACCGTGCTTGGCGAGCGGCTTGCGAGCCAGCTCGACTTAGCTCGTTAGCGGACCGAGCTAAAACCCTGACTCGGCTTGGCTCATTTATGCAATGAGTCAAGCCGAACTGAGCCTTCAACGAGCCGAGCCAGCTCACGAGCCTCGAGCTTTTTTGCTACCCCTACCCATGAACCTAGCATGCTTTGGCTTTACCTCAACACCCTTTATCCATTCCTTGACTCCATTTCCCCTTTCATGCACAAGATCACCAGAAATGCCATCATCTCCTTCAACTCTAGTGGCACGCCTTCCGAAACCACCACAACCAACCTATTCGTTCAGACCAATCAGTGAGCCCCTTCCAAATCCTTTCGCATCACATCATATTCTACCAAATCATGAGCAAAACCTCTCAATCAATTGCATGATTCTCCCACAGGAGCTCGTCATGTGCCGTCATCATCTTCCTCTGTTCTAGCTAGAAATCGCTGTCACTGTCATCGTTCTTACTTCAGTGAGCCTCACTCAAATTCCTTCCTACCAAAGAATCTCCTTACCATCCTCTATCTTCACCAACACCTAATTTCATCAGCCTCCTTCTGCAGCGCCCTCATTGCTTGGACCTCACCATGCCGCCCTGGGTTGTTGTTGCTAGCCCGTGTCAGCTCTTCCTTGCCTTCATTGACTACTATTGTGAGCTCCTCCCTAATGCTCATGCGCCCCCTATTTCTCCCTTTCTCCCTCTTCAGCATTGTCACTCCCTTGCCTTCCACAGCATCGCCTGCCAAGCATCACTGCGAGCCCGCTCGATGAGCCTCGATCTGTGACGCCATCTCCCTGGCTTCCTTGCCCTTTCTTGGTTCCAATTTGTGTTTTGCGTCGCTTCGTTGGAACCGTCACCACCACTCGGTCCTGATGGGAGGAGGCAAACACAAGAGAGAGAAAGAGGGCTAGTGAAAGAAAATCTAGAGCATGACATGTGGGTCCTAATATATTTTTAGATTGTTTGATAGTTTTGCTAACTAACTGATATGTCATCACAAAATCAGCTCATATGTCAAAAAAACCATTGCCACGTTGATACCACATCAACTAAAATCACTTTCAATCATTTTCAATGGGGGTAAAATAAACGGTATAGATAGTTGAGGATTGTAAAATATCTGGTTTTACATTTTTAGTTAGACAATCATAAGAGTTCAATGGAATAAAGTAGACTTAAGCCTTGTTCAAAAGTGATGTGACTTTTGGCTATAGCTTTTAGCTAATTGCGAGAGATATTGAGAGAGTAAGGGACCCTCGCTTTGACAAGTTGTTAGTTTGAGGAGGCCGACCAGAGGGGTGAATAAGTGGTCTAAAAAATCTTTTCCAATTAATTATCAATTTCTCTTTGGCTAAACTAAGCAAATAATACGGAAATTGAACTAAAAAAGGTTTAGCACAAATAACGCCTAAAACAACTGGGTTCACCTAAGTGCACCAATAAGCTATGTCTATGTCAAGATTTGAAATCCTAGGATCACAAACAATTAATTTAATTCTATGAATGTAATTTGCTTGATTGTAAATTGAGCACAAGAAAACAAACCACAAATGACACGGTTGCATTTTACCGTGGTATTCAGAGATTTACCGGTCTTCCCTAATCCACGTTGAGATTAGCCCAAACGAATTGCACCAGCTCCACAAATTAAACCAAAACACCTGTAACATCCTGAAATTTCAAAGTGTTCAAAAATGTGGAGTTTTTAAATTTTTCTTGCATTTTGCTAGCGCTCAAATTTCTTCTAAGTATTTAATTGAAATATGTTTGAGCTTTGTGCCCTACAAATTAATGATCAAGAGAACTCCTAAATATAAATAATAATGTTATAGATTATAAAAATGAAAAGATGTCGTTACCGAGCATGAATTCAAAATTACCAAAATCTTAAGCTCAAATTTAAGACAAAAGAATATTAGAATGTATCTCCAAATGATTAGACCAATAATAATAATAACAATAACAAATAATTTCAATGGTAAAGGAATATTAGATTTTGTAAATAGAAATGTGAACCAGTATTTAAATTCAAATTTCAAATGATTATTTCAATAATCTTAAGCATGAAATTGAAATTTAGATTAAAGCCCAAATTCTAAAGTTTTGCTTAGTCTTTTCCTCTCTAATTTCTTTTCCCTCTCTATTCCTCCTTTATTGCAAGTGGGCCCTACCCTTTCTTTCTCTCTCCCCCTCCTTCCTCTTTGCCGCTGGGCCTGGCGCCCCGCCTCCTTTTCTCTGCGCCTGGGGCCAGCCTGCCGCTGCTTTCTTCTTCCCCCTTCCTTCTCCCGACAGCGCCCACTACTCCCCACGCCCCCGCACGTCGCCGCTCGCTGCGCTCGGGTCACCCGGCCCCGCGTCTCCTGTGCGCGCATCATCCGGCCCTGCTCCTCCTTGTGCGTCCGTCACCGCGCCCCTGCCCCCATCACCATCGCGTCGTCTCCGCGCCTCCATCACCCTGCGCGCGCACGTCGCCATGTCTTGCCCCCGCCGCTGTGCCATGGTCACCGGCCACAGTGAAGCGCAGCAACTCCCCCTCCTCCGCTGCTATAAATGTCCCCGGACGTCCCCCCCCATTACCTCCCTGCGCCTCCCTCTTCATCCCCGTCCTCGGCTCAAGCTCAACCGCGCTAGCTCAAAGCGCCGGCCGACTGCCCTCCTCGCCGCCCTGCTTTTTCACTGTATAAAAACCCCGGTTGAGACTTCCATTAGCACCGCCCAAGCTCCCTCTTCCTCCCCTAGCCTCCGATTTGGCTCCCTTGCCGTCTTCCTCGCCGGCGCCACCCTCTTCCCCAATTCCGGCCGCCGAGCCAATCCACCAAACCGCACCGCCATTTCTCGATTCCTTGCGTCTGCACCCTCCCTAGGTCGTCATGAAGTCAACCGAGAGGTCGGCCGAGCCTCCCCGGCCCTGTAGCTCACCGGCGTCGATCACCTTCCTGGACTGCCGCTGCCGCCCGACGCCGACCAGGTCCCGGTGACCCCCGGCGGCCGTCTCTACTTCCGTCGGCTTCACCGTGATGCGAGAATCCCATTTTGCAGGTCGCTAGCCCCTCCCCGGCCTTCCGTCGCCGACGAGCCCGCCGCCTTGCGCCGCCTTCGGCTTCCTCTGCTTCGGGCCCCCCCTTTTGCAACGTTGGCTTAATTCCTCTGCGCCCCGTATCCTTCAGGTAACACTCGAAGACCCGGTTGGCTAGCAGCGTGCGCGCTCATTCATGCGACCCGAGTTCGATTCCGGCTGGCCGCAAATGCTCACCCATATTTTATTTTCATTTTTGTAGCTCATATTAATCAATAAAAATTAGGGAAAATTAGGAAATAATCCATAAATGATGTAAAATTTTAATTAGGGAATTAGTGAGTTTTTAGAACATTTAACCATGGTTAATTAATACATGTTAGTAATAAGACATAAATACTTACTTTACATCTTGAGTAAACAAAAGCCTAATAGAACTAGTAATTAGGGGCATGTGTTTATGAAATGATAACTTGGTGAATAAGGGTTTACATACTAGTAAATGGAATATTTCCTAAAGATTGAGTTCCCAAAAGTAGTTATGAAACTAAAATGCAAATAGAAAGGTAAGCTAACAATATGTTGCCAAATAAAGTAAGGGAAGCCAATAAATTTGATTAGAATATATATATATATATATATATATATATATATATATATATATATGAATGTTAAATAGTTAATAATGGCTTAACTATCATATGTGCATAATTAAGGTAGTTTAAATAATTATTTAAACATCAATGAGATAATTAAATACTCCCGTGCTTCAATGAAGTATTAAGCTAATCATTAGGTGCTTATTTAGAAAAATTGGTAGACAATAATTCATGGCTAGCCATTCCAAACTAATAAAAGGTGGATTCGGTTGAATGTCCACACTTAATGAAGATTACCCTAGGGTATAATTAACATATAAAATATATGCCCCGACATTTAACATAACATCGCTAAACAAATCGCCATGGTAGAATCGCTTAAATGGCAGCGTTAAAATGTGACCCTGCGTACTAAACTCACCTAGATAAATAAGCTTAGAATAAAAATAAAGCTAAGCCTAATTATAATTAAGGTATAGACGAAATGATAATGAGCCATAAATTAAATCTTAACATTAGATTTAGTGAATGATAATAACCAGTCAAGGAACATGAATTAAACAAAATGTTCAAAATATATGAAATAGGATGTCCATCTAAAAGTTAGAGACATTTAGAAGCAAATATGTATGTGCAGATGAATAGTTAGAAAAATGCGGATGACATATATAAATATATGAGTGCAATCCTGTATGCACCTTAGACCTTATTGAAAATATAAACCCTATCATTAACCTATTGCCAACCATGAAACCTTAAATAGTAGCCTTAAATTAGTAAAGATAACAAAATGTAATCATATGTAGCAGGCTCGATTAATAAAGGTATAAAATATCAATATCAGTAATCTTCAGAGCACCTTCAAATTAAGGATCATAATAGCATATAGGTGCTAGAGTATAACAGCCCTAAGCCACCAAGCGTTGAAATAATCCCACGAACATATATGTAAACACTCTGAAGTAAATGTTTAACAAATAACATGGTTAATTAAGGTCACATAAAATGCTACATATCAAATTACTAATGATATGAGTTAATCCGATAAGGTAAAATTTGTATACATCGTGTATATAGTATAATCCCAGAATATTAGCGCTCGATAAAATGATACCCAGTTAAATTTGTACACCAACTCATAGGTCTAATCTGACTCATGAAACTTCCTTGATAAATACAAAAATAGTAACAGAGATTATTAGTAAAAAGAGACCGAACCTCGCCTTTCTCCCATCGGCTATGTTTGGCCACATCTTTTCCAAAGCAAATAATTCCTGTAGATACTTCTTCATTTTTGATCTCTTATTTTCCTAAAATTTTCCCTCACGGTAAAATTATTTAGATAACTTGTTCTCCCACTCAAATCTAGCTACCATTGTGTTTGCAACACACTAAATCGAATCATCCATCTATTATCAAATCGTAATAAATGCATAAATTAAATTAAATTGGGCATTTAAGTTATTTGGATCTATTTGGATCTTTTGAGTTATTTGCTTTTACTTGGATTCAGTCGTTTATCACGTAGATAGAAACGGGAGCCTTGAAGATTCAGTGGATCGAGTGAGATCAAGATCGAGGTGAAGATGCAGACCAACGATAAGAAAGCATTGTGTGAGCTCAAGACCGCGGTAAACCGCGCCAAGGTGAGTCAATACTTTGATCATGTTGAACCTACATCTTCTGCAAATTACTTTTGTTTAAATTATCAAATTGCATGCTGTTAATTTATATGCAAATACATGTTTAATTTAGAATTCTAGTTAAATGCCTATTATCTAACTTGATTAATATTGCCCCTCCTTTGGAATATTTGAACATGAGAACCTTGTCGCCCTAGAAAAATTATAATAGTAACCTTTGAAAATAAGTCCATAACTATGTGCCATGCTTAGTTTTGCTTAGATACTTGTGGGAGTAAGAACGTCCAAGCATCACTTTAATCATGAGAAAATGTGGTTGGGCAGTCATGGTGGTAATGACTGGTGTATGTTGGATATGGCTATTTTATACTCCCAAAAATCTCAAATTGCGTATTTGTCTGGGCGGATGGTTCGGGGGTATGGTGCAAGGGTGCACGAGAGTGTGGTTTGTGTTAGAACCGCCCAGATAACCCTAAGGACTGAATCTTGTCATGACCTCCTGTGTAAAACAAGTACAACCACAAGTCTGTAAAGTACAACTTGGCCTAGTAGATTTACCGGACCCTGAAAGTCATCATCATAGGTGGAGGTGATGAGGTAGTGCAAGCGGCTGACTAAGTGACGGCTTGAATGGGACACTCGTGGAGAGTGAAGTTCTGCTGTGGCGGGCTAGCAAGGTGAAGTATCCAGCTGCTAGACGTTCAGAAGGAGAACTCCCGCACAACTTATGAGACCTGCCGCAAGTGGGACAAGCTCATAGGGTTGAGATGATGGAAGGGGCGAGGTACTTTGAACGGTTACTGTGACGGTTGGCTCAACTGCACGGCTAAGGAATCGTGTGGGGCAACGAGTAAACCGTCTCTTGTGGGTAAAGTGTGCAAACTCTGCAGAGTCAAAACTATTCGAATAGCCGTGCCCACGGTCAAGGGCGGACATGGGAACTTAACTAGATATAGTTCTACTTAAAAATGTTTGGAAAATGGGAGTGGAAAAAGTGGAGGGCAGCGGAAAGCCCTGATTTGAGTTGTCCTGGGTGTCGTCCCAGTGGTAAGTTAAGCGGCTATAACGCTGAAAGATGTCATATGGTGTGATACCATATGTATGGAAAAATTATGGTGATATTAGGCATATGGTGTGATGCCATATGTATGGAAAATCCTATTAATATTCCTTGAACATTATGTTTTGTTCCAAAGCTGCTAGGTCTCAGGAAATTTTATGTATTGTATTTCAAATAGTGGTATTTCTATTCCTACAAAATAAAATATGGAAAGAATAAGCAGTGTCGTGAGTAAAGGAAATAGATGTTTGTAATATACACATAAATGTATTGGTGGATTCATGTCGATCATAAATAGGAAATGATAGTGTGGGTTCTGGGAGAAATAAATTGGTGGAGTCTAGCTGAATAGATAGGCTAAATAGATGATCTAATTGAATTTTCGGGAACTTGGAGGATTAATACAAGTATTGGATTATAGTTCTTGATTAGTGATTTACTTGGTGGGAGGATACTAGTGGATCGTAGAATTAATCAATGATATTATTGGTGGATATATAATGGTGAATCGTAGAATTGATCAATGATATTCTTGGTGGATATATAATATTGAATCGTAGGCTTGATCAATGATATTCTTGGTGGATTTAAATCAATAATAAGAAGGATTGGATTGTTAGAAAATCTTGATGAGAATGATCGGTGGATTAATTAGGTGATGTCACTCGCTGTTTGGAGATTAGACAGCAATCAATTTGGAAAGAGTATGTTTGGTGGAATATCTAAATAATGTCACACGCTGTTTGGAGTTTTAGGCAGCAATCAATATAAAATGTGTGTAATTTCGGTGGATTAAGTCAATTATAGCAATCGTTGTTGGGAGTCTTAGACAGCAGCTAATAATGAGAGTGAATCTTTGGTGGATTAAGTCAATGATGTCAATCGCGGTGAGGAGTCTTTAGGTCACAAAAACAACAATATGATATAATAATAGAAATGCTACTAAACGCGTTTTATGGCAAATAAAATAACCCGAGCCTCTCCTTTGATAAGCCATGCATACTATTTATTTGCATTCTGTGTATTGGCTCGCGGAGCACGGGGTCGGAGTGCTCACGCTCGCTTTTGCGACAAAATTCAGAATCAAGAATCAAATCACCTCGCCTCAGCATCAAGATTGGACAAGCTGGCAGAGAAGATGAAAATGTCAAGGGCTAGGTCGCGAACCTCCAGTTGGCTGCCTGTGGGCATGTCCTGAAGGTCCCACCTGTATGCTCGTTCTTTCGATGCTGCAATTTATTGATTTCGGCCTAATTGGCCCATGAGTAAGTCTACTATTATATTTTCGCTTCCGCATGATATGTATTTTTGATATTCATTACTGTAACTGTGAGCACTATCTACTGATCCAGGGAATAGTGCGGTGGAATCACAGAGGGTGCCGGATTGTATAATTGGGCCCCTACAACACCTCAATCCAGTAGTGGTAGCTCTTTTTCACTCTGGGTAGGTGAGCTCCAACCTTCACAACTTTACTGAGTCTTCTCACAACCTTCTTTCAGAAAATCACCGCGCACAACACCTCCAATGCCATTTAGGAATCAGCAAACTTCAAGAGTAATAAGTCAAACTCCTTGCTTGACTCTCACCACGTGCAACGAATGCACAAGCTCGAGTAGATACACAATCCACCTCTAGATACAACACATGCAATCTAGAGCATTTCTCCTTGCTCACAAGGTGTAACACATGCACAACTAAGAGGAGGACCTCACACTAGCTCAAAGAATGAAATGGAGTGCCAAAAGTTATTCTCCAACCGGCTACAAGGGGGTATACATACCCTACCCTCGAAACTAGCCATTGGAATAGAAAATTAGGATTTTTCGAGGTACTGCAGGCAAACAACCAATATTCTGCTCCTCTCAGCAACAGTAAGAAAACTAGCTGTTGTAAGTAAATTCGGTAATTTCGTAGTGCAAAGTCCAATACTACCGATCATCGAAAGTATCACAGTACTCGTGCAAAACTACCAATTTCCTCAGGGACAAGAAGACTCCACACAGGTGTTTCTCTAGAAAAAAATGTATCTCTACACAAGTCGGACATTCTGTAAATCGGAAATACCACTCACATAGAACTGGTAGTACTGCTCGTTGATCGGACCACTCACACAGAGCCGATCGGACTGCTCACACAGAGCTGATCAAAAGTACCGATCATCGACTTTACTGGTCCCTAGACACGTCAGATGGTTTGACCACTCAGGTCTCTGACCACGTTGATCTTCGACCACGTTGTCTGGTTCGACCACACAGGTGTCCGACTATGCTGATCTCCAACCACGCTGGTCTTCGACCACGTTGTTCAGATCGACCACACATGTCTCTGACTACGCTGGTCTCCGACCGCATTGGTTTCAACCACTCAGGTCTCGACCACGTCGACTATGTAGATTTTCGACCACGTCAATCTTCGATCACACAGATCTCCGCCCACCACGTCGATCTTTGACCACATTGAATCAATCACACTAGTTCGGCCATGTCGATTTCGACCACACAGGTCTCGACCATGTCGGTTCAACCACGCTGGTTTTCGATCACATAGATCTCGACCATGCCCATTCTGACCGTCTTGGTTTGACCACGCTGGTCTTCGATCATACAGATCTTGACCACGTCGGATCTGACCGTCTTGGTTCGACCACACTGGTCTTTGATCACACAAATCTCGACCACGTCGGTTTTGACCATACTGGTTTTGATCACACAGATCTCGGCTATGTCGGTTCCAACCATGTTGGTTTCAACCACTTCAATCTTAGACCACGTCGATCCTCAACCTCGTCACTTCGACTATGTCAGCCTCATCCATGCTAGTTCCTAACCACATTGATCTTCCACCACGCAGGTCTTTGATCACACTGGTTTGACCACAATGGTTCTCGACCACACAGGTCTTCTGACCACCAACAGACGTGGTAGTTCTGTGATTACAACACTGGTAATTCCGATTAGTGGTAGTACCATAGAATACACTGCGGTAGTTCGGATTTCCCTGAGAAATACATATACTTCGACAGATTTTGCAAAACACATTTGCAAACTACAGTATCATACACACAAGGATTATCCATGATTCCCAACAAGTTGCAAAATACATTTACACACTTTTGGATTCATGACAGGATTATATATATATGAGCTTCAACCATCTGTAAAACACATTTGCAAATATAAACCTCATACTACAAAGAATGGAAACATGGATTCCAAAGACTTGCAAAACACAAAACATGGATTTTAAAGACTTGCAAAAACACATTTGTAATGTATAGTCCTATATTACAAGGATTCAACACATGAGTTTCAACTATTTGCAAAATACATTGACAAATACAAGTCTCATACCAAGGAGAGATAGAGCAAGTGAGGTTGAGCTATCAATACATGATGAGATTTAAGCTACTAGACATGACTCCTCTTAATAGTACGGCAACATATACTAGCAATCTGGTCTTTCAACCAAACACCAATACCGGTAAAAGACTAGGAATGCGTACTTAGCTAGCCACACCTTTGTCTTGAGCTATAGTCTTGACATGCATCAACTCATGATGCATCCATTACTTCAACTTTATCAACACATGATGGGTCTTCATTTGACTTGATAATCAACACATGATCATCTCTTCTTAGACATGCATTAACTTATGATGCATTCACCACTTGACTTGATGATTTTCAACACATAAAGTCATTCCAAGTCTTTCTCATTTATGGAAGTTAACCTATTCATCTAACTCATAGAAAATGTTAGTCCACAAAACAATTACCATTAATTACCAAACTTCACCATTAACACATAATGGAGTGACTAGATTCTACAATCTTCTATTTTTGGTTATTCATGACAATCTCAACAAATAATGATATAGAAATTGAATTACGAGTATACAATATTTATACAATACTTGTATACTTTAAGGTAAGCTTTTAAAACAAATCTTACTTCTCCGATTGTCATTAATCATCCAACCATTAACACATAATGGAAAAATTAGATGATAACCCGATTATGAGTATATATGAACTACACAAACTATATATACTCAAGAGATATATTCCAAAGTAAAGATCTTTAATATATAGAAATGGAACATGGATCATTACTATTGAAACCACAAAACATGGATCTATATTTCGAATCTGATGAATACAATAAGATAATAATGTGATATTGAATGTATATCTTTTATGTTTTTCACCTTTTCAATAAATATATTAGTTTCACAATTGTATTTGTCATTATCACTAAAACTAATTTAATTGAGTTTGAACTTACACAAGCTACTCCATTCAAAGCTGCTCTTGCAGTGACTTCTAAAAACGGCTTATAGAACCTTCTTGAGAAGTCACTATGTTCAAAAGGCAGGTTCTAAAAGATAAAAGTTAAAAGTTGTTTAGAACATAGCCTTATTCCTTGGATAAGTGATTTCCTCGGAGCATCCCCAGTAAACACTTATTCGTTCTTAAACATGTTTAAGTTAAATCATTTGTTCACGTATCTTACTTGTAACTTTTAATTGTAACATATGTATTCCGTAGGGTCCTTTCCTACAATTAAAAAAGCATGTTCAAGTGTGGAGGGAAACGAACCAATTATTCTGGTGTTATTATTATCTATAGATCCAAGCTATCCTGTAAATATTCGATGTATTTTTATGTGTCCTCACATCAAACAAAAAAGGCTTAAGTCCCATTTAGAATACGAAAATTATTCTCAATTCTTATAGTATTGAACTGCTTCCTAAAAAATTTCTACGAAATTTAGAAATTTCTGCGTTCCAAGCAAAGGATTAATGGCTTCTGCGTATTGATGCTACCACGTGCTTACAAAAGATTGCTGGTAGCCCGGTACACCCGTGTCATAGCGCAAATGCATAATAATCAGTTAATTTGTGCTCAAGTAACAACACGGAACCTAGTTTGGAACATAGAAATTCCACAGTAAACATGTAATTAGCTTAACACGTCCCAAGAATCCCCTTCAACAAAATTTAAATGAGACATCTGAGTACATTTTTTATTTTTTTAAAAAAAGTGATTTAATGTTTACATTAAAAAACCTACACACTGCAACTACAGAACAGTTCGTCGTAAAACAAAACTCTATTTTTTTCTTTTTTAGCCACCGGTGCATTGTTACATCGTCTTACTGGAAGATGTGTCAGATAATTCTTCTTCTTTTCTAATTATAACTTGTGACTTATGGCATATATTACAGTATCTACCTTTTAAACTGTAGGTTTTTTAATTCAAGGTCAACAAGAAGATTATAGTAAAAAGTATACTAAGTTCAACTATACCGACCAAAATCGCATACGACTATTTTTCTCTACGTACTGCCTCTCGCGAACAGGCAAAATTCAAAATTTTAAGCCATAAGTCACAACACAAAAGAACTCACCCGATATAAGCCGTTCTCGGTTACAAGAATTACTGTAACTAAGATGTCCGACAAAACAACACTCAAAACTCAAATGTCCATACAAGGAGAATGAAAATTGACACCGCAGAGAATTTAGGATCAGGTACTTCGTCACAATCTTTGCAAGCACCTACAAAGAAACACGTCCGCACAGGAGCAAACTCATGTATCCAACAATGATTACAGATTCAGGAGACCGCCTTATTGAAGTCGGCTAATTATAATGGCCTGTGCAAGCCCCAGTGTAAATTAGCATCATATCTCTTCAGTTTCCTCTTCATGAGCCGGCTGAGCAGTTAAACGATAACAGCGCAGTTGACTGTGCCAGCGACCTTCAGTGTAGTTTTTATCGCTTTCGACACAATCCTCTTTTGTTGGTAAATAGTGGATCTGTCTCCCCAAAAGAATATTTAAAAAATCAACATGCCAGTTAGGGAAAAAAATGGAACATGTAAACCTCTTCTTTTACTCTGTGTATCCAAATTCTGGATCCATATCAAGTTTCCGTTTTAAACGAGACTTGTCGGCACTGCAAAAACAGGATGTTAATATGTTCAATTATTTCACACAATAAAATAGCTGAGTACAGTAGTACAAGACTACAATCTAGCTGCATTGGTTATTAAAAATTGACACAAGTTTCATTCATCAAGGATAGTGCGGTACCTGTTCAACATTGGTCTAGGAGCTGGTCGTGTGCCAAACGCAGCTCCAACATCAATCGACATTGGTATTCTAGCACTCTGACCAGACATATTGCCTTCCATCCCTTCATGGGCAGTCACCCTGCGCAACTTTCTTGGCGGGGACAGCACAACAGGGCCATCCTGCAGGTTCAAGTCTGGTATCTTCTTGTTCCCTGAGTCTCCCTTCGGTGGTGGCCTTGGAAGTTGTGATGGTTTTGTTGGCGCTGGTACTGATGAAAAGTACCTTAACAGCAAATATAAACATAGTTTTGTTATGCACGCTAGTAAGAGAGAAAAGCTTGTGTTTCCAATCAGTCACATTTGATATACCTGTGTTCTAGAGCCTGCTGAGCAGTAATTCTTGCTTTTGGGTCATATGTAAACACTTTTGACAGAAGATCCAAAGCATCATCACTGGCCATCGGAAACAATGAACGAAGTGGAGGTGCAGAGACAAATTGGTATTCAACATAATCTGGAAGATAAACCATGTCTGGCCATTGAGAAGACTTCGGAGTTCCAAATGCTGAAAAGATCTTCCCAAGTTGATCGATGTCACTAGAACCCTGCAAAGCCATATGCAGGAGTCCTCTGTTAAGTGGTTACTAAACTCAAAAAACTTTACAGGAGAGTATTGGCAATATGAGGAAGTCGCAGCTTGGGCAGGATTACTTAAAGCTACAGAGAAAAATCTTATCCTGAAAGCATGTCCATTGAAATTCACCACCACACCTTGGCCAAAATCAGCAGGCTAGGTGGCCAGCCCGCCTAAGCGGCCTAAGGCGGTCAAAGGCGGCCGTCGATGATCAAAGGCGGAACCGTTGCCGCACGGAGACGTGTTTGGCTCGGCCACGGTGGCTGCCGGAGCTGGAAAGGAGGTGTTGAAGGAGGGGGAGAGAAGCAATCAGAGGTCAGGGAAGAGAAAAAGAAGAACCTGAGCTTTGGCGACGGTGCTGTGGTGTGGAGAGAGCTGTAGAGGGGGCGGCCGCACGGAGGAGGTACTGGCCGGCGAGCTACGGATGGCGTGGTGGCAAGATGACCTGGCCTCGCAATCGACCGGAGTAGCGGGAGGATAGGCACCGCTGACCGGAGTAGAGGGAGGAGAGGAGAAGCAAAAGGGGGATTCAGCCGAGAATGTGGGGATTCGGCTGGAGATGTAGAGATTTATTGAGGATTGGCAATTTTGCGATTTAGTCCTCTGAGTTCTGCAATATTGCAAAATAGTCCTTCCCTCATTGAATTTCTTCCATTTGGACTCTCCGAAAGTCTATTTTCTTCACAGTTTGATCCTACGTGTCCATGATGACCTATACATCTACAGCTTTTACAACTTTACATCAAGCATTTAGCTATTTACATCAAACATATATGCATGATTGCTCATCTTCGGTCTGCTGTCCTCATTTTTAATTCGGCCACCTAGGCCCCGCCTAGTCCCCATCTAGGCCCCCTAGGTGCTAGGCCCCACCTCACCGTCCGCCTAGCGCCTGCTTGAACACTAATGGAGGCAATCATAGATAAATCTAACAAATATTTTCAATCAATTGCAGCTTTGCACTCAGAAAATAGCAGAAAGTGACATGAAAGGGCTCAACAACGTTGGTTTCCTCATATGGATAAAGAAATCTTCAAACCAGCAAATATATAAGGAAGCAACTTTTGATGAGTATCTTGAACTTCATAAAATGGACTAACATTGACACATCTGTAGCTAGTAAGAACTTGCCTTATAACTTGCATAAATAGAAGCCCATAATAGTAAGAGTCTGAAGCGGACCACATAATACAACAACAAACTTTTTGTCCCAAATAAATTGGGTAGGCTAAGAATGAAACCTTCTCAAGATCAAAGAAACGAGAGCTTTGTAATTAAACCTACATGGCAAAACCCTAAGCCTGCATCCTGCCATCTAAGCAGAGAGCCAAAAACACCACCTCTAAACCTTTTTCTTATGTCATGGTTCTGGTACATAGATCGCTAAGTTCCATACGCTTCTATCCAAAGAATTCTTTGGATATATTCTAATCCCTCAAGTCTCTTTTCACTGCTTGCTCCCACATCAGTCTTGGTTGACCTTTGCTTTTTCTTGCATTTTCGGCACGTCTTAAAATTCCACTACGCATCAGTGCCTCAAGAGGCATCCGTTGGAGATGTCCAAACTATCTCAAGCGGTGTTGGACAAGCTTATCTTCAATTGGTGCTACCCCCACCCTATCACGTATATCATCATTGCGGGTTCGATTCCGCCTTGTGTGACCACAGATCCATCGCATCATCCTCATCTCCGCTACAGTCATCTTCTGTATATGTTTTCTTTTAGTCGTCCAGCATTCCACTCCATATAGCATCACAAGTCTGATTGCTGTCCTATAGAACTTACTCTTTATCACACAGGACACTCAATGCTTAGCGTCATTTCACCCACCCTGCTCTTATCCTATGGCTCACGTTTTGTGGCTCACGTTTTCATCAATCTTGCCGTCTCACGGTAGCATTGATCCCAAGTATCGAAAAGTGTCATTCTTAGGCACTACTTATCTGTATAGACTAACATCTCCATCATCTGCCCTAGCAGTGCTGAAATCACAACCTCATATGTTCAGTTTTAGTTCTACTAAGTCTAAAGCTCTTTGATTAATGTCTTCCTCCACAACTCCAGATTCCTATTGACACTTATGCTACTCTCATCGACTAGCACTACATCATCAGTGAAAAGCATACTTCTTGCATGTCCCGCGTGACCCCGTCCATCACGAGGACAAAAATGTATAGGCTCAACACTAACGCTTAGTGTAGTCCTATCTTAATAAGTCATCACCACCATGTTAGTCACAACATCTTCGTACATATCCTTAATTAGGGTAACATAGTTTGTTGAGACTTTTTACCTTTGGAGCGCCTACCACATGACTTTTCTTGGCACTATCATAGACTTTCTCCAAGTCGATAAACAACATATAAAAATCCTTCTTTTGCTTCCTATACCTCTCCATCAACTGTCGTATCAAGAAAATCGCCTCCGTGGTCAACCTTCCGGGCATAAAACCAAATTGGTTTGTCATCACGCTAGTCACTCTTCTTAAACGGTGCTCAATCACTCGCTCCCAAAACTTCATTGTGCGGCTCATGAGCTTAATTCCTTTATAATTAGTATGACTTTGAATGTCTCCTTTATTTTTGAAAATTGGTACTAATGTGCTCCTCCGCCACTCCTTACACATTTTGTTCAACCTAAAAATGCTATTGAACAAATTAGTTAGCCAAACGATCGCCACTTCTCCAAGACATTTCCACATCTCAATAGGAATATTATCAGGCCTCAAAGTCTTACCCACTTTTATCTTTTTTTAAAGCCTCTCTTATTTCCGACTCCTGAATTCTTCGAATAAACCACCTATCGGTGTCGTCAAAAGCATCATCCAATTCAATCATACTATTCTCAAGTGGACCACATAACAGTAAGCATTTAGTGAGGAGGATCACATACTTAGTCCAGTATATTGGACTCTGCATTCTATATCTTTGGAAAATAGACAAATAGATTGGGCCAAATTAATTACTCAGAAAGCCTGCACCAAGATAAGAAAGCCTGCACCAAGATACGAAAACACACTGCTGGAACTGGCCTTAGTAAATGCTGGAACTGGCCTTAGTAAATGCTTGACCATTTCAATTGATTGAAACAGAATTATGCACATTATTATCAGCATAAGAACATCCATGTTATCTAGCCTCACAGATGCCTTGCTAGTTTTTTTAACTTGGATCAAGTCCACAAAATTTGCATTGCAAGCAGAACGATAACCAGTAAGCAACTTCAAGCTCTATGCATAGGCAAAAAAATGCACACATATGCACACAATACAACCAAATAAAAAAACTATGTTCCACAAGAATGGCGAACAGGAATAACACAAAGCATTAATTCTACATAAAGAGTTTGGTCTTTGGAGACTCTAATTCAGATCCACCACATGAGATTAAGGCCTAAGAGCACATGCTGCAATATTGACCTTCCAGAAAACATGGAAAAGGAAAATACATCGAAGAAATAGCACCCCAGTGAGAACCTAGAACATTGAAGAAAAGTGTTGAATATTTCTGTATAACCAAACTTATTGTTCTACTAACTTTACATGCCTAGTACTGACTATTTCTGTATAACCACACTTATCAAAACCATACTAGTAAGTGACCCAGCCAAGATTACCATCCATCGGTTCCCAATGCACATTGGGGCTAGGTGTTGTTAGTATAGATATATCTCTTTTGTATTTACTTACATGTGTAGGGTTGTTTTTACATATAGTCCCTTGTACTCTCCACATACATTACTCTCCACATACATTACACATTGAGCCTCATGAATATACATACAATATCCTTCCACTACCATCGCGCCGCCACCAGCTAGTGCCTCCGTCGCTGTTGTCGGCCGCCACAAGGCAACCGCTGCCCATCCCGAGGCAGCCATCGCCCGGATCAGACCGTCGCCACCCAGCCCGAGGCTGCCACTTGGGCTATCCCAGGCTAAATCGGGCTGCTACCTACCGAGGTACCTGTCACCGGATCAGACTGCCGCCACCTCGTCATCGCTGGTTGCCGCGTCATCATCACCGTCAACCACCAACGCCGAGCTCCGCCACTGCCTCCAGACGACTATGCCGCTATCCCCGGTTGCCACGACCCTAGCCACCGGATCGGCTGCCACCGCTGTTGTCGCTGACCGAGACCACCTCCTCCGCGCCGC
Organism: Dendrocalamus latiflorus; assembly: GCA_017311315.1. NCBI lineage: Eukaryota > Viridiplantae > Streptophyta > Magnoliopsida > Poales > Poaceae > Dendrocalamus > Dendrocalamus latiflorus. The sequence goes on from CM029613.1 coordinate 13,152,079, forward strand.
CTCTATCGAAGCTGCACACCCTCTATGAATAGAAACCAGTTAGGTTTCTATAAAACGTTTGTTTCAACAAAAAAAAAGAAAACACATACATCAATCTAACTGCCGCATCGTCCAGTACCACCTGTTAGACTTCGTTGTCTTGGTCGCCGCGCCGTCCTGCGTCGCCTACCGATAGCTTTCGTTCCATCAACTGCAATCCCATTCTCGAGAACAAAGCTCCATGAGACAAACTATATATTATGATCTTCACTCGTGGAGATCACGCTCGATGGTCTCTGCTTCTAGGGACATGTCACTGGTGCACGACCTTGCCCGCCATCACCAGCTCAGCTTCCTACCAGGCAACCTACTTCTACACTCTTGCATAAGATGAAGCCACCAAGAAAGATGCAGAGGTTGCCGCTAGGGGTGGAAACGGATCGGATACGGTCGAATAGTCTCAAATACGAATACGAATCCATATTTTTCAAACGAATACGGATACGAATTCGAATATTCTCAAATACGGATACGAATATTCTCGAATACGAATACGGATATTTTCGAATACGGATTTTCTCGGATACGAATATCGGATAAAATGGATTCCTAGCGGTTTTACCGATTTTTCACCAGTTTTTGACCGGTTACCGGTTTTAAACCGCCTAAATTCAAATTTTGAATCACAAAATTTGTACGAATTTTCATAGGTTCTAGAAACGGATCGAATACGAATCGAATAATCTCGAATACGAATACGGATACGAATATTTTCGAATACGAATGCGAATACGAATACTCTCAAATACGGATACGAATATTCTCGAATACGAATACGAATATTTTCGAATACGGATTTTTGCTTACCATATTTGTGTTTTCTCGGATACGAATATCGGATAAAACGAATTATCCGTTACCGTTTTCCACCCCTAGTTGCCGCTACTGCTGCTAACGCTGCTGATGAGGCCTTTCAGTATGCCATTGACACTTCCGAGTGCTGATGTGCCGATGAGGTCTTTCAGTATACCATTGACGCTTTCGAGTGCTGATGTGTTGATGAGGCCCGTATTCAAGCCATCCTAGTGGTCAGCGTCAACGACTCCATCCAGCCAGACATTGTTGGTCTACGTTCTAATTGTCAGATCTGAGAGTACTTGCGCGAGCAATACCAGCAAAGCAAGCGATACTCGGTTCTTTTCGCTTCAGCGTGAGCTGGAGATGCTTCGCCATGAGGACTCCTCCATCAATGACTTCTACTGAGCCTTTGTCAGGAGTGTCACAAGGTGCAGATGGCGGATCGTGACCATCTTCACCTTTATTACTTCCTCTACCGTATTTGCTTAGAGTTTTGAGCCTATCAGAGCTCAACTACTGAGCCGCTCGCCTTGACCGACCGTCACCGAGGCCCTTTCAACGTTTCGTGCTAAGCCTCATCGCGAGTTAGCAGCACAGTCTGTTCCGATTGTACTTGCCGCCCCTTCTTCGACTACATCGACGGCTTCTGCTTTGACTATAGTCCCTGCCCAGACACCTATTTCTGCTCTTGTTTTCGCATTGCCTAGGGTTCAATGCAATTATTACAAGAATTTCGGACACAATTACCAGAGTTGTGCGATGTAGAAAAAACGGAACAAGACTTGTGGGGGTGGATGATCCAGAGGTAGGAAGGCCCTTCCTCAACAGGAGGACAGATCAACACGTCTGGTTCTCAGCGAGGTGACTCTGTTCAGCAACTTTGCTAGGCTCTTCTTCAATAGCTCTCTCACAGCTTAACAAGTTATGCCAGTCTAGCTTAGACGTCACCTCTAAGTACTTCTTGGGTTCTAAACTCTAGTGCCTCTTTTCACATAACACCGGACTCCACATCTCTTACTTTAGTAGGACCTCCTATTTTTCCTATCTTTGTTCGGACAGCTAACGGTAATCATCTGTCTGTCAGCTATCAGGGCACTTTTTTGTCCACTAACTTTTTCTGTTCCAGTTGTTGCCCATATTCCCCAGCTTATCATGCAGCTCTTCTCGGTGGGTCAATTCATTGATCTTGGTTGTATGGTTGGTTTTGACTTTCGCTCCTGTTTCGTCTAAAATCGATAGACAGGGACAGTACTTGAGGCTGGCCAATGCCGCAGAGATCGTCAAGGTCTCTACATCCTTGACCGCCTTTATCTTCCGTTTGCTTCAGTTGCTCCTGCCGCCTCTATGTCTACCTCTACCGCCACTATTGCCACCACCTCTGGAGCTTTTGCGTTGTGGCGTACCATTTAGGTCACTTGTGTGGGTCACATTTCTTTATTAGTTCGTCGGGGTGTTCTTGGATGTGTTAATGTTGACACAACCAACTTTTTTCAAGGTTATAAGCTAGACAAGCAGCTACAACTTTCTTACCATTCTAATGAGTCCTTGACTTCTCATCCTTTTGATTTAGTTCATTCAGATATATAGGGACCTAATCCTATTATCTCTAAAGGCGAGTATAAGTTTTATGTGATTTTCATTGATGATTATTCCCATTTTACATGGCTTTTCTCTATCTAATTGCGGTCAATTTTTTACAATCTATTGTAGCTTTGCAACAATGGTTCATACTCAGTTGCAATCTATCGTAGCTTTGCAATGACGATTCATACTCAATTTGATTCTTCTATCCGTACTTTTCGTTGTGATTCTGCTGGCGAATACTGTTCTGACGTTTTTAGATAGCTTCTTTCTGAGCAGACACTCTTTACCAGTCTTTTTGTCCTGGTGCTCATGCTCAGAATGGGTTGTTGAGCACAAACATCGTCATCTGATTGAGACTGCCTGCACTCTTCTACTTGCCTTTCACGTTCAATCACAATTTTGGGCTGAGGCTGTATTTACGGCTACATATCTCATCAATATGCAACCTTCCACTGCTCTTAAGGGTACAGTCCTATAGTCTACTCTCAAGCCCCTAGTAGTCACTTTTGTATTTTTGGCTGCACCTGTCTTGTCCAACTGCAGCCTCGTGAGCGCACCAAACTGTCGGCTCAGTCAGTTGAGTGTTTCTTGGTTATTATAGCTCTAAGCATAACGGTTATCGCTGCTATGATCCTTCTGCTCGACGGCTCAGGATCTCACGAGACGTCTTTGACGAATCTCAACCTTCCTTCTATTGAGATTCCACTCGTCCTGTTTCCATTGTTGAGACGATCTCATGGTTGTCTCTTTCTAACTCTTCACCCATTTCTCCACTACCACAATCTTTCCTTGGTCTGTCTCTAGTGGTTCCTTCTACACCCCCGCTTGTGCTGCCTCCTGCAACACTGCCTCATCCCTGCGGCACCACTGTCTCAGTTCTCTAGTGTTCACTACTCCAAGCGTCCTCATCCTTTACCAGCCCCCTCTCCTATTATCTTGCCGACACCTTCATCTGACTCCTGATGATGCTCATTCGCCTTCGTGACCGAACATCCCTTCAGTTTCCTGATCATCTTGGCTTTGCACCAACGGCTCATGCTCTCTATCACTGAGTTTAGTCCTTATCGTGAGGTTGCTCCTCATTCTGAGTGGCAGCTCGCTATAGCAAAGGAGCTTGATGCCCAACACCTGTGAATGCTCGCTCTATCACATGCAGGTGGGTGTACAAGATTAAGAGCCGGTCTAATGGTATTATCAAGCGCTACAAGACTCATCTTGTGGCTCCGGTTTCCAGCAGGAGTACGGTCATGACTATGATGAGACTTTTGCCCCTATCGCCTATATGACCATTGTTCGTATTCTTGTTGCGGTTGCTTCTATTCGCCGATAGTCTATCTCTCAGTTGAAAGTTAAGAATGATTTTCTTAATGGTGTTTTATATGAGAAGGTCTACATGCAGTCACCACCTAAGTATTCTGTTTCAAATGGGCACGTCTGTCTCCATCGTGTTCTTTATGGTCTTAAATAGGCTCCTCGTGCCTGATTTACGCGTTTTACCTCAATCATTACCGTTGTCGGTTTCACTGTCAGTTCCTACGATCCTGCTCTTTTTGTCTATATCTCACCTTGGGGGTAGGACATTGTATCTTCTATATATGGATGATATGCTCATCACTGGTGATGATTCCTCGTTCATCACATATATGAAAGCATATCAGTAATCAGTTTCTGATGATTGATCTTGATTCTTACGTACTTCCTTAGGATTGGGGTCACTTCTATGCCTGAGGGCTACTATCTCTCCCAGCGGAAATATGCCCAGGATCTTCTTGATCGTCCTGATCTAACTGACGCGCTGCTGAGACTCCCATGGAGCTATCCCTTTAGCTTCGTGCCACCAATGGTGATCTTCTTGAGGATCTTACTTGATATAGCCATCTTGTTGGGAGTCTGGTGTATCTTGTGAGCACTCACCCTGATATTGCTCATGTTGTCCATATCTTAAGTCAGTTCATGGCTCGCCCTACCCACTTTCACTACAGTCAATTTGTGTTCTTCGCTACTTGCATGGGACTCTCATTGTTCATTTTTCCGTAGCTCCAATTCACTACAGCTTCAAGCGTAGTCCAATACGATCTGGGTTAGCGATCCTTTTGATCATCGTTCTTTTTCTACTTACTGTAATCATCGTTTTCTTGGCTTCTCCCTATTGGCTGGAAGACAAAGCATACTACAGTTTCTCGTTTAAGTGTTGAGCCTTAGTTGAGAGCTATGGCAACAGTGACAGTAGAGGTTACTTGGTTGAGATGGCTACTTGTAGATTTTGGAATGCTTGTGATAGGACCCACGACTCTTTTGTCTACCAGTACAAGTACTATAAGTATAGCCCACAACCCAATGAAACATGAGCTCATCAAACACATTGATGTGGATGCTTCATACACTCGCTCACAGGTACACGAGAGAGTCTTACTCTACAGTTTGTGCTTTCAAAGTTACAGATTGCTAACTTTTTCATGAAACCATAGACTAGGGTGCAATATTTGTATTTTCTCTCCAAACTCAACATGTGTGGTTCACCATGAGTTTAAGAGGGGGTGTTAGAGTATGCATATCTCTTTTGTATTTACTTATATGTGTAGGGTTGTCTTTGCATATAGTCCCTTGTACTCTCTATATATATTGCCTATTAGGCCTTATGAATATACATACAATATTCATAACAGGCATAACTAGCCTTTCCTTTTTACGCAGCCTACAGTGAAAGATTTGAATACTCATAGAAGCAATTTTTTATGTTATCCATTAAAGTAGTCCAATTTAATCCCTTTGATAGTCCAAAGCAGTATGAAATTATAAATGCAGGAACAATGCAATCATATCACCAGAGCCAGACATTTTCGAGTTTTTCCCACTTAAACTGACAGTATGGTCCGGCTTTGAAAACAATATTTCGAGGTAAAAGTCAATTTGAACTGTCCAGTGATCATATCAAGGAACAATGAACTTAGCCATACACATTGCATTCTCAGAGCACACAAACATATACTCATACGAAATAGATTGAAATGAATAACCAAATTTAGTCCATCGAGAAAACTAAGAGGCTGCTAAACCTGGAGAAAGGGTCGTCTCAGCAGCAGTTCAGCAAAAATACAACCAGCAGCCCAAATATCCACCGCAGATCCATACTGCTTTGTGCCAAACAATAATTCTGGCGCTCGGTACCATCGTGCAAAGACCTATATGTGGGGGGAAAGGTCAAATTTCAAGTGCCCACCAGCATCAGGATAATATAAATATAGCGAAAGAGATAAAATCGAAAGTAATCGCACTGCAGTAAACCACACTGTGATAAGCTGAGAGGTGGTCCTTGACTACATAATATTCAATGTTACTGAATAAGAACAATGGATTAACAGAACTTTCAGATATAGCGATTCTGGAAGAAACTGCCCTTTCTAAATCAATAATATTTAGGATCTTTTCTAAACAGCAATGGTGACTCTGGAAGAAAATCCCCTTCCCAAGTCCATATTTTTTTACCATTTTTCTAACTGGATCATCCAAGAAATTACCAAACAGACAAACAGCAATCTAAAAGCTCATATACAAAGCATGTATCAACTGGGATATCCTGGAAATAGCCAAGACCTTCCTCACATTTATATATTTTGTTCCATCCTGACAGATTGAGCTTTTCTACTTCCTAAGAAAGTCAGCAGCTACAAGGATACTTAGATGGTTTAAGATATTGTATCTTTTAAGCTTTCACAGACAATTTCTACTGAGAGGGCTACAATAGTTCTCCAAATCAGGTTACATTAGTAAAAAAAATACGAATAAATTTATCTACCTGCCACATTACAAATTATTATTGTTATTGCAAAAAAATTTACGCAAGATCAACAAATATTGCCAAGCATGTGTCGTGTTTTATCTTGGACAATTAGAAAATCATAGCCATCAAAACCAGCAATATCCACACGGCTCAAAAGAATACACAATATGAGAAGTATTAATACTACTCAATGAAATTGCATATTTCATTCCTGCGACCAGCTTCTGGGGCTGGGATTTCCAGGACGCAATCAACTCAAAGTATATCTACAAAAGAGTATAAAAAAGAACCTGGTGAGTGAAGTTCCGTTCTGGACTCCCAAATATGCGTGCTAGACCAAAGTCTGCAAGCTTGAGCTGCCCATCAGCGCCAATAAGTAAATTATTTGGTTTCATATCCCTGCAGCACGGTTTGTGTCAAAGATTGTTTTCTTTAAAAGAAAATTAGCAAGATAGGAAGTACCTGTGTAACACCCATTTCTTGTGGCAGAAGGCTAGACCTTTCAACATCATCTGAATATATGATTTTGTGTCAGCTGGAGATAATACAATGTTCCTATCTCGTATGACGGCTTCCAAGTCAGTCTCCATGAACTCAAATACAAGGTGCAAGTTTCCCTTGTAAGGGAAAGCATCAATTAGCCCTATAATATTAGGATCTTTCAGCTCCTTAAGCAGTTTGATTTCCCTCAATGCTGTGAAGTTCACACCTTCCTTGTACTTCCCTAGCCGGATTTTCTTGATCGCAACTGTATTCCCAGTCTGAAAATAAACAACAAGCAACAATTCACGAACACTAGCTCAAATAGACTGAAGTGCCACTATGAAATCTGAGCAAGCATCATCAACAGAGGGAGAGTAAACGGTCACAACACTAAATTCACAAGCGTTGGTACTTAACAAAGTTAACTTAAAGCACTGCAAACACACCCTACATCTGTTGAATGAAATCCAATACCCTAGAGGTCCCTAGAATACACAAATATGAGTCCACGGCAAATAAAAGTATAAAACCCTGCTATCCAACGGAGTACAGACGCAAGGCTACTGCAGCCTCCTATCCATTACACTAACCCGTTCGCATCAAATGAGCCAGCCCATGATTTCAGTCATTCGCTACAACTGGGATGCCAAATCCAGCACCACAGCTCAAAAACCCATCCCAGCGTCAATACCGCCAGCTCAATCAACACGCTACCGAGCGAAAACCAAGTGAATTCCATTCTCATCAGTGCTAATCACGCACGGTGTGTGGGAGACCAGCCTTGCCTGCCTCTCCTAGCCAATTCACAGGGAGCCCAGCCGCTCAGTGACGCGATTTCACAAGCTACCGCGACCCAAAACCCCTAAGCTCAATCGCGCGACCATCTGCCTCCTCACCAAGCGTATGGATGGAACGAGGGTGCCAAACAAACTAAGGCCTAATTCTCTAGGGGCGCCCGCAGATCAGCGCCGCGAGGGTTTAGTAGTGAGAGGGGGGGGGGGGGCGGACCTCGGTGTCGATGGCCTTGAAGACGACGCCGTAGGTGCCCTCGCCGAGGACCTCGCGCTTCAGGTAGCGGTCCGCCAAGCGCTTCACGCCAGCGTCATCGTCGCCGCCGCCGCCCGCCATGGGGCGGGCCCCACCACCACCCCCGGAGGAGGCGGCGGCGGCAAGGGGGAGAGGGTGAGGCGCGCGGGTGGGCCGGTCCCCCCGACCGCGCGGTAGTGGGGGGTGGATGTTGCCGGAGAGGAAAGCGGAGGCGAGACGGTGTGGGTGCGGCGCGGCGCGGCGCGGCGCGGCGAGTGGAGTGCGGTGCTCTTTCGGCTGCGCGTGCTGCTGCCTGCCTTTTTTTTTTTATGTTTTGCGATTTCCAAATGGCTCTGCCTTCCCCCCATTCTTTTCGACCGTTCGACGTGTGGGAAGTGGCCGTGTTGGACCGCGTTAACTGGACCAGCTGTTGAGGGGGTTTTTTGTTGTTCCGGACCGTTCGAAACACAAGCCAAACCGTAATGGCAGAACATCAATAGAGGGAGCCATGCTTTCTCGGCAAAATTAAACTCCAAAACTCGCGTTTCGAGATATGCCATCCAAAATTTTGAAATTGGATATATAGCACCCTACTTATTTGCTTTGATATATGTCACTCTAGGACATCTTTGCCTCTTACTCTTCTTCCTTCCCTCTTCTTCTCGGTCCCAAGAAAGTGAGATAGAAATAGAGCATGCAGCCATGGGAGCTCCTGACCAAGCTTGACGCCAGCGAGCAGGACCATGGCGGCGGCTAGCGAGCCTCAAATCGAAATGCAACAACACAGGCAACCCTATCTATGGCAACAGCACGAGCGGGGTAGCCCCATGGCGGCGCGCACGACCACACACAGTGGTGGCAATGCACGGGCTTATAGCGACCACAACTAGCCGGTGGCTATTCCGCAAAAATGGCGTGTGCATAAGCATTAACACCTTGATGTGGTTCCAACTATGCCATACGCACAATACAATCTACTCCATGCGAGCTCGTCCACAGTGACCGACACCGGGGATGATGGTGTGATGGCGCAGTGGAGCTATTGTGTCTCAAGCACTAAATTGGCTAGCCTAATGGGTGAAAAATCTAGTCTCTCTATTATTGGTTAATGATGGGTTTGGTAATTAATAATAATCGGTTTATGGAACTAATATTTTTTATGAGTTAGTAAAAATAAGTTATATTTCATGATGATGAAGACTTTAGATCGCTTCATGTGTTGATCGTCATCAAGTTAAGTAATGGATATTATGTGTTGATAATCCAGTTAAAGTTTGAGATGAAAGATGGCATCATGTGTTAATGGTTATCAAGTCAAGATCTCGATATGATAGATATCATTATGTGTTAATGCATAACAAGGTAAAGACCCGAACTTGGAGAAGAAATGTTCATCATTAAGCTCTAGAAATGTTCGTCATTAAGCTCTAAGTGGATGCGCAAGATAAAGATATAACTAGTATAGCCTAAGGATGTGTTCGTAGTCTTTTACTGATCTCAGTGTTTGGTTGGGAGACTGGATTGCTAGTGTAAGTTGTGTACTACTAAGAGGAATTTTGTCTTAATAGCTTAAGTCTCGTCGTATATTGATAGCTCGATTCCGCTTGCTCTAGCTCTCCGTGGCATGATGCTATTATTTACAAATGTGTTTTGTAAATAGTTCAGACTCATGTATATACAATTATTGTGGTATGTGACTAGAGTTTGCAAATATTTTTTTTATAAATGGTTGAAGTCTATGCACCTACTCATTGTGACATGATACTAAGGTTTGTAAATATATTTTGTAAATAGTTGAAGTTCATCTATAATCCTTATAGCATATAACTTAAGTTTTTGAATGTGTTTTTGCAAATGGCCTGACTCTATGTTCCTGATCCTTGTGACATGATTCTGAAAGTTGGCAAATATGTTTTAAAACTTGTTAGTGATTATATCCTAACTTTTGTATTGTATGGTACTAAAATTTATGAATGTGTTTTGCAAATTGTTGAGTGAATACAAATCTGACAGAAGTATTTTCTCCTCATGAGCGGTCTAACTGCAAGTTGTTTGACAGTCTGACTGGCCTTTGTCAGCGGTTTGACTGGCTATGTGTTAGTTATCTGACCAGTGGAGTGATTTGGGCGGGCTATGTATCCAGTATCTTTCTTCCATAGAGCATGTTTTTTGTGCATCTCTAAGGTTTTAGCCGAGCGATCTGACCGGACCTACTGGTCTGACTGGACTTATGTAGGCGGTCTGACCGACCTAGTCTATAACGGCTAATTTTCTAGCCATTCCATTGGGGCCTAGTCTAACCGACCATGTGTTGGCGGTCAGACTGATCCAGGCTATTTTTGTTAAAAATCATGTCCCAATAGCTAGTTTTGTGTGTATAGGCTATAAATACTCACCATGGTCGGTTAGGAGAAAGATTCATGCATCCCATTAAATATCCATGCATCCCATTTCATTCTCTTAAGTTGGTGTGAACGTTTCATCTCAATGTGCATATGTATCATCTCAATGTGCATGTGTTGCACCTTATGAGTAAGCTGAGAAGTATCTAGTTGTATGTGTTACTTCTAGAGGTAGATTGAATATCTACTTGTGCATATGTTGCACTTGGTGAGAGTCAATCAAGCGACTTGGCTTATTACTTTTGGAGATTGCCAACTCCTAGATAGTGTGGAGACGTCGTGGTCTAGTGACCTTTTTAAGAAGCTTGTGAGGAGGACCATTGCATTATGAAGGTTGGAGCTCACCTGCCCGGAGTAGGAAAGAGCTACCACTAGTGGATTGGGGTGTTTGGATTAATTTGTAGAGCTAGTCTAGATTCGTTTAGGTTTATCTCAACGTGGGCTAAGGGAGATCGGTAAATCTTCGAATATCATAGTAAAAAGAGACTGTGTCACCTTGTGTTGGTTTGCTCTCTTGTACTTTGCCTTGTGCAATTTATACTCATAGAATTGAATCGATTGCTTATTACCCTAAGATTACAAACCTTGGTATAGACTTATATTTTTGGTGGACTTAGTGAGACTAATTGATTTATGCCTTAGTTGTGCAAAATTGTTTTGATTTACGCTTCTGTATATAAAACCTATTTTGGCCAAAGAGAACTTTAAAGCCGTCTATTCATCCCCCTCTAGTTGGCCTCCTTGACCTTACAATGGGTTCGCTTACTCCTATAATACAAATTGATGTCGTTACTTATGAGTTTGGTGTCAAGACAACGGAATTACGTGGGTGCGTGGCAACAGCTTGGTCACCAACGCAGAGAAAGAAGGTGACAGCGTTCCAATGATTTTGCGCGAGGGGGAGGAGAAGGAGGTGAGCACAAAATAGAGGACATCAAGGCGGTGCTAATGGCATCATGCAACGAGGTCAAAGCTCATGATGGATGTGGCTCGATGAAGATGGATAGCGCGAACGGCCTTGTTGCCAAAGGGGGAAAAGAAAGTGTCCGGTGCATAGCTTGTGGTAGCTTAAATGGGCAAATTGGGTATGAGTTCTTGCTGGTGTGTGGCGGAGAGATGGGGTGGATGATGCTGTTGTGGCTAGCGCCATCGCAGTCGTGCAGCATGGGCGATGTGATGCAGGAGAGAGCGGGTCTGCTACGATCGGTGAGGCAATGGCATTGCTATGGCTATAGGGGGAGGAAGAAGAGACTAGGAGTAAAAGTGTCATAGAGTGATATATATAAAAGCAAACAAGTTTTAGAGTGGCATATATCCGATTTCATGATTCTGAGTGGCATATCTTGAAACATCAACTTTTGGTGCCTTCTTTCTACCCCCAATTCCTTTAAGAGTTAGTGAACATAATTTTTCGCTTAGTATTCATATTTCTTTTGGAGGCAGGAGTGCTACCGTTTCTTTAGTGTTCGTGTTTTCTCCTGTGGGACAACAGAAAGTGATGTCTAAAAAAGTTCAAGAGGAACAATTGATCCAAAAACTTGATCATTTTATCTTGATCTAAGTTTTATTGGATATAAAACGACAAAATGAAATTCAGTTCTCTAGATCTAAATGGTGTTTGGCGTGTGGCTAGGATGACCTTTATGCTTTAAGGGTGTGTTTGGTTGAGCTGTGGCTTCTGGAAAAGCTGCTGTGAGCTGTGGGCTGTGGAAAAGCTGTTGTAGGTTGTGGGCTGTGGAAAAGCTGTAAGCTGTTTGGTTCAAACAAGTATAAAACTTACCTCCTATCTCTATTTTCCTTGAAACAACTATGAAACAGCTCTCTATTTTCACCATTTCAAAAAGCAGAAAGCCAAAAGCAAGGTCCAAGGTGCTTTCAAAACTGTATTACCCAAAAGTAGCTGCTTCTGAAAAAGCAGCTTCTGGTTTCCACCCCTTTGGTTGGCTTTTGGCTTTTTGGAAGCAAAAGCAGCTCCCAAAAGTTCAACCAAAGGCGCCCATAAAAGGCTGTACTCCAATTCCTAAGTCTCTTACAGGTAAAGTTTGTAAATTGCCTTGAAATGTACATTACATACTTTCATTGTGTAGTGATAGACACGCTAAAAGTTTGTTGTCATAATTGTATTATTCATCATGCATGATATTAGAAAAAAAATTGACATGTTTGTAAAGTAATTTGTATACTCGCAGTTGTTGTATTGTGCTAACAGATATGGTATTCCTTTCTCATTTTCAGGATACCAAAGGTGTTAATACAACAACTTATGCATATTATTAATGCCAATTTTACGCGATGGTTTTCCTTGAATCACAATTAACAAATTTTGACTACCAAGTCCAAGTGTATCACAAAATCATATAAAACACGACTGAGTGCACCAACAAATGAGTTATTAATAGGTTAATATTACACGTTTATGGAAGAACTGCAGTGTAGATTATGCTAATTTTTACATATGGTAATACGGGGTGCCCGATCTTCACGACGTAGGATAGATAATGGTAACTTGGATTCGTGCAATCCGACGAACCGATGACGCCAACCACTATTAGAGCAGTAACCTGCGATAAAAGAATTCACCCAACCACATGCTCGTGATCTCTTCTACCCGACCGCAAAGTAGACACCCCGCAGCTCCTGAAAATCACAAGGAATTACAAGAACAATGATGTAGAGAAACGTCCAATTCCCCTCGAAGTTGCAATCAGATGGCAAACACTAGGAAGAACAAGCGTATAGCTCTCCCTTGAAAATAATAGATTCGATCGTGGTCTACCAAAAAGTTACATATTACAAGGCTTATATAACCTTTAGAAGGCCGCAAGGTCTCCTACACAATTCCTAAGTGTTTTAGACTCGGACTTTTACAAAAAGAAAATAAAAAATAAAAAACCATGACACTTTTGAAGATAAATCCTTCTCCATTACGTATCCCTTGAAATAAGCTTTCAAATGAATCTAAAATCACCTCAATCGGGCCTCGTATGTGAAAGTTATTGCCTTTATATGCCAGGTATACGGTCAGAGATATGGCCATACTGTTCCGAACACCTCTAAGTCAATCGAACGGCTGCAAGTGTCTCCAGCCAATCCAACAGTGGGATCATTCGGCCTGGTCCGAACATTATCATCAATATCAACAGTTCAAAGTTGATTGAACGACGCAGAAGGGCGAACGTTCGAAGCAGTCCGAACGTCACCGTCGCTATCGACCATCCAAAACTGATAGGACATCATGGAATGAACGAACATTTGGAGCGGTCCGAATGTCTTTAAGGCAACCGGGTGGTCCATTGAAGATCGGACGGTATGACTCATTCGAGTGGCCCAAACGTTTCCATGGCGATCGAATAGTCCATAGAAGATCGGACAACGTGATCGCTCGGAGCAGTCCGAACGACTCCGAAGCATCTGAGCGTCCAACGCAGATCAAACGGTTCGGACAGTCAAAACCACTCGGACTGGTCCGAATGTTTCGAAGGTCTTGCAAGTGCCCGATGTGGATCGGATGGTCCTGAACACATGTGAGGTCGATCAGACCGATCCGAAGGTAGTTTTTGATATCAGTTGAAATCGTTTGAATGTCCAGAGCATCTTTGTGAGTTCGATTGAACTTGTGGATGATCCGACGTGGTAATGAGGACTTGAATGTGTCTTCCCTTGCTTGGCTCTATGTACTTCTTCTCCGTTAGCTTTGCCACCATGTTTTTAATTCCAAAAGCTTTACATCCTTCCAACCTGAGCATGCACACAACATTTGCATGAGGTAATATCCAGTTCTCTTGTAAATTAAAACTAGATTTAATTAGATGTGAGTTCACCTGTTGATTAATCTTTTTAACTTGTGTTCATGTAATCGGTCCAGTTGGTGTCTTTGGGATATCCTTATCATCCTCCCCCTCTTGGAAAAGAGTCGTCTTCTACTCTGATTCTTCCGGACCCAAGAATGGTGACAAATCGACAATATTGAATGTAAAACTCACAGTATAATTATCACCTGGAAGCTCGTGTATGCATTGTCATTGATCTTCTCAAGCACTCTGAATGGACCATCTCCTCGGGGTATTAGCTTGAAATTGCGCTTGTCCAGAAAATGTTCTTTGCGTAGATGCACCCAAACTAAATCATCTAGTTCAAATAGCATCTTCTTTCTAAACTTGTTCGCTTTCTCAACAAAGTATCGTGACTTCTTTTCAATTTCTTCTTTAGTCTTGACATGAGTCTTCTTCACATATTTAGCTCATTTTGATGCTTCCATGTTGACATGTTCATGCAACGGCAGTGGCAACAAATCAAGTGGGATGATCGGCTTAAAAGCATACACCACATCAAATGGACACAATTGAGTAATAGAATGCACCGCCCTATTATATGTAAATTCAACATGTGGTAGACAATCTTCCTACTCTTTTAAATTCCTTTTAATCATTGTCCGCAACAGCATTGAGAGTGTACGGTTCACCACCTCCGTTGTTCTTCCTCCACTCTAGAGATGGTGAACACCGAGCCACTCACAATTTGGCGCCAAGCCTCTTCACAATCTTCTTGAAGAGATCACTATGCAAACTTTCCCCAAACCATCTAGGTGCCAGCAAGCACTAAGAGTAATGAATCACAAGCTTTGCTTAACGGCAATCAAGTGCCAAAGATCAATCTAGAATGAATGCACTTGAATTTTGCTCAACTACCTCACAATGAATGTAACAAGTGTATATGAGGTGTGGAGAGCGTGCTCTTAGCTCAAGGATGTTAAATGGAGCTTCTTTGAACTGTCCTTGAGCTGATGGAGGGGTATTTATAACCTCCACCAACCAATTTGACCATTAGAGGCAAGTTCCTGAAATTTTCAGCATGAGCGGTAGTACGGCTGTTCATCGACCGGTACTACCGCACCTACACTGATTGCAGAGTAATGGCTATAGCGGACAAAATTAATGCATCTAAACTAGTCATTGGATTTGTGGTGAGGTACTACCATCGTTGAAAGCGCGGTAGTTCCTATGTGCGATAGTATCGTTTTCTGGGGCGGTACTATAGTTTGTCTTGAGGACCAAAAAAAACGTACCACCTACTAAAACTCGGTACTTCCGATGTGTGAAAGTTCTACTCAGGACTTGCGGTGATACCGCGATGCGGTAGTACCGCCAAATGAACTTCGGAACTATTGTTTTTCAGGGAAGCAAAATGCTCCAAAAGTGTCTTTCTGGAAAAAAAATGTATCGCCAACTAGGTTTCGGTTTGACCAGGGTGCAGTAGTACCATACCACCTTCTCGGTCATAGGGCCTGTTCTTTTTGGCTGCGACTTATGGCTTTTGGCTGAAATTTTTGAATTTTGGCTGTTTATGGTACAGATTACGGAGAGATCGATACTCACTTGCGATTTTGGCTGGTACAGATGTTAGGCTTTTAACGTGTACTACGTTTAACTTGTAGACCCCGTCTTGAGAAAATACTCCGTTTAAAAGTTAGGTACTGTAGCGGCTGTGAAAAGCCGGCCGGCTTCCTCACTGCCGAACGAGCCCATACTGAAGTCGGTAGTATTGCCATGTATACTCCATTACTACTAATTTTTTAAGAATTGCATGGTTTGCTTTCAAATTAAATTCTAAGTGTATGTATGATCCTAAATTTATCCAAATAGCACAAGAACATGCTATCAAATTACTAATTATGATCTCTCTTAATAGTATGCCATTTAACCTAAAATTTGATGTTCCAATCTTTTCTCCTAACACCAGTAAAAAATAAAAGATCCTAGGCTATTAATACCTTTGTTTTGGACCATGTTGATCTTCATGTTAACCAAAGTGTGCATCTCCAAGTTGTCACAGTCATCACCAGGACTAAACCTTTAAACACGCAATAAATATGTTAGTCCTATATTCATATTTTATTATTAATTATCAAAATAACTTTTATGGGCCTAGATGCTTTCAATCTCTCCCTTTTTAGTAATTAAGGACAACCTAATCAATATGTGAGAAAGATAGAGTTTTGAATATACTACTTGTTAAAAAATGAGTTGTATATTCTTGTGGCGACTTTAACAAATAAGTAATTCTTGTAGTGAGCTCAAAGGAGTTTTGAGAATTATTTTTTAAAAAGTCATTTCAAAGAAAGTTCCCCCTATAACATGTGCATATAAATTTGAGAAGTTGCTTTGCAAGCACATGTAGAGATTTTTGAAACTTTTGGTAGAGTTTATTTTGTTTGTTGAACTTGAAAGAAATGACAATACTATAATCAAATCAAATAAGATAGAGATTGTAATTCATAGACAGTAACATAATTTAACAACATTTCTAAGTTCAACATATTACATAGCATGTCCACATAGCATAAAAATATAATACCAAGACAAGTTCATTATATCATAAGATAAAGTTCATCACATTACAAAGAGACATATCATATATGGAGATAATAATTTTCTTGACTTCCTTATTCTCTTTGCTTCTCCCCATTTTTCACCTTCCTTTTCTTCTCCTCCTTTGGTTTCAAAATACAAAAAAGGGTTACTCTTGTGGTCCCTAAGGCAAAGGATCATGGTGGCGACAGAGGTCGTATCAGACTAGAGAGGGAGGACAAGCTACAGCATGCTCAAGAGAGGATACTCTATCCCCGAGAGTAGAAACTGTGGCAGTCAAGGAGGCAAGTTGTTCAGTTGTCTCTAATTGGCGTCCCTCCAACCTCAACACTGTAGAATAGATATGAGAAAGACAAACGTGTTCTTCTTCTATTGCATCTTCTTCTTGTTGAGCCTAGGGACGAGGAGGTGCAGGGATAGGAAGTCCCTCTCGTGGCTTGTAGGGTTGTGGGTGGAGCCCAAACCTCCACGATATCCAGTCTTCTGGATGATCAAGGCCATGATATAAAGAGCATAGTTGATTCTTTTGACCTCGATCATTCTTAGAAGAATCAATCTCCCGAAGGATAAGATCTACCACATCAAACTTCCTACCATGCATGATGTTATCAATTAAGTTTCAAGCATGTCCTCTAATGGCTTCATAGTTCCCACTTTTAGGGAGAATGGTGTGGTTGATGATTCTGTTGACTAAGCTGGGAATAGGAAGAAGACCGGCTAGCTTGCCCAGAGTATATCTAACATTTACATCATAATACTCAAAGTCTAGGCAGGAACCAATAGCGCAGATCTGTCATAAACTTTCTCATAACTACTCGACTCGGTCTTGAGAGCTAGCTCAAACTCATACTTATTACAATCTAAATAGGTAGATCATTGTTAGGTTGAGTGGTTGTTCCTCAAGTTCTTCCATCTCTTCATCAGACTCACTTTCCTCCTGGGATACGCTCTCCTCATTGGCTGATTCAGTTTCTGACTCATGAGCAGGGGCCTTGCCTCTATCCTCTCTACCCTTTTGCGCTGCCTCTGGATTAGTCGTAGAGAGTTGAGTAGCCTCCAATTGAGGGAGAACAAGAGCTTGGGAAGAAGAACCATAGCTCTTGCGAACGGAGTTCTTAGTCTGGGGCATCTTCAAACAAAGAGAGCAGATAACAAGGAGAAATTAGAGATCAAACAAAATAGGTTTAAATTTGAATGGAGTGAGGTCACTGTCTTGTTAGAAAAATTGGTAGTACCACCATGTAAATAGTAGTAGTACCAGGCTACGGTAGTACCACCATTGAATGGCCGATATGACCGCACGTGATAGTACCACGCATGAGGAGTGGTGTTACAATTTTTACTGGACAGACTTTACGACATTGCAATGTTGAATATTTTCTAGTGTTCTTTAAGTATTGAATCCATGAAATAGATGCATAAACATCATAAGACATTAGTTCTAGAAATTTTGCCCAACAAAAGCTCACTACATCATCCACATTTTTAGAAAAACCTATTTTGACCTATGGTTCAAGAGCAAGGCAAAAGAGAGGATTTTGAGGCACTTTTACCTTCAGATTCGAGGAAGATGAACCCTTAGTCACCAGGAGATCAACTGGAATCGAAGAAAACTCGAGAAGATTTGAATATCTTTAGAGAGGATTTGCAGAGTTCTTCGGGGAGAGAGAGTACGGATGCGGAATGACCGCTTAGGAGAGAGAAAGAGGTTTTAAGGAGTCGGGCGAAGGCTTTCGACCACACAGGTCTTATTCGACCATACTAGTCTTCGACCACTCTGGTCTTACTTCACCAACCAATGCGGTAGTACAGTGATCGCAACACTGGTAGTACCTGAAAACGGTAGTACCATGCCTTATAAATTGGTAGTTCCGCCCAACGGTAGTACTGCAAGACACACAGCAATAGTTGCGACTTTTCTGAAACTTCAAGGATAGATCTTAGAAGTTTGAGAATTATGCAAATGATCCCTAGTTTTGCACTCAAATAAATATCATTCAGGATCATTATGCATTGAGCAAGCTAAACAATGTCCAACAACATAGTTTTTATGAACATAGAGATTTTTTTAGAAGGAATTGAAAAATAATTTGAAAATGGTATTCTCAAAAGCTCCAATAACACGAAATGAGAGCAAAAGGCATGAAGCATGTGTTCAAGCAATATTTGAATAGTCTATGACATTTAACTCATTTCTCAACTTGCAAAAGTGGCTTTCATATAATAGTTTAGTGAAAATATTCGCTAATTGGTCTTCAGTACAAATATGGCTAATTACTATATCTCCTTTGCTCAAATGATCTCTCAAGAAGTGATGGCGTATATGTATATGCTTGGTTCTTGAGTGTTGAACCGGGTTATTAACTATTTTCATGGCACTATCATTATCACATAAAAGAGGCATCATATCGAATTTTATCCCATAATCCATCAAAGTTTACCTCATCCATAGCAATTGAAAACAACAACTACCTACGGAAATATCTTTGGCTTCAACGGTGGAAAGGGCTACGAAATTTTATTTCTTGAATGACCATGAAACTAAAGACCTTCCTAACAATTGATAACTTCCCGATGTGTTTTTTCTATCCACTTGCAACCCGCATAATCAAAATCAAAATATCTAATTAAGTCAAATTTATCACTATTAGGATACCATAAAACAATGCTAGAGAAATATTTTTAAATATCATAGAATTCTTTTTACAGTCATTAAATGCCACTCCTTTGGTGATGCTTGAAAATGTGCACACATACAAACACTAAACATGATATCGGGTATAGATGCGGTAAGACAAAGCAAACTACCAATCACGGATTTATAAAGCTTTAAATCTACCGATTTACCTTCCTCATTGAAATCAAGATGTTCATTTATCGCCAAGGGATCTTGATAGGTTTTGCATCTTTCATACCAAACTTCTTGAATAAATCTTTAACATACTTCGTTTGGCTTATGAAAGTCCTGTCTTTGAGTTGCTTGATTTGAAGTTCAAAGAAATAGCTTAGTTCTCCGATCATGGATATCTTAAATTTATTAGACATCATATCACCAAATTCATTTCAAAAAATTTTGGTTAGTAGAACCAAATATAATATAATCAACATAAATTTAGCATTCAAAGAAATCATCATCAATAATTTTTGTAAACAATGTTGTATCAATCTTCCTAATTTTGAATTATTTCGAAAGTAAAAAATCTCAAAGGCGCTCATGCCATGCTCTAGGAGCTTATATTAAGCCGTATAGCGCCTTTAAGAGTTTGTATACATAATTAGGATTCTTATAATCTTCAAAACCGGGAGGTTGTTCAACATATACAAGTTTGAAATAACTTGGTATCAAAGCATGAAGCAAAGCTAAGTAATATGCAAATAAACTCAAGTCTAGCTACGGGAGCAAAAATTTTGTCATAATCTAAACCCTCAACATGAGTATACCCTTGAATGACTAACCTTGCCTTGTTTCTCACCATAACTCCTTTTTCATCTTGTTTATTTCAGAAGACCCATTCTATAACAATCACGTTGTGCTCCTTGGGTATTTCCACCGTCGTCCAAACATCGATTCGGATGAAGTTGTTTAGCTTTTCATGCATTGTATTCACCCAATCCAGATCGTCTAGAGCATCATCTACATGCTTTGACTCAAGAGAAGAAACAAAAGAGTAAAATTAACAAAATGAAGCTACTGTAAGTTCAAGCTCTATTAATTTGGTTTTGGTGATAATGACAAATGCAATTATGAGACTAATGTGTTTATTAACTATGATATTGTTTAGTCTCATTTGGATGTGATTAATGATAAATGAAAATATGAGACCAACTCATTTGTTAATTGTGATATTACTTAAGTCTCATTTGGATAAAAAGATGAAAATCATGGAGGTGTATATTCGACATCATATTCTTATATTTTACTGCATTCGTCGAATCCAAAATATAAATTGAACTCCACCCAAAGTCTAAGATAAATATGTGCATATGTTTTAATTATACATTCTTGTATACACATATTTAGGGGAGTTCACTCTATGTTTTGTGATTTTATTAGTATTGATCCATGTTCTTTTTCCACATATTAAGAATCTTTATATTGAAATGTATCATTTTAAGTATATATAACTTGTGTAGTTCATATACACTCTTGATTGATTTAAACTTAATCATTTGCAATCAGGTTGTCATCTAGTTACTCCTTTATGTGTTAATGATTGGATGATTAATGACAACCGGATGTGTAAGTTTTGCTAGCAATTAATCTCAAAGATAAACATTTTCATTCAAATGAGTTAATTGCATAGAAAGCTTATTCTAAAGTACACAATTGTTGTGTACATGTTGCAAACTCGCAAATCAATCTTTATTTAATTATTTATTGAGATTATCATAAATTACCAAAAAGAAAAGATTATAAAATCTAGTCCCTCTACAATGAGTTAATAGTGAAATTTTGGTAATTGTTAGAAATTGATTTGTGGACTAATACTTTTCATGAGTTGGATAAATATGTTAGGTTCCACAAATGAGGATAACTTAGGATGACTTCATGTGTTGAAGATCATCAAGTCAAAATATGTGATGAAAGCTGGCTTCATAAGTTGAAGGCCATGAAGAATAGGATGCATCATAAGTTGATGCATATCCAAGAGGAGATGATCATGAGTTGATCATCAAGTCAAGAAAAGACACATCATGTGTTGATGGAGTTCAAGTAAAGGATGTATCATGGATTGATGCATAAGAAGACAAGACCTGGATTTGAGGTGAAGATGTACGTCATCAAGCTTCAAGAGGATGTCCAAAGTAAAGGTATGACTAGTTAGGGCTAAGGATGTGTTCCTATCTTTTATCAGTCTTGGTATTTGATTGGAAGATTGTATTATAAGTATAGGTTGTTGTCCTGTTTGGGACTGCTCTGCTCCAGTTTTTCCAGCTCTGCTCCACCAACTCCACCATGGAGCAGCTCCACTATGGAGTTCCTGGAGCAGGTGGTCCTGTTTGGCACGCAGTTAGCTCCAGCTCCAGGAATGTGAGGTTTCTCTGAGAAAGGTCCAATGTGCCCCTGAATGATGTTTGATGTATGTTTTGATGTCTGCGGAGCATATGTAACTGAATTTTTTTTTGTTGCCAATTGAAATATGATGTAAAATATTATAATCGCAATTAATTTATTCGAGAAAACCAAAAAACAAATATTTTGGTCAAATAATTTCATCCTTTTGTCCACAGTACGATCATTGCCAAAAGATGATTAGCTGTTCAATTGCCAAAAAGAGACAAGGAGGCAGAGTTTCACACTCGCCCAAAAGATATGTACATTACATAAGCCCTATAAATTCTTTCCAGCTCAAACTCAAAGAAAAGCATTGAAGAGAGACGTAGACTAGCATTAGGGAAAAGTTGAGATAAATCTGAACCAGCACTGGATCAAGAGATTTGCACTCACTGGATAGTTCCTACCAAAGTATAGTAAATTCTCCAAAGAGATAAAGCCACCGCCCTTGTAATTCCAACACAACATATGATTGCACATCTAAAATTTAACTAACAAATTGTATGTGATGACAAATTAGATAGAACTGAGGAAATGGAGGTATGATGAATTTAACTAACAAATAGAACTGATAGAATTAGATAGCACAAAAGGTATGATGAATGATGGGTAAGTAACCTCATGCAGTCTAATCAGTGCATGTGATGACAAATTAGATAGAACTGAGGAAATGGAGCATCGAAATATACGCTCTATATTGCCATATCAAACTAAATCAGATAGCTTTAGTTCTTTAGGGACCAGTAGCAGCAGAACAAAGCTTGTCTTGACAAATTCAACAGGGATACTGTGTGCTCATTTTTCAATATAACAATATATGGTACCCGAAATAGCACATTGCAACCATAAACAAACACGTCGGTGGTGATATCATCCACAGGGATCACAGCTCATACCTGATGTTCTCCGTTTGTACTATCATACGGCACCTCTATCTGGTTTTGTATTCTTTGCAGGCACTCTTCCTGCAACAGAAAGTAAAATACCGTCATTCGTGCAGGAAGCTTCAAAGTCCTAAAGACTACCACATGACATGACAAATCCATAGAATTAGTCAAGAAAAAAAACTCTCTGTTAACCATTGTACGAAAAGCCAATATGGTGAGAACTGGCATGGCCCAATGCTCTTGTTCTTATAAATCACAAACCGGGCATACAGGGATCAATCATGCCCAGGGGCGGATGTACAGTGTTGGGCTGGGGTCAAGTGACACCGACGACCTCTGGCCCAACCCACATACCCCACCATATATTTTAGCTAGTGACCCCCATGAAAAATCACAGTGACCCCAGCGGCCCAGGCGTCCAGCCCACACTCAGCAATGCTTCGTCTTCTCCCCTCTTGCACAGCTACTCAGCGACGCTTCGTCTTCTCCCCTCTTGCACACACGTCACACCAGGCTTAGTTTCCATCCTCGTCAATCTGACTTCCGTTGGTGTTACATGTGTTGAGACTTGAATGTCAAGTTCAGCAAATTTCTTTGCCTTAGCCGTCGAAAGGTCCAGGAGAATACTCGGATGCTATTGATTCCTGATGCTTTAGCTTACTGATGGAGTGATGGTTGCAGCGCTTTGCACTTCTTCCTAATGAGTAAGTCTCTTATCTATATCAGTGATGAATTTATGATTAGTGATGAATTTTGAATGATTCAATCATATGCTTCGTGGAGCCAAGCCTTTTAGCTACAATTCCAAATGACGATGTGATAGCTCTTTTTCAAAAGATGGGAACTCGCAAAGAGAAGATTTGAGAGGTAACTATTGTTAATTTCTTACAATGATATTTTACCTTGTTATCAACTTATCATGTACTACTGTTAATTTATTCAGTGTATTATGCATGCATGGAACTATAGTACTAGTTTATTACTAGCTATTAGCCTCCATCAATTAGTGATGTATGTTTATAGTGACCCCGGCGATCATTTTTCCTGGATCCGCCCCTGATCATGCCATAAGCCATTAAGCCCTATGCAAAATCTAATGAAACACAACAATTGCTTTTGTATGCCCTGGCTCTCGTTGGGATTTCAGCAATCGTTTGCATTCATACTTCAAAACAACCACGTTACGACATTACTAAAATACTCCTAATCCCTGCATCGACGAGGAATTGAGTAAAACAAGAGCAGGGTTTCACCTGAGCAGGGCTCAGATCGAAGGAGAGGCGCGCGTCGCTCTCCCTCCTCTGCGCGCAGACGCACGAGAACCCCCTCCCGATCCACGCCGTCGACCCCGCCATGACCTCCGCTGCGGCGCGCGCACGCGCAAAAGGAAAACCTCACGAAGTCAGAATCTTCCCTGAAACAAGCAAGGCATTCCGAGCGGAACAGCGCGCGCGTACGTACCAGGTGAGGGGTGATGGCAGGCGGCGCCGAAGAGGTGGCGGACGGCGAGGAAGGAGCTGGCATTCTGGTCCATGTCGCGCGTGCTGGCGCTGCTCTCCCCGTCCCCGGCCCGCCTCGCCCCTCCCTCCCTCCCTCCCTCCCTCCCTCTCTCTCTCTCTCTCTCTGCCTGCCTACACGCCGCGATCCGCGCGGGAACCCATGGCTGTCTGGGGGCGTGGGGAGGCCGCGGCTTCCAATCCTGGTGGGCGCGAGATCCCACGGGCGGATCCCCGTGGTGTCCCGCCTCGACGCCCTCGACGTGGAGTCCCTCCGCGTGAAGACCGGCGAGGCCCTGGCCATCAGTTCCAGCCTCCAGCTGCACTGCCTCTGGCCTCCGACGACGAATCTCCCGTGGCCGCCGCCGGCGGTGACAAGAACAAGCGGAGCCCGGAGTCCGGGCTGTCCCCATCGACGACCCGCGCGGACGCGTTCCTGGGCGCGCTGTGGGGGCTTTCGCCAAAGATGATGGTGGTGACGGAGCAGGAGGCGAGCCACAACGCGCGCGCTCGTGGAGCGGTGGCTGCTCGGAGAAGGAAGGTCGGACGGAAAAGAAATCGAATCGGTAGGGAGGAGAGGAATTGTGTAATGGCAGTGGTGGGTAATTTCCCATCTACTTTACGAGAAGGTACATAAACCTTGTTTCTGGAGTACCCCTTGAAGAGCTCCACCAAAATCGTGGAGTTGGCCCTTATCTCCACCTTTTTTCCTGGAGTGGAGTTTGTGGAGTTGACGTGTTTGACTAGCAAAGTTGAGAGCGAGGCTGAAAAAACTGAAGCGGAGCAGTCCCAAACAGGCCCTAAGAGAAGTCTTATCTAGTAGGTTGAGTCTCATCATGCGTTGATAGCTCAATCTGACTTGCTCTAGCTCGAGTGGCATGATACTTATATTTGTGAATATATTATACAAATGATTGAAGCTTATGTGTTAAATCCTTGTAACATGAGACTATACATTGTGAATATATTTTTCAAGTGTTTGAAGTCCGTGTTTCCTACTCCTTGTGGTATGAGGTTTATGTTTACATAAGTGTTTTGCAAATGGTTAAAGCTCATACATAATCCTTTTAACATGTGACTTAGGTTTGCAAATTTGTTTTGCAAACATGTTGACCCCATATACCTATACCTTGTGTCATGATTTCAAACGTGTGCAAATGTGTTTTGTAACTTGTTGAGAATCATGTTTGATCATTGTATGCATGATACTATAATTTATAAATGTGTTTCGTAAAATCTGCTGAATTATATGCAATTTTCAGGAAAATTGAAACTACCGTTGTGTGTCGTGTGGTACTATCGTGGGGCAAAACTACCGACATTGAGATCATGCTCCTACCATGTTCATTGGTGGTCGAAGACCTATGTGGTCAAGAATCAATGTGGTCGAACCAGAGTGGTCGAGCCGATGTGGTCAAACCGACCTGGTCAAACCAATGAGGTCGAAGATCAAAGTGATCAAAAATCGACGTAATCAAACCAGCATTGTCGAATCAACGTGGTTGAACCAGTGTGGTCGAAATAGCGTGGTCAAACCAACGTGATCAAGATCTGTGTGGTCGAAACCAATGTGATCAAACCGACTTGGTCGAAGTAACATGGTCAAAGATCAACGCGGTGGTCGAAGATCTGTGTAGCAAAGATTAACGTGGTCGAAGATCAACATGGTAGATGTGGTCAAGACTTATGTGGTCGAAACCAACATGATCAAAGATCGACATGGTTGGAGACCTGTGTGGTCGAAACCAACATGGTCGAAGGTCGGCGTGGTTAGAGACCTGTGCGGTTGAATGAGATAACATGGTCGAGGACCACTGTGGTCGATAATCGGTAGTACCGGTATTGTGTGAGTGATCCAACCTACTTCGGTACAACTGGCTCTGTGTGAGCTGTACTACTGGAGTTGTGATACAACCGCTTGTGTAACAGTACGTTTTTCCAAAGAGACACATGTTTGAAGGTTTTCTCCTCTCCTATGAATCGGTAGTTCCGCACGTGTGGAGCGGTACTACCACTATGCGATACTACCGAAATTGCTGAGTAGCGGCTAGTTTTTCAACTGTTACAGAGGGGGCGGTAGCATTGGCCATATAATGGTGGTACTACTCCTGATTTCTGTCTCCAACGGCTAGTTTCATGGTGTGGAATTTAAATACTCCCTTGTGGTCGGTAGGAGAGAAGGAGGCTTGACTCCATTTCACTCTCTTAAGCCAATGTAAGGTTCTCCTCTTAATTGTGCATGTGTTGCACCTTGTGAGCAAAGAGAAAGACTCTAGATTGCATTTGTTGCATCTAGAGGTAGATTTCATATCCACTTGAGTTTGTGCATTTGAAGGACCGAAATGGCGACAGAGGGGGGGTGAATGTCGGCTTTTAAAATTAACCCCGCACAAGTACTCACAAAAAAAACTCAACTCCTAGAGCTATGAGAAGCTATGAAGTTGACAAGAACCGAGCGCTAATGAAAACAAGAGAACTGAGCTCAAAAAGGGAGACGGCAAGAGACTGCAGTCACGGCAAGAAAAACGGCTCAGAATCTTGCCACGGCAAAGAAATCACACTCAAAATGTTACCACGGCAAGAAATGCTGCCAAATGATAACACAGCAAGAAATGCTGAGACTGCAGAAACTGGGCACGCGAGAAATCAACTGGAATCGGCTGCCACGGCAAGCAAATCGACCGCCACGGCTACCACGGCAGAGAAATTGCAGTCACATATTACCACGACACAACACTGCAGACACGGCAAGAAAACTAGCAGACATCGCTGCCATGGCAAGGAAAATAGCTACCATAGCTGCCACGGCAGCAGAAAGCACTTCGAAATTTCACCACGGCAAGAAGAGTACTGCGGACTGCAAAGAATAAAATAGCTGCTGGCTGCAGAGAGGTCTGCCACGGCAGAGAAGAAGCTGCCAGAGTCTGCCACGGCAAGGATTGGCAAAGAATTTTTACTGCAGTTCAGAAAATGGCCCTGAAACCCTGATTTTCAGACAGCTCGATTGTAACTTCAGAAATGGGGCAACTGCAAGGAAATTAAAAATTTCCAGAGAGATAAAATGGCCCAAAGCAGCAGAGAAACAACTTGAATAGATAGAGGGACCATAAGCACCAAGATAAAACACCTTATGACAAGTAATTTCAGATTTGAGCCTGAATCTGAAAATTACA
Organism: Dendrocalamus latiflorus; assembly: GCA_017311315.1. Classification (NCBI taxonomy): domain Eukaryota; kingdom Viridiplantae; phylum Streptophyta; class Magnoliopsida; order Poales; family Poaceae; genus Dendrocalamus; species Dendrocalamus latiflorus. Next base: position 13,179,172 of record CM029613.1, read on the forward strand.
AAGAGCTGAACTAAAACTTAAATTAGTTCTTCATCCTTGATCCTTTGGAGCTGAAACTTTGCAGAAATATTGGCAATAGACAAGAGCCTCTACAAGCCAAATTTCAAGAGATTTCACAGAGGGAATCACAGATTCCACCAAAACCCTAGAGTTGCAACTGAAAATACAGAGAGAGATCCAAAAACTCAAAATACTTCATGGATTCAAATCCTTTGCTAATAAGATTTTGCAAATATATTAGCAATAGCAAAAGGATTGCTCAGACCAAAAATCAACTCAAACCATGAAGGGAATCAAGAGATTACTCAAAACCCTAGAAACTGGAAAGAAGAACAGAGAAGGCTAAAATGCAAAACTGAGAATCAAACTAGGTTTGCTCTTGGGATTAAGTAGCCAAATGGCTTTTGAGCATCACCCATGTCATAGCAACCCATTTTGGCACTCTCCAGCAAGCAAGAACTCAAAAAGACGAAAATCAAGAAATCTTGCAAAAGAGGAAAAATGAAGAACAGAGCTACGAACAGGGAAACTTAAACTTCAGAATTTCATTCATTGATTCACAGGGAATACAGAGGAGTCCCGATACCCCGACTTGATACAAAGAAAGGATTACAAGCTCTCAATCCCTCTCGAACCTCTCAATCCTCACCCATGGATACTTGGAGGGGATGAACACCACTTGTTCTATCTAGAACACATCGTAGATAACAGAGGGAGCACTACTCTGCCACTACTACCCACTCTCAACAACTAAAGTCTAAAGCCTAAAGCAACCACTAAAGACTCTTTTGACTCTAACAAACCCTAATTCCACCCAAGTGCTCAAGTGGGCATGCAGCCCCTCAATCCTATTTATAGCCTTGGCTAACGGGTCTCCGCCCCGTTACGCCTGCTAAATCCAACGGCGCCCGCTCCCGCTTGTGCAGCCTCGCGAATTTCCCGATTCGCCCCTCCTACACCTTCCGGGAAGCTTCCGCGCTCCTTGCCTCGCACGCCTCGCAACCACCTCGAGTCCACGTCGTCTTCGACACATCCTGACCGTTCTGACCTCAGCGCCACCTGCGCCTAGTCCGGTCCACGTGTCTCGCCACGACTCCACCCGATGTCCTGCAGCCACACAGACAAAGAACACATCAAATAGCACCGCTCGATATATGAAAGCATAAACAACATCATACTTACCATGTCGAAGACCAAACCTGTCAAATCAAAGAATCAGCGTCCTAATCCCATATGACCAAGTTTGACCACAGTCCGACCGAGCCCGTTGCACCACGCAACGACTAGGTCCGAACCACCCAAACCAAACTCGACTTACCCAAACTAATGTCAATTACTCATCACGCACATGTGGTCATCTCCACATGGTTCATCAATCTCCCCGTTGATGAGTATATTGACAAACCCCGAAAAAGCACAAAGTTGAGTTTGAGTTTGAAGAATCCAACATGGTCCATAAGAAGGAAAATGAAGCTAATGACCATGTTGACAGAAGGAACACTAGAGCAACAACTGAAAGAGCAAATTGATCTCCAAAGCTCTAAACTTTTCCCAACAAACTTTTTCTTCTCTATTCTCCCCCTTTTGGCAATAAACACATCAAGATGCAATAGAGAGAATATGACATGTCAATGGATGAATATGGCTGAAGTTTGTTTATTTCTAAGCATTGTGAGCCATGAAACTTATCCATAATGACCATAATGAGATACACCAAGCCATAACTCAATAAAACGCTATCTAGATCATGACAACATATGTATAAGCCAGCTAGCACATAAAGATGATAATATGAAATGTAGGGCATTTAGTGAGCAAGTCAAGTGAACAATTAAGCAAAGTCTAGCTAGAGATATCTAAGGATGACTCAGGCCATGTCAATAAGCTAAGCGGAAACAAGAAGCTAGTGTTGAGTCAATTAGAGTGCTACAAGCTCAAGAGTGTATCATTTGGTTAAGCACTTTTCATCTTTAGGTAATTAAGCAAATCTTGCACATTTGACATATTTTCTTTTAAAGCTTATAGCTGTTTCCAACCAAAAAAATTTTATCATGTGCTAGATCTCAAGCCTTATGCGACTACTCCAAGCGAGAAGCTTAAGAAGATAGTCCAGGTCATCCAAAACTCCCCCTGAGTTCATGCCTAGTGCAATGGCAAGCCGTCTCATGAGAAAGAATTGGTGAAATCAGTTTTTTCGCACATAAAAAGAGATCCTTTTGCTTTTTAATAGATTGTGCTAACTCATGATGTATCAAGATGCTAAAATAGCTCAATCTAAGATTCAACCTAGATTCAAGACTCAACTCAGCCTATTTGACATGGCATGAATCATACAAGGATAGCTAAAGATAGACTAAACTCAAATGCTAACATGACAAGTTTTAATTTAAGTTGAGCAATTTTAATTAACTTATCATGGCAGAAAGCTAGTCTACACATATGAAGTCATGATAAATCTAGCAAGCTAAGCACAAGTCATGGCAAGGTGTAAAGCATTGTAAACATGTCATAGCAGGATAATAATCAAGGCTCAATGTAGTTATATATTACAATGCTAAATGCTAAAATGCAGAAAAATCCAGCTCCCCCTCAACATGACATGCAACTTTTAGTTCAAGTTGAGTTAAGTCACAATTAAGCTCCAGAAGCTCCCAAAAGAACTCTCCCTGAACCAAAGCAATAAATCGAGAAGCTGGCAAATAAAACCAAAACAGGCAGTCCTTAAAGCATAGATAAGATATAGAGACAACTATGGCTCAGACTGACTCTCATCTACCCCATATGACTCCAGGACAATCAGCTGACAGTAAATCACACACTAGAGAGCAAACACGTACCCTGTCTACCCGAGGGTGGCCCAACCCTCGCTAGAACCTACAAGAAGTGAGTGAGCTCGACCTAGTGAGATAAGAAATAGCTAATAAGAAGCATCCTGAAAGCACAAGATAAGAGTAAGAAATCTAAGCAACTAGACAAGAGAAGCACTCTAACCTATGCTGGAAGGACTAAGCCCGATGCACCCCGAGTGTAAAGCAACAGAAATGAGACAGAAGCATAATCAATATAGTAAAGCAGTAAAGCCCAAAGCTCCCCCTCACTACAGTCCATAAGGACAAACCACCCCAAGCTCTCCCCGCAGAGCTGAAAACCTCGAACTATCCAATGGCTTGGTGAAGATGTCAGCCAACTGGTGGTCACTCTCCACAAACTGGAGCACTATATCGCCCTTCTCTACATGGTCTCTAAGGAAGTGATAACGGATATCGATGTGCTTGGTCCGAGAGTGTTGCACTGGGTTCTTGGCAATGTTAATCGCGGAAGTGTTATCACAAAAGAGTGGAACACTGTCTATCGCTAACCCAAAGTCCCGCAGGGTCGAGACCATCCAAAGCACTTGGCTGCAGCAACTGGCAGCAGCAACGTACTCGGCCTCTGCAGTGGACTGTGCAACACCGGACTGCTTCCTCGAAGACCAAGAAACGAGAGAAGTGCCAATGAATTGGCAAGTGCCAGAAGTGCTCTTCCTATCTATCCTACAGCCGGCAAAGTCTGCATCCGAGAAGGCTCTCAAGGAAAGACAGGATGAGGAAGAGTACCAGATGCCATAGTCAATGGTAGCTCGAAGGTACCGAAAGATGCGCTTCACCGCCTGGCGGTGAGATACGCGAGGAGAGGCCTGAAAACGAGCACACAGACACACAGAGAAGTGTATGTCTGGTCTCGAGGCAGTGAGGTAAAGAAGGGAGTCGATCATACTTCTGAACTCTTTCTGATCAACTGGCTCGCCGTCCTCATCTGGGTCAAGATAGGCTGTAGAAGCCATGGGAGTCGACACAGGCTTACCATCACTCATGTCGAAGCGTCTCAGGAGGTCTCGAGTGTACTTTCCCTGATGAAGAAATGTACCCTCCCGAGTCTGCTTGATTTGGAAGCCAAGGAAGAAAGTCAACTCACCCATCATGCTCATCTCAAACTCGGTGCTCATGACATCCGAGAACTGAGAAACCAGAGCATGGGAAGAGCCGCCAAAGATGATGTCATCGACATAGATTTGGACGAGCAGAAGGTCACTACCAAGCCTACGGATAAACAAAGTCTTGTCTACTTTACCCATCTCAAACCCATGACTCAACAAGTAGGACTTAAGCCTCTCATACCAAGCTCTGGGGGCCTGCTTAAGTCCATATAACGCTTTGGAAAGCTTGAAGACATGGTGTGGGTATTTGGGGTTCTCGAAACCTGGAGGCTGTCTGACGTAAACTTCTTCCTCAATAACGCCATTAAGGAAGGCACTCTTGACATCCATCTGGTAGAGCTTGAAACCCTTAGAAGCTGCAAAGGCAAGCAGGATTCTAATGGCCTCAAGTCGAGCTACAGGGGCAAAGGTCTCCTCGAAGTCTAGACCCTCAACCTGGGAAAAACCCTGAGCTACCAGTCTAGCCTTGTTTCGAATAACCACTCCATCCTCGCTCTGCTTGTTCTTGAACACCCACTTAGTCCCAATAATATTGTGACCTCGCGGGGGCTCGACAAGCGACCAGACCTTGTTCCTCTCAAAATTTTCTAGCTCCTCATGCATGGCATTGACCCAAGACTCATCAGATAAAGCATGAGAGACATCTTTAGGCTCAAAGGAGGCAATGAAAGCAGAATGGAGACAGAATTGAGATAAGCCAGATTTTGAGCGGGTAACACGCTCGAAAAGGTCTCCAATGATCTGCTCTGAAGGATGAGCTTTCTGGATATGTCTAGGAGGTACAGGATGAGATGAAGAAGTGGCCTCTACCTCGTGAGCTGACGAGGTAGGAACAGAGCCACCAGCTCCAGAAGAAGCAGAAGGCATGGGCTGATCGCCTCGAGGTGCGGTGGAAGACGGCACCTCAAGGGGTGGATGAGGGACAGGATCAGGTAGACAACCGTCGTCTCCATCATCCTCATCATCCACAAAGATGGTCTCGGACTGCTCTAAAGAACCTGAGATATCGGGCCTAGTCCCCGGACTGGCCTCGTCAAAGGTCACCTCACAGGTCTCTACCATTTTGCTAGACTCGCAGTTCCAGACCCTATAAGCCCGCGAAGAAGGCGAGTAACCTAGAAAGATCCCATCACAAGAACGTGACTCGAACTTATCTAGGTTCCCGGATTTCAGAATAAAGCACTTGCAACCAAACACACGAAAATGAGAGACGCTGGGCTTTCGCCCGTATCTCAACTCATAAGAAGTGCGATGCAAGTGTGCCCTAAGAAATACTCGATTTGAGACATGGCACGCGGTAGCTATAGCCTCAGCCCAAAACTTCCGCGGTGTAGAGTATTCATCAAGCATCGTCCTGGCCATCTCGACCAAGGTACGGTTCTTTCTCTCCACAACTCCATTTTGTTGTGGGACGTGCGGAGAAGAGAACTGGTGCTCTACACCTATCTCACCACAGAAACTCTCGAAGTAGGAATTCTTGAACTCCGTGCCATTGTCACTGCGGATCGCTCGTAAGGCACCTGGGAGCTCAACAGAAAGCCTACCGAAAAGACCTCGGAAATGTGAAAATGTCTCATCCTTCGAGGCTAAGAAAAACACCCAAGAATACCTCGAGAAGTCATCGACCACAACAAGAACATACCACTTCCCTCCTGCTGACTGCACTCGAGCTGGTCCAACTGTGTCCATGTGGAGTAGCTGTCCCGGTGCATCGGTCATAGTAACTGTGACCGGAGGGTGAGAAGCGGCAACCATCTTGCCGTGCCGGCATGGAGAGCAAACAAGATCTTTGACCATCTTGAGTTTAGGCAGACCACGAATGAGATCGTGGCCGCTAACTCGGGTCAAATGGTCAAATCCAATATGACCAAGTCTCCTATGCCAGAAAGAGAGGTCGCGGGACTCAGAAGCAACTAAACACCTGAGAGGATCACCAGAAGACTCAGAAAAATCAGCACGAAAGATCCTCCCATAACGAGAAATCCCGCAAACAAGACTACCCGAAGAATCAAGAATTTTACAAGCATTTTTCTTAAAGCTCACCTCGAAACCGTCATCGGTAAGCTGAGAAACTGAAAGCAAATTGTACTGCAGCTTACTAACCAAGGCTACATCTTTCAAAATGAAAGAATCATTAATGCGCACAGTACCTTTGGCGATGACGCGCCCAGATGAAGCATCTCCGAAGGTGATTGACTCATCACCTGGAGCACGGGCAAGGGAAGAAAACCAACGGGAATCTCCGGTCATGTGTCGAGAACACCCGGAGTCGACGAGCCAAACCTTTCCCTTCCCTGCCCGGCGAACCTGAGTCAACGAGAGAGTAAAGTCTCAGTACTGGGATAAATCAAAAGTGATTTTGGCACCCAATACTGAGTAACACGTGGAGCAGATGAAGTAGTCAAACACGACTGACCTCTATCTACCCTACGCTCTCCGTGACTCAAAGAAGCAGAAGGTCTGTGAGCAGACCTGAAGCTGTTGCGGGGTCCAACTGCTACGGGAGAGCGAGTCAGAACACCGGCAACATGCTGATCACGCCGCGGATAGCTATCTCGACGGGGAAACCGAGATCTACCCTCAGGACGGCGGAAGACACGACCAGACGCAGCATGAGGACGGAAAACAGAAAACTCAGAAAAACCAAGTCCTCGATGCTGCCCAAACCCATCAACAGCAGTAACCCTAGACCTCGTGCTGGTCCTAGGTGCACTCAGGATCTGGGGCTGACCCAGAATACGCCTAAGAGACTCAACACGGTCTCTACGCGCGATCTTGGCGCGCCTGAAGCATCGATCAACCGTGTGTCCATCCTTCTGACAGAAGGTGCAGTGATACTTCATCCTCTGAGAGGTAGAAGTAGCACGGTCAGGCTTCGCCTTCTGAGAAGCCGAAGCAGCAGGTGGACTCACCTTCCTGTCAGAGATCCCTTGGACAAAGCCCGCTGATTTGAATTTAACCTCATCAGATCTAGGCTCGACCTCAATCACACCTCCCACTATGGGTCTGAGAATAGCAGGAGGATGCTTCCTCATATCCTCATAGAAATCATATCCTAGACCTTGATTGAACTTACAAATCTTGGATTGGTCTAGAATAAGATTAAGCTTCTTCTTGCCTCCTACAAATCTCTCGAGAGTGTTCATAAGATACTGACACTCCCGAAAGAGAGAGGTGCAAGAAGAGCAGGGAGAAGAGGGAACAGCAGGTGGTAAGGGAGCAGAAGAAGAACCAACAGTAGAGGAAAGAATGGCTTGTGCACGCACAGCCGACTCTGAGGGGACAGTCCTACTACTAGCAGGTTGGTTCGCGTCTCTAAGCGTCTCATCCTTACCCTGGGGCTTCTCCCCCACACCATCAATCACATCACAACCAGATTGTGGCTTCTCTAGTAAGTCCTTAGTTAGCTTCACGCATTTGTCATTCAAAGCAACGAGTTCAAGTTTTAGTTTATCACAACTAATGCATGGTGAGCTAACAGGATCCTTAGTCGCATACTGAGCTATTTTCTTGTTGTTGTCAATCATTTCTTGAAACTGTTTTGAGACAGATTCAAGTTCAGCAGTTAACTTTGGACAATTCAAACATGAATCAATAGGCTCAAGTAAAGAAGCACTCAACTCAGCAATCTTGTGATCTGCCCGTTTTAGGTTCATCTTCAAGTTATTGCAATTTTCACAAGACTCGGGCAGATCAAGGAGCATGGCATAAGGTCCTCTAGCAGCAATGTCCTTATCCTCACATGAGGTGGGAGAAGTAGTCTCATCAGTAGTAAGTAGGGTAACAGCCATCCTACTCAACTCTAACTCAGCAAGCAGACTAACATTCTCCACCTTAACAATATCAAGCTCGGAGGACACACTATCATGAGAGGTCCTTAATTTCTCCATGTCATCAAGCAAGGCACAGCATGTATCACAGTCGTCACGGGAGGGAGCAGATGTAAGTGAAGTAATCTCCCGTGACAGTCTATCTACTTCCTTCTCTAACTCGGTACACCTAGACCTAGCTCTAGCATGAAATCCACCTAGCTTAAGAAAAGCATCATTTAGCTGGTCATAAGAAGGGAGTACCTCATCCGAGTCGGAGTACAGCTCGCTGTCGCTGAGTTCGCCCTCGAGGGCCATGAAGCACATGCCGGAGAAGTCGTTGCCGCCATCCTTGGGCTCTTGGTCACCCGTCCCGTCGTCGTCGCTCCATCCCTCCACCTCGCTGAGGTCGAGGTCGTCGAAGGCGGTGAGGACGCGGTGGAAGAGCTTCTTGGCCTTCCCGAAGTTGCGGAACTTCTTCTTTCCCGGCGTCGGAGCTAGAGGCTTCTTGTTGCGGTTCTTGTCGGTGTAGTCGATCTTGCTCGAACCGCCGTAGTCGTTCTTGCCCTTTTCCAGCTTGGGGCAGTTTGCCCGAATGTGGTTGGGGCCACCACACTCGAAGCAAATCACGGGTCCTCCTCTCTTTCTGTCTCTCCTACCCTTGTAGGCATGTGAAAACCTTCGGGCTAGGAGGGCCAGCTGATCATCCGCAAGCTGCTCTAACTGATCATCAGTTATGTCACAGAGAGCAGCGAGGGAAAAACCGCAAGAAGAATCAGAAGAGAGACCAGAAGCAGAACTGGGATCGGTGACCAAAGCCATCGACTGTGACTTCGACCGACGAGAGACAACGTCAATCTCGTGAGTCTTGAGGCGTGAGTACAGCGCGTCAAGAGTCAGGGTCGAGAGGTCTGTCGTGTCTTTGATGGTGGTCACTTTCATCTCCCACACGCGCAGATCGAGTGCCGCGAGCATCTGACGAGCGTTGTCCGAGTCGGGGTATGTGAGACCGACCGCTCGGAGGTTGCTCAAGATTTTGTGAAATCGCGAAAAGCACTCGTCCAGGGACTCACCAGCAAGCATCTCGAATTTGTTGTATTCGCGCTTGAACTGGTCCTGTCGAACCGTCTTGATCTGGGTGGTGCCCTCATGGTATGCGTCGAGGGTCACCCAGATATCGTAGGCGGACGACAGGTGAGATATACGGTCAAACTCGCTACGACTCAACCCCTGGATGATGATGTTCCTTGCCTTTGCATTCGCCTCAACATCAGCCATGTTCCCGGCATTGATGTTCTCATCGGCAGGAACAACGAATCGTACCTTGACCTTCCGCCAGATGGCATACCCCTGGGCCTGGATGGATGTCTCCATTCGGCTCTTCCAGAAGGGGTAATCGATGCCATCGAACACGGGCGGCTTGGTCGAGTACTTGTCCGTCGCCATGGCTCTTGAGACCGGTTAAGATCTATGAATTAGAGCTAACCGGCTCTGATACCAATTGAAGGACCGAAATGGCGACAGAGGGGGGGTGAATGTCGGCTTTTAAAATTAACCCCGCACAAGTACTCACAAAAAAAACTCAACTCCTAGAGCTATGAGAAGCTATGAAGTTGACAAGAACCGAGCGCTAATGAAAACAAGAGAACTGAGCTCAAAAAGGGAGACGGCAAGAGACTGCAGTCACGGCAAGAAAAACGGCTCAGAATCTTGCCACGGCAAAGAAATCACACTCAAAATGTTACCACGGCAAGAAATGCTGCCAAATGATAACACAGCAAGAAATGCTGAGACTGCAGAAACTGGGCACGCGAGAAATCAATTGGAATCGGCTGCCACGGCAAGCAAATCGACCGCCACGGCTACCACGGCAGAGAAATTGCAGTCACATATTACCACGACACAACACTGCAGACACGGCAAGAAAACTAGCAGACATCGCTGCCATGGCAAGGAAAATAGCTACCATAGCTGCCACGGCAGCAGAAAGCACTTCGAAATTTCACCACGGCAAGAAGAGTACTGCGGACTGCAAAGAATAAAATAGCTGCTGGCTGCAGAGAGGTCTGCCACGGCAGAGAAGAAGCTGCCAGAGTCTGCCACGGCAAGGATTGGCAAAGAATTTTTACTGCAGTTCAGAAAATGGCCCTGAAACCCTGATTTTCAGACAGCTCGATTGTAACTTCAGAAATGGGGCAACTGCAAGGAAATTAAAAATTTCCAGAGAGATAAAATGGCCCAAAGCAGCAGAGAAACAACTTGAATAGATAGAGGGACCATAAGCACCAAGATAAAACACCTTATGACAAGTAATTTCAGATTTGAGCCTGAATCTGAAAATTACAAAGAGCTGAACTAAAACTTAAATTAGTTCTTCATCCTTGATCCTTTGGAGCTGAAACTTTGCAGAAATATTGGCAATAGACAAGAGCCTCTACAAGCCAAATTTCAAGAGATTTCACAGAGGGAATCACAGATTCCACCAAAACCCTAGAGTTGCAACTGAAAATACAGAGAGAGATCCAAAAACTCAAAATACTTCATGGATTCAAATCCTTTGCTAATAAGATTTTGCAAATATATTAGCAATAGCAAAAGGATTGCTCAGACCAAAAATCAACTCAAACCATGAAGGGAATCAAGAGATTACTCAAAACCCTAGAAACTGGAAAGAAGAACAGAGAAGGCTAAAATGCAAAACTGAGAATCAAACTAGGTTTGCTCTTGGGATTAAGTAGCCAAATGGCTTTTGAGCATCACCCATGTCATAGCAACCCATTTTGGCACTCTCCAGCAAGCAAGAACTCAAAAAGACGAAAATCAAGAAATCTTGCAAAAGAGGAAAAATGAAGAACAGAGCTACGAACAGGGAAACTTAAACTTCAGAATTTCATTCATTGATTCACAGGGAATACAGAGGAGTCCCGATACCCCGACTTGATACAAAGAAAGGATTACAAGCTCTCAATCCCTCTCGAACCTCTCAATCCTCACCCATGGATACTTGGAGGGGATGAACACCACTTGTTCTATCTAGAACACATCGTAGATAACAGAGGGAGCACTACTCTGCCACTACTACCCACTCTCAACAACTAAAGTCTAAAGCCTAAAGCAACCACTAAAGACTCTTTTGACTCTAACAAACCCTAATTCCACCCAAGTGCTCAAGTGGGCATGCAGCCCCTCAATCCTATTTATAGCCTTGGCTAACGGGTCTCCGCCCCGTTACGCCTGCTAAATCCAACGGCGCCCGCTCCCGCTTGTGCAGCCTCGCGAATTTCCCGATTCGCCCCTCCTACACCTTCCGGGAAGCTTCCGCGCTCCTTGCCTCGCACGCCTCGCAACCACCTCGAGTCCACGTCGTCTTCGACACATCCTGACCGTTCTGACCTCAGCGCCACCTGCGCCTAGTCCGGTCCACGTGTCTCGCCACGACTCCACCCGATGTCCTGCAGCCACACAGACAAAGAACACATCAAATAGCACCGCTCGATATATGAAAGCATAAACAACATCATACTTACCATGTCGAAGACCAAACCTGTCAAATCAAAGAATCAGCGTCCTAATCCCATATGACCAAGTTTGACCGCAGTCCGACCGAGCCCGTTGCACCACGCAACGACTAGGTCCGAACCACCCAAACCAAACTCGACTTACCCAAACTAATGTCAATTACTCATCACGCACATGTGGTCATCTCCACATGGTTCATCAGCATTCGTTGCACGTGGTGAGAGTCAAGCAAGGAGTTTGAATTTTCACTCTTGGAGGTCGCCAACTCTTAGACAGTGTTGGAGATATCGTGCACGGTGATCTTCTCAAAGAAGATTGTGAGAAGACCCAGTGAGTTGTGAAAGTTGGAGCTCACCTATCCGGAGCGGGAAAAAGCTACACTAGTGGAATTGAGATGATTGGCTTAATTCGTGGAGTTGGTCCAATTAGTTTGGGGTTACCTCAACGTGCACTAGGGGAGACCGGTAAGTCTCCGAACACCACGGTAAAAAGGAATCATGTCATTTTGGTTTGTTTCCTTTTTCAATTTACATTCAAATAATTTATATTCATAGAATCAAATTGATTGCTTGTCATTCTAGGATTGTAAACCTTCACATAGACATAAGGTGTTGATGCATTTATTTGATTTACGTTTCCACATTATAAACTTGGTTTTAACCAAAGATAATTTAAAACCACCTATTCACCCCCTATCTAGTCGGCCTCCTTGATCTTACGCTACACGGGATCGAGTTAAAACACCCTTACTTACGTCACCCAATATTTGGTCTATTGGATGATCCTTTGCAATCACATTGTAGATCTTTGGTGGTAGTGTTGAAGGTTGGTCTTCTTTCTCTTCCAAGTCTATTGCTTGAATATTACTTGTTGTGGAAGAGGTAGGAGGTTCAATTTCTTTTAATGAAGGTGATTCACTTGTGTCTTCCTTTGACTTGATGTTGCCAATTTGCATATTCTCCATTGCTTACCTTACTACATTATCACCTACATCATTCAAATTTTTTTACTCTTCTTGAGAGCCATTATTCTCATCAAATTGAACATCGCAAGTTTCTACAACTACACCAAAATTTTGTTAAAAATGCGATAAGTTTTAATATTTGAAGAATAACCAAGTAAGGAACTTTCATCACATCAACTTTGAAATTTAGAGATCCGAACACCTTTTCTTAAGATATAACATTTGCAACTAAATACTCGAAAGTAAGAAATGTCGGTCTTCTTCCAATGAAAAGCTCATAGGAAGTCTTTTTTAAAAGACGATGCAAATAAAGGCGATTTATGGTATGACAAGCGGTGCTAATAGCTTCCATCCAAAAGTTATTGAAAGTATTATATTCATCAAGCATTGTCTTACCATCTCAATTAATGTTCGATTTTTCCTCTCTACAACTCCATTTCATTCCAGAGTGTAAGTAGTGGCAGTTCATGCTTTATTCCAAGTTCATCACAAAAATCTTTAATTTTAGTATTTTTGAACTCGGAACCATTATCACTATGGCTTTTCGTTATTTTGAAATCAAATTTATTTTGGTCTCTTTTTGTAAAACTTTTGAAAATACCGGAGGCTTTTGCCATTTCAAGTAAGAAGAATACCCATGTATATCTAGAGTAGTTATCTACAATGAATAAATAATAACTATAACTCCTGATGCTCTTATAGGTTGTTGGCCCAAACAAATCCATATGTAAGAGCTCAATGGCCTAGAGATTGACATGATACTTTTGAAATGGTGAGAATTTGCAACTTGCTTATTGGCTTGGTAATCGCTATATAATCTATTTTCTCAAACTTCACATCCTTCAATCCAATCACTAAGTCAAGTTTAAAAAGCTTCTTGAATTGAATCATGCCAACATGACATAGCCTTCTATACCATAACCAACCCAAAGAAGTTTTTGCCATCAAACAAATTTTTAAACAAGACTCACTAGAGGTAAAATCAACAAGGTAAAGATTTCCAAATCTAAAACCTTTAAAAACTAATCCATTTTCCTTTTACTTTGATATGGTTATTCCATCCTTAGAGAATGAGCAAATTAATCCAAGATCGCACAATTGAGCAACGGATAGAAAACTAAAATTTAATGTTCCTTCAAGAGATTCATTTGAAATTGAAAGGTCATTTGATATAGCAATTTTACCTAAACCAATAACCTTTCCTTTACTATTGTATCCAAAGGTGATCTTCTCAACGCTCCCATTTTCAAATGTGATGAACATCTTCTGGTCTTTAGTCATGTGTTGAGTGCGATCGCTATCAAGCACCCAATGCCTTCCACGGTCTTGTAGTTCAATTACAAAAGAGAATCAAATTCTTTTAGGTAACTAGATTTGTTTAGGTCATTAAAGGTTAGTGACCAAGACTTTAGGCACCCAAATAGGATTCCTTTTAGTACCTAAAATTGAAGTGCCAATAAATCTAGCAATAACATTGCCATCCTTAGTTTTCTTAAACATATAATATGAATCATATAAACATACGGATGGATTCTTACCAATAGGACAAGTTTGTTGCAAGTGTCCTATTTCCCAGCACTTGTAGTAATATTCGCCATTTTGTTTTAACAAACCTTGTGGTCTTATATACTGGTTTCTTACCCTTATTGGGTATACACCCAAGTTCTTCTTTGTTGAATGAGTATATTTACTCACTCAAAAGTTTGTCAAGGGTAGCCTTACCCTTGAAGCACCATTCTAAGCTTTTGCTAAGTTTAGTTATTTGCTCATTTAGCTCATTATTTTCAACAACAAGCTTCACATCATAAGACTTAATGTTATCATGATTAGAGTCACTAGTAGAGCAACATGGCATGGTAAGCAAATCATTACATGAAGTAGATGTTTTAGTTCTAGCAATTTCTACACTTGGCATTTCAATAGGCATATCACATGTAATTCCTATGTTAATACAAGATTTGCTTGAATTTTCTTGGATAAGAAAGTCATGAGTTTTCTTTAGCTCCTCATAAGAGTCTTTAAGAGGACGATACTTTTTCTTCAAGACCTTAAATTTTGACTTTTTCCAAGATATTAATTCAATTTTTTTTCAACATATCCATGAGCTCATCATACGAAGGTTCATTGCCATCAAAGAATTTTGCCTTATCTCCTTATGTCATGAGGTATATAGGAGACGAGAAGAGTGATAGAACCTCCTTGATGGTGATGCCGACAAGTCCCTTCTTCCTGGGGGACTCATCCTCATTGGAGTCGGAGTTAGTATACTTCTTATCGGAGTTTCACTCTCCAATGTGAGCTTCATTTTGGCATCCTTGTGAAGTTTCTTGAAAAGCTTTTTCTTGCCATTGAAGTCCTTCTTCTTGAATAACTTGCCCTTGTCATCCTTCTTCGTGGGGCAATGAGAGGCAATATGCCCCTTTTCATTGCACTCATAACAACGAATGTTGCTATAGTGCTTGTTGTCGTTGTAGGAATACCCATTCTTGCCTTTTACATGACTAGCACTCCAGTATGAGCGTTTTTTCCATGAATTTCTTCATTATTCTCACAAGGAGGGCCAATTCCTCCTTTGAATCATCCTCATCATCTTTGGACTAATCACTTGACACCGCTTTGGCTTTGAAAGCGATAATCTTCTTCTCTTGGAGAAGAATTACTCTAAAAGCTCCTCTTTATCCTTCTTGTATAACTCATTGGTTATAAAGTTGCTAAAGAGTTGCATTGGCGTCATCCTTGTCAATTTGGGAAAGTTGAGAAAGAGAGTCATCAAGGTCTCATACTTCTCTGACAAGGTCCTAAATATTTTTCTTATAATATCAACATATGTTAGTGACGTTCTTAGGCCTTTAAGTTCATTTACAATGTTGTTGAGGAGAGAACACATTTCATTTATGTCCTCATGAGGCAATATTGTAAATATCTCATACTTAATTCAGAGCAATAGTACCACCATTCATCGATTGGTACTACCGCACCTGCACTGACTGCACAGTAACGGCTATAGTAGACAAAATTAATGCCTCTGAACTAGCTGTTGGATTTGCGGCACGGTACTACAGCCATTGAAAGCGTGGTAGTTCCGATGTGTGGTAGTACCATTTTCTAGGGTGGTACTATCGTTTGTCTTGAGGATCAAAATTTGGTTCTCTCTGAAAATAACGTACTGCCTACTAAAATTTGGTACTTTCGACATGCGGTAGTTCCACTTAGGATTTGCAGTCATATCGCAATGTGGTAGTACTTCCAAATAAATTTCGAAACTACCATTTTGTAGGGGGCAAACATGCTCCAAAAGTGTCTTTCTGGGAAAAAAAACGTACCGCCAACTAGGTTTCAGTCCGACCGGGGTGAGGTGGTACTAGGGATGCAAACGGATCAAATACGGATGGATAATGTCTCTACCATATTTGTTTACATTTTTTTCTCGGATGCGGATACGAATATGAATACCTTGGATATGAATACAAATACGAATAATATCGAATACAGATACAAAGTGAATACGAATCGAAACGAATATGGTCACAAATATTTATCAGAACATGAAAAACCTTTAAACTATACATCCAAAATCAAAAACACATAAATGGTTTATCTTGTCAAAACATTAATGAAATCTAAACAAGCATAAGTATTTTTATCCACAATAGTCATACCATTGTACAAATTTTAAATCTTCAAATGGCAGATAATTTTTTTTCTAAAGTCCTAAATAATTCTTAATGGATTTCTACCATTTACATGTAACTAATAAATTAATTAAGAATTTAAATTTGCATCAGAATGATTTAAATGGTAGTACATCAATTTAATCGGTACAAATTTTAATCTACCAACAATACTAAATTTATTTTTAATAAACACAAATATTTGCTAGTGGGCTGATGGCAGGGGAGATGAGAGAGGCTGGCTTGGGTTGGGCAATGTTGGGCTGAAATCTCGGATATCCAGATCCATATTATCCATATAATCCGTATTTGTATTCATATTCACCGGATATTAGGCCTACTGTATTCGTATTCATTTTCAACAAAAAAATCCGTATTTGTTTCCGATCCGAGAATTATCCGAAGAAAATCTGATCCAACACAATCCGTATTCATTTTCATCCGGATCAGTCGGAAACTATCCGATCCGTTTTCACCCCTAGGTAGTACTACACCACCTTCCTGGTCATGCTGTAGTGCGGTAGTGTCGCCATGTAAACTTCGGTACTACCAATTTTTCTGAGAATTGCATAGTTGGCTTTTAAATTAAATTCTAAGTGCATGCATGATTCTAAGTTGACCCAATAGCATAAGAATATGTTATCAAGTTACTAATCATGATTTCTCTTAATAGTACGACGTTTAACCTAAAATCTGGTCTTCCAACATTTTCTCCTAAGAACGGTAAAAAATTAAAAAAAATCCTAGGCTATTGATACCTTTGTCTTGGATCATGTTGATACATTTGTCTTGGACCATGTTGATTTTCATGTTAAACCATAGCATGCATCTCCAAGTTGTCACAGTCATCATCGGGACTAAACCTTTAAACACTTAATAAATATGTTAGTCCTATATTCATATTTTGTCATTAATTACCAAAGCAATTTTTAGGGGCTTGGGTGCTTTCAACCATATGACATATATTCGTCAATCTCAATGAAAACATTTGTCCCACAATTTGATTGTCATTAATTATCAAAATATGTCATTAACTCATAATGACAGGTCTAGATTATTCATCGGAACCTCCCCTCCCCCCCTCTCTGAGCATAGCTACTGTGAACTCCGACCAAATCGCTGGATGAGTGGCCCATTTGCGCTGGAGGGAGGCGTTCTGCCATGGCTGGAGCTCATTGGAGGTCTTTCCTTCCCAAGGAGTGGCCGGAGCTCACTGGATTTGTTGCTACGTGGCGGGAGACCACCAGATCTCGAGGAGACAAGGAGCAGATGGCGAGTAGAACATGTGTTGGTCGAGGGCGCTTTGGCCGCATCTGTGCCATCTGCTCAACGGTGATGGATCCGAGCATACCAATGATGGAGATGGTGGCGTGGGTCGGCCTTATCCCCCTCCTCTATTCCCATCTCAAAATGTTTGACATTGTTGGTAAGCCAACTTGTTGCAACAGTTGTTTACAAATATTACAGCGCAAGACATCAAATGTTGCAGGTGTTCAATGGTTTCTTTGTTGTTGTAACAAGCTTTATTTTGTTGCAATAGGCTATTATATTTGTTACCTCAATAGTCCAAATTTGTTGCACAATTTTATTTGTTGATTTTATGTTTGTTGCATCCGAAGCAAATATTTGTTATTAGTATACGAACTAATTGTTGCATTTCTGACATTTTTGTTTTATTGTTGTACTTTTGGGATTTTTGTTTCACTGACTGAGCCGTACAGTTGGAAAGTATGTCTTGACGCTAATCACCCTATAAATATATTGTTGTTACATAAAGATCTTATTCACTGTTCAATTCGTATTCGACATATTTACACCCCGACCTAAAACTTATGATCCCCATCTTTTCAGCTTATGACGTTCTCCGAATAAACAAACAAGATAATTTCTTCGCTGTCTTTTTAAAACGGCTTATTAGAACAGCCTTTTGAAAATGGCTTATCGACACTCTGTTCGTTTGTACAAACTCTCGCGCTAGAGGTAAAAACCATCAACTTTGGCCATAAACCATCAGCCGCAGCGGTAAAAAACCCACCCTATAGTTTCAATTTGGAGTAAAGAACAGGAAACAAAAGAGCATGGGGGAAAATTACCACATTCTAAACAGACCCGCATCACTGAAAACACAGCTTTCCAGCATATAATGTCAGTTTACAGAACTACAAAGGACGTTCTTGACATGTTATTACGTTATTATGACATGAAAATGTCGATATTTAACATCCATATCATTGATGCAAAAGTTACACCGTTGGTGTTTTGGTGGCATGAACCAGTAGCAGCATAGCTCTGCATTTGCTTAGTTTATAACTTAATATGAGAGGAGAAATACTATGTTTGATGGCTTCAAAATCTCCTTGGCCACTCAAAGAGCAAACCATGAATGTAGCTGCTCCCAGTGATCGACTATATCACATAATGTGGTCGGTTCTAGATGCATCAGCATCAGCCTATCGCACTTGGTATAGCGTAAGTCGTCAGCTCAACCATGTCACTAACATGGAAGTCCGTCAAAACGGATCTCTCTCAAACAGCACTTGTCATTGCCGGAGCTTTGTTTAGGAATGAATCTAGTCTGTTGCACCAGAGAACTGCTCCACATGCTGAGTTATTGCATCGGGGCAGGGAGACTGGGCGCGTAGAAGTTCCAAGCGATGGAATGGATGTACAAATTGCAGAACATAGTCTTCATCTGTAAAAGATAGGACAAACAAAATCATGCGTGCAAAAACTAGTGCTCAAGATTATGAATGTCAACAAGTGCATATTAAAAAATCAATGAAAATGCAACTAGTTAAAATGGCGAAGGAATTCTTACTCTCTCTGACAGTGCCATACAACCAGCATAAAACCTCATCAGCGAAGGCCAGGCAAACACCACCCTGAAGTACAGATAGAGATTATTATTTTTTTCAAGACATACATTATATTGGAAGTTGCAAGAACGTAATTGAAAACCAGGTGTTCAACCCAAATGAATCTAGTCTCATATGTTACATAGCAAGTCATTTGGTGTAAAAGAGGGTAGTTATCTGTTATCCTATGCACAAAATTCAAAGAAGAGGTAGAGTAGATGCCAGAGTAACAGTAACTATGCACTCCACTCCCTATTATAGATTAGAGAAGATTCACAAATCAATTATTCAACTTGTTGATAGGTTATGCTCTAGTTTTCCACCTAGAAGTGTTACACTCATGTTCTCCCATCAAAATCGCTAGACTCCACCATTGTGGATAAATAATAGGACAATTAAATTAACATACCTGCCAGTAGTTCTTTGCTTTCACTTTTTGTGTGATATCTTTGGTTCTTAGTCTCTCAGTTCGTATAAGTACGCCCGCATCGTTCCTGCAGGCAAAATAAAAAATGCAGTGAAACTTAATCAAGTCAAAACCAATATGGATCACTGGAATCAATGTAAATATCTCAACCATTGTGGAACAGTGTCAGAAAGAAAGGTAAAACGCACTGATTTCCTAAATGCTATCAAGCATTTGGCCAATGTGAAAGGATTTCTGGTCATGTCATTCTGATTAAAAACCTCATTGGTAAGCATGAACCTCAGGTTATGCAGCAAACGATGTGTTAAATGTGTAGAACAAAAGACCTACTGAGTGAGAATATGTTCATACCACTAACATTAAACATAAGGTTTGATCAAAGTACATGTGAAGTTGTCAGACAAATTAGACTAAAGGAGCTATAAAAACTCAGAGTTTATGTGCTAGCCATTAGGCCTATTAAAATAGATAATTGGATACATATCAAGAGAAATAGTAAGTGAAGCTCCGGTATATCATATGTCTATATCGGTGTATCCAAATAAAGAGTACGGAACTGGTAACCCAATACAGAAATCATGTGGTGTGATCATTTGAACAAATAGAAACTCAATAACTGTGTATCTGTGGGGAAAATATATTCTTAGTATCAACTATTTATTGTAACAAGTAAGCAATTCAGCACATCCATGAGAAACCGCTGAAATAACATAAATTTCAGTTTGCATCTGCATCCAATTGACAGCAATAGTACAGAAATTGTCCTTGATCCTTATATCCATACAGACATGTGACAACCATGGGATGTTCAATCTTGTAAGCAGAAATGCTACAAGGACCAAGAGGAAATAGGACCAATGTTACCGTTGCCAACAGCTTTTGCAAATGCAATTTTAACAAAAAAAGATTTAATCTCAAAAATATGATTTGATCGCACAATGCCAGCTGCCAGGTCACAGAAAACTCGTGACACCAACCACGAATGCCATGATGTTGTAGGGGAAAATAACGAAGAACAAATACTACCTGAATCCAACAACAACATACCGAACACCGGCAAGGAATGACTGAATCTGCAATATTTAGTCAAGTAAAAATAATAATATTTCAGTTAAGCAGCCGAATAGTCATGGCAGAGTGGCAGACAGGCTCATAACAAGATCGCAATGTTATCATTTACCCTCAGTCCAGCACTTAACAATGATTAACAAAGTGAATCAAATAGCTATGTAAGAAATATAATAAAAAACAATTTTAAGATCATATGTGTTGGATTCTAGTGCTGGTTGTTAGGAAAGTGCAAGAGTGGTTGAACTGATTGATTCTGGAGATATCAATACAATGCATATATATATAGGCAAGGATGTCTAGGGTTTGGCTAATAGAAGTATGGGCCAACCTGGATCCTTGTCTATACTGAGTAGCTAATCAACCATACTAAACACATGTGGGCCTAAAGCCAAGAGCCCAAAGGGCAAGTGTAGGATATCTGTCTAACACCCCCCCGCAGTCGAAGCGTCCGCACCTCGGACGTTGAGACTGGACCGAAACTCATTGAAGATCGAAGATGGAAGGCCCTTGGTGAAGATGTCGGCGTACTGGGAAGTGGTGGGAACATGCAGGACACGAAAATCGCCAAGAGCCACTTTCTCCCGAACGAAGTGAAGGTCAATCTCAATGTGCTTGGTGCGCTGATGCTGGACGGGGTTGGAGGACATGTAGACTGAACTGATGTTGTCGCAATACACCAGGGTGGTCTGCTGAGGTGGAGTATGCAGCTCCAACAGAAGATGACGTAGCCAGGAGGCCTCGGCAACAGCATTGGCCACACCGCGGTACTCAGCCTCTGCGCTAGAACGGGACACTGTGTTCTGACGCTTGGAGGACCAGGAGACCAGGTTATCTCCAAGAAACACGGCATAACCCGAGGTGGACTTGCGCGTGTCCGGGCAACCGGCCCAGTCAACATCAGAGTAAACCACGAGAGCAGACTGCGAGGAGGGCTGAAGGAAGAGTCCCAAGTGGAGAGTGCCACGAATGTACCGAAGAATTCGCTTGAGGGCAGCAAGGTGGGGCTCGCGAGGGTCGTGCATATGGAGGCACACCTGTTGAACTGCATAAGAAATGTCCGGCCTAGTGAAGGTGAGATACTGGAGGGCCCCGGCTAAACTGCGGAAATCACTGGGATCACTAACAGGAAGACCATCGGAGGCTGACACCTTCGGATTTGTGTCGACAGGGGTGGTGCATGGTTTGCAATCTGCCATGCCTGCGCGCTCCAGGATGTCCAGCATATACTGGCGCTGTGAGAGGAGAAGACCCCCATGACACTTCTGCACATGTACCCCCAGAAAGTGATGGAGCTCACCGAGATCCGTCATAGAGAACTCATGCTGTAAGGCAGTGATGATGCGACGGAGAAGACCGGTAGATGAGGCGGTGAGGACGATGTCATCAACATAGAGGAGCAGGTAGACAGTCTCAGAGCCGCGGTGGTAAACAAACAGCGATGTGTCAGACTTGGCCTCAAGAAATCCAAGGGAGAACAGATAGGAGGCAAACCGGCTGTACCATGCACGGGGAGCCTGCTTGAGACCATAGAGTGATTTGTTCAGTCGGCAGACAAACTCCGGATGAGTGGAATCCTCGAATCCGGATGGCTGTGAACAATAGACTGTCTCGGACAAGGTCCCATGAAGAAAAGCGTTCTTCACATCAAGCTGATGAATCGGCCACTGCCTGGAAAGAGCAAGAGCCAGCACTGTCCGCACTGTTGCTGGCTTCACCACTGGACTAAAAGTCTCGGCATAATCAACTCCCGGGCGCTGTGTGAAGCCGCGCAATACCCAACGAGCTTTGTACCGCTCAAGAGAACCATCGGCGTGGAGTTTGTGCTTGAAGATCCATTTACCAGAAACGACATTCGCCGTGGCAGGGCGGGGAACCAAGTCCCAGGTATGGTTCTGCAAGAGAGCAGTGTACTCGTCCTCCATAGCTGCCCGCCAATTGGGGTCGGCAAGGGCGGTGCGGTACGTCCGAGGGACAGGCGATAGTGGCGTGGCGTGGTAGAGAGCAGGGAGCCGAAAACCGGACTTGGCGCGCGTTGTCATCGGGTGCTGATTCCGCACGGGAGACACTGGCACGGCACCCGGGGGAAGCAGTGCCGGGGAGGACGCCGGTGCGCCTGAGGAAGGAAGTGCCGGGGGAGAGCTCGGGATGGACACCGGTGGCGCACGCCGGGTGTAGACGTGGCGAAAACGGCGGTCAGCGTGATCCGCACGTGGCGACGGAGGAGGGTCAGTGGTTGCACCGGGCTGTGCGGGCGCCGGAGTAGGAGGTGCCCTGCGCGACGCATTGACCGCCGTTGTCATGCGTGGCAGGGTCGGGGGCGCGGTGTCCTCGACAGGGACGGGCGCGGCATTGTCCAAAGCCGCGTGTGGCATGGGCGCGGGGACTTCAGGACGCACGAGGCCCATGCGCGCGGGGTGACCTGCAGGCAAAAAGGTGGGCGACGGGCCTATAGGCGCCGGCACCGGATTAGCGTAGTCATCCAGAAAGGCAAAATCAGCCGTGGAGGGAGTGGAAGGAGAGTGGCAAAGGGAAACGAGGTTTCATCAAAGATGACATGGCGGGAGAGGTAGACCCGATTGGAGGCCATGTCGAGACATCGATATCCCTTATGATGGGTGGAGTAGCCGAGGAAGGTACACAAGGCGGAACGAGGAGCAAGTTTGTGGGAGGCTGTGGCAGTAAGATTTGGGTAGCATTTGCACCCAAAGACGCGAAGATGCTCATAAGATGGGGAAGACCCGAAAAGAGCATGATGTGGTGTGGAGAATTGCAGCGTCTTGGTGGGGAGGATGTTGAGGAGGTAAGTGGCGGTGGCCAAGGCCTCAACCCAATAGGATGGTGGCATAGATGCCTGAAACAAAAGCGAGCGAATGACATTGTTGATAGAACGGATGATACGCTCAGCTTTACCATTCTCTTGGGAGGTGTATGGGCAGGACATGCGTAGGTGGACGCCATGGGTGAGGAAGAACGTGCGGGCGCTAGAGTTGTCAAACTCGCGGCCATTGTCGCACTAAACTGCCTTAATGCTGGCGCCGAACTGGGTGGAAACAAAGGAGAAAAAGTTAGAAAGTGTCATGAATGTGTCAGATTTGAGTCGAAGGGGAAACGTCCAAAGATGATGCGAACAATCATCGAGAATAAGTAGATAATACTTATAACCAGAAACACTTTCAACGGGAGAGGTCCAGAGGTCACAGTGTATAAGATCAAAATTGTGAGAAGCACGGGATGCTGACATAGGGAAAGGAAGACGAACATGTCGACCTAGTTGACAAGCATGACAAATAGAAGGACCTAGGATTTTATTACATGAGGGGATAGCTGCAGAGCCCGCTAACTTAGACAAAACTTCATGACCGGGGTGACCAAGCCGGCGATGCCAAAGAGGGACGGAGGACTCGGCGAGGAAGGACTTGGCGACAGGAGGGTGCAGTGGGTAGAGCGGCCCGGAGCTATCGCACCTGATGATCACGTTCCGAGACCGAAGATCCTTCACAGAACAGCCAGTGGGGTCAAACTCAACAGAGCAGTCATTGTCAGATGTAAACTGGCGAACAGAAATGAGGTTCTTAATAAGTTTAGGGGAGACAAGAACATTATTGAGGCGAAGAGAACCATGAAGGTCGGCTGTCCCGGTCGATGTGACGGGAAGGAGGGAGCCGTCACCGACAACAATAGAGGGAGGAATGGGATACCGAGAGGTGGAGGAGGGAGAGAGGATACCAGGGTCGGAGACCATGTGAGAGGTAGCTCCGGAGTCGAAATACCACTCGGGCTGGTGAGGGGGATTCAGCGTCATGGTGGAGAAGGTGCTGCTGAGGCTGTTCTGATCCCACGCGGGCAAGCCACCGGGAGCAGCGTAGTGGCCGGCAGCCTGCCCGACAGGAGGGACGTGGAACCCCGGCAGGCCTGCAGGCTGACCGTGAAGTCCCGTGGGCTGGCTGTGGAAGCCCGCCGGCTGGCCGTGAAAACCCGCAGGCTGGCCGTGAGAATCGGGAAGAATCCACTGATTCTGGGCGGCAGCCAGCAGGGCGTGAGGCTGTGGCGGCGCCTGAGGGGGAGACGGTGACCCGGCGAAGCGTCTCGGCGGTAGAGGGGCGAGGGGTGGCCGGGGACCGGGCCACATCTGGATGGTGCCGGTCCATGGGTTGTAGAAGCTGGGCCAGCCGCCGGTCTGAGGTGCGCCGCCTGCCCCGGAGCCCTGGGAGGATGCGGAGCTCTAGCCAGCTCGGCCGGAACGCTTGCCGCGCCGTCCGCGGGAGTGGGGGGAACCACCGCTACCTCCGTCCCCGACTCTGTTTCCGCCGCCAGAGCCACCGCCGAAGCTGCTTTGGGTCGAAGAAGATGGGGCGCGGTCGGCGGATGGTGCAGTATGTTGGCCACCGGAAGTGAGCAGGGCAGTGGCGGGTAAGGACCTGCGATTTGCCATGTTGAGCTCTTCCAGGAGCAGGTCGGCGCGTGCCTCAAGGAAGGAAGGGAACGGCCGGCTTCATTGAAGATGGAGACCGATGGCGGAGAACTTTTTCGTTGAGGCCGCGAATGATGTTGAGGACGAGGGTGCGGTCAGCGACGACCTCCCCAAGATCAGCAAGAGCGTCAGCCATGGCCTTGAAGCGTCGGCAGTAGTCGGCGATGGAGAGCTCCCCTTGGACGAAATTCCGGAACTCAGCGTCGAGGTAGAGGGCGCGTGATTCCCTGTTGCCGAGAAACTGAGTTTCAACGGCAAGCCAGGTGATGCGCGCGGT
This sequence comes from Dendrocalamus latiflorus, assembly GCA_017311315.1. Lineage (NCBI taxonomy): Eukaryota > Viridiplantae > Streptophyta > Magnoliopsida > Poales > Poaceae > Dendrocalamus > Dendrocalamus latiflorus. Next base: position 13,204,212 of record CM029613.1, read on the forward strand.
GGCTCGGCGTTCCAGTACGATCTCAACGAGGTCAGAGGAGAGAGTGCCGAGGAGCCAGGATTTGACGACACAATCCATGCGGAGCCAGTCGGGAAGGGTCGGATGGTGGTCGTCGGCGAGCACGTGGTCTTCGAGGGAGAACTTCCCGAGGGCGAGGAAGAGCTCGCGCCATCGGGAGTAATGGCTGGAGTTGAGCTCGAGGACCAGGGGAACCAAGGAGCGGATGTTTTGTACACCGACCGCCTGGGCATGGATGTTGGCGATGGCGGCGGCTTCGTGGAGAAGAAGAGCATCGTGGAGAGGAAGAGGTGTTTCGTCCTCGAACTCTGCGTCGGCGGCGTCTCCAGTGGTGGCAGCGCGCTCGCGAGCGGCGCGCGCTAGGGCAGCGCACTCGCGTTCAGCGGCGAGCTCGACGTCGGCGGCATCTCCAGTGGCGGCTGCGCGCTCGCGGGCGGCGCGCGCAAGGGCAGCGCGCTCGCGTTCGGCGGCCGCAGCACGTGCGTGAGCGGCGGCCGCAGCCTCGCGCTCAGCCTCCTTGGCCCGCGCAAGAGCGGCGGCCCGGGATTTTGCGGCGGCAGCGAGGCGTGCGTTGGAGACGGCCGGAGCGACGTGAGCCATCTCCTCTGCCCTGGCGGCGGCTTCCTCAGCCCTGGCGACGGCTTCTGCGGAGAGGGAGTCGGCGGCAGGGAAGGAGGGAGCCGGCGGCGGCAGATCACTCGACATGGCGCCGAGAAAACAGAGGAGACGGGAAAACAGAGGAATTAGGGTTGCGAGCGGAAAGAGCAAAAGAGCTCTGATACCATGTTGGATTCTAGTGCTGGTTGTTAGGAAAGTGCAAGAGTGGTTGAACTGATTGATTCTGGAGATATCAATACAATGCATATATATAGGCAAGGATGTCTAGGGTTTGGCTAATAGAAGTATGGGCCAACCTGGATCCTTGTCTATACTGAGTAGCTAATCAACCATACTAAACACATGTGGGCCTAAAGCCAAGAGCCCAAAGGGCAAGTGTAAGATATCTGTCTAACAATATGAACAAGAAGTCCAATATAGATTTTCACACTGAAGAAGAGAACAGAACAAGAAGTTACAAATGATATCTACAAAAGTACTCTAAATGTTATAATATATCTACAAAAGTACTCTAAATGTTATAATACAATAGCAAAGAAAAAAATAACAGGACAAAGAAATTACCCAGAACCTAAGTAACTTCTCTTTCTCAAATGCTTCCACCGTATGATACTCCAGCTGTTACACATCAAGTTCAAAGATTGTGACTAGATAAAAAAAAACTAGTATCAGGACTATAAAAAATCATGAAAAAGAATAGCAACCTCTCTGCTTGTTTTCAACTCCACATAGAACCGCCTACCATCATCAGTTGCATCACAGCAGTCCATCTCAGCACCCATGATAATGCGATGTGCACCCAATTTCGTCTTTATTACAGAACAAAACTCTACATTTGCATCAATACCTCTTCCATCCTCATCAATGGAGTTCTCAGTGGCAAGATTTTCAAAAGAATAGCCCCAATAACATCTGAGAATAAAATAAAGTGAAAAAAAGAAAAGCTACATCAAATCAATATAATGTTTTAAATTCTTCCCTTGTAATAATGGCAAGAATTCTGAATATATGATTACAAACATCAAGGCAACATCAATAACGGCCCATTTGACAGGCACAAAACGAGAATTCCCACCAAGTCTTAATAATTCAGGCAACTATAACTTGTTACATCGTATCAGCAAAAATACCAAACAATTAAATGAGCATCATGAAACTGAAATTGGACAAGATATCCCTTGTGTGATAGACTGATAGAAAATAAACTGTAGCTTGTAGGTGAAAAGAGGGCACTCACTTAATTTTCTTTTGCAAGTAGAATTGCCATAAGACAATTCCTGTAAGAACTCAAACCATTCTATCCAACTAATGCAGTGTTGAGAGAGAGAGAGAGAGAGAGAGAGAGAGAGAACCACCTCCTGCGCTCTACCTCACTTTTTGGTCTTTCAGGGAGCTTATGGACATCAAGGTATACAACACCATTTCTTTTGTGCACACCCATCTTCCATGGTTCTCTTAGATAAGCTGTGGCCAATATCTGATGACAAAATTATATTTTCTGTCAGCGTACAAGCATATTAAAAGAAATTACTGAAAACAATGTTTTGTTAGAAAGTCACTGTAAAATAACTATGCATGCATCAATGAATTAAACTATAGATATTACACAAACAGTGGTAAGTTTATAGTTTGCGCTGGAAGGACCATACCTTGTTAAGATTGTTGCGGTACGTCTACAAGAAGAGCATACATAATCAGCAATTCCAAGCATAGTGTACTAAAGAAACAAATAAAAGGTTGACAACAATGCATTTTACCACAAAATGTATATTCTGAAGAGGTACATTCGAATGTCTTATGCATGTGAGAAGATCGCCAAATCCTTCAGAACCCAAATCTGACATCAAACCATATTAATCATGATTCATGAAGCAACGCCCTCAGATGAAATAAATTTCAAAAGGAAAGAAAAACTTTCAAATACTCCCTCCAGTCACAAATATATGTCATTTTGGGATACGTGCAGACTTTCAAAACTTTGGCTATTGATATCTTTTAAATATTATATTGGATACATGAAAATCATATTTGTAGATTTGTCTTGAAAAATATTTTCATAATATTATAATCTTATTGGGTTTTACAAATATATTACAATAGAAATTAGTGGTCAAAGTGACATTTTGGGAACCGCATCGATGTCAAAAACGACATGTATCTGTGACCAGAGGGAGTAACAGAATTACTGTTTCCTGAGTCCACATGTAGAATTCAAGAAAGGAACTTCTGAAGTAACTTCACTAACTTCTTTTCATTTCTCTTTATCTCTATCAGAAACAGCCAGTACCTTAATTCTTAAAGATATGTTTTCTTAACATCCTTTTTTATAAAGAAAACATAAATTATCCAGTGTTGCCCAAGAAACAACTGCAACATCCTGCTGAAATTTAGTATGTGTGTGATAAACTCATTCTAAAGAAGATTTATCTATGTAGATGCCTTAAGAAATGGTCCATCCAAGGTTACTCAAGACCCAGCTGCAATATAAAAACATTGATTTCTACCATATTTAATAAGGGGAAGGTGCCATGCTGTCATGACCTTTCTATAAATGTGTAAGTTAATCTTATGATAATAGAAACAGAAAGTTTGCAGGGCATAACAGAGATAACAACAGATTGTATATTATACAGAACTGTAGATATATACTAAAAGGTAGAAAATAAAAAACATGAGTTCTGAAAGGAAGTACCTCTTTTCTCTATAAATGATTCAAATCCTTTATTGAGATTTTCACCAACATAGTCACAAATGTTACGTTTGAAGAGCCTCTAAAAGAAATAAGGATGTTTAGTACAACAGCCAAATTTCAAGGCAAAACATTTTTAAAAAGAGGTTAAAAAACTAGCAGTACATACTACATAGACAAACTTTTAAATAGAGATGAACTAAAAAGGAAGTGAAATTGATATCAGCATTCAGCAACTCAATCTTACCAAGCTGCGATCATCGAAATACACATCCCCACCCTCAACACGGCTGTAGCATGCGATCTCACAAGGCTGCATGAGTAACAAAGAATATGGCTCCATTGAGATCAAAGACATTAAATGAAAAACAAAAGAGCGTGGTAATACTATGCACCTCCTGAAAAGCGACAGCTTTCCTAGATAAAGTTTCTTCACTCTTATTAAGCTTCATTTCTGAAACAAAACCTTCAACATTACGCCCATTTCCATGTGAAAACCTCCCATAACCAAAGTTATGTCGTCCTGGATGACCTCCTGGCCTCGGAAGAAGAGGTGGGCCTCTGCCACCTCGTCCTCCAAAACCTCCCCGAGAATGATTGTTGGTGCTCCGTATTGAGGACAGCACTACAAGGAAAGGCACATAACGAAAGAAAGTGTTAATGCCCCATCTTCAAACATAGATACATCCAGCCTTTTCAAAGCATATCAAGTATCCAAGCCCGGAAATAATCTAGTCATCACATTCTTTACCACAAAGCATTCGCATTATCCATCACTAATGGAGTACCAGTAGGTTGAATGGGAGGTAGACCAGTAGATTTTGAGTAGTTACACACAAAGCATGGGAGGAATTTCCATCACTTCCAGCACTAAATCATCAATGAAAAGTGTGGTGAATTTTAGGGAGCTTCATATCACAAAGATGCAGAGCATGTCAAAAGTTTTCAACACATGGTGAATATAGTTTCATTTTCAACGTTTTCTTTAAAACTTTATGTCTCTAGTGCGATGGTATAGTGAAAAAAAACTATGGTAAATTTATTTTGCAAATAATTCAGATTAGATGCAGTCTTCTACAGAACTGTAACTTACTGTAGAATTAAGTTCAAATTTCAGTCATTTACAGATTTACATTTTTTAACTGTTGTCCAGCTTTAATCAAAAATAGGAAATGAAGATAGCCGAATGTATCCTATACAACTAACAGCTACCCAATTTTGAGCCAAAAAAGTCTCTTTTATTATATGGTTAGACAGCGTTCATTCAAGTACTCTCTTCAACAATTTTGCTTGATGCTGCTGTAACTCAAAATCTCTCAGAATCTACAAAAGCAACCAACAAGTAGAAGACACTAGCCATAACAAACAATTCAATCCTACGCCACATTATGCTCGACATAGCCTAACTGCCTAACATACGCCTGCTGAAAGTTTGAAACAATAATTCAAACAAAAGTTCACGACAAGAAGAATTCATCATGTATTGATGCAAAAGGCAAATTTTCTAGATACTAAAAGCTCACTGCATCTCCCAAAGCCCTACGAACAACCTACCTACAACAAAACCAGCCAATGGAAAAACTTGGGTAGGGTTTTGTAACAATCTCCTAACTAATTCTACTCACCGAACACCGAGGCGACTACAACCCCCTCCCCCCAAAAAAAAATTTGCTCCCTGGTACCAAGGCCCCGTTCCAAACGATTTTTGGCTACGTGCTGGCTTCTTTTTTCCTTTGCATTTTCCATCGAGATATAACTGTGTTTTTTATTTTATTTTTTTTTCTATTTTATTTCAGAAAAAAAAACTAATAGACACTACGGAATCATTTCAGCCCACGACACTTTTGAAGTGCCCCAAAACTGCTCGCGATAGTTTAGCAAATACAAATAGCGAGAGGCGGACCTGGCACTAGGTAGTGACTACGCGCGGGGGTCTTGACGTACTCCTCGTTGTCGGAGCCGAACAAATCCCTCTCCTCCTCCTCCCCCATCTCCTCGTCCCCGTACCCGCCGGCGCCGGCGCCCCTCGTCGCGACGACGTCGAACGAGTCGTACTCCCCGCCGTCCCCCTCGTCGGCGCCCTCCTCGTCTCCGCCGCCAGGGCCGCTGCTGCTGCGGCTGGAGGCGCCGCTGGAGGAGGACGAGGACGCGGCGGCGGAGGACGACGAGGACGAGGACGGGGAGGAGGAGCCGGACGACGCGCCGCCGCCGTCGGCCTCGGCTTCGGCGCAGTCGTGGACGTCGTAGTCCTCGCCGAAGACGTCGACGTCCTGCTCCGAGAAGTCCATGGCGCGCGCGCGGCGGGGGAGGGAGGCGGCGGAGAAACCGAAAGGCTTTCTTCTGCCTTTTTCTGGTCGGGGGAAAACGAAGGGGAAGGTTGTATTCGACACGGCAAAAGGAGGAGGCAGTGGGCTGGAATTGGGTTCACCAGATCAACGGGGAAGCAAGCAACAGTGGAGAGGGGACGCGCCGCTTGTAGAGGGCTAGGCTGGTCAGCTTAGGCCCGGTTCAAATGATGGCTGGGTTTTTTTTGTTTTAGTTTAGGCAAAATTTGATATATGTTAATGAGAAAGTTGATACTTTGAGATATAACACTTAGTATTACTAAATTAGAAATATGTCACTTTAGTTTCTTGTTCATTTGAAATTTGCCATTTTCTTTTCTCCTATTTTCCATCAATTCCCCATCTGAACTTCCCCTTTTGCCCCTCCTACGCTGCCATGGTAAACGGTGTCGCCTTTCCCGTGCTCCCCGCTGGACCTGCCCCCTACCTACCAGCCACCACATTCCAACCCTGCTCCTCGTTCCTCCCCCAGCAGGCCGTCGTATCTCCCCAGTCGGTTGACCCCTCCCCGAGCACCCCACCAACGCCACCTTCCGCGAGCACCCTACTGGTGCCATCTTCTGCGAGCACCCCACCGGCGTCGCCTTCCTCAAGCACCCCGCCGATGCCGCCTTCCACAAGCACCCCGCCGATCCCGTCCCTTGTCAGCCACCGCGTCCCGGCCGCTCTGGTTCGCGTCATCGCTCTGGTCGTTCCATGCCAACTGGGGGGATGCGGTGGCCTGTTAGGGGAGGAACGAGGAGCAGGGCTAGGATATGGCGGCTAGTAGGGAGAGGGGCAGGTCTGATGGGGAGCATGGGGGAGGCGGCGCCGTTCACCAGGGCAGCGTAGGACGGGCAAAAGGGGAAGTTTAGATGGAGAATTGATGGAAAATGGGAGAAAAGAAAAGAAAATGGCAAATTTCAAATGAACAAGAAATTGGAGTGGCATATTTCTAATTTTGTGATACTGAGTGGCATATCTCAAAGTGTCAACTTTCTCAGTGACATATATCAAATTTTGCCTGTAGTTTATCACTTTCTGTACTTGTAGAGGGCTAGGCTAGTCGGCTTAGGCCCGGCTCAAAATGATGGCTGGGTTTTTTTTAGCTTTGGCTAGGGATGGGAAACGATAAAGGATAATCTGTTTTATCTGATATCTATATCTGAGAAAACACGAATGTGGTAAACAAAATCATATTCAAGAATGTTCATATTCGTATTCGAGAATATTTGTATCTGTATTTGAGAATGTTTATATTCGTATTTGAGAATTCGTATTCGAAAATGTTCATATAGATTTGTGCTACTTGACACTAATCATTATTATTATGCATTTTTCGCCAAAAAAAACTGTGATAGTGGCAATTCACAAAAAGAGTGAGAAAGAGGAAAACTGCAACCTTTTTCCCAAGTTAATATTTTTATAACTAATGTATAAAAGATTAGGCAATAGACTAACAACATAATTCATGTACAAATCCATTTACACCGTTTCAAACATATTGAGCGATATTGTTACACTTTAGTTTCGAGATTTAAATTAGAGATCATTTTTACAGATTCAAAAAGTAACACCTAATATAAAAACACAAAGTTGGTTAAAAAAGTTTAGTTGGTTCTATACAATAATACAATTCTAGAGACTATAATTATAACTAAAATTTTGTGAGTAGCACACTATGCCTTGTTGTTTTTCATTTCTAAGAGAAAGTTCTTTCTTGGGAGAATTTCAGTAGATTTGAACATATCAAATATACCCTGGATTATACTGTTACACAAAATACATCTTGGTTCCTTGGATATAAGGCTTTCATCTAAACAACTTGTGGCTTTTAGAAGCCGACTTTTGAATAGAGTAGCTTCTCTGCTTTGAATAGAGTGACTTCTTAGTATGAGTATACCTTACTCACTCAATCTCTCTTACAATTAATGAAAAGCCAAAAAGCACATAAAAAACCACATCTAGTGGATTCTTTTGGGTTGTGGCTTTGGCTTTTAGCTTATGATTTTTGAATTCTAGCTATTCACGAGAGAGTATGCAGAAGGAAACAGTCGCATGCGATTTTGGCTGGTATAGCTAAACTCGGTACAATGTCTATTACAATATACCTGTAAACCGACGTACCATTTAAAAGCTAGTTACTGTTAGGGGTGGGCACTTTAAACCCGAGAACCGAACACCGAACCGAACCCGGATAGACCGAATTGTCGGTCTATTCGGGTTTCGGGGTTCGGGTTCGGTCAATATTTTGATTTAGTTCGGTCTTCGGGTTCGGGTTCAGTCTTTGGCCTTCAAAACCCGAATAGACCAAATAACCTGAATTCTGGTTTTATAGAAAAGGCCCCCGTCAAGGCGTCAAGCACTCAAGCATCGGCCCAAACCCGAAAAGCTCATTTGGTGTGTCTATCATCTATTTACTGGCTGGCTACTCATTGCTTTATGCATGAATATTATTTGTTTTGTTTAGCTCATTACAAAGATTTCGCAAACAACATTGGATCTAGAAGCTCAGAGTTATTTCGGTCAATTCGGTGGACCGAATAGACCGAACAAAAAATTCGGTCTATTTGGGTTCGGTTCTTTTTTCTGAGAAATTTGGTCCTCATTTTTTAGAACCCGAATTTTCCAGAGACCGAATAGACCGAACCGAATAGACCGAATGCCCAGCCCTAGTTACTGTAGCAAGAGGTAATAAGCCAAAGACAAATAGAACCTAGCCCATCATTTCGAATCGGGCCTAAGCAGACCAGCCTAGCCCTCTACAAGCGCAGGAAGTGATAAGCTAAAGCTAAAAAACGCAACCATCAGTTTGAACCGGGCCTAACCTGACCAGCCTAGCCCTCAACAAGCATAGAAAAGTGATAAACTAAAGCCAAAAAACCCATCCATCATTTTGAACCCAACCTAAGCCGATCAGCCTAGCCCTCTACAAGCGCAGGAAGTGATAAGCCAAAGCTAGGGATGGAAATGGATCGAATAGTCTTAAATATGAATTTGAATCCATATTTTTAAAACAAATACAGATACAAATTCCTATTTTTAAATGAATATGAATATAAATATGAACATTCTCAAATACGAATTGAATATTTACTTAATTTGGTCAAATGTGGATATTCTAGAACTTTTGTAACAAATCTCGATAGAACAAATTTATATAACATAACTACACATTTACACGAGTTAGCAGTGTAGCGCATAGAGTTGGAAATTATGCAAAATAATTTTCACTTCTTGCTTATAAAACTTAGTGCGTCAGAAAATTACTTTCTACAATCATCCCTAGAGAGGTCACCAGGGATAGAAACGGATCGAATACGAATTAAATAGTCTCAAATACGAATACAAATATGAACATTTTCGAATACGAATTCTCAAATACGAATATAAACATTCTCAAATACAGATACAAATATTCTCGAATACGAATATGAACATTCTTGAATATGATTTTGTTTACCACATTCGTGTTTTCTCAGATATAGATATCAGATAAAACAGATTATCCTTTATCGTTTCCCATCCCTAGCCAAAGCTAAAAAAACCCAGCCATCATTTTGAGCTGGGCCTAAGCCGACTAGCCTAGCCCTCTATTGGAGGAGGTAGAGCTAGAGACATGAGAGAAAGAGAGTTTGTGTGTAAAATGAGTGGATCCCACTTCTCATACCCCTCTTGGGGTTTATATACATGAAGGGGTAGGATGAGAAATTCCCATCCTACCCCTTTGATAATTACAAAAGGTGAGGGTACATTGGTACATTCCTCTATACTATCGGGTCTATTACATATCGGGGTCAGTTACTTCGTCTGACCACCTCGCGGTCATAGACGCTTCATCCGACCGCCTCATGGTCGTAGACGCTTCATCCGACCGCCTCGTGGTCGTAGACGCTTCATCCGACTACCTCACGGTCAAGACTTCGTCCAACCACCTCATGGTCGTAGATATTTCTCGCACGTGCAAGGACCATCCAAAGGGCGGGGGACGGACCGCACGTGCAAGGCTTCATCTCAAAGGATGCGGGACGGAGTGCATGCGCGCAAGTCTTTGTCGCCAAATTTGACACTTCGTCCGACCACCTCATGGTCATAGACGCTTTGTTCGACCAACTCACGGTCGAGACTTCGTCCGACCGCCTCATGGTCGTAGATGCTTTATCCAACCGACTCGCGGTCCAGACTTCATCCGACCACCTGGTGGTCATAGTCGTTTCTCGCGCGCACACGACTTCAACCCATCGTCGACTTCGTTGGCATTAAGTCTCAAGGGTGGGGAATGGGCCGCATGTGCAAGGATTCATCTTTTCACCACCTTCGTTGACCCCAAGTCCGAAGGGTGGGGGACAGACCGCATGCCAGATCGTCTCGCCGTCGACTTCGCCAACGCCAAGTATGAAGGGTGGGGGACGGACCACGCGCGTCAGACATTCGTCCCGCCGTTGACCTCGTCGATGACAAGTCCAAAGGGCAGGGGATGGACCGTGCGTGTCAAACATTCGTCCCACTGCTAACCTCATCGACAACAAGTCCGAAGGGTGTGGGACGGACCACACGTGTCATGGCTTCGACCCATTGCCACCTTCGTTGACCCTAAGTCCAAAGGGTAGGGGACGGACCGCGTGCACCAGAGATTCATCTCGTCGCTGACTTTGTCGACGCCAAGTCCGAAGGGTGCGGGACGGACTATGCACCACAAGTACGTCTCGTCACCGCCTTTATCGACCTTAAGTCCGAAGGGTGAGGGACGGACCGCGTATGCCAGGTCATCGTCTCGCCGTTGACTTCATCGATGCCAAGTACGAACAGTGGGGGACGGACCATGTGCGTCATAGATTCGTCCTACCGCCGACTTTGTCGACGACAAAGGCCGACCGCCTCGCGGTCGAGACTTCGTCCGACCACCTTGTAGTCTTAGATGCTTCCTCCGACTGCCTCGTAGTCCTGACTTCATCTGACTGCTCTGCGGTCCACTCCGTGGTCGAGAGTCCGTCGACTTTGTCGCTGCCCGACCGGCCACCTCATCCTCGTGTCTTTATCGACGACCGTCTTCGCCACCCTCTTCGTAGGCATTGGCTCGGAGGGGCGGCCTGACCCGCGTCTTCGCCTCGAAAGCTCTACCTCCATGGGGCGCCTTCAGCTGTGTCGCGGGACTTCGCTACCCTCCTCATAGGCATCGCCTCGGAGGGGCAGCCCATCCCACAACCCCGCCTTCATGCGCTGCCCATGTCGGAAATAGGACATCAATGGTACGACCGTACCCTTGGCGTGGAACTTCCTCGCACGCGCCTATGTGCCGCTCAAGTCCAGGCCGAGTGAAAGAACTCGGCACCGGTAGATTTACAGCATCCACACCCCTACAGGCTGAAGGTACCAATTGGATCAGCTCATTCATTGAGACCTTCGTGCTTGTTAGGGGGACGGGGTGCTGAGATAGTTAGTCATGACAGCTCACTCATCAGGACCTCCACGCTTGCTGTTGAGGGAGTACTATTATAGGGGGTGGCCCAACCCCCCGTGACTGGACCTTGCAACTGACATAATATGTAATAATCCCAATAGTATAGAGGAATGTATCTATGTACCCTTACCTTTTGTAATTATCAAAGGGGTAGGATGAGAATTTCCTATCCTACCCCGTTCATGTATATAAATCCCCAAGAGGGGTATGAGAAGGGGAGATCTACTCATTTTACACACGAGCTCTCTCTCTCTCTCTCCTGTCTCTAACTCTCTCTAGCTCTACCTTCTCTCATGGAAAAAGGGGTGCCATGTACTCCTTGTTGTAGCAAGGACAAATGCAGACTAACTCATTTGTTAATTATGATATTACATAGTCTCATTTGAATAAAAAGGTAAAAATCATAGAGGTATGTATTCAACATCATATTCTTATATCTTATTACATTTCTCGTATCCAAAATATAGATTGAACACCACCAAAAATCTAATTTGAATATGTACATATATTCTTATTATACATTCTTGTATGCACACATTTAGAGGAAATTCATTATATATTTTGTGCTTTCATTAGTATTGATCCATGTTTCCTTTTCAACATATATTAAGAATCTTTATTTTGAAATGCATCCCTCGAATATATATAAACTTGTATAGTTTATATATACTCATAATTGATTTAAATTTAATCAATTGCAACCGGGTTATCATCAATCATCAACAGAAAAGATTATAAATCTAGTTCCTCCATTATGTGTTAATGGTTGGATGATTAATGATAACCAGATATGTAAACTTTGCTAGTTATTAATCTTAAAGATAAAAATTCACATTCAAACAAGTTAATTGCTTCAAAAGCTTATCCTAAAGTACACAATTGTTGTGTACATGTTGTATACTCGCAAATCAACTTTTATCTCATTATTTGTTGAGATTATCATCAATTACTAAAAAAGGAAGATTGTCGAATCTAGTCTCTCTATTATGAGTTAATGGTAAAGTTTTGGTAATTAATAACAATTGATATATGGACTAATATTTTTCATGAGTTAAATAAATAGGCTAGGTTCCACAATGAGGATGACTTTGGATGGTTTTATATATTGAAGATCATTAAATCATAGTTCGGGATGGAATATGGCTTCATGAGTTGAATGTCATCAAGTGAAAGATATATCATATATTGATGCACATCGAGATCTCGAAGTGAATATGATCATGTGTGATCAAGATCACAAAGAGAAGTTGATCAACGAGTTGATCAAGATTTCCAAGAGGAGATGATCATGAGTTCATCATCAAGTTAAGAGAAGATCTATCATGTGTTGATGGAATTCAAGAAAAAGATACATCATAGGTTGATGTATATCCAGACAATGTTCAAGACAAAGGTATGGCTAGTTAAGGCTAAGGATGCATTTTTAGTCTCTTTACAGATCTTGGTGTTTGGTTGGACGACCGAATTGCTAGTATATGTTTGTCGTATTACTAAGAGGGTCTTGTCTAGTAGCATAAGTCTTATCATGTGTTGATAACTCAATCACGCTTACTCTAGCTCTTCGTGGCATGATGCTCTATTATTTCCGAATGTATTTTACAAATAGTTGATGCTCATGCATTTAATCCTTATAATATGTGACTGTACTTTACAAATGTATTTTACAAATAAAGTCCATGTTTCCTAATCCTTGTGGCATGAATATTATATTTGCGAACGTGTTTTGTAAATGGTTGAAGCTCATGCACAATTCTTGTAGCATATGACTTAGGTTTCTGAATGTGTTTTGTAAATGTGTTGAGTCCATATACTGATATCTTGTGTCGTGATTATGAAAGTGTGCAAATGTGTTTGCAAATTATTGGGAATTATGGTGTGATCCTTGGGTGTATGGTATTGTAAATTACAAATATGTTTTTGTAAAAATGTGTTGAAGTATATACACTATTAAAAACATCGGTATGACTACAATGAGTATGGCGGTACGACCGACCAGCGGTATGACCTCATCTGAGATGTGGTAGTACCGCACCTTAGAGTGGTCGAAGATCAACGTGGTCGAACAAGGCCAGTGTAGTCGAAGACCAGTGTGGTTCAAGATAAATGTGGTCGAAATACGACCTGTGCGGTCTAACTGGCCTGTGTAGCGCGGTAGTACTGCACTCCGGTAGTACCGATTGTGTCCAGCGGTACGACTGCATTGCGATATGACCGATTTATACTTGGCAGTACGTTATTTCCAGATAGGTGGTTTTTGGAGACATTTCTCTCCTCTGGAAATCGGTAGTACCAATTTGGTATTGCGGTACTATCGGAGTGCGGTAGTACCGCAGTTGCTGAGTAACGGCTAATTTTATAACCGTTACAAGGAAAATGGCAATACCGACCATATAACGGCGGTAATACCGATTTTCCTGATTTTTTTATCTCCAACAGCTAGTTTCTTTGTGTGGGGTATAAATACCCCATTGTGGCCAGTTGGAGATAGATCTTTTGCACTCTATTTCATTTTTTTGAGCTAGTATGAGCTTCTCCACTTTATTGTGTATGTGTTGCACCTTATGAGTAAAGAGAAAGGTCTCTAATTTCATGTGTTGTATTTAGAGATGGATTTCGTATCCACTTGAGTTTGTGTATTCGTTGCACGTAGTGAGGGTCAAGTAAGGGGCTTGACTTTATTACTCTTGAAGGTTGTCGACTCCTAGACGGCGTTGAAGACGTCGTGTCCGGTGATTTTCTCAAAGATGATTGTGAGAAAACCCAATATGTTATGAATGTTGGAGCTTGCCTACCTAGAGCGGGAAAGAGTTACCACTAGTGGAATTAAGATGTTTGGCTTAATTAGTAGAGTTAGTCCAATTCGTTTCGATTTACTTTAATGTAGACTAGGAGAGATCGATAAATATCTGAACACCATGGTAGAAAACCGTATCATTATAATTTATTCTCTTATGTTCAATTTACATTTAAGTAATCTAAAATCCCCTATCAAGTGAGAAATCAAGCACGTTGTGCTTTGCACCGTCGTTATAAAATGTCATCTCTGTCTTCCTCTTATAGGTGGTGATCAGTTCGGCTGAAAGCCTCATGGCTTTTGGCTGAAAACACTGTAGCTGGCTGAAAAAAACACTGTAGTTGACAGAGGCTTATTTACCATAATTAAATTTTAAAAAAAATTTAAAAATAGAAAAAACATATTAGCCCATCACGTATAATGAAGCAAATACGAGGAAAAAAAGAACCGGTAAAAAAACTCAAAAAAGCCAAAAGTTCAGAAAAAGGCGAAATTTATGAATAGTGCAAAAATAAGCTGAAGCCAGAAGCTGAAGTTATATTGATCAGGGTGTGTCTTTAATGTTTTTGGCGGCGATGGTACAATTACCATCTCTCTCTAAATTACCTTTTCTTTCTCCGGCTTGAGAATACATACCTCATTAGTTTCACAAGAAAATGAGTACAAAATGACCATACTAATTTGGAGACTAACAAACATCAACAACCAAACTGCCTAAAACACACAAAAAATATATAGACAACACGATTATCTCTTTTAAGAATTAGGTATTGCATAGGTAACCTATCCATCAAAGAGAGACCGCACAGACCAATGGGCATAATGGGAAGTTGGAAGTCATCGTAAAATCAGTAAGAAATAGAGCGCAACAGAGATGAAGCACGTTGAGGTAGGTGAGAGCTCTCTGACCTTTTCCATGGCAAGATTGGTCGCCTAAGTAAAGGAAAGAGTAAGTTCTTCAGGTGGTATTTTATTGTAATACAAGAAATGCCAACTCATTATTTATCGACATGATGATTATGTGCAAATCCCGAACAAAGAAGTACAGCTCTGCATCAAAACATCAAAGAAACTTTCTTTCAACGACACTGCGTCATCGCCAAAAGCTCGAGGGCCGAAAGCCAAGCCAAGCCAGCAACACCGCCGAATACACGCGCTGGCCGCACCACCCAGGAGCACGACGTAAAGGTGGGCGAGGCGCTTGCTTGTCGTCCCTCCCAGGCTCCCACCGCATCGTTACCAACCCCCCCGGCCCTCCTCTCCCCCCTCTGGTCTGCTCTACCCCTCATCAAAAAATCCCACTCCCTCTTTCCCCCAAACCCCCGTTACCCACCCAGATCTACTCCTCCCTCGCCTCCCGCACCTGGGCTAGGGCACCGCGCGGCCCCCAAACCCTCCCCCCGCCCCGCCCCGGGCCGGCGCGATGCGGGTGCCGTGCTGCTCGCTGTGCCACGTCCGCTACGACGAGGAGGAGCATGCGCCGCTGCTCCTCAACTGCGGCCACGGCTTCTGCCGCGCGTGCCTCGCGAGCATGCTCGCCGCCGCGCAGGGCGCCGTGCTGCCCTGTCCGCGCTGCCGCCACCCCACCGCCGTCGGCAACTCCGTCTCCGCGCTGCGGAAGAACTTCCCCATCCTCTCGCTCCTCTCCTCCTCCCCGTCCTCTCCGTCCTTCCTCCACTCCGACTCCGGCTCCTCATCCGACGCCTCTGACGACGAGGACGACTTCTTCGCCCGCCCCCGCTCCCGTCCCGCCGCGCCCGCGGCGGCGGCCGTGCCTCCCGGCTGCACCTCATACGACCTTGCCTCGCACCCGGACCTCAAGCTGGCCCGCCGCATCGGGAGCGGGCCTCCTGGGCCCGCCGGGCAGGAGGTGTTGGCCGGCACGCTGTCCCGTGGTGGTGGGGGCGGTGGGGCGAAGAGGTGTAAGCACCAGGTGGCGGTGAAGAGGGTGCCCCTCCCTGCGGGGGAGGGGCTCGAGGGGGTTCAGGAGGAGGTGGAGCGGCTGAGGCGCGCCTCCGCGTGGTGCCGGAACGTGTGCACCTTCCATGGCGCTGTGAGGGTTGGTGGGCACGTCTGCTTCGTGATGGATCGGTACGTGGGGTCTGTGCAGGCGGAGATGCGGCAGAACGGTGGACGCCTCACGTTGGAGCAGATCCTCAGGTGTGGCATTGCATCTAAGCATGGATACTAAGTAGTGCAGAATAATTATTCTTGCTGCTGTCGAACTATTTATCACTGGTAACGAGAACTCACCCTGGAAACATATATTGAGTTTGCAACATCACGTGACAATTTATCTTCTAACTGCACATGTTCATGTGCATGAGTTTTTGAAGCTGGCTCACTAGGTAGCATAGCTAGCTAGAGGCCCTGTTTTTTTTCAGCTTATAACTTATGGCTTACCCCGAACAAACAAACGGAACATGTGCTTGAGTTTTTGAAGCTGGCTCACTAGGCAACATAGCTAGCTAGAGGCCTTGTTCGTTTCAGCTTATAACTTATGTCTTACCCCGAACAAACAATGAGACGGCTTCTCTACCGCCTTTTCAAAGTGGCTTATTGGGATAGCCTTTTTGAAGCGGCTTATCAGCATTCGGTTCGTTCGCATAAGCGTTCGCTCTAGGAGCAAAAACCATCAACCGCGGCCTAGAATGATGATTAAAGGTGGCAAATTGTGGCAGTATGGTAGTTTGAGCCGTGACGTGGAAAGTGGTTTCTTGGTTAATGGCGCTATTCAATTCAATCACAATGATTTTTTTGGTACGGGTACGTGTCCGGCTATATCTGGGTGAGTGCTGCCAGCTTTGTTGTCCCATTTGGTCTGTATCCATTGTCGTGTTGTAGTGTTGGAGCTCTTAAGAAGCTAAAGCTGATCGTAGTTAACGCTTGGAAGATTGAAAGGTCTGTGCTTTGTACTTCAATTAAAATCCTATTAGTGGATTTTTGTACTCAAGAAGTTCAGTGAATAACATAGTTTTGGCTTGCAATGTGTTTTTTTAGTCAATTCCCATCAGGCTGTTGAGCTGTGAAGCTTCGGTTCTCTTAATTATCTGTGAACATAGTGGTCAGCATGCTTGTATATGCGAAGATCATTATACTCTTACAGTGTGCATGCTCATAAGTAAAATTCCTAGTATAGTACATTTGGTGCCAACAAACAGTGAAATGTGGAGGTTTTCCAGGTCATATTTGGCACTGGCACTTCGGACATTTCTCCACAAAACTGATCTTTATTCTTTAGAATGGATGGGTTGGAGCAAAATTCCCACTGAGTTGATAGTCCATTGTTGTTGTCTGCTGCAATAAGATCAATATCACCAGCTTTTCAAGGATCTGTGTGATCTCTCTGTGCAATGGACTAATGGAGGCTTTTCATATATTTTGACTGTTACTGGATTTTTACTATATGTTAATGAAGGCCATTTCAGCCAACAGGTCAAGTAGCTTGCCTTTTTCTTTGTTCCATTCCAGATCACTAGCAGTCCATGTTTCAAGATTTGCTATACGGTTGACTATTTGGCAGGTGGTGGTTATCTTTGGCTGATACTTAATTGCATGCCATAATATTCCAATTCATTAATTTCCCCTGATGTGAAAACAGGCTGTATAATTCACTTCCCAAGATATGGGGTTTCTTTGTAGCGTTTTGAACATTTCCCAACTAAGAATTCAAAACTGAAGGCGATTAGGGTTAATGGATTGATGCTTGATTCCCCTTAACATAACAGAGGCACCAATACAAGGTATATATGGGCAAGGGTTAGGGTTAGGTCTAACAGAAGGAGACCACCCTGGAAACCCTAACAAACACCCTGCAACCCTAACAAACACCCTGCAACCCTAACAGAAAGTGACTGAGGGCACATGGGCCTTAACAGCTATGCATACACCTATGCAGTTGTCTAACACCCCCCCGCAGTCGGAGCGTCGGCACAGACGTTCAGACTGGACCGAAATTCCTGAAAAACTGTCGAAGGCAGACCCTTGGTGAAGATGTCGGCATACTGTGAGGTCGTCGGCACGTGAAGGACGCGGACAGCACCAATGGCGACACGCTCCCGAACAAAATGAAGATCAATCTCAATATGTTTGGTGCGTTGGTGCTGAACCGGGTTGGATGACATGTAGACGGCGCTGATGTTGTCGCAGTACACCAAGGTAGCCTTGCTGGGTGGGGAGTGGAGCTCGCATAAGAGTTGGCGCAGCCATGATGCCTCAGCCACGGCATTAGCCACACCGCGGTACTCGGCTTCGGCGCTGGATCGGGAGACGGTGTTCTGGCGTTTGGAGGACCAGGAGACAAGGCTGTTCCCGAGGAACACCGCATAGCCTGAGGTGGATTTGCGAGTGTCCGGGCAGCCGGCCCAGTCAGCGTCAGAGTAGGCAACCAGGTCCAACTGTGCTGAAGGTCGAAGGAGCAGCCCAAGGTGAAGAGTGCCACGAAGATACCGCAGGATACGCTTCAAGGCGGCGAGATGAGGCTCCCGAGGATCGTGCATGTGAAGGCAGACCTGCTGGACGGCGTAGGAGATGTCCGGACGTGTGAAGGTGAGATACTGAAGAGCACCAGCCAAACTCCGGAAATCTGTGGCGTCGCTGACGGGAGTACCATCCTGGGCTGAGACCTTGGAACAAGTGTCCACCGGGGTGGAGCAGGGCTTGCACTCAGCCATGCCTGCGCGGTCTAGGATCTCCTGCATATACTGGCGCTGTGAGAGGAACAGGCCATCAGACTGCCGCTGAGCCCGCATCCCGAGGAAATGATGGAGATCACCTAAGTCCTTCATCGAAAACTCCTGCTGCAGGGCATTGATGGTGCGATGAAGGAGTGTGGTGGACGAGGCGGTGAGGACGATGTCATCCACATAGAGAAGCAGGTAGATGATCTCAGCACCACGGTGGAACACGAAGAGCGAGGTGTCAGACTTGGCTTCCACGAATCCGAGAGATACCAAGTGAGCTGCAAAACGGCTGTACCACGCTCGAGGTGCCTGCTTGAGACCATAGAGTGAACGGTTCAGACGGCAGACGTGATCCGGATGAGAGGAATCCTCGAATCCGGAGGGCTGAACGCAGTAAACTGTCTCATCAAGGGTGCCATGGAGGAAGGCATTCTTCACATCAAGCTGTCGAATAGGCCAGTTGCGGGAGATGGCTAGTGAAAGAACAGTCCTCACGGTAGCTGGTTTGACGACAGGGCTGAATGTTTCTGAGAAATCCACACCGGGGCGCTGTGTGAAACCGCGGAGGACCCAGCGAGCTTTGTAGCGCTCCAGTGAACCATCAGCTTGGAACTTGTGCTTGAAGATCCACTTGCCAGTCACCACATTCGCGCCAGGAGGGCGCGGAACAAGATCCCAAGTGGTGTTCTGGAGAAGAGCAGCATGCTCATCCAGCATGGCAGCGCGCCAGTTCGGGTCGGCAAGAGCGGCCCGGTATGTCCTCGGAATAGGAGACAGCAGCGCGGTGTGGAACACAGCAGGTTGCCGGAAGCCGTGTTTCGCCCTGGTGGTCATGGAGTGTTGATTGACCACGGGGGGAACGGCAACCGCGCCCGTTGGAAGGGGCGCAGGGGCTGCTGGAGGCGCCGGGGACGTAGCTGAATGCGCCGGGGGGCGGCGGCCATACACCTGGGTGACGAGCCGGGGGGCTGCTGGAGGCGCTGGACGGCGACCATACACCTGGGTGATGACTCGAGCCAGCGGAGGGAGCTGGGCAGCCGCTCGAGGAGGTGTAGAGGACGCCGGGGCAGCCGCACGTGGCTGTGTGAAGGACGCCGAAGCAGCCGCACGTGGCTGTGCGGGCGTCGAGAGTGTTGGCGACGGTGAGGTAGGAGCCAGGGGGGACGCATCGGGTTGTACTGCCGCATCCGCAGCAGTAGGCAGAGGAGCCGGCGATGGTGATCCTGCAGGCAAAGGAGACCAAGTCGGGCCTATAGGCGCCGGAACGGTGTTAGTGAAGGTGTCTAAAAACTCGAAGTCCGCGGTGGATGGGGTGTCAGGCTGCTCGGCAAAGGGAAAGGAGGACTCGTCAAAGATCACATGGCGGGAGATGATGATCTTGTTGGAGTTTATATCTAAACAGCGGTATCCTTTATGATGAGCAGAGTAGCCGAGGAAGACACATGAAGTGGAGCGCGGGGCGAGTTTGTGGGCAGCAGTGGCGGACAAGTTGGGGTAGCATCGACAACCGAAGACGCGCAGATGGTCATACGCAGGTGGAGAGCCTAGCAAGGCTTCATGAGGCGTACCGGAATGCAGCGTTTTGGTTGGTAGGATGTTGAGTAGAGTGGTGGCGGTGTTCAGAGCCTCGACCCAATACCGAGGAGGAAGACAAGCTTGGATGAGGAGAGACCGAACCACATTGTTGAGAGAGCGGATGGCTCGCTCAGCCTTCCCATTCTGAGCAGAGGTGTAAGGGCACGACATTCGGAGGTGAGTGCCGTGGGTGAGGAAGAAGGTGCGGGTGCTGGAGTTGTCAAACTCGCGCCCATTGTCGCATTGGACAGCCTTGATGGTGCGGCCAAACTGGGTGGAAACAAGAGCAAAGAAATTAGATAGAGTGGAAAAGGTGTCAGACTTGAGACGTAAAGGAAATGTCCATATGAAATGTGAGCAATCATCGAGAATAACCAAATAATATTTGAAACCCGAGACACTGGGAATTGGTGAGGTCCATAAGTCACAGTGTATGAGTTCAAAGATGTGGGAGGCTCGAGATGCTGACATAGGGAAAGGGAGACGAACATGACGCCCGAGCTGACACGCATGACATGAAGAGGTTCTAATTTCTTTATTACAGCTCATGAGTTTGGACAAAGTCTCAAATCCAGGGTGACCGAGACGACGATGCCATAGAGTGGACGCGGCTGTGGTGGCGAGATGTGCAGCAGGAGGTGATGACGCGCGGGAGGAGCGAAGAGGGTACAACGGCCCGGAACTATTGCACCTGGTGATCACTCTCCTGGAAAGCAGATCCTTCACAGAACAACCAGCAGGGTCAAATTCAACAGAACAGTTGTTGTCGGAAGTGAACTGACGTACGGAGATGAGGTTCTTAATGAGACCAGGGGAAACAAGAACATTATTAAGACATAAGGAGCTGGGAAGGTGAGCTGTGCCAGTGGAGGTGACGGGAAGTAAAGAACCGTTACCGACAACAATGGAAGGTGGAATAGGATACCGTGGGGAAGAAGTATGGGAGAGAGTACCGGCGTCAGAGGTCATGTGCGAGGTGGCGCCGGTGTCGAAGATCCAGTCATGTTGCTGAGGCGGAGTCAGCGACATGGTGTTGAACGAGGAAGCCAGCGCCTGAGAGTCCCAGGAGGGCATGCCGGCCATGGGATGGTAGTAGCCGGGAGGAGCAATCCACTGCCCCTGGGCGCCGGCCACAAAGGCCTGCGGCAGAGGTGCAGGGGCCGGCAGGGGGGGGGGGGGGGCGAGCAACCGGCAGAGGAGCCAGGGGAGGACGATTCCCGGGCCACATGCTGATGGAACCGGACCAAGGCTTGTAGAAGCTGGGCCACGAGCCTCCTGATGGAAACTGCGCTGGGTGCTGCTGCTGTGTGGAAGGGACAGGACCAGGTGCGGGCGCGCCAGACTGCCGGCCCTTGCCCTTGCCACCGCGCGAGCCGCGCTTGTCGCCCTTGTTGAAGTTCCTGGAGTTGCCGTTGGGAGGCTGCTGTGGTGGGACGGGCTTGATGGGTTGCTGATGAAGAGGACCAGTAGTGCCGCCAGCACCAGAAACAAGAAGGGCGGTGGGTGAAGGCGCTGAGCGATGAGCCATGTTGAGTTCTTCAAGCAGCAGGTCGTTCCGGGCTTCCAGGAAGGAGGGGAACGGGCGCCCACGCTGGAGGTGCATGCCGATGGAGGCGAAGCGCTCGTTGAGGCCGCGGATGAGGTTGAGGACGAGCGTGCGATCAGTGACGACCTCACCCAAGTCGCCCAGGGCATCGGCCATGGACTTGAGCTTACGGCAGTAGTCGGTGATGGAGAGATCGCCCTGGACGAAGTTGCGAAAGGCGGCGTCGAGGTAGAGCGCGCGCTGCTCGCGGTTGCCGAGGAACTGGTGTTCCAGGGCGGACCAGACGGAGCGGGCCGTGGCAGTGGCGTGGTTGTCCCGAACAATCTCCTCGAGGTCGGGAGAGATGGTGCCGAGGAGCCATGTCATGACGACACAGTCCATACGCTCCCAGTCGGGGTAGGTGTGGTCGGCGATGTCGGCGAGGACATGGCGCCGGAGGGAGAATTTCCCAAGAACCAGGAGCATCTGGTGGCGCCAGCGGGTGTAGTTGTTGCTCTCCATGTCGAGGACGGCGGGGACGAGAGCGCGGATGCTCTGGACGGCGACGGCCTGGGCGTGGAGGTTGATGATGGCGGCAGCTTCGTGCGCCAGGAGAGCTTCGCGGAGCGGTAGGACAGAGCCACCGGTGTTGAAGGCGGCAGCATCGGCATCCTCTGTGTCCTCTGTTTCGACAGCAGCCTCTGCCGCTTCCCGTTCGCGAGCGGCGCGGCCGAGTGCGTCACGGGCGCGGGCGGCGGCGGCGTCGCGCTCCTGGGCGGCGGCCGTGGCCTCCTGCTCAGCCTCCTGGGCGCGCTGAAGAGCGGCGTCCCGGGCAGCCGCCTGCTGGCGGCGGCGCTCCTCGGCCTTGCGCCGAGTCTCGAGGGCGGCCGCAGCAGCCTGCGCGGCGGCGAGATCAGCAGCAGAGGGAGCGGAAGGGAGGGAGCCAGGCATGGCGGCGGGGGTGGAAGGCGCACGGGTTTGCGCAGCCTCAGGGGCGTGGAGGAGAAACCCTAGGCGGCGGGGTGCGCAGCCGCTGGGGGCGCGCGGAGGAACGAAGGCAGCGGAAGAAGAGCCTGGAGCTCTGATACCATGAAGGCGATTAGGGTTAATGGATTGATGCTTGATTCCCCTTAACATAACAGAGGCACCAATACAAGGTATATATGGGCAAGGGTTAGGGTTAGGTCTAACAGAAGGAGACCACCCTGGAAACCCTAACAAACACCCTGCAACCCTAACAAACACCCTGCAACCCTAACAGAAAGTGACTGAGGGCACATGGGCCTTAACAGCTATGCATACACCTATGCAGTTGTCTAACAAAAACAACTCAGGACTTGACCCAAGTTCATAATCAGTGATGGTGATACTTTGGTACTCAACACAGCATTGTGTGTACACTGACCAACATTGCGTCACATTTGTTAATGTCCAAATCAAGTTGCGTTAGCTTGACTGACACTGACAGCTTGTCTCAAAACTCTCGGGTTTGACGCTCAAAGTTCAGCGTTACATATTCAAGCTAACCATGCAAAATAATTCTGAGTATGCTGTGATACATTTGATGGAATTTTGCAAACTGTAGTTGGCCAATTGAAAGGGCTATACAACTACAACATAAGTGTCATGAACTCATAAAATTCTTTTACTCAGAATTTCTGTTTTGTCCCATTATAAATTGTTCCATGAGCTAAGTAAGACACCGGATTCTCCAACAATACACTGAAACCAGCTGTGGGGTTGAATCACTTTCATTCTAAGTGCATGAAACCATCATGCCATACATAGGAAATGTTATTTATTTTGTCACATTTCAATTCGTTTCTTCTTTTGCCATGAATGAGAGTCGCCGCCTCATTTACCAAAAAGTCTATTGTTGTCATTCTCTAAAGCATCGTATGAATTTAGTTTTTTTATCAGTATACTTATGTTTGGTGATCCATTTGTTACTTAAGTCTGTATAACTTCGGATGATGACTTTGCAGGTATGGAGCAGATATTGCTCGTGGAGTAGCAGAGCTCCATGCAGCCGGTATTGTTTGTATGAGCATAAAGCCATCGAATATTCTTTTAGATGCAAATGGCCATGCAGTTGTTTCCGATTATGGTCTTTCGGCAATTCTGAAGAACCTCACTAGTCGGAGAGTACCTGATGACTCCAACATGGCTGGCATGGATGCTACACTGCTTAGCGCCAATTATACAGCTCCAGAGGCATGGGGACCATTGAAGAAGTCCCTGAATCTGTTTTGGGATAGTGCAAATGGAATATCACCAGAGTCAGATGCATGGAGTTTCGGATGTACACTTGTGGAAATGTGTACTGGTGCTGTTCCGTAAGTAGCTTGATTGTTTCCTTTGTGTTTCTTAATACTTCGAGAATGGTGTGGTTAGATGCTAATTGAAATGCAGATGGACTGGGCTAAGTGCAGAGGAAATTTGTAAGTCTGTTGTAAAAGAAAAAAAGCCACCTCCACAATATTCAAGAATAGTAGGTGTAGGACTTCCTGGGGAGCTGTGGAAGATGATTGGTGATTGTTTGCAGTTCCGAGCTTCAAGAAGACCATCTTTCCAGGATATGTTAAAAACCTTTCTCCGCCATCTTCTAGATATACCAAGGAGCCCACCTGCAAGTCCAGAAAAGTAATTTCTTTATCTGAGTTTGTATCACTTTATAGTAAAAGCATGATAGATGGAAACTATTCCATCGCTCTTTTACTTGTCGTTTTGGACATCGTCACGGTCTCCACTACACACCTTTGACCATTATGTTTGCTAATTATATGCTAGCAAAATGATTAAAAATATAATGACATGCATGTATGTTTGATGACAAATCTACAATATCATTTCCATGTGACGAGTCTAAATACTTTGAAGTATATAAATGGTCGAAGTTTCACACATTCTAGGATGACGTTTATTTGAGAACAATGGGAGTAAAAGTTTCTAGAAACTTAGTTGAAAGTGTAGCAGCAAATAGTGAAATGTCTTTTGGAGTTAACCATGCTCACAGATACTGTTATCTTCAATAAATTACATATGTTATTTTTCCCAACTCCTTTTGGAGTATGCGAGCTTTCTGATACAAAGGATTCTAATACATTACTTGCTTAAGCAGTGATTTCACAAATATAAGCTTGCCTAATGGCTTGGAACCACCACCAACCTCCATTCTGGACATTGTTCATGATAATCCGAATGCTTTACATCATCTTGTATGCGAAGGAGATGCTGCTGGTGTTAGGTTAGTCCCTGGCAACTTTTTATGGCTGTGTGTATAGCCTATACTGTCTGACACTCGAAACCTTTTGCACCCGCCAGGGATCTACTTGCACAGGCTGCCTCAAAGGGAAATGATAGTTTAATTCGTTCTCTCTTAGAAGCACAAAATGCAGATGGACACACTGCGTTACATTTAGCATGCCGCAGAGGCTCAGCAGAGCTTGTGGAAGCTATTGTGGCTTACCAAGAGAATGTTGACATATTAGATAAGGATGAAGACCCTCCGATAGTATTCGCTTTGGCTGCTGGCTCTCCACAATGTGTTCGTGCACTTATAAGGAGATCCGCTGATGTTAATTCTAGGCTTAGAGAAGGCCTTGGTCCTTCTCTTGCTCATGTCTGTGCTCATCATGGTCAACCGGAGTGCATGCAAGTAAGTCATTGTGTTCACCTATTACATTTCAGTTCACTGGTTCCTATTTTTAGATTCTGTTTCTATGTGTTATGCAGGAATTGCTCATGGCTGGAGCTGATCCTAATGCAGTAGATGGAGAAGGTGAATCTATCCTGCATATTGCTGTGGCCAGGAGATATACTGATTGTGCTATTGTCATATTGGAAAATGGAGGTTGCAGTTCTATGGGCATATCAAATTCTCAGAATAAAACGTAAGAATATTTGCCTAGCGGAAAGGGCTAGCTGGTGAATTAGCTTCTAGTATTTGTGTAGTTCCTTTTGATGCTGTTGTCTGCCACTATGTTTTCTGTTAATTCATTTGAGCTGTGGCAGCATGAAATATTCTCCTTTTGGGTGTTTTATCTGTCCAATGCTTTTCTATCCGGTGACATTTGTTCTTCTCATGGTGAATAGGCCATTGCATTTATGTATTGATACATGGAACATGGCTGTGGTGAAAAGATGGGTGGAAGTTGCATCTAAAGAGGAGATAGCCGAAGCAATTGATGTATCTAGCCCTGTTGGGACAGCTTTGTGCATGGCAGCTGCTCTTAAAAAAGAGCATGAGAAAGGTAATTGCTGACTTTACTCATATCACACTCAACAGATTAAGACACATCCCTATGGTTGGTTATACCGCTACGGCAAACTTGGATTTGTCACTTCCCTAAGGATGATGATAGAATAGACATCATGTTCTTTTATCCATTGGACATCGTGTTTGTTCTGATACTATGATTGACTTATATTTGCTAGAGGGTCGAGAGTTAGTAAGAATATTGCTCGCTGCTGGTGCTGATCCTACAGCACAAGATGACCCACACTGTCGAACTGCACTTCATACTGCATCAATGATCAATGATGCAGAATTGGTAAAGGTAAAGGTTATCTGGTGGTTAGATTTTTTTCCTGCACTTTTCTGCTGGTTCTACTTTCTATTAAACTATGACCTGTTTTCTTTTTGTTGTTTTTAATGACAGATTATACTGGAAGCTGGAGTTGATGTAAATATAAGAAATGCTCAAAACACAACACCACTTCATGTTGCACTGAACAGGGGTGCAAACTCATGTGTTGGCTTGCTTTTAGCTGCTGGGGCAAACTGCAATCTACAGGTATTGTAGCTCATTTCCTTTTTTTGACCATTTTCAAAGATAACATTAGTTAAGTCCAGAAACTTAGTTCAATAAAATGCTCTTTTGCAAGTGGATATTGGGAATTATATGGTAGACGTAGTGCTAAATGGGAGCTGTTCTTAACCTCTTCCTATTCCACTTTTCATTCTTATTCACTTATTTATGATTTATTTTTGTACTCATGGGAATCTATGTAATTTGCATCATCAGTTCTTGGCACCTTATAGTTCAGCTTATGGTGGAATGTTTAGAATTTTAGATGCATGAATGGCATTTAGTATTTCGGTGACATTTTTCTAGTAGTAATACGCAAGGGTGTCAGGATCACGATACGGATCATGGGATTGTATGATCCTACGATCCCACAAAGCCAAAACGACACAAATCGGTATATGGATTGGAATATTATGGAATCGTGATCCTGAAAGTAGGATCGCATAGAATCGGGTGGGATCGTGCTCAGGATCGGGTAGGATCATGATTCTAATAACAAACTATATCAACATTATAAAATTTGATATTACCTATTGCTAATTTAAGTTGCAGTAGTTTAATTTGCTTTACTTTTGACTTTTAGATTATTAGTTTATTGAAAATAATTAAATAAGTTTCAAAAATCAAACTTAATTGAATGTAACATGAATAACTTCACCCAAAATTTCAAATTAAATTAAAAAAATTCAAAAATTCTACTATAGACTTGCATATTTGAAAACATAATTAAATTTTTATATAAAATATATATGTATTTAAAAAGCTGATAGAATCGTGATTCTACGATCCAATCCTGTCAAATGAAAAACGATCATGATATTGACAACCTTGGTAATACGTTTTCTCCTCTAATATAATCTAGTCAAATGCTCAATCCAACATATTTCAGTTCATTGTCAAGTATTGCATCATATTTGTGCATGGCTACATGTTAGGAATTTTGATGATGTGCTATTTTATCAAGAGAAGATTTGGACTTCTATAAAAATGACTGAGAGCAGTCGGGGAGAACGCTACTAATATATTAAAAAGACAATTGACTATATGAAGAATTCATTGCAAAATAAAAAATAAAAGGAAAAAAAGAAAGAAAGAGCATACCAAACCACTGGGATATAGCAGCCTCTATAAGAGGGGAAGCTCTGACTGAACAACTTTTTCCTCATAAACCTATCAGGATGCGCCCTGTTATATATGTATTGATTTCTCTGAAACCAAATGTGTCAGCGTCCCAATGTTACATGTCCTAGTGCTTTTGCACCCCAAAGCATATCAAGCTCTACTGACTTATCCCATGACATCCCTATCACGCGCCAAGCTCCAGCGGGATTTTTAGGATCAATGTTGAATATTTGGAAATGAGTTTTTTTTTGTTATCTTTTTTTTTTTCACGAACACGCAGGAGAACTGCGTATCATTATATTAAGAAGAATAAAAAGGGGGAAAGAAACCCCAAACAACACCACACACTCACGCCAAGGACTCAAAAAAAAATCGTCTGGAAACAGATTACAAAGACCCCTGACCAACAAAAACAATCACTTGGGCAGCAGGCCAGTTAGGTAAGAAATACCCCTGGCACCTGCAGTCCCCCACAACCTCAACTCATCGGAAGCAAGAGTTAAAACTCTATTTAGATTTGGTGTCAAAAACAATCACTTGGGCAGCAGGCCAGTCAGGTAAGAAATACCCCTGGCACCTGCAGTCCCCCACAACCTCAACTCATCGGAAGCAAGAGTTAAAACTCTATTTAGATTTGGTGAAGCTCCATCGAACGCACAACGATTTCTGTGATTCCAGAGTGTCCAAGCTCCTAAAATGACAATAGAGTTCAAGCCTTTTCTTGCCAGTCCACCAGCAGCCCTGCTAGCTCTGTCCCACCAGGCCTCAAAGGATGTTTCACCTGTCTGGGGTGAGATGCTTTGCATGCCAACCTTCTGCAATAGGCCAAACCAAAAATCTCGCGCAAAAACACAGTCTACCAGAAGGTGATTTATAGTCTCAGCGTCTTGGTCACAAAGAAGGCAACGAGAGGGATGGTCAAGACCCCGCCTTGCTAGCCTATCTGCTGTCCAGCATCTATTGTGTGCGACAAGCCACATGAAGAAGCGACATTTGCCCGGTGCCCAAGTCTTCCAGATCCTCTCCCAAGAAAAAAGCCTCACTGATCCCTGGAATAAACCCCTATATGCCGATTTTGCTGTATACTGTCCACTTGAGCTGAGTTTCCAAATATGAGAATC
The DNA here is from genome assembly GCA_017311315.1 of Dendrocalamus latiflorus. Classification (NCBI taxonomy): domain Eukaryota; kingdom Viridiplantae; phylum Streptophyta; class Magnoliopsida; order Poales; family Poaceae; genus Dendrocalamus; species Dendrocalamus latiflorus. The sequence goes on from CM029613.1 coordinate 13,232,952, forward strand.
CTCCACACTAGGCTGTAGTTCCACATTAGACAGAGTGTCCCAGAGCTCAAGGAATTCCACAATGGCATTCACTGAAAGTGCACCTTGCAGATCCGAGATCCATGTCTGATTTGTGAGACCTTCTAGGACAGTGCGTTTATTTGTGAGACCTTCCATGTCTGATCCATGTCTGATTTGTTATCTAATGATTACAAGACTAAAATGTGTCCTTTTCTTTAATAATTTGTAGATATCTTGACATCTAGACAATGCAGTGTTCTGAAAATGGGTTTACTAGCCCATGTACAAGGAGCGGGTGCCCATACTTATTATTACAGTATAATTGCTGGTTAGGACAATCAATACTAGCTGGGTGACCACTGACCGAATGAATACTGGTTACCAATTTTAGAATTTCAAAGAAATGCTTACTTGCTAACCTAATAACTTAACCAACCACAAGATTTAGTTGGACATGAATTACTTAGACATTAGTGCTATTGATTATCCATCTATTTGAGCTCATTTTGTGCTATGGATTGCCGAAAAGATTTAGGATATATTGAAACTGATTTTTGGGTTCTCTGCAAGAGGGACACTTCTATGCTAGTTTTCGTGTGTATTAAATTTGAAAATTTTGCTGATATAAATTATGATAATTTACATCCACCAGATTTACTGATAGTAAACATTAGTCCTTTTGAAGTTGAAATTTCCTGTGGGAAGGCCTTGTCTTCTGCATGTTTTCTTTTACTTTAGTTTTAATTTTTTTTGTTGGTTCTCTTGGACCTTTTCAGGTGTGCAGCTATGGTAGACAACTGAAATTCTGACATCTTTTTTTTCCTGATACTGTGTCTATTTTCTTCAAATCTTGATTTTTTTACCATGATATGTCAGCACCAAGAGATTCTGTGTATTTAATGTTTTGCTATTTGGTTAATCAGGATGATGATGGTGATAATGCTTTTCACATAGCTGCTGACGCAGCCAAAATGATACGTGAAAATCTGACTTGGATTGTTCAAATGCTACAGCAGCCATCACCTGCTGTTGATGTGAGAAACCACAGGCAAGTCACTAGTGCACGAGTTTAGATTCCTCGTTATATTTTTTGGAGTAATCTCTGTCAGGGTACAGCAAACTATTATTGTATGGTGACAATGACATTGAAGGAAAAACTATGCAACATCAGATGAAATATGATGTTTGGTTGCTTAAATAATTATTTTCATTTATTTGAAACCTTTTTTTGCATGGCTGTTTGAATTATCTCTTTTTTACTTTCCTTTGAATTCAGTTGTGTGATTGTGTGAAGAAAATGGTCCCATGGGTTAGTTTGTGTTGTGCAAAATTTGGTTCTTACATTACATGGTTACAAACATTGTTCCTATCAACAACAGAGGCTGGACACTGAGAGATTTTCTGGAGAGGCTCCCACGAGAATGGATTTCTGAAGAACTGATGGAAACACTTGAAGATAAAGGACTTCATCTCTCTCCAACCATGTAAGGAACTCGTGCTGTGTTGCTTTTATCTATCTTTTGCAATATCAGCTGTTTCCTTGATTTTCATTAGGTCTCATGTTGAGTTTTTGTTGCTTTGAACTTTTAGTACCTTGGGAAAGTTGCTGTATCCTTCTTGCTGGTCATTGTGAATGCATATTACTTCAAAATTATCTTTAATACATTTGCTTAATGCTGTAACCAGATATGAGGTTGCAGATTGGGTGAAATTTAGAAGAACAGTTACTTCTCCGGCTTTTGGCTGGCAAGGTGCAGGACCCAGAAGCATTGGTTTTGTCCAGTCTATTGTAGACCATGACCACCTTGTTGTGTCATTTTGTTCCGGAGAAGCCCGTGTTTTGACAGGTGAAGTTATCAAAGTCATTCCATTAAATAGGGGCCAGCATGTTCAGCTGAAACCTGATGTTTTGGAGCCAAGGTAAATGAAATTCGATCCTTTGTACTTCATCACTACATCCTTTTTTTACCTGGTGTCTCACTGTGAAGTGGAGGAAGCTATGCTTAATAATGTGTTTATAAGGTATGTAAAAATTGTGAATCACCATCTAATGTCCTCCTCCAGATTTGGATGGCGTGGTCAGTCACGAGATAGCATTGGGACAGTTCTCTGTGTTGATGATGATGGAATCTTGAGGGTTGGTTTTCCAGGAGCTTCTAGGGGATGGAGAGCTGATCCTGCTGAAATTGAAAGGGTTGAAGAATACAAGGTTGGGAACTGGGTTCGGATTCGTCCCTCACTAACGGTTGCTGTACATGGCATGGAGTCTATTATTCCTGGAAGCATCGGTGTTGTATACTCTATCAGACCAGACAGCAGCCTTCTATTGGGCCTTTGCTATTTGGGCAATCCGTGGCTTTGTGAACCAGAGGAAGTTGAACATGTTGATCCCTTCAAGGTAGTTTTTTTGTACTCTTTACCATTTTATCTCATATGGTCCATGTTCATGCGTGTTTACATTTACTCATTACATCAGGTTTTCTTTGGTATTGTGGGGGACTTTTATCTGCACTTTTATTTGACTAGCTTTTGGATTTATAAACTAATCAATACCTCTTTTTAAGGGCCATAGAAGAAATTCTACTAGGATTGGTTATTCAATTTGGTAAAGGTTCTCTTAACTAATTAGATTCAACAGCGCAGCACAGCAATGACAAACTGTCCCTTGCACATAACTGTGCTTGTGTGATCTTTTCTGTCCTACTTTGGTTTTGCTTAGTGATGTTCTTGTGTCTGCAAATTTTCCAGATTGGTGATCAAGTATGTGTAAAGAGATCTGTTGCAGAGCCTAGATATGCCTGGGGTGGTGAGACTCATCACAGCGTGGGAAAAATAATTGACATAGAGAGTGATGGTCTGCTCATAATTGATATCCCTAATCGGTCAGCACCATGGCAGGCAGATCCATCAGACATGGAAAAGATTGATAATTTTAAGGTATGAAGCTCCCTAATATTTCCTTTTGAACTACTCTTTGTTTTGCTGTGCTAGATCTACTTTTAGTTCTGCTGTTAGTACAGAAAATTAATGGGATCCTCATCTTCTGTATCTATTTGCAGGTTGGTGATTGGGTTAGAGTCAAAGCAACAGTACCATCCCCAAAATATGGATGGGAGGATGTTACTCGTAACAGTATTGGGGTAGTTCATAGCCTAGAAGAAGATGGGGATATGGGTGTTGCTTTCTGCTTCAGAAGCAAGCTTTTTCTTTGCTCAGTTGCAGACGTGGAGAAGGCGCAGCCATTTGAGGTAGGGGAAAAGGTTCATGTGTTACCTTCCATATCTCAGCCACGCCTTGGATGGTCGAATGAAACTGCAGCAACCATTGGGGCCATCTCAAGGATAGACATGGATGGGACTCTAAATGTCAAGGTTTCCGGCAGAAATAGTTTGTGGAAAGTAGCTCCAGGTGATGCCGAAAGGCTTTCAGCTTTTGAGGTTGGAGACTGGGTGCGCTCGAAACCAAGTATTGGGAGCAGACCTACTTATGACTGGAACAGTGTTGGGAAAATAAGCATTGCAGTAGTCCATAGCATTCAGGACTCTGGGTACTTAGAGTTGGCAGGTTGTTTCAGGAAAGGGAAATGGTTAACCCATAACACAGACATTGAGAAAGTGCAGCCCTTTAAGATTGGTCATCATGTTCGGTTCCGTTCTGGAATTTCAGAGCCCAGGTGGGGATGGAGAGATGCAAGGCCTGATTCTAGAGGCATAATTGCTGGTGTTCATGCTGATGGAGAAGTAAGGGTGGCCTTCTTTGCTGTGCCTGGGCTGTGGAGAGGTGATCCCGCAGATCTTGAGATTGAGCAAGTCTTTGAGGTTGGAGACTGGGTTAGGCTGAGGAATGATGCAGATGATTGGAAGTCGCTCAAACCGGGTAGCATCGGTGTGGTGCATGGGATTGGATACCAAGATGATGTTTGGGATGGAACCATTCATGTGGCATTTTGTGGTGAGCAGGAAAGGTGGATAGGGCCTTCTAGCCAGCTTGAAGGAGTCAGCAGGTTTGTCGTTGGGCAGCGTGTGCGGATCAGAGGCTGTATCCGCCAGCCAAGATTTGGGTGGTCTAATCATAGTCATTCAAGTATAGGGACCATCTCATCTATTGATGCAGATGGGAAGCTTAGGATTCATACACCAGCTGGTGCCAGGGCTTGGTTGATAGACCCAGCAGAGGTGGAGAAAGTGGAGGAAGAGGAGGAAGTTTGTGTTGGAGATTGGGTGAAGGTTAAGGACTGCATTGCAACTCCCACATATCAATGGGGTGATGTGAACCACAATAGCATAGGGGTGGTCCACCGGGCTGAGGATGGAGAGCTCTGGGTTTCTTTCTGTTTCTGTGAGAGACTATGGTTGTGCAAAGGTTGGGAGGTGGAGAAGGTGAGGCCCTTCCAGCAAGGTGACAGGGTACGGATACGACCTGGCCTTGTAACCCCAAGGTGGGGATGGGGGATGGAGACGTATGCGAGTAAAGGCGAGGTTGTAGGTGTTGATGCAAACGGGAAGCTGAGGATCAAGTTTCGGTGGAGGGACAGACTTTGGATTGGGGACCCCGCTGATATCATTCTTGATGATATCCCATCACTGACGGAGGCTTCTAATGGCTTTTGTTCATAGGCTTGCGGTATTCTTGACCCCATACCTGATTTCTTGCTCCCTTCCATTGTGCAGTATTTCAAATTTAATAAGATCTCAATCTGCAGTGGAGTTGCAAGTTGCACATAGGTATCATCGCATAAGCATGGCGGGTTGTATCTGCGGGTTGATATGAAGGGGGGAAGGAATGAAAAGAGGCTAAAAAACTTGAAATAGACATGATAACCACCACCTAGGTTCTTACATGTATAATTATGCGCCTTTCAGTGTATCATATACCAGTGTACAGGTTTGGACCTGAACATTAATTTAATTGATAGTGTCCTTGTATCTTTACTTGCTTGGCGCCTGTGCTGATAGGTTTTGTAAAGCTTTGGCTCAGCGTGGACTGTGGAATGCCAAGCCGTGCCCCATGTCCAGGAAGTGACTGCATCCTGCAGTGCATATAGTTCGGATGGTGTTGTGCGTTATTTGCAAGTTGTTGCATCTGTTGTTGTGCTGTTCTGATGGTTACCAGCTATGCTAAAAACTGTAATGCTATGTATATGGCAGCTTAGCAGAACATGTAAGGTTTCAGTTGCCTAGAAGAGAGGATAGCTTTGTGATTCTGTTCCGGGGAATATACCAGTATACTAGACAATAGTTCTGTTCCTTTGTTGTTACCGTACAGAAATAGGGTACTTTTTCAATCTTCGTTCAGGGTCCGCTCCCATAACGGGGCATTGTGATACATTTCTGGCATAGAAGAAGAGACTACAACCCCACCGCAAGTTGGAAGAAGGCTTGTACGCTTGGTAAGTACTGACCATCGAAACCATTGGAAGAAGGGTTGTACACTTGTACTGGGTAAGTACTGACCATCGAAACCACCTCTGAAGTCTGAAGTAGGGGTGCAAATGGGTTGGGTTAATCCCGACCGATTCGGTATCAAATCCGGTCAGTACCAGATTCGGGAAGGGAATTTGGTATCTGGTCGGATTCGGATACGGATTCGGATAATTCATGTCGGATTCGGATTCGGGAGAGTTGATATCCGACCGAATAGTATCGGTATTCGGATACAGGATAATTAGCCGGTCGGATATTCGGTCGGATATTCAATCGGATATCTGGTCGGATATTCAGTCGGATATCTGGTAAGAGCTAAGAATTCACCTTTTATTTTGCTAGTATTTGTTTTTTTGTCATGTTAGTTGGTTAAGGTGTGCAGTGTATAGAAAGTTTTCCTGGATCATGCAAGCTTAAGTTCTCTAAAAGAAATATGACATTCAGTTGTGGCAACTATAAATATATAAATACTAAAATAGTGTTTTATTTCTAATTCTGTTGCTTGTGCAATTGGAATCCTAAATTTGCTCATTAAGATCACTCTTCCTAGGTAATGGAATGAAAAACATGTAATCAGAGTATTATTAAACGATGAACTTTGGCATGTTTTAGTAAATGAACAGGTAAATTTCTCAAAAGTCTATTATCCCTAATTGTCTACTGTCTCTACCTTAATTTAGTAAAATTTCTTTAGCATAGAAAAAGAAAATGCAATCTGTCAAGAATCAAGATTCATCTGAAACGCCACACCTCAATGGGCAATTTTGGGGGAAACACCACACCATCTTCGGCTGATAAATTATAATCACTATTATGTACTTATGTCTAATAGTTTAAGACTTGAAGTGATGGTAGTATGGTTTAGCATATGTTTCTTTCTGTATGCACGTACTATCCGTCTACATTATCCGTTTTCGATCCGAAACCGTCAAGTATCCGTTCCGGCGGCACCGTATTCGAAATTCCGAATATTCCGAATTCGTATTCGTATCCGGTTTTACCGTATCCAACCCCGAATCCGAGAAAAAAAATGGGTTAGGATACGGTATGAGCAATATCCGTCTGAATCCGACCCGATTGCACCCCTAGTCTGAAGCATTATTTGCCGATGAAGTGAAAATTCTGTAATAAATGTAAATACGGAACATGCATGCTAAGTAGCCAATCTGTTTGAATAAAACAAGAGTAATGCAGAGGTTTATGCACCATGGGCCTGTTTCAGTACTGAAGCCCCTGCATTGTCGCATAGGACTGTGCATTCAGTTAGTTCGGTAAAATCGGTTCGGTATATACGGTAAATACGATATTGTTAGTTCGGTAATATACGGTATTTTTGAAAATACGGTTCGGTATCGGTAAATCCCAATTTATTTCGGTGCGGTATCGGTAAATACCATATTTACCAAAGTTGACGCAAATTGCAAACGATAAATGACTAGCGAGACGAGTCGACGGCAATATATATACTATGAGCCGTCAGCCCGTCACAACGCCGGCTACTACGAGTGCATTACCAGAATATGTCTCCCAAAATATTACCAGAAAACATGTAGCTAGACTTGAGACTTTTATAATGTTAAAATTTGAAGAAAGCACACTAGCTAAAGTGGACCCAAAAAGCCTCCAGAATTTTTAAAACTGTACACAGAAGATTCCCTGGATAATTGGCACCGAGATAACTTGATAACATTATTTTAAAAATCTAGCTCCAATATGAGCTGCATAAGCATGTAGATGCAAGAAATAGTGTAACATGATGAGCTTTCATTAAACACCTTGAAGATTGCCTTTTCAGATAACATTACATTTAATATTTGATTGGAACAACAGCTAGGGAATGTATCACATTCACATGTCAGTCCACAACACCAAGTACACGATTTAGCACAGAAGATATTATTATCAAGCAGTGCCTGATTATCTACATTTACACCCAGGAAAGAAGTTCAGCATGAAACTCAAATCCTAATTACGTAAAGCCTCATTCTTGTCCCCAGCCGAACCTTCACAAAAGCTCAAAAACCATGAAGAAATGAAGTGAGAATGACGATGAAGAAATGAAGGCGAAAGCAGAAGGAAAGAAGAGGCTTTGCTGTGACTTACTGGGCTAGGCCGTTCAGCATCCAAGAATACCGCCCGCAGAATTTGCTCAACGGTTCGGTTTTCGGTTTTTTCGGTTTTTAATCGGGTTTTCCCGAAAAAACCGAATACAAAAAAAGCTAAAATATAAAAACCGAACCGAATACCGAAAACCGGTCAAACCGAGTTGACCGGTTCGGTTTGGTTTTCCGGTTCGGTTTTTCGGTTTGGTAACAAAACCACATATAAGCCGCTGGTATTGTCTATGTCACAGAACTACTAACGAAAACTTGCCCAACAAATGTGGTCCAGTAGCACGAGCAACAAAACGGCAAACGAGCAGTAGCTATTTGGGCGGGCGGTGGGCGGTATCCGCCGGTTGTTGAACCCGGCAGCTTCTGTACAAAGCGAGCTGCCATACAACATCAGATGCGATCTTGAACCACATTGGCTAACACTACTATTATGCATTCATCCCAAGATGATTGGCTCATAGTTTCATGCGTGCATTCAAGAAGCCAAGCAGCGAAGACAATTCAACTGCAAGGCACCTTTCGACCCTGAAAAGAAGAGCCCTGCTGAATCTATAGGTCAAGGCCCTGCCCTTAACCCCGTCGCGGTCGCGCCCTCCACAGCCTCATATTTCGATGCCGGTGTTGTTAACCTTGCCTAGTCTTGGCAGAGGGCAAAAGTTGCAAGTTTACAACACTAAACTGGAGTTGGTATCATCTAAAATGGGGAAAAAAGGGAAGAAATGCTGTACAGTGTACAAACTGTCACTATTGTTTTAAGTTGACGCCAGAATGATTCGTACACATCTTCTCATTCGTACACATCTCCAATTAACTAGCATATTTCGGACGATGCAGATCATCATCTTTAGACCACAGCAAGTGCACATCAATTTGCCTCGCATATCTGGTATTGTAGTTTCCCCCCCAAATTTAGCTCTTAAATACCAGTTTTTGCAAATTTAGCACTCTCTGGCTCAGCAGCCGTGGTAGATGACACGTATCCCTGAGTTCTGCCGAGTAACGAGCTCGTTAGGACACCTCGGTTGGAGTCTTCAGTGATTAACTTAAGTATGATTAACACTAATTAAACACCGTATTGCATGATTAATACTAATTAAGTACGATTAATACTAATTAATCACCTAACAATGATGGGTGGCTCCGCACATCGTCCTACTAAGCTCTGATTGCTTGGCAGGCTGCAGTACCACGTCTGCCGAGCTCAGAGGGGGGGTTAGATGTGCAAAAACGTGTGTTCAAGGTCAAATTTGAAAAAAAAGTAGCTACAATGCCAGATATATGAAGGACTCGGCGTACACTTATGTCGATCTTCAGTGCCACATATGCAATCTAACCCCAATTCTTTAGCACAAAAGGGACAACAGCATCCACCCAAAGAAATCACTGCACACAACCAAGGGATTTTCGTCATAACTACTACTAAAGCCCAACTAGGGCGGATAAGATCACTAGATTTGGTTGGGAGTTGGGACCCAGGTGATTGAATATTTGAATGCTACTGTTGCTACGTTTTTCTCACAGTTGTTGGTTGTAGGCTGCTCTCAATGCAAATATCTTAACTTATGGTTACCGAATATGTTGCTCATACCAGTCAATGCACACAAGGGTGATGTAGACCTTCTACGACTCCTCACATTCATAATCCTACCGTAGATATATATACTAGAACATTGGGCGCGCTTCGCAGCGCCCTACTCATCAATGGAGAGAATATTTAATCGTGTGGGAAAAGAACATTTGATCACACGACAAAACTCGGGAGTACACATCTAGTTTCAACAATGTGCCGGTTTGATGTTCACACAGAGTGCACCGGGGAGTATAGAAGGTCATGAACCATGCTAAGAAAACGAAGCAAAGAAAGGAAAGAGTAATAGCTACTGTTCAATTAAGCATAGCAGTACACCAGATAGATCATGCTAGCTCTTTGTGTGCTAATGCTTCGTCAACTGACTAACAGCTATCCAAACTTCATGACAGCATCATCTTTAACATCTCCATGACTGGAGGCACTTTTATAATAAGATTAAAATAGGAATTTTCACTTGTTCAAAATAAACTGTGAGTTTCCTGACTACCCCACTGTGACACTAGTGCCTGCCTGATTTCTTAGACAAAAAGAAGTGAATGTTTTACCTATCTGAAACACATGATGACATCACAGATGTAAAGCCAAAGAGCAGTGGAAATAATAAACCTATCAAGAACACGCATGACCTAACTCTGACCGAATATTATCCAAAACACATATGACTTAGCTTGAACTAAATGCCAACATTTTAGTGACACAGGCCTAATTGAACTACATGCCACCCTGCTTTTGTCATGCCTATGCACTGTGTAGAATACTGCTTTTGTCATTTCTATGAACTGTGTAGAATACCAAAACGAAACAATCAAAATATAAGTACTGACAAATACATAAATGTAAGAGCTACCAAGGAAACAAAAAGACAGAAAGAAAGAGACATGTTACATTTACCTATCCTAATCTGTGCAGCACAAGTTCTTCCAATCTTTCCCTCGTTTCCAAGCTGTGGTGCTCCTCAACGATGAACTCTGAGCGTCACAAGTGACAACCCACCAGAAACCCGTAAAATCGTCAAAACAACCCACGACTCTGAAATCAATCCTATTGCCGTTTCCTGTTGTATGAGAACAAATGTAAACATCTCAATCAGTCTAGCCTTTTGCAGAGCTAGGCTGCAGTGGACAACAGGACCATGCGAGTCTAGTCCTTACCTCAGGCAAATCGAGCGACCAAGTGGGTAAGAGAGTCAAGGGCAGATCAATCGGCGGTGGGCCTGATGACCTCCTCCACATTGCTGCCTATGGTTTTCGTCGCGGTGACGATGTCGCTACAGTGGAGCCTTCAGAGCGTTACTGCTCTGGCTCACCGCCGCCGTGCTCTTCGCCGATGACATGATACTGAATACCGAATTGCCATATATTGCCATATACTGAATATGTAGCTAATTGGATCAAATTTTAACAATACATAAGTATCAAGTGCTACTGAAGAAATCAAAAGACACAAATAAAGACATGATAGATTTACGAATTTTTTGTACGGATAATCCGTTTTTTATTCGAAAATACATAAATATACCCGCGACAACATTTTTTACAAAAATAATCTCCAGTCGCCACCCCATTGGGCGACTGCAGCCTTTCGCCCAACCGGGAGGCGACATTTAGGGAATCTGTGTACCGTTGGGCAACTTCTTCAATCGCTTTACGGTTGAGCGACTGCAATTGCAGTCGCCCAACGGTTGAGCGACTGAAATTGCAGTCGCCCAACCGTAGGGCGACTGCAATTATGCCGCCCATTACCCCCGGGCACATTCCCCTCGTTCTGCGCAGAAATCGTTATTCCCTCATTCTGCCCAGAGAGAAGAGAGGAGGAAGAGGAAGAAAAGAAGAGGAGAAGAGAGGGAGGAGAGGAGGAGAGAAGAGAAGGAGAGGAGGTGAGGGAGGAAGAAGAAGTCGAAGCTATTCCATCGATTTGGATCCAGGTATTTTTTGTAATTATGTTGTATTTACAGTCTTCAACTCCCATGTTATTTGACATGTCGTAAATTTCAATCATACATCTAGGCATATATCATTAATGGCCAGTACTACATTGAGAGTGTATTATGGTGTTGGAATGATTCGTGAAGGTCCGACTGGTGTGGATTTGAGCGATTTTCCGCAAGTCACTCTCGTACTTCCGGATGACGAGAATGCTCGAATGACAGATGTGCAGCATTGGCTGACCCAGAGTTTTTCATTGGACCCCGAGGTGTGCAGCGTCGTTGTGCAAGGGCTTTGGAGCCGGTCTTCCACTGACATCAGATGGGAGTTGAAGACATTGGTGCGCTCTGCTTCGTGGAAGGGCTTTGTGCAAGGGTGCCGGCGCCGTGGATACGAGTGTGTCCTGCTTGTGCAACCGTGCTCACTACAAGCAGCTGCGCAAGCTCGTGCGTCCGCCTATGCTTCGGGAGGTGCTAGCACCTCGGGCGGGCCGCACGTCGGTGGAGCTGATGAAGTTGCTCGTGATGAAGGCGATGCGGTACACGGAGGAGAGTTAAGGCCGTCAAGCTATAGAGAGGGAACTGGGCAAGCCGATGCGGTACATGGAGGAGAGTTACAGCTGTCAAGCTATAGAGAGGGAACTGGGCAAGCTGATGAAGGAGAGCATAATGAGTATATCGTGCATCAGATGGAATCTGATGACCAGAGGGCATGGGATGAAGAGCAAGCTATAGAGGACGACGAGGAGGACAGTTCCGATGATGAAGAAGTTCCTATCCCCGAAGAATGAACCAGTATAATGCGGAGGGTGTTTCCGCACATGATGAGCATGAATCGCCATGGGAGTATCATCAAACAGAGGTTCGGGTGCATGCTATGTTTGCTGACAAGGAAGCGCTGCAGGATGCCATCAAACTTTGGGCCCTTTCAATGCAACGGACATTTCGTGTCGTCAAATCAAGCCAGGAGCAGTACACTGTGAAGTGCGAGCAGACTGGTTGTCCTTTTAGGGTGCACGCACGTAGACCCAAGTATGAGACTCACTGGATTGTGTCCAAGGTGGAGCCGCACTCCTGCATTCTAAACACAATCTTGGCGAGGCATCGTAACCTTACGTCCGGATTTATAGCCAATTTGATGTATGAGGAGATAGTGGAGAAGAAAGATGTTGCGGCCACACATATTATGCTAGCTATTGAGAATAAATTCAAGTATAAGATTAGCTACGCGAAGGTGTGGCGTGCCAAGCAAAAGGCGTTGGAAAAACGTTTTGGCACTTTCGAAGCGGCGTACGATAACCTTCCTCGTATGCTTAAGGTGTTGCAGCAAAGGAACCCGGGCACGTACATCGCGGTGCACGACAAGCCGTCCATAAGTCCACCGGGATTTGCAGTGTTGCAGAGAGCATTCTTTGCATTTGGTGCTAGCATTGAAGCATTCAGACACATGCTGCCAGTTATCTCAATAGATGGGACCTTCTTGACAGGCAAATACAAAGGGCAGCTCCTGACGGCCATAGGCGTTGACGGTAACAATCAAATATTGCCGCTGGCCATTGCATTTGTGGAGAGTGAGAATTATGAGAGCTGGCTGTGGTTTCTCAGACATGTGAGGGGTGGAGTTGTAGGCACCCGTCCTGGTGTGTGCATAATCCATGATCGCCACGCCGGTATTATGAAGGCGATACAAAAACTTCAAGAAGACCCTGAGGAGACCTTTTTTTGGCCGGACATGAGAAACCGGTGGTGCAGTCGTCACTTAGGGGCAAACTTTTTCAAGCAATTCCCGAAACAATCTTTGATGAAGCTATTCAAGAGGCTGGCTAGGCAGAACCAGCAGAGAAAATTTGATGCTTTATGGGGGTTGTTGGATGAGCACACCAGGAAGAACGTCGACGAGAGGAGCAAGGGGCCGGTCACTCCTGGGGAGGCACAACCGCAATGCTTGCCAGCAATCGATGAGTCTAACCCAAGTGGTTCAAGAAGGAGGAGCGCGCGAAACATCAAGTGCTTCTCGCAGTGGATCGAGGGGGAACCATTGGAGAAGTGGTCGCTGTTGCACGACACGGATGGCGCAAGGTACGGAATAATGACAACTAACCTTGCCGAGGTGTACAATTGGGTTCTCAGAGGTCTCCGTTCTCAGCCCCTTGTCGCCATCGTGGAAGGTGTTCTTCACAGCACAATCCGCTACTTCAGGGAGAGGCACGCGAGTGCCTCGCTTCATGCGGCCAATCCCGGAGCCCTGTATTCGTAAAAAATTACTGCGTACATGGAGACGAAGGCACAGAAGGGTCAATTGCACACAGTGCATGTCATGGGCAACAGGGAGCATCGTTTCGAGGTGATACTCCGTGACAGAGCCGGATTTAGGACATCTCGTTCACTTATTACTCACGAGGTATGTCTTCGAGATCATGCAAACGAACCTAGCTGCACATGCAACAAGCTTAAGTTGTTACACAAGCCATGCTCTCATGTCCTCGCTGCATGCGCAACAGTGGGCATGGATCCTTCCAACTTCATGTCCGAGTACTTTTTCAAGGAGAGAATACTGCAAGCTTGGTGTGGGGAGCTCCGGGGGTTCAGGGCGGTGGGAAACTTCACCACTTTGGACATTTCAGCGAGGACTTGGGTTCCGGATATTAACATGCTGAAGGGTGGGAAGGGTCGGCGACAGAGCCGACGTATTAGAAACGACATGGACGAATCACAAGCTGGAACCTCTGGTGCACGTTGTGGGCGATGCGGTCAGGAGGGGCACACAGCTAGACGATGCAATGCATTTCCGGATCAGTAGTTGGTGTTGTAATGCATGCTATAATTCATGTACCATTTGTAAACCTTGTATGTTACATCCGTTTTCTGTAATGAACTTATTTCGTTGAACGTACTGTTTCCCTTTTAAGTATTGCAATTTATTGGTGCCTACGAATCCACTTTTATTACGAAACTACAGGCTCTAAAGTGCCTACATAGAGTCATTTATTGCGAGATGACAAAAGAGGGCTTACAACACGAAACAACACATACATTGCACATGCAGGATCTATGGAAAGTACTACACCCAACAATTTTACTTAACACAACAGTCCTACCGCCACAGCATCAACACATCAACAAATACATGAAATAAAATACGACACAACCATAACCCTCGTTACCTACATGCCAAACGAGCCTCGTGGCACCCACATGGAGAATTGCTGGGGGGGCCCGCCTCGGACGTGGCTGGCCGTCGTGGGAGTGGCATGCACATATGCAGCTCGGGTTCGCGCAGCAACATGTGGGATCGTAAGAGCTTCCTATATTCACGACCTCCTCGTTGCCCCTCTCGCGTTGCATCTGTTCGCGGAGGTCGTTGTTCTCCTCAGTGAGACTCTCCATTCGGTACTCTAAGTCCCATATTCGAGCCCACAATGTATCCACATAACGATCAACATATCGTTCATGAGGAGGGTCGATCCAGCGGGAGAAGTCGCATTTTGCCATCTGCAAAACAAAGGACGCTAAACTTTGAGGGTCCATAAGCAATAACAAATGTAATATTACTAATTTGTACCCCGGAGCGTGAGCATCGGAAGAAACGTCGCCCGCCATCGTTCGGGGAATCCAAGATCTGGACGACCGCGTACTCATTGTGTCTGCATTTCGGCCACGCTGGTTGAGCACGCCGACTTGATATCAATCGGTACTGTGGACCGAACATATCCCTCCTTTCTAAGGGAATGTCGTCCTTCGGTGACCCAAATCCCACTGGCCCCTCGGCTTCTGACATGGTATATTTCACCACGAAAGAGATGGTTCTTCTTTGTTCGATTTACAATGTCATGGGACCCCAACCGTGCTACTTATAGCAACACGGAGGGACATTTATTGCTACACTGGCCTCTGAAAAGCCTACATAGACTAGCCTCTGAAAAGCCTACATAGACTGGCCTCTGAAAAGGCTACATAGACTGGCCTCTGAAAAGCCTAGCCTACATAGACTGGCCTCTGAAAAGCCTAGCCTACATAGACTGGCCTCTGAAAAGCCTAGCCTACATAGACTGGCCTCTGAAAAGCCTAGCCTACATAGACTGGCCTCTGAAAAGCCTAGCCTACATAGACTGGCCTCTGAAAAGCCTAGCCTACATAAACTGGCATCTGAAAAGCCTACGGAGGGACATTTATTGCTACACTGGCATCTGAAAAGCCTGAAAAAGCGAAAAGATTCGTATGTACTCTCCATGGACTATGCCCACTGCACCAGTTCACCTGCCTACATAAAGGCATCACATGTATTACATACCACAACACAACTCCTCCTCAAGCCATCACAATACTACTACACAACAATGTCTTCCTGGAGGTCCGACCCTTTTCGAGTGCCGGAGTGGCATGAGCGTCCGAAGTGCCATTGCGGTCTTAGGATGATGCTGTGCGTCTGGACGGATCCACTACCACGAGCCTATTACGGCCGTAGGTACTTCAAATGTCCAGACCTGGATGACGACTTCGTGGTAACGACGACAACTAAATCCTTTGTTTCTCGTTATCGTTCTTCAACTTTATCCATGACATCTACCACGACACACATAGCCTTGCAAGTTCATCGAATGAGTGGATCGGGTGCCGCCGGCATGGCCACGGAACCCTCGCGAGGTGGAAAACAAAGAACAATACCTTGTCAAGATGGATCAGGCTCGCGAGGTGGAACGACAAATGCGGCATGAGCAAGAGCGTCGCGTGAGGGTGGACCAAATCCGTCTTAAGGGCAAGGAGGATGAGCTGCAAAGGAGGCGGGAGAAGTTAGGTCTGCGTGAAGCAGCCATCAAGCGTCAGGAGGAAGAGCTTCAAGCTCGTGAGGCAGCTCTCAAGACCAAGAGTGACAGGAAGAAGGATGCAGCGGAGCCATCTTCAGGGCGCGACAAAAAGGGCAAACAACCACGCTACACCCAGTAGACAAAATGTAATAATTCCTAAGGCATGTTACGACTAGCGGTGGAGTTCTGAACATTACAACTACAGAGTTCCACACATGCCACTGGTCACATCACTTACCACTTTATGTATCAACCGTTCTACGGTCAATCGTGCCTAATAAAATTTACCAATTTTTTTTTTGCATCTACAACTTACATTGAACATAAACTTCTATTACAAATTTATCTGATTTTTACGCAGTTTATAACTACAAAATTGACAAAACATACAAAATTCACGCGGATTGCAAACCCTTAAAACATACCAATGTATATATCAAACGTTCTACAGTCAATTGTACTTAAAAAAATTTCCTCAAAATTTTAAATGCACCTACAACATACAATAAACATAAACTTTTATTACAACTATACCATATTTTTTTCCAGTTTAAAACTACAAAATTGATAAAACTCTAAAAATTCACGGGGACTGAGTAAAGTCGCCCATCCATTGGGCGACTGCAATTGCAGTCGCTCAACCGTAAAGCGATTGAAGAAGTCGCCCAACGGTACACAGATTCCCTAAATGTCGCCTCCCGGTTGGGCGAAAGGCAGCAGTCGCCCAATGGGGTGGCGACTGGAGATTATTTTTGTAAAAAATGTTGTTGCGGGTATATTTATGTATTTTCGAATAAAAAACGGATTATCCGTACAAAAAATTCATAGATTTACTTGTCCTAATTTGTGCGGCACAAGTTATTCCAAGTTTTCACCACAAGAAAAAGTTTTTCCAAGCTTGCGGTGCTCCTCCTTAAGAATGAAACTCTAAATCAAAATTGGAAAAGAATCAATCAAACGAGTAAAGCTAAGATGATGGGAATAAACCAGTGAGATTGATACAAAAAACATAATGTCGGCGTTTTAATACCGATCTTACGTATGATTTATTAAATTTGAGGAATTTCTTAGAAGACTGGATTTATGGTCATGCAGAGCAGAGACACGGAGATTTTTATACAGGTTCGGACCTTCTCCTGAGAAAATAATAACCCTACTTTCTGTGTGGCTATTACCCTGAGAATTGATTACAATTGAGAAAGTAATACAAATTGCCTTGCATTATCTCTAACTTGGACTAGATCTCTCCTCCTTCCCCCTCTTCTCTCCGACATCAACCTTTATATAGTTGACGAAGCGGCGGCCGTTGTCCCGTGCCAAAAGACGCCTTAACACTTCGGGTGATAACTATCTAATGGGAGTTATTGTTAGAGTAACGTGGTGGCCCGTTCGTCGTGTGGCAGTCGTTGTCGGAGAGAAATCATGTGCGGTTATTAAGAATAAGTGCACGTTTTAATCGCCTTGTAAGACAGACACACTATGTAACAGATTGTTGTAGACATACCAGTCGGAGATAGATTGGTCTAAAAAGGTCTACGACCATAAGATGATTGTAGGACAATTTACGACTATTTGATCATAGAAGAGCTTACGACTGAGGGGTAGTTGTAGAAGAACTTATGATTGAGGAGTAGTCGTAGGAAGACTTACGACTGAGGAGTAATCGTAGAAAGACTTACAACTATCCCGTGAAATATCTCCCTTATCGATAAGGGGAATCCTCAAGGAATATGATGATATAATAATTTGAGAGCTATTTTATCCTTGTCACATACCTTGGAGCTCAACCTAGCTCTGGCATTATATCAAGCAGCACAAGTGCAACAAATTGGAAGAGAGGCCACTAGGAGAAAGCAAGGCAATGGTGGTGAAGCATCTAAAGCTACCAAATCAAGGTAAGCCAACCTCCTTCGTAGCCACTGCAATGGTCAGCTGGCCTTGGTCTTCTTATATTCGATGACTAACAGTTGGGTGGACACCGGTGGCGCTTGGCTGCGGTAACCTGATTAGTGGAGCTCAAATCGTCGCCAGCGTGCCCACCCTTGTCTACATCAACACCTTAAATTTCTCTACACCTCACTGCCATCTTTGACGGTCGTATCACACTATCACCAGTGCCTGCACCAGAAGAAGGTGGTTGCAGCCACCTTGTTCTATAGCTTCCCCTCTTTCATGGCTATTTGCAATAAGGAATAGGAGAGGAGGAAGATGAGCAAAGGGAGGGGAGTGAGCCCGCGTGCGTACCAGTGTCGCTGGTGAAGGGGCACACTTGTGTAGCAGTGGCGCGCATACTCAGCAGCGCATACAGGAGGAGGGCAACATGACAGGACAATGACGACCGAAACCCTAGCCTCCACCGAGCCACCCTAAGTCCCGCACACCGTTCCCTCCCTTTCCTGCACAGGCCTAAAGTTGTGCCATCTCCCATACTTCTCTAGCGATGCCTTAGCATCGGTGGCCAGATCCACCATCACCAAAGGCCGCAGTACCGGTGCTGCATGGGGGCAGAGAAGGGATCTAGTAGGAGACTAAAGGAGGGAGGGTGGGGGAGTATGGTGGCGTTGGATGCAACCAAGAGCAGTGGCGGCGACAGCGGAAGGAGGAAGGCTAGGGAGAGGGAGGGCATCGTGAGAGAGGAGCAAATGGGACTATAAGAGTCGCAAGCGCGAGAGTACGGGAGGGGGCGACGACCTGCTCGAGCTAGGGTTCGGGTAGGGTAGGAACGCCCATCCATTCCCACGCCTTGTTGATCCGATGGCCCTAACGCGCATGAGGCATGGAGCGCTCTGCACTTGCCAATTCCAGGCGCACTCTATGCCCTTGAGCGAACGTGTCGACTCGTCGTTGCCTCCATGTCGTCCAAAACTTTGTGTGAGCAGCAAAGGGCAGCTCCCTTTAATATAAGGTAATGCACATTTGTAAAAGAGGAGTTGTCTACTCGAGTATCTCTAGTTTGGCTCTAAACTTACAATGCGATCTGTGGTTTTGGTAGTACTTATGCCAGTAGTTGAGACTAGATTATAAAAATTTGATTTTTAGTGGTAGGTATCTCTCTCTGCTGTAAGGAGAGACAAAATACAGGCTACCAACTGCATTTTCTAATTCAAGGGAGAGGCTATGCGTGCACGGGTGGCTAGAAGAAGGAATCAGCCACATCAAAATGAAGCCAAGTTTGGTGTCACGCAGGCTATGGAATCCTATTTGTGCAAGATACACATGTCTGCACATTTGTACGCATTGGTTGGGTTATTGTCTGTGTGCTTATCTGTACTTAGCCCTGTTCGGAACATATGGGTTTTTTTTATGAATTCTAGATGATTTGTACGGTTATACCAAAGTTCGTGCGAAATTCTTGCGTCCATCCAACAGTTCACGTGCTTTGAGATTGATCTGTGTGGACTGTGATAGTAGTAGAGCAATTGTTTGTCTTGCTCACCGCTTAGGTGCGGCGGCCCGTGTACGTTTTGTGCTCTGTTTTTTTAACTTTTCAGCTGTTTTTTTTCTGATTTTTTTAGCAACCACTATTTATTAGACTTATCAGTTGTAATATAAAAGAAGAGGCCGTCAATTGCTTACAAGCTACCAGTGGCTACTAACTTGCCCCGCTCGCTTTTGACTTCTAATTTCTTAATTTCGTCCTTTTATGATATTTTTGGTTTTGTGAGCTTTTTTTTGTCTATTTTTTGTATTCCTTTGTATTATTCGTGATGGACTAATATATTTTTCTATTTTTAATTTTTTAAAATTTAATTATGCCAAAAAACATCCGCAGCTATAGTGCCAAACAGTGAAAAATAAGCTGAAATGAGCAGCGCTTCAAGAACCAAAACTTAAGGTGCAAAGATTTGAAGCTCCTATACGGATCAACGGGCAAATACGTGGTATCGAGTTTGAGGCCTTGTCAAATTTAGTTTTTTTCCTATTGATTTTTGACTAAAATGATACTGTAGTAGTTGTTGGCTTTTTCTAAGTCATTCAATTAAAGAAACATGAAAAAAGGAAGAAAAAATACCGTTATATCTTTATGGACAATACATTGCAAAAAAAAAAGAAGAAAAAATCATGTTAAGAAACTAAGATTGAGAGACCATGTGGTCTAAATCCCATGTTGGTGATGAGTAATTGACACGTGGTTTGGTCTATGTGAGTTTGAGTGATTCGTGCCAGGTCGGCATTTGGCGAGGTCGAGTTGTGCCTAGACAGATTTGACGCGTGGGCGTCGTCCCGGTTGGTCATGTGGGCCATTTCTCGCTTGAGTAGGATATGTAGGTGCTAACCATGTTTACATGTTTTGTACCGTGCTATGCGATGTGTTTGTTTGTCTGTGTGGCTGCAGGACGTCGAGCGGAGTCGTGGCGAGACACGGTGGACCGGACTAGGCGCAGGTGGCGTTGAGGTCAGAACGGTCGGGATGTGTCGAAGACGACGTGGACTCGAGGTGGTTGCGAGGCGTGCGAAGACAAGCAATGCGGAAGCTTCCCGGAAGGTGCAGCAGGGGCGTTTTGGTAAAAACACAGGGCTGCAAAAGGAAGTGGGCATTAGCGGGTAAAGCATGAGGGTTAGAGAGTAAAGCAAAAGCAAAACCCACTTTGGAGAGGCTATAAAAGGAGGGTGTCTCCTGCATGGTCAAGGTGGCTTTGAGGGTAGGTTTTGCTTTGTGCTTTAGAAGTGGAGAGTTGGTGAGGGGAGACAGAGTGTGTCCCCCTCTCAATCATGTATCTGGGAGTTGAGTTCTTGTGTTCTTGATTGAGCCAAGCATTCATGGAGCAGTAGAGTTGGTGTGAGCTGTGTTGTAATCATTCCTCTGCTGTAATCGCGTATCGTGACTCAATGGAATGAATCAATTTGGTTGATTTTACTCTCTGATCAGTTCTCTGTCAGTTTTCCTTCGATGCCCTCTTAGCTCAATTTCTTGGCTTTTTGATTTTCGAGTTCTTGCTTGCTGTGGAGGTGCAAAATGGGTTGCTCAGTGATGGGATAGTGCCTCAAGGTCATTTGATCGATTTCCCATAGAGCCAACTTCATTTTATTCTCAGATTTCAGTTTTGAGCTCCTCTGTTCAGTTCTTGCAAGTTCTAGGGTTTAAGGTAGTTTTTGATTCTCTTTGAGAGATGGGCTAATTTCTGGTCTGGGAACCCTTTTTACTATTGCTCTCATAACTGCAAAATCTCATAAGCCAAGGAGTTGAGACCATGGAGTAATTTGAGTTTGTGTGCTCCTCTCTGAAATTTCAGTCATTTCTAGGGTTTTGGGTGTCCTTTGATTTTCCCTTCATGAGATGAGTTGATATTTGGTCTGAAGAGCTATTTTGCTATTGCTAACATGACTGCAAGAGCTCATGATCAAATAATCAAGGATTGAGGAGAAACTTGGTCTTGATGGAATTTCTGTACATGTTCAGGTCTTGGCCAATTTTCTGTAATTCATGAATTTGTGTTGATTCTCTGTGATAATTGGAGCCTCTATGATGAGTAGATTAAGTCTCTGATGTCCTAGGGCAAATAGGAAGGGATCATTTCCACTTTTTCTGGTTCTTGACAAAAGTCTGAAAAATCAGCATATGCAAATTTTGCCTCGGGTCACACTGCTGCTCAAAATTCAGACCGGCCGGCTCCTGTAATGCTGATTTCAGTGCTCGTTTCTTTAAGGGCTTGGTTCTTCATGCTGTGGTGGACCTTTTTTGATTTCATTAGTAATATTTTAGATCTTTGCTCTCCCATCTGGATTAGTTGTAGTGCTAATGGTTGCTCTCTTTGTGCTTTGGTTCTTGCCTCCTTCTCTGAGTTTTAGAACTTCATTAAGCATTTGGATTCTCCTCTCTTAGCTTCCATAGCTATCGAAGAGGAGATTTCCAGTGGGTACTTTGAAGGGTTGAAATTTTAATTGATCGACATTCACCCCCCCTCTGTCGCCATTTCGGTCCAACAAAGATGTTTTAAATGGCTTTTGCCTTCTAAAAACTAGAATTCCAAAACTTTTTAAAACGGTTCCTTAATATCATTCACAGCTTGGTGCCTACGGTACACGCAGTACTGCTAGCATTAAGCAGCTGTGCCAGTAGCATAGCTAGGATCTGAAACCTGTAGGGTCAATTGCATTAGCATCTTTACAATTTTTTAGACTTCATGTAAATTCTTAAAGATTTTAAGTTGTTTTGCAAAAAAACTGTGGTGTCAAATGACCCCACAGCTTCTATGCATGGGAGGTAGCTTGCGTGTACTATTTTAATCTAAATTGGGGAGGCAAACATGCAAGCAGAATGTAACATGATGGCAACTAGACAGAGAGTTTGTTGTGCAACCACAAGCATGAGACGATTCCTAACAACCTGGGCCATCCCAAAACCGACCTTTGATTTAATTAAAGAATCGATCTGTCGTTGATAACCATTTGAGAGGTTTCACTTTCTTTTATCTTTTGTTTACCATTTTGAGCTTCTTTTGATCTTTCACCCTTTTTGTTTGTTCCTGAGACGACACTATAAGGAATCTTAACTATTGCAATGATAAAATTATAACGAAGTATATTTTATTGCAATAGTTAAATTTATTGCTACGAATTATTTGTTTGTTGCGATAAATTTGTTATATTGCCATAATTCTAAGTTGTGTGATAATTATGCAATAAATCGATTGTATTGCAACCAAAAAATAAATGGTTACATTAACTAATTACTATTATAACAATTTCATACTATATATGTGTGTGTGTATTATTGCAACGATGTATATGTATAGTATATCCTAATTTATTTTCCCACCAAATTTGGTACTGGTTGACTCTAAGATATATAATCAAACTATGAAAAATTGTTTCCAACAAATCTAATCACGTACATGATTCAACTCCCACCAAAATACTTGTTTAGCTCAGCAAAAGAAAACCTGTTTCCACTCAGATTTGGCAACACATTTATTATAAACTATTTAACATCTGATTAGCCCTGAGAGATTAAACAATCCGATCATTGACTTCGCTTCCCCATTACTACCACGTAAATTCCTGAGACCCTACTTCATCATCCACCATAACGCTAGACGGCAAGATGAGTTCCCCAACCCACCATGTTCGTCTAGCTCAAGCTCACCGGACGGCGTGGCCCTGCTCCCTACATACCCTGGCCACACCTTCCCTCCGCCGTGTTGAGCAACCCGCACCACTCCATACAAAAGTACATGTCATGATGGATGCATAGGATCTCCCACAACAAAATCAGAGATCTGGAGGGCTAGTTCATAAACAATCTAATGCAGTAGGGATCTATTCATAATTTCTAGAAAAGTTGTAGGGTAAATTACAAAATGCCAAAAATCCTCAATGCTATTTAGCCCTAGCACCGATCTTGGCACCGTTTTTTTTCTTCCCTATTCCCTTTGCTCTCCTCCCCCTCTTCTCCAACTCCGGCGTCGGTGAGGCCATGCTAGCACGCCGGCAGCCACCACCGTCTCAATCATGCCATCCCTTTGCCCATCTCCCTTGCAGCCTTCCTCCATTAGTCATCGCCAATACATCACCACGGCCAACTCCGCCTACCCCCAAATCCTGCCGCCATCCATCCCTCTCTCCCCCCATCACGCCTTCACACCAAGCGCCATCACCCTATGGCCGTCATCCACACAGCCACTGCCTTCCTTCCTCTGCCAAGCCACCAAGACCACGTTGCCGCTATCCATCTATGACCATCCAGGTGTAAGATCGAGAAGGCCAACTAGAGAGGGCAAGTGAATAGGTGGTCTAAAAAATTCTCTTCCAATTATTATCAATTCTATTTGTTTAAACCAAGTATATAATGCGGAAGATTAACTCAAATTGGTTTGGCACAAATAGAGCCTAAATCAATTATGTTGATCTAAGTGCACCAACACCTTAAGGCTATATCAAGGTTTGCAAATCTAGGATGACAAGCAATCAATTTAATTGTATGAATGTAAATTGAGCACAAGAAAACCACAATTGACACCGTTCCTTTTTACTGTGGTGTTCGAAGACTTATCGGTCTCCTTAGTCCACGTTGAGGTAAGCTCAAACGAATTGGACTGGATCCATGAATTAAGCATTTCACCTCAAATCCACTAGTGGTAATTCTTTCCCGCTCCGTGTAGGTGAGCTCCAACCTTCACACACGCCGGGCCTTCTTAGAAACTTCTTCGAGAAGATTACCAGGCACGATGCCTCCAAAGCCATCTAGGAGTCGGCAACCTCCAAGAGTAACAAGTCAAGCCCCTTACTTTACTCTCACCATATGCAATGAATGCACAAGCTCAAGTGGATACGAAATCCACCTCTAGATACAACATATGCAACTAGAGGCCTCTCTTCTTGCTTACAAGATGCAACACATGCACATTCAAGAGGAGAAGCTCACACTAGCTCAAGAGAGTGAAATGAAGTGACAAATGTTGTCTTCCAACCAGCCAAGGGGGTATTTATAGCCCACACCACAAATCTTGGCGCTCTCTGAAAAAAACGCACCGCCCCATAAATTCAGAACTTCCAGGGTTCGGTAATACTACTCAGGAGTTGCAGTCATACCACGCTGCAGTAGTTCCACCGTTCAAACTCTAGTACTACCATTTTCTAGAGAAACAGAAGAGTTTCAAAGGAACTCTCTAGAAAAAACTTACCACCAACTAAACATTGGCACTTCTGGGTTGTGGTACTACCGCACATACCGTCCGGTCATACCGCATTGTGGTAGTTCTGCCAATTTCACACCGGTACTATCGATTTTCCTGACAAAGCATAGTTGGATTTAGAATCCATATTCAAATGCATGCATGACCTTTGTCTCGAGCCATGTCGATCTTCTTGTCAACCTTAGCATGCATGTCCAAGTTGTCAAGCAAAATCCGAGACTAAATGTTTTAAACACTCAATAATCATGTTAGTCCCATGCACAAATAAGTGAGTATAAAACAATATAAGTCAATGTGACTATGTATGAACTATACAAGTTTTATATACTCAAAGGATATGTTCTAGAGTAGAGATCCCAATATATGTGGAAAAAGAGACATGAATCAATACTAATAAAACCATAAAATATAGGGTGAACTCCCCTAAAAGTGTGCATACAATAATGTGTAATAAAAATATATGCACATATTCAAGGTAGACTCTTTGTGGAGTTCAACGTATATTTTGGATCCAAGGAATGTAACAAGATATAAGAATATGACACTGAATGCATATCTCTATGATTTTCACCTTTTTATCCAAATGACACTAAACAATAACATACTCAACAAACGAGTTAGCCTCACATTTATATTTATCATTAAAGAGTTAAGCTCATATTTTGATTTATCATTAATTATCCAAACCAATCTAATTGGAGCTTGAACTTACAATCTCCCCTTCTTGGTGATTGATGACAAATTCATTATTAATGACAACATTTGGATACAAATCAACATATGATAGGAATTTAAGCTATTTAACTATATCCATGCATATCACTAAACAATTCGGGCATTATGCATATGAGAATGACATGTTTATGCACATGATGTATATAGAACGCTATGTGTATGAATAATATGCTTCTCCTCAAGACATGCACTAAATAAGGTGAAATCACAAGACAATATATCAATCATCCAAATGTAGCAATAATCACAAAAATTCTCCCCCTTTTAGCATTAATCACCAAAAATGCAAAATAAAGTTAAGACAATATGGAGTCTTTCCAAAATAAAGAGATTGGCAATGAATTTATCTTAAATCAGTCATAAAGAGTATAAAATAGATACATATGACCAATTTGGGATTTGATTTCTACAATTTTTTTTAATAGAAGCCAAGAATTTCACAAACTCCCCTTTTTATGGCCTAAAAGAGAAAAATAATTTAAACCGAGGCCATACCGCCATACTTGAGTAAGCAAGGAAAGGGCATTTGACCATGATTTGTTTTTTTTTTGTCGCAATGAGTTATTACCACACGGTTTATTGCAACGCTTAGCAAAGATTTTAATTTCGTTGTAAAATATACATATTGCAACGAATTTAATCTTAATATAACAATTAATTTCATTGCCATGATTATATTTCCTTGCAGTACGATCAGGGCACATTGCATAAGTGAATCATGAATACATTGTACAGCAATCAAATGCACTGGAGCATCCGACGAGCATAAGGGTTTGACGGCTAGAACGAGAACAGACTGTACAGAACTGTCTGTGTTTCTTCTGTCTATCCTTGCACGTTCAGGACAGGTGTGGCTTGTTGCCTGCTCCCTCCTAAATCCTAATTGTATGATCATGCATTGGTGCGTCTATACTTGATTACTGTATATACTGTGGCTCCATGCAACGAGAGTAAATTATATGAACATACTTAGAACGAAGGAATTTCACATGAATTTATTGAGGAAACAACTTAATTTCTGCAGGAATGAGATGAAGCTCCCCATGTTCCAAAGGAGCATAACATTTTTGTTTGAGACATACCTGTGGTTTAAATTCCTTGTCCTTTCTAAAAATTTCGATTTTCTTTTGTGGGCGCAAAACAGCTGATGTACCTTCAAGATCCTGGGAAAGTAGCTCGCCAACATCGTAAAAGCAGAGAAATTACATTGCAAATGAGCTCGACTTCTAAATGACAGCACAAATGTGTGAGGCTAACTGATCAAAGACATGGTTGGTGTCTGATTGGATGCTTGTATGTCTTTTGTTTCATGTCACCCGTATCTATGTACGTCGATCTTGTGATATCGCTTCTAGCATTGCATGTGTACGATGTCCGTTGTCCAACCATTTCAGAACAAGGAGATATTAATTTATTGCCTCAAAAAGGAGGAGATTCCAACTACGCCACGTACTACAAAAACAGTTTCGAATCTGTTCTTCTCGTAGTTGGTAAGTGTAGAAACTTCCCATCCAATTATTGCTTCTAATTTAACTTGAATTTGTTCCCTTTTTGCCATTCATTTCTTTGGTGGATCGACTACATATAATCTAGAGTATATGTTTGGCTTGACTCGTGTTAGCTTACCAAACTTTTCTGATCGAAGCTGATTGGAACATCCAGGTAGTTAACCATATAGAATAATATGACAAAGGAAATTGAAGACTTTAGTTAGTTAATTTCTGTGCTTTTATTAATGAAGTACTTCTTTGTGACAAGTGCTTAGATTCTTTGGACTGTTTACATTTTGATTGTATAAGTTTGTTTTTGTTCCATCCTTTTATTAGTGTTCTTTAATTCAGTGGGCACCGTTTCAGTGGAGTTGGTGTGCATGTACCTGCACCCGTGTACCGGCCTATATATGGTGCTATATATATGCATATACATAACCTCCAAACAATCATGCAACAAGATATATTTGTTACATCTATAGCATTAAGGCTAAATAGTAGGCATTCTTATACCCTTTGTCATGAGAGGACTAAGTGGAGCAAGCAATGGAGGAGCTGAAAATGAGAGAGAGGAGAGGGAAAAGTAATTATAGATGAACGAGATCCCTCTTACAAGTGCCCATGTGGCCATATATATACACAGAAGAGAGGGGCAGACAATTCCCCACCTTGCCCCTTAGATATGTATTTGGAGTAGGGGTATCATGGTAAATTTTCTTGGTACAATTTGATAATTGATATATACATATGCGCGTATTCCCTAGGGCTCACTATGCATTCCTAGTGGAATAAGGAGTTAGGGAACCCTTACAATGGTACTCCCTCGATCGTCGGCAACCTCTGATGTCCCAAGGGACAAGTGAACACCCTAGGTTTTTGCCCTGGTCCCTCAAGAGTTGGGATGCCCAAAGACTTTAGGTGATGATAGCACGGAGCCTGTGGAGGTGAGGTCGTCGAGGCTGAGCCGCATTGCCAAGGGATAGCCTTCAAGGTAGGCGATGTACCGGAGCAGAGCCTATGGAGGTAGAGTCATTGATGCCGGGTTGCACTGCCAATGCATGGCCTTCGAGGCAAGTGGTCTGCTGGAGTGGAGCCTATGGAGATGAAATCATTGATGGTGAGTCGCACTGTTGAGACATGGCCTTCGAGGTAGACAGTGTGCCGGAGCGGAGCCTGTGGAAGTGAAGTCATCGATGCCGGGTTATGCTACCGAGGCATGGCCTTCAAGATAGGCGGTGTGCTAGAGTAGAGCCTGTGGAGGCAAAGTCGTCAACACTGAGCCCACTACCAAGGCATGGCCTTCGAGGCAGGAGGTGTGCTGGAGAAGAGTCTCTAGAGGCAAAGTTGTTGATGCTGGACCTGTCGAGTTGGGCTGTCGCATGATGAGGTCTTCCTATCGAGGCAAGGGACTCCCTAGTCACCGAGGCATGGCCTACAAGGTGGAAGGGGTTGTGTTGTCGAGCGCAAAATATTGCGTAGTAGAGCACGTGATGAGGTCCTCCTACCGAGGTGGAGCCTTTGAGGGGGGGGGGGACTCCCTAATTACTGAGGCATGACCTACGGGGCGAAGAGAGTTGCATGGCAGCACGTAAACTATTGCACAGCGGAGCACATGATGAGGTCCACCTACCAAGGCATGGACTCCCTAGTCATTGAGGAATGGCTTACAAGGTGAAGGGGGTTACGAGGCATGGCTTGATGAGGTCCTCCTACCGAGGTGGATGCCTTGAGAGGGGGATACCTTCAAGGCGGGGACATGGTAGCAGCTGAGGCATGGCCTACAAGACGAAGGGGGTTGCACAGTAGAGCACAAAATTTTGCACAGTAGAGCGTAAGATGCGGTCCTCCTATTGAGGTGGAGCCTTTGAGATACGGGACTCCCTGGTCGCTGAGGCATAGCCTATTATGCGAAGATGGTTGCACGGTAGTGCACAAAATATTGCGCAATGGAGTGCATGATGAGGTCCACCTGCTGAGGAGGAGGCCTCAAGGTGGGGGACTACCTAGTCACCGAGGCATTGTCAATGAGGTGAAGGGGGTTGCATGGTAGCGCGCACAATTTTGTGCAGTGGAGCACATGATGAGGTCCTCCTTCCAAGGTGGGGGATTCCCAGTCGTTGAGGCATAGCCTACGAGGCAAAGTGGTTTGCATGGCAATGCGCAAAAATTTGTGCAGTGAAGCACATGATGAAGTCCTCTAGCTGAGGCGTAAGTCTCGAGGTGAGGGTTCTCCCTAGTTGCCAAGGCATGGCCGATGAGGTGAAGGGGGTTACGCTACAACGTGCAAAGTTTTGCGCAGTGGAGCGTATGATGGGATGTATGCTGTGGGTGCAAAGCCATGCGTGGTGGTTTTAGTTTATATACATTGAGCACTTGCATGGGGTGTCGAGGTGTATGCTAGGGCTCTTGGGCCATGTGTGCCGGTTTTTGTTTATACACTGAGTATTTGCATGGGGCGTTGAGGTGTACACCTAGGCATGGATCCATGTGCGACGATTTTAGTTTATGCACCGAGCACTCACGTGGGGTGTCGAGGTGTACACTAGGGCTTCTGGGCCATGCGCTGTAGTTTTAGTTTATACACTGAGTACTCGTGTATAGGGTGTTGAGGTGTACGGGGCATGGCGCCATGAGCAGTGGCTTTAGTTTATACACCAAGCACTCGCATGGGGTGTCGAGGTGTATGCTGGGGTATGGAGCCATGCGCTGTAGTTTTAGTTTACACACTGAGCACTCACATTAGGTGTCGAGGTGTACGTAGGGGCTCCTAGGCCATGCACGGTAGTTTTAGTTTATACACCGAGTACTTGTGTGGGGCGTCAAGGTGTACACCAGGGCTCCTAAGCCATGTGTGGTAGTTTAAGATTATACACCGAGCACTTGTGTGAGGCATTGAGGTGTACGTCGGGGCTCCTGGGCCATGCGTGGTGGTTTTAGTTTATACACCGAACACTCATGTGGGTCTCCAAGGTGTACGTTGGGGCGTGGAGCCATGCGTGGCCATTTTAATTTATAAACTGAGCACTTGTGTGGGGGCATCAAGGTGTACGCCAAGGAGTGGAGCCATGTGTGGCAGTTTTAGTTTATACATTGAGCACTCATGTAGGGCATCAAGGTGTATGTCAGGGCGTGGAGCTATGCATGACGGTTTTAGATTATACACCAAGCACTCGCATGGGGCGTCGAGGTGTATGCCAGGGCTCCTGGGCCATGCGCGAGCTTTCGGGACAAGCCTGTGCGAGGGGGGCCGCGTGAATGAAGGTGGCTTCATTTTGAGAAAAGGGTGTGCGACCGGTGAGCCTTTAGGATGAGGACACACGAGCATTAGTGATGGGAACGGGTCCCGATCTTCCAACAGGTTCTGGGTAAGTTCGATTTGGTGGAGGCGCGACACAAATCGATCCGGCTTCCGAACGACACGTTCCGAACCCCGCAATCGCAGCACCACGTCTCCTCAGGTTATCAACCGTGCGCAGCCCGGTTGACCTCGCCAAGAAGGCTAATCCTCGCCTGCGAATCGAAGAACACAAGCAAGAACAAGGAAGAACACAACTGAATTGCAGATGGATAGATTTAGCACTCGAAAGTTGGGGTCTCACAAACCGATGAACGGCGAATCTGTTCAAAGACAAATCAATCTAAGCAAAACCCAAACCCTAATGGTGGGGGTGGCGGCTGGATATAAAGGAGTTAGGGGCGTGCAAAACCCCTGGACGCGCCCCTAATGGGCTCCAACACGATACAAAGCCGATCGGCCCAAAAGACGGTGGCGCAGCACCCTGACAGATTCTGAACGCCCAATTGTTTCGACGATTACCGTTGACTCAGAAGGAATTTTGACATGGGACCAAAGCCATTGGAAAGGTGGTCTTCTCAGCTTTCCATACATATGTAGAACGTCCAAAACGGAGTCCGGATGCGATCTGGGCGTCCGTTTTAGTGCGAACTGGTCCTGGACTCCGAATTGGATTCGAAGTCGGTTTGAGTTGGGCCTCCAACATGATTCGACCGTCCTTGCTGGACTTGTGCGCCCCGTAGCCCTTCTCCAAGTACTTCCAGGTCCTCTCCATGGTTCCTAATCATAATTAAATCATTAGGTAGCAATCTATTCTCAAATGAACAAAAAGAAGTACTTAGGAACGAGCTCACCTGTAAATTCAATTGTCGGGCGCGAGCTCTAGTGATTGGTCCTTGAATGTCAAGTGGAGGAGTGTTGTGTGTAACCGAAGAAGTGATGTCCTCATCATCCTCCCCCTCTTGAAGCGGAGTTGTCCTCAACTCAGCCTCATCTTCATCTCCCAAGTATGGTTTCAAATCTGAAATGTTAAAGGTGGGACTAACCCCAAACTCGGGAGGCAACTCAAGTGTATATGCATTATCATTTATCTTCTCAACTATCTTAAAAGGACCAGCAGCTCGAGGCATCAATTTTGATTTTCTTAACTCAGGAAATCTATCCTTTCTCAAGTGCAACCAAACAAAATCACCCGGTTCAAGTTTAACTTCCTTTCTACCTTTACTACCAGCAATCCTATATTTGTCATTCATTTTTTCAATGTTGGCCTTAGTAGTCTCATGCATTTTGACAATAAAATCAGCACGCGCCTTAGCATCATTATGAACTCTCTCACTAGTTGGCAAAGGTAAAATATCAATAGGGGCACGGGGATTGAATCCATACACTACCTGAAAAGGACTTACCTTGGTGGTGGAGTGTTCCGCTCGATTATAGGCGAACTCAACATGCGGCAAACACTCTTCCCACAGCTTCAAATTGTTCTTCAAAATAGCTCTCAACATGGTAGACAATGTGCGGTTCACCACCTCAGTTTGGCCATCAGTTTGTGGGTGACATGTTGTAGAGAACAACAACTTTGTACCCAACTTGTTCCATAGAGTACGCCAAAAGTGACTCAAGAACTTGACATCACGATCTGAAACAATAGTAGAAGGCATACCATGCAAACGAACTATCTCTTTGAAAAAGAGGTCAGCAATATGAACGGCATCATCGGTTTTATGACATGGTATAAAGTGAGCCATCTTAGAAAAGCGATCCACAACAACAAAAATGCTATCCCTCCCCCTCTTAGTCCTGGGCAACCCTAAAACAAAGTCCATAGAAATATCTGCCCACGGAATAGAAGGAACAGGAAGAGGCATATATAAACCATGTGGATTCAAGCGAGACTTAGCTTTTTGACATGTAGTGCAGCGAGCAACAAACCGCTCAACATCTCGCCTCATCTTTGGCCAAAAGAAGTGTGTGGCCAGAACATTCTCTGTCTTCTTAGCACCAAAATGTCCCATCAAACCGCCTCCATGCGCCTCCTGCAACAACAAAAGACGAACGGATCCAACTGGAATGCATAGGCGGTTAGCTCTAAACAAATATCCATCATTGATCACGAATTTATTCCATGCTTGTCCCTCTTTACAATGCAACAACACATCCTTAAAATCAGCATCAAAAGCATATTGCCCTTTAATAGTTTCAAGACCAAAAATGCGACAATCAAGTTGAGACAACATGGTATAGCGTCGAGACAAAGCATCAGCAATCACATTATCCTTCCCTTTCTTGTGTTTAATGACATAAGGAAAAGATTCAATAAATTCAACCCACTTAGCATGTCTACGATTCAAATTGGTTTGACTACAAATATGCTTAAGTGATTCATGATCGGAATGAATGACAAATTCTTTAGGCCATAAATAGTGTTGCCACGTCTCTAAAGAACGAACAAGAGCATACAATTCTTTATCATATGTGGAATAATTAAGAGCAGGACCATTCAATTTTTCACTAAAGTAGGCAACAGGTTTGCCTTCTTGCATCAAAACACCACCAATACCAATTCCGCTAGCATCACATTCCAGCTCAAAAGTCTTACCGAAATCCGGAAGTTGGAGCAATGGTGCGTGTGTAAGCTTGTCCTTCAAAAGATTAAAGGACTCCTCTTGTGATGGCCCCCAATGGAACACGACGCCCTTCTTTGTCAACTCAATCAATGGCGTCGCAATGGTGCTGAATTCCTTGACAAAGCGGCGATAAAATCCTGCAAGGCCAAGAAAACTCCGCACTTGGGAGACCGTTGTGGGCGTGGGCCAACTCCATATCGCCTCCACCTTGGCTCTATCAACCTCAATTCCCTGTGGAGTCACAACATAGCCAAGAAAAGAGACTCAATCCGTGCAAAAGGTGCACTTGTCAAGGTTACCAAACAAACGCGCATCTTTCAAAGCATTAAAAACAGCACGTAAGTGATTCAAATGTTCATCCATGGACTTGCTATAAATCAAGATACCATCAAAGTAAACAACCACAAATTTGCCAATGAAAGGACGTAAAACCTCGTGCATTAATCTCATGAAAGTGCTAGGTGCATTAGTTAAACCAAAAGGCATGACTAACCACTCATACAAGCCGAACTTAGTTTTAAAAGCAGTTTTCCATTCATCGCCAAGTTTCATTCTTATTTGGTGGTATCCACTACGCAAGTCAATCTTTGTGAAAATTATAGCACCACACAACTCATCAAGCATGTCGTCTAGCCTAGGAATAGGATGACGATACCTTATAGTAATGTTGTTAATGGCTCTACAATCTACACACATACGCCAAGATCCATCTTTTTTGGGAACCAAAAGAACAGGAACAGCACAAGGACTAAGGCTCTCACGTACGTACCCACGGTCCAAAAGGTCTTGGACTTGTCGCTGAATCTCCTTAGTCTCTTCGGGATTGGTCCTGTACGCCGCACGATTTGGCAAACTCGCTCCAGGGATCAAGTCAATCTGTTGTTCAATCCCTCGAATAGGTGGAAGTCCTGGAGGTATCTCATCAGGGAAAACATCTCTAAACTCCTGCAAAAGGTTAGTGACAGGAGCAGGCAAAGTGCAAGGCATATTATCAAGAGAAAATAAAGCATCTTTGCACACAAAAGCATAACATGTATCATTAACATCATCAATTTCAGCAAGGTCTGATTTTGTGGCAAGCAGAACAGAATTTTTTAAATGGATTACTTGCTGTTTTTCAGATTTATCATGTTCCTTTGCATCATTAGCAGCAGTAATTCTCTCCCTATCGGCCTCTATTATCTCAACTGGGGTCAAAGGCAGTAAAGTAACTTTCTTTCCCTTATGCATAAAAGTGTATTTGTTACTACTACCATGGTGTAAAGCATCATTATCAAATTCCCAAGGTCTACCCAATAAAAGAGAGCATGCTTGCATGGGAACCACATCACAATCAACATGATCAGCATAACCCCCAATGGAAAAATGGACTCGGCATGTTTGTGTTACCTTAGCTTTTCCAGAATCATTTAACCACTGAATATGGTATGGATGTGGATGTGGTCGCGTGGTCAAGCCAAGCTTCTTGACCAAATCAGAACTCACCAAGTTGTTGCAGCTTCCTCCATCAATGATGACACGTGCACACCGGTTCTTGATTGCGAAGAAAGTCTGAAACAAATTATGGCGTTGAAGCTTGTCGGTTTGTTCTACCTGTGTGCTGAGGACTCGCTGCACAATGATGCTCCGTAGCGTCGCTGTGGATGCCCCACCAAGGACCAGGTCATCATCACCACCGCCAGTGTCATCCGAGGCAGCAGCAACATCATCATCTAAAACCAGGTGCTGAATTTCTGTCACCTAAAACTGTGCTCTTTCTTTTTTTTTCTTTTTTTTCTTTTTTTTCTTTTTTTCTTTTAGGCACGGAACTCAGGTGCCTTTGCTCTCAGGCAAAACCAGGTGCTGAAATTTTTCTTTTTTGTTTCTTTTTTCTGTTATTTTTTTCACAAAGCAGAGCACAGAAATAGGAACTACACAAAGTTTCACCTCAATCTAATGTAAGGTGTGGCCTACAGAAAATAATTAATGTGCAGGAAATTCGGTGAATCAATTTCGGAGCTCGAGTACTGCACTTTCCAGGCCGAATTCGGGCAAAATAAATTCGCCGAAACCCGATGTTGTCAGGTCGGTTTCGGATGCAAAATTTAATTTCACCCAATTTCAAAAAAAAATCTCCTGATTTCGAGTCCGTATGCAAAAGTTATGGCCGTTTGAAGATGGGACTCCGAGTTATGGTTTCTGTGGAGGCCAAAACGAAATCGGGTGGAGGGAATTGGTGGAAATTGGTGGCGGAAGCTCGGGGAATGGTGGGGGATGGTGGTGTGTGATCACGAGACGTGAAGGATGACTCAAACAGAGGGTGGGATATGGGTGGGAAAACAAAAACAGAGGGTGGAAAACGCGATGGATGACGGCTAGGGTTTGTATGAAAGAGATGTAGCGGAAGCAAGACAACCCGAAACAAAACACGATCTAAACCAGCAACACAACTCGACTAAGGACACAAACTCAACACTACGGACTCTGGAATCAAATTGTGCAAAGGCTAAACGAGATCTAGGACAGGAAACAACCTATAACTACAATTTTTTTGTAGGGCTTTTTCATGGACTCTAGGACGAAACCGAAAACAACAAAGGAGGGTAACGCGAACCTGAAGGAACACCTGAAGCTCTGATTACCACTTGATGGGAACGGGTCCCGATCTTCCAACAGGTTCTGGGTAAGTTCGATTTGGTGGAGGCGCGACACAAATCGATCCGGCTTTCGAACGACACGTTCCGAACCCCGCAATCGCAGCACCACGTCTCCTCAGGTTATCAACCGTGCGCAGCCCGGTTGACCTCGCCAAGAAGGCTAATCCTCGCCTGCGAATCGAAGAACACAAGCAAGAACAAGGAAGAACACAATTGAATTGCAGATGGATAGATTTAGCACTCGAAAGTTGGGGTCTCACAAACCGATGAACGGCGAATCTGTTCAAAGACAAATCAATCTAAGCAAAACCCAAACCCTAATGGTGGGGGTGGCGGCTGGATATAAAGGAGTTAGGGGCGTGCAAAACCCCTGGACGCGCCCCTAATGGGCTCCAACACGATACAAAGCCGATCGGCCCAAAAGACGGTGGCGCAGCACCCTGACAGATTCTGAACGCCCAATTGTTTCGACGATTCCCGTTGACTCAGAAGGAATTTTGACATGGGACCAAAGCCATTGGAAAGGTGGTCTTCTCAGCTTTCCATACATATGTAGAACGTCCAAAACGGAGTCCGGATGCGATCTGGGCGTCCGTTTTAGTGCGAACTGGTCCTGGACTCCGAATTGGATTCGAAGTCGGTTTGAGTTGGGCCTCCAACATGATTCGACCGTCCTTGCTGGACTTGTGCGCCCCGTAGCCCTTCTCCAAGTACTTCCAGGTCCTCTCCATGGTTCCTAATCATAATTAAATCATTAGGTAGCAATCTATTCTCAAATGAACAAAAAGAAGTACTTAGGAACGAGCTCACCTGTAAATTCAATTGTCGGGCGCGAGCTCTAGTGATTGATCCTTGAATGTCAAGTGGAGGAGTGTTGTGTGTAACCGAAGAAGTGATGTCCTCATCAATTAGGGACAATACCGCTTGAGCAAAGGTGGTTTCATTGCGAGCAAAGGGTGTACGGTAGCCTTCAACTCCTCTGTTAGAGCCTGTTGCACATCTAATCATTCAGTCCCCATGAACAACGCTAACTGGTATAGCATTAAGGCTATATATTGGGTATTCTCATACCCATTGTCATGAGGGAACCAAGCAAAGGAGGAGCCGAAAATAAGAGAAGAGAGGGAATAGTTCATTGTGGATGAGTGCGATCCCCCTTACAAGTGCCCATGAGGCCATATATATAGAGGAGAGGGGAGGCAATTCCCCACCTTGCCCCTTGGATACATATTTAGAGTTAGGGGTGGAAACGGATCGAATATGAATCAAATAGTGCCCTTATGTATTCATATTTTGTGAACGAATACACACATGAATTCGAATATTCTCGAATACAAATACAATCGAATATTATAACGAATACAAATTCGAATTGAATATCTACTCATTTTGGTCGAATTTAGATATCCTCATAACTTATGTAGTATGAAGATATTAATAACATTTTATCCCCGTACAATTATACTTAATCATTCTAATTCATTTACTTCACCTAAAGAAACGTGAATTCACATTGAATTAAAAATATGTATATTGCTTTGTCAAATACGAATACGTATACAAATAGTCTGGATAAAATAATATTTCAGATGGTAAAAGTTCATACCATATTCGTATTCATATTTTTATGCGAATTCAAATACAAATAGGAGAAAATTATTAATTAGATGAAAAATCTATACCGTATTCATATTATATCGAATACGGTAACCAAATAATATGAATAATTCATATCCATTTCCCACCCCTATTTAGAATAGGGGAATCATGGTACATTTCTCTTGGTACAATTTGGCAATTGATTTATACATATGCATGTAATTCCCAGGCTCACTATGCATTCCCAATGGTCTTAGGGTTGGGGCACCCCTACTTTGTTTTTCCCTATCCTTTTATTAGTATTCTTTAATTCAGTGGGCACTATTTCAGTGGAGTTAGTGTGGATGTACTGCACCCGTGCATCGGCCTATATATGGTGCTATATATGTACATACATAACCACCAAACACTACAACAAAAAGGCTAATATTAGTACCTCATCACATACAGTTAACCATAGCCATCAGTATTAAATACAATCACATATGATTTTGGTTTATAGACCATCTGTGTTGCTGCTAGTACTAAAAACCATCTATGAAGAGGTGATATCACAGACAATTCATGGTGAACACCGTCTGTAAAGTATCATAGACGGTTATTAACAAGAACAGTCTGTTAAACAGATGGTTTGTATTAAAAACTGTATGTGATAATTTCTCTTATTAATTACAGACCAGTCGACCCTCACAGAACTGCCTTAAATTCTAGATCTGTTCTCACAGTCTGTCGCTTTGAGAAGGTGGGGGCTTTGAGGCCATTTGGTGAAAGGGGTATGCGGATTTGGTAAGAGTGATTGTTGATCCATTAAGTTCTTAACTATGTATGGTTAGTAATTTGTTTCTAATAATTGCATTATATTTTAGATCTAGCTTTTGGAAAGGAGAATTGAAGATGTCCAATTTAGATCTAGCTTGATGTAGAGAGAAGATTATTTACATCTAACATAATTTAGGGTTTATCCAATTTAAACTCTATTTCTACTTAATTCAATTCAATTAATTATTCTTACTACATATGCGTAATGTAGGACCAAAACTGGATGCATGTTAGGAACCACATGAGTGAAGTTCATTAATGATGTGTCTGCTTTACAAGAGCTACTGAGGAGGATATGTTGACTATGAGACTCTAAAGATGTTTAAAAACTGAGCGCAGATTGAAGGGCAGTTGATTCGAAGGGGTTTCAAAAAGGGGTATGCACGTTGGACTAGTCAGTGAAGAGCAAATTACACAGGAAAGTAGTAATAATGATATCACCGATGAAGTCAACGATATAATGCTAGATGATGTCGATTGTGGTTCTGATTCGGATGACTACATGATGACAATCTAGATCAAATGCTTCGCGATGCAGAAGGAAACTGTGATGAGAGAGAATATGTTAAATTTCGAGGCTTGATGGAAGACTCGGAGAAACCTTTGTTCACGTGCTGCAAGTCAAAGTACACGAGGTTGTCAATCATGCTTGAACCATTGAAATTGAATGCAAGCAACGATTAGTCTGACAAGAGTTTCACGGCGCTGTAGGTCTTTTAGTGGACATGCTTCTGGAGAGAAACGAGCTGCCTAAAATCACCTACAAAGACAAGAAGGTTCTTTGTCCATTGGGAATAGAAGTACAAAGAATACATGCATATCTGAATGACTGTATCCTTTACCGTAAAAAGTATGCAAACATGTATATATGTCCGGTGTGCAACGCATCCTGATAGAAATGTAAGAATCAATCGGATGACAGGAGGGAGTAGAGATGAAGAAATGACCTCCTACTAAGGTGGCATGATATCTTTCTGTAATTCCCCGTTTGAAGCAGTTTTTTATGAGCCCAAGGAGGCAAAACTGCTGTGTTGACACTCGAAGGACTGTAAGAAGGATGGAATGCTAAGACACCTTGTTGATTCCGCTCAGTGGAGAAACATTGATACTAGGTTTGCAGACTTTGGTGCAGAACTGAGGAATATAAGGTTTGGATTGAGTACAGATGGAATGAATCCTTTCAGTAACATGAGCAGGGGACATAGCACTTGGCTCGTGGCTCTCTATATCTACAACTTTTCTTCTTGGTTGTGTATAAAATGGAAGTATATTTTGCTATCAATACTTATCCAAGGGTCGAAGCAACATGAGAATGCTGTTAATGTGTTCCTAGCACTGTTGGTGGAACATCTAAAAATACTGTGGATCGAAGGGGTACAAGCATGGGATGCATACAAATGAGAGAACTTTACTTTACGCTCCTTGTTATTCTGCACCATAAATAATTATTCTGCCCTTACTAACCCATCGGACCAAAGTACAAAAGGGGCCAAAGCCTATATTCACTGCTCAGATGATATTGAGAGCGTGTGGCTAAAGCACTCGC
This sequence comes from Dendrocalamus latiflorus, assembly GCA_017311315.1. Taxonomy (NCBI): domain Eukaryota; kingdom Viridiplantae; phylum Streptophyta; class Magnoliopsida; order Poales; family Poaceae; genus Dendrocalamus; species Dendrocalamus latiflorus. The sequence continues at coordinate 13,272,192 of CM029613.1, forward strand.
ACAAAACCATGTACACGCATCACCGTAGATTCCTTCGAAGGGCTCACCCATACCGCAGGATGAAGAAATAATTCGATAGAGAGAAGGATGACAGTTCAGCTCTAAGGCATTTAGAGGTCTATGATATGTTTAAAGATTTAGATGTTGTGTTCAGAAAGGAACGTAAATCGAGGACCCATGAGAAGAACATCTGCAAGAGATCAATATTTGGTACTTACCTTATTGGGAGTACCTAGAAGTTCACCACTGCATCGACGTCATGCACGTAGAGAAGAATATATGTGATGACTTGATTGATTTCTTACTGAACATTCATGATAAAACAAAGGGTGGTGTCAACGCACGACTTGACTTAATTGATATCGACATCAAACCTGAGTTAGTATCGATAAAGACTAATAAAGGATGAACATACATTCCCCCTGCTTGTTATACTCTGTCCAAGGCCAAGAGAACTGAACTGTGCCAGTACTTGCATTGTGTAAAAGTTTCGTCTATTTACTTCACCAATGTAACATCCTGAAAAATCTGAATTTGAAAATATGAATTTCTTGAATTATTTTTGCAATGTATTCTATTGGAATTTAGATTTTATGGTGCTTTCCTGAATTTGGTTCCAAATAGTTAAAAAGTTCAAGAGAGAAACCAACATGATCAAATAATAGAGAAATAAAATCTAAAAATTTGAATCTGAAAAGATGATCCAGAAAGGAGGGAGAGAATTGAATTAAAATATAAAATTTTTGATATTGACAAAAGTATTACAATGGGGCAACAAAAATACATAAATAAATTATATGCAAAAAGGTATACAAAGCCTAGCACATTGAGCAAGACATAAAAGTATATTTATACAAACAAATAGGCATGAAGGAAATATGTATATATATACATGTATATGAAATGAATGGGCAAATAAATGAAGATGTATATATAGGTGTATGTATAAATATATATAAATGAAATAAATATATATACCTATGCAAAAATACAAACAAATATATATATATATATATATGTGTGTGTGTGTGTGTGTGTACCTACAATACATCAACAATAAAAATAAAATTAAAAAAAAAGAATCGGAGGGAGCCAGGCCGGCCAAATGGCACGGCCCAGCCCACTCCACCCCGCGCCTTTCTCCCTCTGCGCAGCGGGCCCGCGCCCCGCCCGCACCTTCTCCTGCCGCCGCGTGGCCCGAACACTGGCTTCCCCTCCCGACCGTTCCCTCTAGCCAGTGGACCCGGCCTCCTCCCGCGCGGCCATCCCCTCTTCCTGCTTTCTTTTTCTTCCCGATGCGCACGTTTTCCTCCCATTTGCTCAGCGCACGCCTCCTCCTGACAATCATGCCCGCACCGCTTAACTTTTCTACCGTGCGCTGCGTCGTCAGGCTCCGCCTCGTCCTGTTGCTGCCCCCTGCCATGCGCCTACCCCATCCCGTTGCCTCACCCGCCGCTGCTCCGCCGCTCGCTGACATGACTTGTCAAGCGAGCCTCCCGATGCCAGCCCTATCCCCCCATCTACAAGAGCCGCTGAGCCTGCTAAACCCTTCCCCGAGCTCTCTACTTCCTCCCATAGCTTGCAATCGGACGCCCACCGCACGTAGCTCGCCAGCGCCCTCATGTCCCCCAACTCCGACGACCACCCTCCCCGTCGAACTACGCCGCTAGAGTCCGATTCCCCGCACCCGAGCCACCTCTAGGACCTAGCGAAATCATCTCCAGCCTCGCCCGAGCTTCCTGTGGACGGAATCCCGCCGGCGCCGAAGTCCTCCCCAAACCGCCGCCAGTCCGCGCCGCCAGACCGCCCTAGACCCCCTCCGGCTCAGTGAACTCCACGGTGAGCTTCCCCGCGGCGCCCTCATGCTTCCACTCCCTCCCAACTTCGCCCTCTTCTACCCCAGCACCGGTGCCCCCAATTCATCCCCGCCTCTGGCCGCTCGCGCCGACGCCGGCAACCTCCGACGCCCCCACGGCCCCGTTGACCCCACCAACATCTTCACCATCCGCGGGGGAACCCGTTTTGCGGGTCTCCGGCGCCTCCCCGGCCGGTCCTCACCGGCGGCAACGCTGCCAGGCGTGCGCCCCTGCCTGCCCTATTTTCGGCCGGCCGGCTGCTTTGCTTTAGTTGCCCTGCCCCGCTCCCCTTTTCAACCGTGCTTCCCTCTCAACATCACCAAAGGGGCAACAACCTAGTGGTCAGCCGAACTCGCGCTAACACTCCAGTCCATCTCTTGGGTTCGATTTCCTCTATTTGCGTATTTTTGTTTTAGTTTTTTACCCATTTCTATTAGATAATAATTAGAAGACAAATCAAGAAAGCTAGGGTAAATGATTTAAGATTAAATAAAATTTATATATGCAGCAGAATATAAAGTTTATATGCATAAGAAGCAATTAAGTGATTAAGAGAAATAGTTTAGGATTAGCTCACTAACACCTAATTAATTGAAAATTAAATTGAAGATTTCCTAGTATACCCATTGAATAAACCTTGGGAATAATTATGTGAGATATAAGTATTTAACATAAATTTAAAATGAAGGATAAAAATTTAATTATAGAGATGGAATAAAGCATTGTGTAAGGTACGATCATTAGAGATTTAATTATGGATTAGCTACTATATGTTAGGAACTTATGTGCATTAATCTTTATTTTGAGAGCTTAATTGTTCATCCAAGATATAGTGAGCAATATTAGAAGGGATGTAGTCTAGGTCCAAATCCCCATGAAATGACGATTTAGCCAATGGAAATTTTGTAAAGAATGAATCATAAATCCTTGTATAATAGCAAGGTTGTAGAATTAGCCACCGCATAGTTAAAACGTAACCCTATGCCCTAGCAACAACGAGAATCCTTTGTCGATTATAATACTCAAATTAAATTAGAGAATAGCTTTGGAGATCTAACAAAAGTTAACTAGAATGTAAATGAGACTATTTAATATTTATAATTAGACTAGCTCATGTATGCATATTAATAATTAAGTGATCAAAGAAATTATTAATAAAAAGACCGAGTCATCGTACTCTACCGCAGACCTTGCCTTAAATCACCCGAATCACCCAATAACTTATAACAAATCTAAATTGAGTTTATTCGGATTTATTTGGATCTTTTGAGTTATTTGCTTTATTTGGATTCAGTTGTTTACCGCGTAATTAGAAACTGGAGCCTAAAGATTCTACGGATCAAGCGGGAATGAGATCGATGAAGACCAGGAATTAAAGATCATCGCATGAGACAACTTTGTGTGAGCACAAGACCGCGGTAAACTGCGCCAGGCGAGTCAATACTTTGATCATGTTGAACCTACATTTTCTGCAAACTATTTTTGTTTAAATTATCAAATTGCATGTTGTTACTTTATATGCAACTACATGTTAATTTGGGATTCTAGATATATGCACCTTTTATTTAATTTGATCAATACTACATCTCCTTTGGAATATTTGATTGTGTGAACCTTGTCGCCCTAGCAAACTTATGATAGTAACTTTTCAAAAATAAGTCCCTAATTATATGCCATGCTTAGTACTGCATAGATACTCAGGGGCGTTGAAATGCCCCAAACATCATTGTCATTTTTAATCATGAGAAACTGGTTTGGACAGTCATGGTGGGAATGACTGGTATATATTTGGACACGATTATTTTATGTTCCCAAACACCCCAATTTGCTTAAATATCTGGGCGGATGGTGCGAGGGTGTGTGTGAGGTGCAGTGGATGCACAAAGTGGGTTAGTGGTAGACCGCCCAGATACCACTAAGGTCTGAATCTTGTCATGACATCCTGTGTAAAACAGTACAACCACAAGTCTGTAAAGTACAACTTGGCTAAGTAAACTTATCGAAACCCCGGACTCATCTCACTGGTAGTGGATAGAAGTGGATATGCACGGGCAAGGGGGCCCTAAGGGACACTGGTGTAGGGTGAAGTTTCCCAGCTGTTCTAACGTTGCGAAAAGTGGAGCCCGACTGCGTTAGTAACTGTGGGGAACATCCCGCGCATAGATGGGACCCACCGCAAGTGGGCAGTTTCCCATAAGATGAGATGACAGAAGGAACTAGATACTTTAAAAAGTCACTGTGATGGTCTGCTCAACCACACGACTAAGGAATCGTGTGGGGCAACGAGTTGATTGTCTCTTGTGGTGAAAGTGTACAAACTCTGCAGAGTCAAAACTATTCGAATAGCCGTGCCCACAATCAAGGACGGACATGGGAACTTAATCAGATATAGTTCTATTTCAAAATGCTTTATGGGTGGGATTGGAAAGTGGGAGGGCAGTGGAAAGCCCTAATTTGAGTTGTCCTGGGTGTCGTCCCAGTGGTAATGTAAGCGGTAATAACGCTTAAATGTTAGCATATGGTGTGGATGTCATGTAACGGTGGATGGAATCTGGATCGCTATTATTATTGCATTTTCTTGAACATTATGATTTTGTTCAAAACTGCTAGGTCTCAGGAAATTTCTATGTATTGTATTTCAAATAATGGCACTTCTATCCTTGCAAAATAAAATACAAGGGGGAATAAATAGAGTCGTGAGTAAAGGAGATAGATGTTTGTGATGAATACATAAAGATATTGGAGGATTCATGTCGATCATAAAAAGGACACGATAGAGTGGATTCTGGGATAAATACATTGGTGGATCTTAAATGAATACATAAGTTAGATAGATGATTTAAATGATTTTGGAGAATTAGGGAGTGCAAAGATATTTGCTGGATTATAACACTGATAACTAATATAAATTCTTGGGAGATATTGGCGATAATGGGATGAATAGGATTTGATCAATTACTGGATGGATGAATTGAATTTTTGGGAATTTGGAGGTATGATAACATTTATTGGAGTATAAACTTGATCAATGATATTCTTGGTGGATGAATACTAGTGAATCGTAAACCTGATAAATGATATTCTTGGTGGATGAATACTAGTGAATCGTAGACTTGATCAATGATATTTTGGTGGAGGTATACTAATGAGTTAGATAGGGATAGATGATGGGAAAATAAGGTTGATTATTGAAAGAGCAAACTATGGTTGTTGATCAACAATAAAAATGATTGGATTGTTAGGAATTTGGAATACAAAAGATATTGGTGGATTATATAATTGATGATATTAGCTGTTTGAAATTTTAGACAGCACTCAATATAGAAAGTGTGTGCTCGGTGGATTAATTAAATGATATTAGATAGATGATGCCCCTAGCTGTTTGGAGTCTTAGACAGCAATCAATTTGGAAAGAGTATATTCGGTGGTTTAAGTAATGATGACGCTCGCTGTTTGGAGTCTTAGACAGCAATCAGTGAGGAAAGTGTGTATTTGGTGGTTTAAGTCAATTATGGCAATCGCCGTGTGGGGTTTAGGTAGAATTAATAACACCATGATGAAATAATAATAATGCAACTAAAAGCGATTTTTGGCAAATAAAATAACCCGAGCCACTCCTTTGATAAGCCATGCATACTATTTATTTGCATACTATGTATTGGCTCGTGGAGCACGGTGGTTAGTGTGCTCACACTCGCTCTCATAACAAATCCAGAAGCAGGAATCAGATTACTACGCTTCGGCAATACTTTTGGTTATGATGGAGATGAAGATGACGTCGTCAAGGGCTAGGTCGTGAACCTCCAGTTGGCTGCCTGTGGGCATGTCCTAAAGGTCCCACTTGCGTGCTTCGTTCTTCGGCTGCTGCAATTTCAATGATTTCGGCCTAATCGGCCCATGAGTAAGTCTTCTACTATATTTATGCTTCCACATGATATATACTTTGATATTCAGAACTGTAATCTGTGAGCACTATCTACTGATCCAGGGAATAGTGCGGTGGAATCACAGAGTAATCCAGATTGAAAAATCTGGGTCCCTACAACCAACATGACAAAATTTGTTTCTGAGAGACTATGTGGAGGTAACCCCGTGTTTGTGATGAGTAATTGACGCTTGAGTTAGAGAGTTTGAGTTTGTTTTGGGTATTTCATGCGGGAGTACCTTCTTTTGATACTAATGTATGCTTATACTGTTTCGAGCGGTGCTATGTGATGTTTTCTTGTCTGTGATGGCTACAGGACTTTGAGGCTTGGTCGTGGCGAGGCATGGATGGCCGGACTAGGCATAGGCGGTGCTGAGGTCAAAGCGGTCGGGAGATGCCAAAGATGGCGAGGACCCGAAGTGGTTGCGAGGCGTGGACAACAAGAAAGGAGGAAGCTTCCAGGAAGGTGCAACAGGGGCATTTTGGTAAAATACGCAAGGCTGCAAAATGGAAGCAGATCTGTTTGTAGTTGATGGGTAAAGGGCTGTAGCAAACGGGTTGGAGACCCGGTAGTGAAGGCTATAAATAGAGATGGTTTAGGGTTTGGAGTAGCATGCTTGTTTTCCCTCCATCCTGGTTCCCTCCTTTCTCTTTTGTGCAAGAGTCATGTAGTGGATGTGGGCTGCCATTTCTTGTTTTGCCATTTGTGTGTGTCTCATGGTGTGAGTCCTGTGTGTGTGTCCAGGAGCATTGTGTGTGTTCTCAGTCCTGGCATATGGAGATTCCTCTCGTGTGTGTGCTCTGGATGATGAGAGGATGTTGTAATGGCTGGAGACATTGATATTATGTAATCATTCCTCTCTTTGAATCCATGTGAGAGACCTTGTGTTTGAGTTGTTATGGATTCTTTCTTTTCACTGAGTTTCTGCTTCAGTTTTTCATTCTCTGTGCTCTCTGTTCTTCCCTGATATCCTTTTGTTTTGAATGGAACTTATGTTTGAGGAGCTGCGAATTAAGTTGCACTGAACTGGGGGATCTTCATCAAAGCCATTTGGCTAGTTTGTCCCTGAGAGCATTCTTTCCTTGACTTGGTCTTTTCTAGAAAATCTATGCCCAAGACATCCTCTGTTTCAATGTTTCCAGGGTTTGGAGGCAGAGCAACTTTGTGATTCTTGTTATCTCAGCTAAGAAATTGCTCTGGTTTGAGTTTCCTTGTCTAAGAATGGTTTCTCTGCTGAATTCAAATATTCATGAGCATAGGACCCAAGAATCAAGAACTATTTTGGATTTTGGGTTCCCTGCTATTCTATTTTTGGCAAAATCAGCTTTCACTGTTTCTTCTTGCTGTTCTTCTGCATTTTCTCTTCTTTAAGGTCTATTTGCTGTTCAAGTTGAAGGTCTGATCTCTTGTCCAGAGTAAGAGCAGCAAATATCCATTAAATCTCTTGTTTTTGGCTGATTCTGAGTATTTACTGTGCTGCCTCTGTTTTCAGTTAATTTTCTTCTCCAGTCCTTTCAGCCATCAGTCTGCAGTATGGGGTCTTTTCAGTTCAGTTCAGCTTAGCCGAGTTTTCTTAGTTTTCGTTAGTTCTGGTCGTGTCTACTCTTTCTCTGATTTTTCCTCGTTCCCAGTCAGTCCTGCCATCTAAATGCGGTCATACCACCAGTATTTAACCGGTTAGACCGGTTTGAATCTGCCGACAGATATGCTTCAATCGCTGTTCTCTGTGTTCTTTTGTCAACCGAAAATGTGTCGCTCTTTGCTTGCTATCAGCATTCCAGTTGAGTCATTGATGCTTGATTTCTGATTCAGTCTGCAGTCAGTTTTTAATCTGCGGCTTCTGTTTTCAGTTGGGACATTGTCGGTCTGCTGCTCTCAGCAGCACTTGGTGAAACAGGCTGTATTTCGGTCAGACCGAATCACTCACTGCAATCAAACCGGATTCATTACAGCAGCCAGACCGGGATGAACCTGCAGTCAAACCGCTGATTCAATTGCAGTCAGACCGGCTGGGTTCCTGCAGTCTGACCGGTCTTCTCCTTGTGGTCTGTTCTCCTCTACTCTAGCAGCCAGTTTTCGGTCATAGCAGTTTTGTAGCTTCCAGTCTGGTTATTTGCTTCTTCAGTGAAGTTCTTTTTCAGTCTAATCTTCAATGAAGTTTGTGTCAGTCTGGATTTGATTTTCCCATGAGTATCTTCAGTCAAAACCGGTTTTCTTAGTCTTTGGCAAAACTGTTTTTGGCTTCCAGTAAGTAAGCTTCTTCTGTCTTCACCCCCCTCTGTTGCCATTTCCGATCATACAGTTTCGATGAATGACTTGAAGTTAATTGCATGAAGTATCATGATTGTCATGTGCTGATGACACAAATGCTCCCTATTGTAATTAGAAGTATTTTGCTGATCAAGGTCTGAGAGACAATCATGAGGTTGTGTTATTTGTTTAACACAATTTCTTAAAAGGTCGTCGATTCTGAAGGACTAGATGCTCTGTTGGAAGAGGTGATGATAATTCTATGTTATCTTGAGATGTATTTTCCTCCATCATTTTTTCATATCATGGTCCATCTCATTGTTCACATTGTGTGGGAGAAAAAGATGTGCGGGCCCATGTTCCTACGTAGTATGTACAAGGTTCATGAAAATTCTCAAATCCTATGTACGGAATCGATCTTGGTCGGAGGGCAGCATCATCGAAGGTTATGCAACCGAAGAGGTCATTGAATTATGTCTCGATTACATGGCTCAAATCAAACCGATAGGTATACCTCGATCTTACTATAAGGGGAGGCACAAGGGTATCACGACCATCGGAAGCAAAGCAATCACTCTAGATATGGATGCATATACTCAAGCCCGTTTCACGGTCTTACAACACATGACTAAAAGTGCCCCATATATCGACCAGCACAAGAACGTGCTTCGGCAACAGAATTCGGAGCGATCGGATGTTTGGATCATGAGACATCACAACTGTCAGTTCATACAATGGTTGAAGGAGTGACTCGCTAAGAGCTCGTCAAGTGATATGCTGATATGGTTGGCAAAAGGGCCAACATTTACAATTATGACATGACAAAGATATGACATAAATGGGTACATATTCTATACGCAGGCTCAGGATGTAAAGAGTACTAACCAAAACAGCGGTGTACGCATAGATACGTTCAGTACTAATGGGTTGAGCAACTCCTACTATGAGTTCATAGAGAAGATTTATATGCTTGACTATGTGTTTTTCAAGATCCCTCTGTTTTGGTGCTGTTGGATTCATCTCCCATAGGTGAAGGTCAACAAGTAAGGTGTCACTATTATGGATCTTAAATGTGTCAGATATAAATGCAAACCATTCATACTTTTCTCTGTAACTGACTAGGCAAATAAGAAGCACCACATAGTTCTTTACGAAAAAAGGAATATTGTTGGAGTTGAGAATGTAGTGGACGAGAAAGAATATAGTCAATTTGATGAATTGCCTCTATTTGATGAAGCAAATAAGCAAGTGGAATGATGAATGAAATGTTTATGTGTCATATGTTCTGTATTTGCATTTATGTATATGAGAATGTGTGATATATATGTGAATTTGCATTTATGTATATGATAATGTGTGATATATATGTGAATTTGCATTTATGTATATGAGAATGTGTGATATATATGTGAATTTGCATTTATATATGTTGTAGGGGTGGCCCCCACCTAATCCCAGCAGGCCTGGTAGAAGGTTATAAGGCCCAGAATAGGCCATGTGTAATGACATAAGTGCCCCTGAAGGGGATACTCATGTGTAAGGGTATAATTGTAAAAGCACTCCCCATGTATATATATATACATGGGCGGTTGGAGGTAGCCACAACGGAGCGGTCGGCAGCTCGCGAGGCGATCGTGCCTGTGCCGACCCGTCCGCTGGGTGCGCCGGTGGCCCCGCCCGAGCAGGCGGTAGAAAGCGCCCTGCTGGCGGCCCTCAAAGTGTTCCAGCAGGAGCTAGGGGATCTTCGTGGGGCTGTCCGCGACATACAAGAGGCTCAGAGTCAACAGGCCGCGCCAGTAGCCGCGCCAGAGCCCACGCCGGAATGGGCGGACAGCCGCGATGCCCCCACATCCAGCCGCGTGCCACTGCGACGCGTCGATCCAGAGTCCCCGCTTTCGGCAGGGCTATAGCAGGCGGCGTGGCCCGAAGACTTCAAGTTCCCCAGTGTCATCGAGCCATACAAAGGTGATACGGACCCCCGCGAGTTCGTGCGCGTGTACGAAACCGCAATCGAAGCCGCGGGCGGAGATGACACCACAAAGGCGAAGGGCCTCCCCCTCGCGTTGCAAGGAGTGGCGCTTTCTTGGTTTTTTTTACCATAGAGCCAAACTCCATCTACGCGTGGGAGCAGCTCCGCGACCGCCTTCACAACAACTTTCAAGGAAACTATGTTGAGCGAGTCGACGCAGACCAGCTCTTTGCCGTGAAGCAGAAACCTTCGGAGAAGCTCCGCGACTACTTCAAGCGCTTCGCAAAGATACGATGCTAAGTCAAGGATGTCAACGAAACCACCGTTGTCAATGCAGCCATACAGGGCCTCCGCCCGGGCCCCATGGCCGAGTACAACACAAGAAAGCCGATCAAGACAGTGACGAAGCTCTTCGACAAAATGGAGGAATACGCTAGGGCGGAAGAAGACGCACGGCGAAGACAAGGTGACGACTCTGACACCAACCAGGGCGGTGGCTCGGTGAAAACCGAAGACCCACTGAAGGACGGCTCTGCAAAGGGAAAGCGTAAGCAGGAGTCGTCCAAGGACGCGCCTGAGCGCAGGGATGCCCCGCACGAGCCGTCCGATAGGCCCAAGCGCGGCCAGCAGAAGTCGCGGCGAGGCCGATACGTCCTCGACATCGAAGGCGGTCCCGAAGAAACCGCTCCCGCGGGTCAGGGCGATCGGGGGCGCCGAGGCCGGGGGCGCGGCCGTGGCCGGGGCCGCAACGATAGAGGCCGTGGAGATTACGACGACCAACACCAGGGGCTGTGGTGCGCAGTCCACGGTCGCGGCAACCACGACACGCGCACGTGCACCTCTATCGCGGCGCTCCGCGAGAGCGTCACCAGGGACAGGACCTTGGAAGTACGCCCGCCCGTGGTGGCCCACGTACAGCACCCATACGAAGCCCCCATGCACATCCAGGCACAAGGGGCGCAGCCACACAAGGGTCCTCTGCGGATTCAGGCCCATGTGCAGCAGCCTCAGGAGGGCCTCCTGCAGCTACAGGCTCCGGAGGCCGCCCACCGCAGGGTCATCAATGTCATCTCCGGGGGCTCCTCGCTGGAGTTCTCCTCGGTACGGCAGCGGAAGGCCTACGTGCGGAGGCTACACCACGTGGCGGCATACCCAGCGCAGACACCGCCGGACTGGGCACAACATGAGGTCACGTTCACCCCCGCTGACGCCCAAGGCGTGGAGCTTCCTCACCACGACCCCCTGGTCGTCCGGGTCGTCGTAGCGGGATGCGACGTGAGACGTGCCCTAGTTGATGGCGGCAGCTCCACAAACATTCTGTTCGCGGCAGCCTTCGACCAGATGGGGATCCCCCGAAGCCGCCTCGGCCCGTCGGCAGTCCCGTTGTAGGGCTTCGGAGGACAGCCTCTGCGGGCGCTCGGCCAAATATGCCTGCAGGTCTCCTTCGGCCAGGGCGACAATGAAAGGGTCGAGGACGCTACGTTCGACGTCGTCGATCTCCCGTACCCTTACAATGCCATATTGGGGCGTCCAATCCTTAACTCTTTCGGGGCGGTACCACACCACGGCTATTTATGCATGAAGCTCCCGGGGCCGCGGGCCATCATTACCGTTCGTGGCGACTCGGACATGGCCCGGCGCATCGAGCACGGCACCAGATATCACCGTCGCGGCGATCAACGACACACTTAGAATAGGCATCATAGCGCGGGGACCCACGACGTCATTTGGAAACGGCTCGGCAAGCCCTACGGATAGTGCAATCACTAGAGGCTTCGGCCGCGCCGAACACAAACGGTTAGTACCCCCGCCACATGTAATCGCTTGCCCGCGCAAACGGGAATGAAATAAAGTTCCGTTTGTACCCCCGCCACCTGTTATCATTGTGCAAAAAATACGCGGCGAGAGCGCGTGGAGGCTTCGCCTACGCGCGTACTCCCGGAGTATAAACCAAAGATGCACGTTCGTGTGTGCACTCTCCGTAGCCAGGGGTACGGGTATGAGTATAAACCAAAGACGCACGTTCACGTGTGCACTTTCCGTCAAAGACACGGGCATGAGTATAAACCAAAGACGCACGTTCGCGTGTGCACTCTTTGTAGCCAGGGGTACGGGTATGAGTATAAACCAAAGACGCACGTTTGCGTGTGCACTCTCCGTCAAAGACACGGGCATGAGTATAAACGAAGACGCACGTTCGCGTGTGCACTCTCCGTCGAAGACACGGGCATGAGTATAAATAAAGACGTGTGGGGGGACGCCTCTGCACGCACTCTACGGAGTATAAATAAGACGCGGATGTTCTCCCTGCGCACTCTACTGAGTATAAACAAGACGCGAACCCCGCGCACGTCAGGGACTTCGTCCCTGTGCGTACTCTCCGGAGTATAAATATGACGTGGATGTCGACCCCACGCACTCTACGGAGTATAAATAAGACGCGGATGTTCTCTCTGCGCACTCTACTGAGTATAAACAAGACGCGAACCCCGCGCACGTCAGGGACTTCGTCCCTGTGCGTACTCTCCGGAGTATAAATATGACGTGGATGTCGACCCACGCACTCTACGGAGTATAAATAAGACGCGGATGTTCTCCCTTCGCACTCTACTGAGTATAAACAAGACGCGAACCCCGCGCACGTTAGGGACTTTGTCCCTGTGCGTACTCTCCGGAGTATAAATATGATGTGGATGTTGACCCCACGCACTCTACGGAGTATAGATAAAGCACGGATGCTCCCGGTGCACTCCGCGGAACGCAAGGAGGGCATGGATATCAATCGCGCATCACGACAGAGCGTCGAGGCTGCCCTCACCCCCGAAGTCCAGTCCCAAGAGCTCCAAGAGGGCGACATAGCGAGTCAGAGGCTGCCCTCAGCAAGGACGCGCGTGGAGCGCGAGGTACACCAGAGGCTACCCCCGCCCTAGAGGGTAGGGGAACGGAAGCGTGCGCGCACTTCTGCCTCCGCACGCGCCAGTCTGCGGACTCTAAACAAGTCGTAGCGTCGAGGTCCGCCTCCGCACGCGCCAGTCTGCGGACTCTAAACAAGTCGTAGCGTCGAGGTCCGCCTCCGCACGCGCCAGTCTGCGGACTCTAAACAAGTCGTAGCGTCGAGGTCCGCCTCCGCACGCGCCAGTCTACGGACTCTAAACAAGTCGTAGCGTCGAGGTCCACCTCCGCACGCGCCAGTCTGCGGACTCTAAACAAGTCGTAGCGTCGAGGTCCGCCTCCGCACGAGCCAGTCTACGGACTCTAAACAAGTCGTAGCATCGAGGTTCGCCTCCGCCGAGGAACAAGGCCCCGGGAGTGCTCGCGTGCCCACTACGGCTAGGCAAGCGGGGCCCCCGCACAACTACTGTCAAACCACCCGAAGCACAGCGCGCAGCGCATATCCTAATGGCCAGCAGATGTACACATCGGGAAAATTTTACAAGCACAGAGGCCCGCCAGCATATCTGCCGCTGTAAGCCATTATTCGGTGGGCTCGTCCTTAACGCGCGCTGAGGCCGGGACTTCGCCCGAAGAAGATCGGCCCGCCCGAAAGTTCAGTGACTCCTCGGCCCTCTGCTAGCGTCGAAGGCTTCACCGGGTTGCAAGGTCGGACGCAAGCAGTCGTCCCCAGCAAGGAAGCTGCCCGGGGCACAGGTCAAATAGTCAGTTCGTAGAATAAGTGCGCCTTTTATTAACAAAAAAGGGACGAACATTACAACACACGCCTACACCTAGCCACCTCGGCGTCGCACCTGCGAGTCCTCGGCGCCTTCGGAGGTCCCAGCGCCGTCCTCGTCGCGTCGGGGGACCCCGTCCAGAAATTGGCCGAGGCTCCCCTCCCCATAAAGGGACTTCCGGAGCTCGACCTGTGCGGCGGCCACTCCGACGTAGTCCCAGATCCGCTCGTTGAAGTGCTTTATGGAGCGACGAACGGCGCGGATGATGCCGGACATTACTCCAGCCCCGCCGGGCATCTCCAGATGGGGATCATCCAGCCCGGCGATGTGTGTGCAGCCACGGTGCCGTAGGAGCGCGCACACCATGCACGACGCCGTATAGGCACAGTGGTTGCCGAAAGTCGTCGCGGCACCACGCGCAGCGTCAGCGGCATCTTTGATCCAGCGCAGGGTCCGCGACAGCTCCTCCGGGCCGAAGGCGTGGTCCGGCACTTTGGCCACAAGCCCCTCAAGATGGCTTTCCAGCGTTTGCATGGCATCCCATGCAACTACCGAAGCCTCGCCCAGCGTCTGGCCGCGCTCCGCTAGAATTATGGCGAGTTCGCCTTTTTTCCTTTTGTAGCGAGGCGACTTGTTGCAGAAGGCCATCCCGCTCCGCCGCAAACTCCTGCCGCATCACCTCCGCGGCCGACTCCCGCGCCGAAGCAGCGAGTCCCTCGGTGTGCGCCCTCACCTCAGCGCACTCCGCTTCCAGCTGGCGGATGCGGGCATCCTGGGCAGAACGGGCCCCCGTGGCTTCGCGCAGCTCCTCTTCGGTGACCCGCAGTCTAACTTCGAGCGCCCTTTGGGCACGAGTATATGCCGTTTGCAAGGCCTGCCCCAGCACAAGCGTCTGCAAAACAAAAAGGCTTAGCAAGCTTAGCAGGCCCAAGCGTGGTCGTATGAGTACTTACCCTCACCCCCGACACCTCAAAGGCGTCCCCGAGACGCCCCGCCTCGTAAGTCTGTAGCACTTGCTCGTCGACGCTGGCAGCTGCGTCTTATACAATCCCGCGCCACGCCCTCAGCGTCTCCGGCGGGGGCACGAAGTCCGCAGGGCTCAGGCGTGCGGTGGTCGCCCCGCCGGCACGAGGACCCCCATGTTCCGCCAAAGGCTCCTCCTCCGGAATAAGTGACGCTGCAGACGGGGACGCATGTGAGCCCCACAAGGCACAACAAAGGAAACACCACGGAAGCCAAGCCACCTTACCTTCGGTAGCGGAAGGAGGGCTCCAGGGGCCCGCCCCCTAGTACCGGGCGGAGGAACGGTGGTGCCAGCCCCCGCGGAGGGCGTGGTCCAGCCAAGAGCAGAAGCCTCCGCGTTCGGGGCCGGCGCCGACCGTTCCTGCGCGGCGAACGGTGTGGCTTGGGGTGTTGAGGGGGCGTGCACCGCGGGGACGTCGGCGTGCGCATCAGAGTCCCACAAACTCCCGATGCCGGTCGCCACGATGAACCCCCTCGACGTCCGGTGGAGCTCCAGCCACAGACACGGCCGATTAGGCGGGGCAAGTGGCGACGACGCCGCCCCAGCAGCCGCTGCCGGAGAGGCCCCCGTGGCTGCAGCACCCGGGGGCGAAGCCTCCGCCGTGGCAACCTCTGCGGGGGGCAACTCGGTCTCGGTCGCTGCTGCTGGTAAAGACCCAGCTCCGCGCGCCCCCACGGAGGGCGTCTCCGGCGTTATGGCGGTCACGGCCGAAGGCTCCACCTCAGCATCGCCGGTCCTCTCGGATCCTGTCTCGACGACCGCCGCGAGTGATGAGATTTCTTCCCTTCGGCTGCTCGTGGCAAGCCTGCCGTCCGGGGCATCCGCCGAAGACCCTTCGCTCCCCGCGTCCGCGCCATCCAAGCCGGAGTCGGCATACCTCGCCGAATCCGACTCGGCGTCTGCCGCGCCATCAGGAGCACTAGCAGCGGCACTGGCAGCTGCTACACCAAGCACGGCAGACGCTCCGCCTCGGCCCCTCTTGCGGGACGGCGCCTTCCTCCTCGTCGCGCCGCCGCCTTGGTGTTGCGGGGCCGGCTCTGCACGCTTCGGCACAGCAAGGCCCAGGGCCTCGCACACGCGGTTTATTCGCCCCAGCCCCGCCTCGGCGGTAGCGGACGCGCGCTGCTCGTGCTCCCTGCCAGTATACGGCCCCAGGAACACGCGCGCAGCTTGCTCTGCATCTTCCAAACGAATCCCTAAAGCAAAGCAAGAGATAAGATTAACATGTAACACATGTCGCGTAAACGAAGGGGCGATACGGTCGACGCTTACGAAGACCGGAGGGTGCCGGCAGCAAGCAGACCCGCGGTGAAACATTGTCGTCTCGACGCTTCTCGGCGGCAAGGCGCCAGTCACGGGCGAGCGGCGCCACGCCGTACATCACGTACTCTTCGGCGAGGTCGCGCATATTAAAGCGGGCGGCCACGCCTACGAGCCGTCGGGCCCTTCGCCTGTCCTCGTCGTCGAGCGACCGGCCGGGTGAGGTCTTGAACGCGATCGGCCGACCCGTGCACTCAAGGCCGCTCCCGCTCTCCACAGGGTGGTAGAACCACCGCTTCATCCAGTGAGACTCCCACTTCCCGCGAGTAGAGTTCGCAGGGAAGAGCTTGCCGCAAGTCGACCGAAGAATAAAGGTGACGCTGCCGAAGCTCGACAGCGTCCCGTCCTTCCGCTCCTTGGGCTGGCACCGTGCCTCGTGCAGGTAGGCGAACAACGAAGCACTGGGCCAGCACGCTCCCGAGCGCAAGGCCCAACTGTACACCGCGAGCCAGGCCACGGCGTTCGGAGTTAGTTGCGCCAGCTCCAGCCCGAAGGTCCGCAGCACGTCGCCCACGATCGCCGCCGCCGGGATGCGGAGCCCCGCGTCAAAAAAGGCGACGAATACGAGCGCCTCCGACCTCTCGGGGCGCGATTCCGTCTCATCGGCGGCGGGTAATCGCACCGCCTGTTGCTCGGACAGCTTCCCTGCGCGCAGCAGCGCTTGGATGGTCTTCTCGGTCACGAGTGAGGGGCCCAGCTCGCTGGAGAACGCGCCTTCCTTCTCCGCCGCCTGCCACCACTTGTCCGCCGCCGCCGGGTCGCGCTCTTTGAGCAAGCACTTCACTTCTAGCGGTGAAGATCGCCGGCGAATGCCACAGGTACTGGCCGCCCGGCTACACCTGCCGCCAGATGCCATCACCTCTCGCAAAAGGAGTATAGCGGCGATAATACTACGGGAATCCAGAAGGCGAGGCAAGCGAGAAGGGGGCGTCGAACTGCGGGGGCGCGGTTACGAGGGCTATTTCAAGCCACCTCGCCCCGATCCTGAAATGTCGCGACGGTCCGCGTGCGGGACGCAACCGCAGTCACACAAAGGTGCGCCCCGCACAATCCCCCATAACCGAAGGCGGAGCGGCGCGCGCACGGCGGGAAGGATTGTCAGAGCACGGCGCTCCAGTGGCCTCCCGCCGCGTGGCAAACCCCGCACGAGGTTACTGGAGCACGCGAGGCCAAGCGTCGACACGACTTCAACCGCCATTAAAAGCACATTAATGGGCCACGGGAGCACAACAGCTTCGACGCTGCGCCATTCGCCGCCCGCCCCGTGTCCCCCTTCCCTAGGGAAGGGGCGAGTAGCTGCGATCACGCAACCGTTCACATCCCGCCGCGCACCAGTGACAAGCCGCCGCGTGCCCCACACACGCCGAGGCGAGTCGCACGGTACGACAACCTAGCTCGGGCAAATCGGGGGCCGGCGCGATTCCAGGAACCTTTACAGCGCATTACCGCATCGTGAGGTCGCAATCACCACACGCGTGGCGGTATTCGCAATGCGAAGTTGCGGCTCGGAATCACCGCTAGGCCTCTGCCGCGATAGGCTCCAGTCCCGGCCTCGGCTTCAAGGATCATGCGTCTACTTCAGCTGGGCACCAGCTCCGCTGCCACCCGTTCGAAGGGTAGGGGACGGAGCGCGCGCGCGTCTACTTCGGCTGGGCGCCAGCTCCCCTGCCACCCGTTCAAAGGGTAGGGGACGGAGCGCACGCGCGTCTACTTCGGCTAGGCGCCAGCTCCGCTGCCACCCGTTCGAAGGGTAGGGGACGGAGCGCGCACGCGTCTATTTCGGCTAGGCGCCAGCTCCGCTGCCACCCGTTCGAAGGGTAGGGGACGGAGCGCGCGCGCATCTGCTTCGGCTGGGCGCCAGCTCCACTGCCACCCGTTCGCAGGGTAGGGGACGAAGCGCGCACGCATCTGCTTCGGCTGGGCGCCAGCTCTGCTGCCACCCGTTCGCAGGGTAGGGCACGGAGCGTGCGCGCGTCTACTCCAGCTAGGGGCCAGCTTCGCTGCCACTCGTTCGAAGGGTAGGGGACGGAGCGCAACCTCAGCGGCAGCCTCGGCGTGAGCTCTGCCTTCCTCCACGGGGAAAGCACAGGCGGCCACTTCGGCGTCAAGGCCCACGCGACAACCTCATGACCCAAACCAGCAAGGATTCAGGTGCCCGGGTTT
The DNA here is from genome assembly GCA_017311315.1 of Dendrocalamus latiflorus. Lineage (NCBI taxonomy): Eukaryota > Viridiplantae > Streptophyta > Magnoliopsida > Poales > Poaceae > Dendrocalamus > Dendrocalamus latiflorus. Next base: position 13,290,371 of record CM029613.1, read on the forward strand.
TCCGTACTTTGGGCAACACAAGGGCGGATGTGCGGTAGGTTTTGACGGGTTCTCCTAGACAGATAAGCTTCAGTACATCAACGTTCCTTGATAATAGCGCCAGTTGGAACAATCAGCGGATGCAGATGAACTCAAGCATATCTGTCTACGAGAACAGGTCAAACCTTGCCATCTTCATACGGGAGCGCAACGCGCGCGTAGGAGGCCGTCTCCTTGGTCGCCGCACCAACCTGGCTGCAGCCGCGGCTTCGGCCTGGACCCTGGCTTCGAGGAGCGGACCCGCACGCCCGAACTCGCCCGTTGGCACCTCCCATGCATGGCAAAAGCAGAGGTCATGTCGCGCAAAGTTTGGCTTGTTCTCCTTAACAGGCCACCTTCAGTGCATTAGAATTTTTTCAAAGTAATGCGGACGGGCTCCATCAGGAACCCCGACTGAAGGTAGGTCTGTTTAGGAGAACAGGGCAAACCTTGCCGCCGTATGCAGAAGCGCAGCGCGGGGGCAGGAAGTGCGGCTAGCTACCGATAACCGACGCTAACCAAGCTCCCAAGAAAAATGGACCTCCATCTGTACATCAACATCCCCCAAGCCGCTCAGCGTCGCTAGGGAATGTCGATGCATGGAAGGGGCCCATTTTAGGGGAGCAGCCTCTATCCAAGGACACAATGCAGGAACAACGCCGCACCAGCGCCGTATTTATACCCCATCACCAGGGGAGCCAACCGGCAGAAGTCCAATCAGCTGGGGAGCCAACCGGTGGAAGTCCAACCAGCGGAAGTCCAACTGGCGGAAGTCTAACCACCGGAAGTCCGTCGCCACGTTAAGATGGCCATGACGCCTCAAGGCCTGCACCGCGCCAAGCACACTTCGCCACGTGGCCGGCCAGAAGAAGGACCGTCGCAGCGCGTCCGCTATCACTTGACGCATGTGCGACGACTCAGGGGCCCGCTACGCCTACCAACGCCGGCGCAACGTCTCCGACTCGAGCGCGCGCGCGTCTACTTCGGCTAGGCGCCAGCTCCGCTGCCACCCGTTCGAAGGGTAGGGGACGGAGCGCGCGCGCGTCTTCTTCGGCTAGGCGCCAGCTCCGCTGACACCCGTTCGAAGGGTAGGAAACGGAGCACGCGTGCATCTACTTCGGCTGGGCGCCAGCTCCGCTGCCACCCGTTCGCAGGGTAGGGCACGGAGCGCGTGCGCGTCTACTTCGGCTAAGCGCTAGCTCCGCTGCCACCCGTTCGAAGGGTAAGGGACGGAGCGCGTGCGCGTCTACTTCGGCTAGGCGCCAGCTCCGCTGCCACCCGTTCGAAGGGTAGGAAACGGAGCGCGCGCGCATCTACTTCGGCTGGGCGCCAGCTCCGCTGCCACCCGTTCGTAGAGCCACGGAGCGCGCACGCGTCTACTTTGGCTAAGCGTCAGCTCCGCTGCCACCCGTTCGAAGGGTAGGGGATGGAGCACGTGCGTCTATCTCGGTCGCAATCCGGGCATCGGCTTCGGCTACGGCCTCAGCCCCGGGACCCACTACACATCAAAGCTCCGCAAGTTCGGAGAGGTTCACAGGTCGCAGGGACGGAGGGGGCCAAAGGACTCGGCAACATGGCTTCGGCCCTGTGAAGCCCTTTACCATGAGAGGCTCCTATTGTAGGGGTGGCCCCCACCTAATCCCAGCAGGCCTGGTAGAAGGTTATAAGGCCCAGAATAGGCCATGTGTAATGACATAAGTGCCCCTGAAGGGGATACTCAGGTGTAAGGGTATAATTGTAAAAGCACTCCCCATGTATATATATATATGGAATACAGGCCATGGGAGGCCCCAGGCCATTACAGTCACTTACTCCCAACTCTCCACTACCATCTCTCTCTGTTTGGTCTGTAACCACAACAATATATATTAGAATGAGTCATATATATATATATATATATATATATATATATATATATATATATATATGTGAATTTGCATTTATGTATATGAGAATGTGTGATATATATATATGTGAATTTGTATTTATATATATGAGAATAAGTCATATATATCATATACGGTTTTAAAGTAGAACCGTTTATGATGTGAATTTATCACAGACGGTTCTAAAGTAGAATCATTTATGATGTGAATTTATCATAGACGGTTCTAAAGTAGAACTGTCTATGAAGTGTATTATCACATATGGTTATTGTTAGAACCGTCTGCGATGTCCAATCTATTTATATTTGGACTCTAGACCTACACACTTAGACTCCCGCCGCCTCCTCCCCCAAGCCCACCGCCTCCTCCCCGGGCATGAGCCACCGCCTCCTCTCCCGAGCAAGAGTCGCCGTCTCCTCCCCTGAGCTGTCGCCTCCTCCCCAGCGTGCCTCCTCCCCAAGCACGCCACCTCCTCCATCGAGCTTGTCGCCTCCTCCCCTGAGCACGAGGCACTACCTTCTCCCCCGAGCACATCGCCTCCTCCCCGAGCATGAGCCACCGCCTCCTCCCCCGAGCAAGAGTCGTCACCTTCTCCCCCAAGCCCGCCGCTTCCTCGCCAACATGCCTCCTCCCCGAGCACGCCTCCTTAGCGAGCACATATGCCACATCCTCCCGCGAGCGCGCCGCCTCCTGCCCGAGCATGCCACCCTCCTCCCCGGCGTGCCTCCTCCCCGAGCAAGTTAGTTACCTCAGTCATGACCTTAGTGCTCTACTCTGTCCTCATGGCTTATGGCCTCATAGGGTACATCGTTATTGCAAGGAGCCTTGCCCCTACTGTCTTCTCGGTGGCTTGGATTGTCACTGCCCAATGAGTCTTTACTTTCTAAAATTTCTATCCTGCATAAAGTTTGTTGTGCTAGTAGTTTAGTTCATTATCTTTAAAATATGTGAACAGTACTAGCACTGGGAGGACTTTTGCATTATATATTGTGGGCTTTTTGAGATTGCTCGATGAGGAAACTTGTCATATTAGAGATCATTGTGACTATCAATTGACGTATTCTATTAGCTTTTGATTTTGTTGATTGCTAAGATATATACTTCTATTTTGGTGTAGTTTACTGCTATCCTGATTATTGCTGAATTCAATTGATACGGTAGTAGCATATATCTATTATATACTTCTAGTTATTGTCGAAACTCTGTTGGTATTGTAGTAGCAGTTCTCTATTTCTATTTGTGCTTATAGCATGCAACTGACTTTGTCTCTTATCTGAGATAATTTATACATTATCGGACTAGCAAAATAGTAAAGAGATAGTCACTTTGATTATTAATATATTGACAAGAGTGGAAGAAGGCCAAGATTTAATCTTCTGCAACTCCTCAACTGAGAGCAAATTTACAACTTTAATCTATGCAATATGTAGTTCATAAATGCCAACTTTCCTGTAAAGTTCAGCATATTATCATGTGTTAATAATCTAAATGTTTTATTTATTTTGGGAGATAATAGGTTTATCTTTGTATCATTTACATACTGCTAGATATATGCTTTACTATTAATACTTGGATTTGGAATTAACTTGAAATTATTGCTAAAACCATCTAATTTTCAACAATCCAAGCCTTCGAGAAGGCAGTAGGGGCAAGGCTTGAATTGATTCTTATTGTCATTTAGTTTACTGGTAGCCAGTTCACTAGTACTCTCTATTTCTTCATCACTTCTATTATCTTGTGAAGATGTCATTCGCTCATTCTTCGTCATTGTTGCCTTATGCATGTGATGCATCATCCTCTGGAAAATCTAAGCACCTTGGATGAGGACTATCGAAAAGGCCCAAGGGTCGATTTACCATTATGGATGTTGATGCATCTGGGACCCCTCTCAATCCTCGTCGAACAGTGTCCGCATTTTAGAGAATAGTCATAATAGTTGCACGGTAACGGATTGATATCACATACGATTCGTGGAAGAACTTGAGCAAAGATCAAGAAATGAGCTAGTGACAGAAATTTATCAATTGTTCGATGAGCTGGTGATGAAACTTGAGCAAAGGTCAGAAAAATGAGCTGGTGCCTTGGTGCACGGTGTAACTCTAGCACCGAGTTTCACAAAAGTGAATGCAGACAACGTTTATGCCAACTTTGAGGTTGTTCGGCTATAGATGCCCCCAAAAATGAGATTGTGACGCTAGGGCAAGCCATTAGAACTTTCATCCAGCAGCCCAAGAGGGACATCTTCCTGGAAGCTCCTGCACCGGTGCCAACTTCTCAGGAAAGTCCTACACTGGTGCCAACTTCATAGGAAAGTTCTGCACCAGTGCCAAGTCCACAGGAGTTATCTGCATCGAAGCTACCTTCACTAGAGTTACCTGCACTGATGCGTCATGGACGTAGTGAATCACATGTATCTACATCTCATGCCTAGTCGACTACCATGAAGTCGACCTCTAAATAGCGAGGTGGTAAGGGCAAACCAAAGTAGACCGATGATATCTCCTACTTGCCATTGACCTAAAAATTCGACCTAGGCAAGCTGTTGGTCATCGTGGAAGAGCGCCTTCTAACCGTAGGATTTGCTTGCCAGAGATTGCATTCATGGTACATGGAACAGGCCAACAAGCCGGATGGACAACAATGCTTAGGTGTTAATGTCAAGTTCAGGCTACATCATCTTCAACACGATATTCATGATTGTGTCTTCATGGTGACCTTCGAGGACATATTTTCCTTTTCAAACTCGACGCCCTCGACGTCTCACTCATTCGATGCTAGATACTATAAGTGTGTACAATCATGGTCTACGTTCATGTAATACCAATAAATATTATATATAACTCTTTGACTATATATATATACGAGTATATATATATACATGGTGACTAAAACCAAATTAACAAAATCACCGGTAGGTTTCTCTCGACCCACACTTGGTCTCCATAGACATCATTAAGGAGAATGCATCCTTCGTCGAGGAGTGCATGAGGACGGTATTGCTGGCTCACAGCAACAAAGAATTCATACATGTGCCCTACAACAGGGGTAAGTGTCGTACTAGTGGTTATACTTCTTTATTTGTACTTTATAAGTAACATAAACTTAGTTTTAATGATCATGACGATATACCTGTGTAGTTTCCACTAGATTCTAATTATAATTATACCAAAATGGAACAAGAAAATATACTTTGATTTCCTAAAGGGGGCCAAAACTGACTTCACAATTATCCAACAATTAATCGACAGGTAAAGACATTTTCTCCATAGATAACTCTATTATAGTCTTTCTTCCTTCGCAATAACTAAGGCTAACTTTTTGGAATCACGTAAGTCATTCGCCAAGCACATTGCTACTGTACGGAAATCCAAGGGAGGGACCAGTGTCCTGCGACACGATGTAAATTTCTCAGTATTCGCTAGTACACATTAATCCTATATAACACTTCATAGTAATGCCTCTCGAACTCACAACATAGAACTACTCGGTTCCATGAAGACCATTCATCTGTAGATTTATCAATTTTGCAATAATTATTCCATAGTTATCAATTTATATGTATGCACGACATTGATATTTCTACCGACAAGTTGCGACCATCGCTACAACTGTGTTGGAACAGACTGAGCTCTAAAAAATTTGAGGATAGTGTGCGTACTTCTTAATGTCTCAGGTCATAAATAAAGATAGGGAGTTCCACAATGTAGATTGAATTTAATTGTACATGTGTGTATTTATTCTTGAATATGGTTAATTTATATCATTTGAACTAATTGAATTGTGAAATGGATATTCTTGTTTTTGAAATGAATGTGAATTGGATATATACATGTACTTGTGTTTCTGTTTGTTTCAGAAGGCATGACTAGTATTTCCTGAGGCTAGCGAACAGACAGAAATAGATTTAGGTTTGTAGTAGATTATCACAGACGATTATGAGTTAATCACTGTCTGTGATAATATATATCACAGATGGTTTGAAAACCATCGGTGATGACCTTATATCATTATTTGCTTGGCCTATCAAAAACATATTTGCTTGGCAACTTTTTGTAGTATATTATTGTACATAGTTGCCTCATTTGTTCGCATGGTACTTGAAAGCCCAAGGTGTATCGAGCGAAAACTAGTCATCCCAAACCGTCTGATTGCGTGGACAGGCCATTGTACGTTTCATTCTTGGTGTGCTACAACAATGGCATTGCCAGCATCTTAGGGGAAAGTAGCAAGTAGCGACATCTTAGCATCCAAAGGTATTTAGATCGGATGAGTACAATTCAATCCAAATAGTACACCCTCTTGGAATCGAAGCCGATACTCTGAATCGCTGACGATCCCATCAATTGTCGTATAAACTAGCCTAATAGGCGCGGCGCCACGCCGCGCCAGCCACCGTGTGTACCGAAGTAAAAGAGGCGATAATTCGTGAGGACTTTTTAAAAAAAAATCGAGGGCACATGTGTATTTTCGAAAAAGACAAATGTCTTTTTCGTAAAAAAGCGAGGGCATGTACGTAACTAAACGAGGACCCGTACATAATTTAGAAAACGCGGGGCGCAAGCCTGCAAAGTACACAAAATTTCGGTGAAGTGGAGGGGTGTTTTCGCAAAAAAAACGTTTAAAAAAACCTCCCAGGGACCTTTTCGCGAGGAAAAAAACCTTTACGTAATTTCAAAAAAATACAGGGACTTTTTCGCAAAAACGCTCCCCTGACCGTACCGAACTTTTCCTGGCCACGCGCCAGCCGACGTGGCGGGGCGCTCCGCGCAGGAATCCCCCCTGCTATAATAGAGGGAGTATGCAGGACGCACGCACAGTGGGATACCACCTGATTAAGGAATTCCACTTAACCAATTATTGTGCTCTGGGCCCTCCATGCATGTACGTATGAACCTGCAGCTACAAGCTTACAAACAACAGGAGCTAATCATGTATAGCCAGCAGTCATGGACTCATCTGAGAGACTCTCATGTCTCAACTCTCAAGTAGATCTCAACTAGCAACAACCGGTGTATTGATGCATGCGGCGCAACCTCCGGAATATCACGTAATCCTCCTTCGCAAATGCACGGCGACCGATCGAAATCTTGGACGAAGTTGACGCATTGCCGCTATGAGCTACCGTTATCATGCATGCATGCATGCGTACGGTACATCACTACTTATGACAGTTCTATCACAGACGATTCCTAAACCGTCAGTGTTTATGTGTCAATGATAATAGGTGGTTATCACAGACGGCTACCAAGCTGTCTGTGATAACTCACATTACAGATAGTTAGTACCAAAAAACCGTCTATAATAGTCAAGTATTACATACGCGTAGCCGTCTGACAGCCTCCCCCTCATCCTATGGCTGATGGCATGCAGATCGTCTCAAGCGCAGGGCCCATACGCATGACATGCTGGGGCATGACGTACGGCTCACCGGTGGACTTTCAATTCGTTGAACTGGTCGAAAACGGGTCATGCATGGTACGTACTGGTTGTAAACTAGTACGACAACTGAAGGACCTTGCGAATGTTCTAGTATGATATAGATATTTAATTTTGTAAATATTATATTTTCTTTGCATCGGTTCTAGAATTTTTCAAGCAAATCGGTATAGCCGTAGTGATCATCCCGCTGACCAGTAGTCCCATGACGGTCAGACCACAGAGCAGTAGTACTGCGATTTATGTGCCAGTTGCTTTTTCTCTAGAAAGGTCTAGTTGCGGGGAGCGGTACTATCGACCAGTGATGGTTGGTGGTACCGGCACTGGTGAAAATTCTTAGAATTTGGGAATTTTATTTTGGATTATTTTAATTTGTGTTTGGTCAGTGTATTATTGTTGTATGAAGCATGTTTTGACTAACATGGGTCAAACCGTGAAGAACTTGCGTCTAAAAATGATTTCTTGGTCATTGAATGTGCTGAATCGCTTGGAGTCAACCACAGTCAACAGTGAGGATCAGGGCTACGCTCATAGAGGAGCTGAGGCCCAAAATGACCAAGAATGCCTTGTGACATGGCCGAGCTCAAGCATGGTACAAGAAAAATGAAAAATATTGAAGGGAGCTTCGAGCGACATGTTACACCATATGATTTGGTCGGTCCAAGTGAGGCGTGATCCGGTGGAAACGTAATAGGAGACTTGCCAATACGTGGTAAGCCAATGGTGGATCTACACATGGCAAGCATGATGATTGCTTGTAAGGGAAGATGAAGACCGGGTCAAGAAAGAGTATTTTGGTAAGTTGATCAAAATACCGAAAACTACCTTAGATCACAATCGCAACGTTTGAGTGGTGCTTAGTAGAGGGGTTTAGGTTAAGGATAAACTTAGAAGATCAAGTTGAATCAAAGACTTAGGACTTAGCAGATACAGACTTATGTGCTTTAAAAAGCGTGCATAAATGTAGTGTGTGTGTAAAATCTGTGTTGTGTGTGGTTAACAGATTCGCCCATATGTGCTAAGTAGATAATATCCATTATGGTTAGATAGGGCTAGTTGTCTTATGTATTTAACAGATTAGGATGAAGACTTGCTAGTTAACCATCCAACTGTCCAAGGTTTAATTACATATTGAAGCCAAGTGTTCTATTATTAGGGTAAGAGAAGTGTGAGTATTATAGTGTGCTCTTTTGTCCTCAAGGTGAAGTGGTTGTAAAACATTCATTCTCAAGTACCAATATATTAATTTTGTTCATCTCTCATGGATTTTTGTTGTTTTGGTTTATTTGCTCTTGACTTTTGTTGGTTTTGATCCTCTCTCCCCTTCTTGATCTTGCTCAATGCTAAGGATGTGTAAGTGATGGACAGGACATGTTCTATGGAAATCAATCCTCATCCATCTGAGCATCAGGGTTGGCAAGTTTTTGAAATTGCTCAGTTTTGTTTAGATTTGACCCTTTTGAATGATTTCTTGATCCAGTTGCTCTTGCCATAATTCCTTGGGTGTTCTAGCTTGATGTGACATATGAGAATACATCTAAAGCTATCTTGACCATTATTCGCCCATGAGCAAGTCATATTTTCTGTTTTTGGTTTTTATCTGGTTTTGATGCAATCTTACTTCAAACGAAAAATATTAAAATTTTGATAACGATTTTCTTAATCGTTGATTAAAATGGGTTCCTGACATTCTAAAGAAGGTGCATGCCAAGTTTCAATTCATTTGGATCTACGAATGAAAAGTTACATGTATTCTTGGTTGTGAAATAGTGCTGGTTTTCTATTCCTGAGCTGGTTTAACTATAGCGGCACTGTCGATTTACTGCAGTGGTACTTCCAACTTTACTATAATAGTACTACCAATTTTACTATGTACTACCAATTTTACTATTTATTTCTTAGCTTTTTATATTCTTGATTTGCTGAATTTTGTATTAACTTTCTATCCTAAATCTTTATAGCTCTATATCTATCGGAGTGAAAGATCGACGAATATTTTGGAGAAATTTTGAAGACACCATTCACACACTCTGTTACCATACCAATTCTACAACAACACATATAGGAAGATGAATTTTACTGTCCTTAGAGAAGTGCCACCAAGTGGTCACATTGGGCTGAAAATCCAATGAAAACGTAAAAACGTGTTAATTAGACCATATTTGGAATATACGAGAATTGAATTGTTTATATCCCATTTGGATTGGAGAAATTTCAAAGGTATGTATTCCTTTTGAAATTTTGCCAATCTTAGCGTTTGGAACAATGGAATTGTGAACAATGTTCCTTTGGAAAGTTTTCTTTCCAATAGATTGCGAATCTAAAACATTGGTTCAAACCTCTTTTTTACTTTCCTTGCATAGGATTGAGGCGAGACGTGTGAAGTCGTCGCCTAGCCCAGCATAATGCGTCGCGTAGAGTCACCACCACCCCACCAGTCGCCGTCGCCGTCGCCGTATTAGGAATAGAAAAGCCTATGGTTTCCAGAATGTGTCGGTTCTAATTCAAAAAGGACCGTTCTCATAAGTCATGCGTATTAGTAATAGAAAACCGTACATTCGAAGAGAATTGTCGAGTCATACTTCATTTCTGGAAGATATGAACGTTTGGAACAAATATAAGTTTCTTTGAATTTGACAAGTTACTAGCTAGTGCCTTTCTTCTTTCTCCCCTGTAACGACTTGATTGTTCACTCATGCTTAAGTCTTCTATGGGTTTAGGTGGATACAGTGACGTATTTATTGAAGAACTAGCGAGATAGCCGGTGCACTTGATAATACATACATGGTTTTGTTTTTTTGAAAATAGATTGGTGCAGAACTCTATTTGTGATATTTTAATATTATATATTATAAGAAAGAAAATACTTACTTTGTTTTCCAATACTTGTTATATGTAATCAAAACTTTCTTCCATAAATACTTGCATAGCAAAACAGCAAACAAGCATAACATAATATTTTTTTATTTATATCACCATCATTATCATCTCTTTCTTTTATTATTACAATGCTTGTCTATGCTACATACTCATAATGCACATCACAGCTTATACTGGTATAACCAAGTGAACTCCCGTCGATGTATTACCCTCTTAATCCGTCCATCTCGTGGAGGTCCACCAAATAAAGGGTCAGAATATTTTCTTTTGTGTGAGAATTTTTAGCATATTCTCTTTTTCTTAGCAGCTGTAAACCACATGTCATTGACTTTTATTATATAATAGATTTTGATTTCTAATTTATATATCCACAAATTAAATTCCTTACCTTATTTTATTTTTTCATGAATAAGCATATTTTTTGGAATTTTAGTTCTAAATAAAACCAAAATATTTAATTTCACTTAGTTTGGAATTAAAAAACAATCACTAATTTCATTTGTTTTTTGTTCTGAATTTGCACATGTTTGGATAGTACTTCTTATAGACTTTTTTTCCAATTTTATGTTGGAATTTATACATAAATCCAACTGCTAATTTCTATTTTGAACAATGTGACAAGGGAGTAATCAATTTGTTTAGTGTCATTAGGAGCCGCAACATAAATTAAGGTAGGATTTTTTTTATAGTTTTTGTTATGTTCCTTATAGTTTGTTTGACATATCATTTTTACATAATTTAATTTTCATAAAATAGTATATAATTTATATAAAAAAAGCCATGCAGAAAAGAAGAATATGTGTTAGAGCATTTCTTATTGTATCACATCACTTGCTAATAACTAATGAGCAAAGCTGATCAATGCAAGCGTGTAACAAACTAGAGCATCCAATGTCTAAAAAATTTGAATACTCTGGAGCAAAATAGTATACAAATAGGAGCAGAGTAGGCAAAAATAATTTCATCTATTAGATTTAGATCTTAGAGATCAAAATTTAAATACTATTTAGTAATAAAGCAGTTACGTACTTCCTAGACGCCCCTATATATATAATAGATTGAGGGACCTCTCATAATGATTTGCCAATAAGTTGACACGTGGTAGGGCCAATTAATGCGGTACATCATTCACCGTTACTGGCTTTGCAGGATTATTCTAGCCGTCGATTGGTTGAGATTGAATAAGAATTCTTAAGACTACAAATGATAATTTTGTTAGAGCAACTCCAGCAGTAGCCCTCAAAATAGGGCCCCTATTTTTTATTTGAGAGTTCTCCTTACTTTTGAGGGCTCTGTTTTTTGGGCTACACTCCAGTAGGAGCCCTCAAAACAGGACCCTCAAATTCATTCTTAGAGGGGATGACACATAGGACTCACCCTCATCCTCATCCTACTTTTGAGGGCCGAGGGGCAAAAAAACTCCCTCCAGCAGGGCCCCTACTTGAGCCCTCAAAAGTAGGGGCTCCCTCCAGACCCCCAGGAATGAGGGCTCGAGGGGGAGATTTGAGGGCCCCCTACTTTTGAGGGCTCAAGTAGGGGCCCTACTGGAGTGAGTTTTTTGCCCCTCGGCCCTCAAAAGTAGGATGAGGGCTCAAGTAGGGGATCTGCTGGAGTTGCTTTTAGCCTAAGAGCAAGGCTAATAATACAGTCTTCAGCTGGCTATATGGACACTTACAGCCCACTTATCAGCCCATTCATATAGTAGTTTACAGCCAGCTGAAGGCTGTATGACCCACCCCTTTCTCTCACAAAGTTTCTTGGTTCTTGTGCTTCAGTTGGCTGTAAACTTACAGCCCACCTCTCTTCTCTCTCCTCCTCTCTCTCCTCCACTTCAATATACAGCATACTAATAACCTCTTATTATACTTGCTCTAACGTGATCAAACGACTCACATTCTGAGTTCATACTGTCTCACCTAAGAGGTACGTACAGAAATTTATAAAAAGATAAATGCCCACTTCTCACACGTCAATATGTTTTTTCTACATTGCTGATGTACATACGTGGCGAAAGGCCAGCCATCCCAACATAACAATGCGACCATGCATTATTATACTTGTTGAGAGCATGGTGTAATCAGAGCAATACGGATATTATGTATTTTTTTTTGAGTTAAAGTCAGATATAAATAGTATCCGATGTCCATTCTTTCATTTTATATTTGTTCTATAAGCTTTTGGATGGTCGGTCGAACAAAAATTATCTACTTCTTTTACACCTCTATACATACAGTAGAGTGAATATGGAAAGACTAATTATCGAAATATTAAAGAAAGAACACTTAATATTTTTCACCTATTTAGATGCGTCAATCCACCTATCTGTTATTTCATTCCTAAGCAAAGTCCGAACAAACTTTCTTATATCACTTGACATACGGATACATACGGACGAATATCACTTATGCCGTATTCTATTTCGTTTTTTCCGTAGAGTCAGAATTAGACATGAATAGTGCTGGATATTCATTTATCCTTTTCGTATTCGCTCTATAAATCTTCGATTGATCGATCGGACGAAAATTATCCGCTTGGTTTATACCCCTAGCTGAGAGCACGTGCATGCTACTTCAATTCATTCCATTCCTTTGGGATATCAAATGTTTCCAGCAATCAATCCATCTCCCCAAGTCGTATGTTTGACTAGCCCCTCTAATTGGTTTCTTGCATTGTAAGGAAAAATATGGCTCATCCATGACTAAAGGTGTTCCTGATCCCGCTTATACCGGCTCGTGGCATGTGGTTAGGTGTGAGCTGTGATATGCCCCCAATTAATTGCAAACTTTAATAGTTTGGCGCTCTGCCAGTACAACCTGCTAGCCCATTCCCGATCAACTCAAGTAATTGCGGTTGTGTAGGGTCTGTTTTTTTTAACTTTTAAAAATTATTTTTTAGTTTTTCTATAATAATTAGCTTTTAAACAAAATACCTTTTTAAGATAGGATCTATTAGTTAATTGTAGTATATACTGTACCAACTTTATTTATATTGGTAAAAACCACACGTGAGTTTCTGTTACTCTATAATCTCTTGCACAAATAGCCCAAAAGTCACATGCCACAGCCAAAAAGAACAGGCCCGTAGTGTACCGATGCTCCTCCACGCCTCCATCTGCAGAAAGTTCGGCCTCCGTTTGGGACATAAAAATTTTCACATATTTTAATTTTTGTAGAAATTAAAAATAAAATTTGTGTTCCAAACGGCCAGGTATGGTAAAACCGTAACAAACTTACGTTAACAAATCGTGTCTCGCTGATAGACGAAACTCAAACAACTCATTTCGTACTGTCGGCCCAGAATGCTTGCAGTATCCAATGGCTTCTCCGTGGCATCGCATCCGCGTACCTTCCAGCATATCCCAGAACAAGCGACGGCCTAGAAACATAGGTCGTTGTTCAGCCTCGTGCTGCCTTGTCCTTTCCTCGCTAAGCTTCTACTACTAAGCTGACGACGGATCGGGCACGTTGGGTGCCATCTGAATCAGACAAAGGAAAGGGAGGCGACAGAATATTTTACCGTTGGGGTGCAGCCTGACACAAACAATAACTAACTTTTAAATAATATATTTGTAAAGATGAGTTAATAAGAAAATTATAATAAAAAACATGCTGAGTTCGCATGTGACTATTTCCCTCTACGTACTGCCTCTAGTGAACAGTTAAAATTTAAATATTTAAATCATAAGTCACAAGCTATCAGTTCAAAAAAACCCATCCATATATACGTAATGTTGTAACATGCATATCGCCCGTCCCGAAAGCATCAGAACATGCGACTACTAAACGGTAACTAGCTTAGGCTTCCGTTGGCCTTTAGTTTCTGTTGCTACAGTAACTAGTTTTTAAACAGTATATTTTTTAAGATAGGGTATACAGCTAGATTATAGTAGACTGCATTGAATTTAACTATACTGGTTAAAATCATATAAGATTATTTCCTTCTATATACTATCTCTCACAAATAGTTAAAATTCAAAAATTTTACAGACCATTTAGATTTTTTTTTTGTATTTACCGGGCCGGGACTGGACGTTGCCTCGCGTACGTGCACCAAACCGACCAGGGGAGCTTGGCGCCCACAAATCTACCTAGAATCAGATGGTGTGTACTTGACGCTAAAATCATGCGACGATCTGCACATGTAACAACCGGACTTGAGCATACTTCCAGACCGCCGCGATAGTCCCCCCAAAAGCCTCTTCAGTCATACGAGGACCTACCAGCACTCTCAAACATCCGGCCACGAGCGTTCTTTCCAACTCAAAAGAACATGGCCATGACTGTATCATCATTGAACTTGTAATTAAGGCTTCCAAACAGCTTATGTTTTTATGTTTTTTAAAGTGGATTTTTGAACATGTTTTTCAAAGCGGTTTTTATAGTTCGTTTGTAGTAATTACTGTGTGAGCTGCTTTAAATGGAGTTCTCTCGATCTTTCTCGTAATCAATGAAAAACCAAAAGTTATAGCACTTAACGGAACCTAAGTTGCAACGCTCCGATTCTCCTATCTAAGAGCAAGTATTATAAGAGGCTGTATGCTGAGGTGGAGGAGAGAGAGGAGGAGAGAGAAGAGAGGTGGGCTGTAAGCTTACAGCCAGCTGAAGCACAAGAACCAAGAAATTTTGTGAGAGGAAGGGGTAAATCATACAGCCTTCAGCTGGCTGTAACTGCTATATGAGTAGGCTGATAAGTAGGCTGTAAGTATCCATACAGCCAGCTGAAGGCTGTACTATAAGACTTGCTCTAAACTTCAAGTAAACAGCAAAAGTGCTGGAAGTACTTCAGTTAGAGCAAGTATTATAAGAGGCTGTAAGCTGGCTGTATGCTGAGGTGGAGGAGAGAGAAGAGAGGTGGGCTGTAAGCTTACAGCCAGCTGAAGCACAAGAACCAAGAAACTTTGTGAGAGGGAGGGGTAGGTCATACAGCCTTCAGCTGGCTGTAACTACTATATGAGTAGGCTGATAAGTGAGCTGTAAATATTCATACAGCCAGCTGAAGGCTGTATTATAAGACTTGCTCTTATTACGGTACAGGGGAGGACTAGAGCCTGCAGTGAAATAAAGGCGGGTTCGAATTATCTCATAGCTTTTGGATTTTATTTTTTGTTATAATAATTAGCTTTTAAAAGATACGTCTTTTTAAGACAGAGTCTACAATTACAATAGACAATATACTGATTTTAGTTATATCAGACAAAATCATATACGACTATCTCTTTCCTTATACTCTCTCACTCATAAACAATTAAAATTTAAAAATTATAAATCATACTTTAAAAAAAACCTACACAAAATTTCGCGCAGCGGTAGGAAGGGCTGGCTAGGACGACGTTGCAGCCTTGCAGGCAAGGCAGGCAGCCACCAACCGTTCCTTGTGCAGTGTACCGCGGACGCCAGTTTCGATTTATTACACTGCTGCTTTGCTTCGCTGCGGCCGGCCGGCAATAATTTCCGTGCCGAGCCAGCCGCCTGCCGATCCATCGTTTCGCTTCGGCGAGAGAGCGGCGGTGCCGTAAGGAATTAATTCCCTTGCGCGGGTCGACCGTCCGTGACGCCCCGTGTAGTACTACTACGCTTCCACTGTAGTAGCGTGAGGTGAGAACGGAAAATATGACGAGAACGAGAGGAGATGATCGCAACGGTGGCGTAAAAGGAGTTTTTTTTGGTATGATTTTAATTTATGTTTACAAAAATAGCTATAATCATATGATAATTGGGAAAATATCATTTTAACCGTATGGTAACCAGGCAGCAGCGCATGAAACTGACACGTGGCCAGTGGTGCCATGTGGCCATGCAGGGGCCTACCGCCCAGCCACCGTACTGCCGTGCACCTGTCGGCGGTAATTAAGATGGCTAATTAGCCGGCTTAATTACCTACTTTAATTAGTAGTTTATATTTACTACTTGTGTGAATTTTTAAATATAGCAAATAAGTTTAAAAAATTACAAAATTTTATATACAGCCTCTCGACACAATGTACCTGGTTGTACAATTTTTTTATAATTTTATCCACTCCGACTGTTGCTCGAAAATTCATACGATTATACTATTTATAGGAGTTGTTACATATAGCAAACGAGATCGAAAAATTACGAAATTTTATATGCAGCCCCCCGACACAGTCAACCTAATTGTCTAATTTTTTCCCAAGTGTATCCATTATGAATTTTGCTCGAGAAGGGCTGGCACGCTTGGGTAATATACGACAGTTGGTTCGACAAGGGTGTTACATGGCATGCAGACTAAGGAATCAAGGATGGCACACATATCGACAAAGATGGTCGAACTACTATGTTGACCGTGGCTATTTGCCCTTCCTCGTCAAGTCGGCATTGTAGTCCTCACCGGCTGCCTGGCCTTGGCCGCCAGTTCGTGCTTTCTCTCGCGCTCCTCCTCACGAGCCTCACGCTTCCTATGCCTGCATGCCTCCAAGTGAGTTTCCGTCTCTTGTTGAATACACTTGCTTCAATCTTCGGCGTGCCATCGCTTCTCCACCGTCTCGCGTGCCGTTTTGTGCATCCCACTCCTTGCAGTCTAGCTACCACCAGTCGTCCGGTGGATCTCTCGGTCGATCTATTTATGGTACGCGGGTAGCAGATCCGAAGACTGCAGGAAGAGGGAAGAGCTTGTTAGCGCATGCCATACAAGAGAACTAGTATGAGAATCTACTGTAACCTGTCCTTACCAGCTGTCGGTAATGGGTGTGTCCCACGCTGATCGGGATAGTCCCAGGCGTAGTTACCGCAACTCCAGTAACGCATACCCAAGCTCAACTGGTCCTTGGACTTGAAGAACTTGCATGCATCCCTGCACCAGCAGAGAGGGGGCGTCTCCCTCATGGGCAGGTCCCAAGGCGAATGCTCGGTGGGAACATTCAGGTATGGATTGGGGTTGGAGGTACGGGAGACTTCGTTTCTAGGAGGTAGCCTCCTGGCACGGGCCGCTTGTTTGTCTTGGGCTGTTGCAACCTTTGCTAGTCGGGTGATCCCTCCCATTGCTTCTCCATGGTAGCAATGTGGTGTTTTAACCGTGGTGCAGGAAACACGTTGCCAAAGGGGTAGTATTTATAGGCTAAGCCCACACAGCATGTAAGGCCATTTGGTTTAGTCTTGATAATGCAAAAAGCAGGCTCGTTGGGTCACGTCATGGGCTTAAGGAGGTATATTGCAGCAGCGTTGGTCTTATCAATGCAAAAAGCTGATTCATTTTCACATCCATGAGGCAGCGGGCCCAAGGATGTACCGTCAAGTTATTTCATGCACGCGCTCGTCATTTCATGTGTGGGTAGGGAAGTGGGATTCATACGCCATCCCCCATTGCCCGCTCCCTCATCCGCACATATGTCACTATGTCTGTGCCATTCCCCCTTGCTGGCTCCCTCGTCCGCACATATGTCACTTTGTCCGTGCCGTCCCCCCTCGCCCGCTCCCTTGTTCACACATATGTCACTTGACGATGATGGAATAATCCTCAAATTATTATGTCATTATATTCCTTGAATATACCCCTTATCGATAAGCGGTAATATATGACAGGATGGTCATAAGCTCTTCTACGACCATATAGTCGTCTACGACAATATAGTCGTAAGCTCTTCTTGACCATATAGTCATAAGCTCTTCTATGACCACATAGTCATAAGTCTTACTGCGACTATCCCTTAGTTATAAGTCCCTCTATGACCATGTGATCATAAGTCTTACTACAACCACTCTTTGATCATGAGAATTCCTATGCAAATCTATTTCTAACCAGCCTGTCTACGACGATAAATTACAGTGTCGGCTCGTCTGACAAGATGGTTAGAATGTGCGTTTATCTACTAACTGCAGACGACGCGTCTTCCGATACCCACACACTAGGGTACAATTAGCCAATAGTTTATTTTATATTACTGCTAATAGTGCTTCCATGTTAACACTCCTTTCTAGCATAAGGTGAAATGCAATTTTGTTCACTAGATCAATCCTCCCATGAATGCCACGTTGTGACATACATGGATACATTGTGGAATCGAATCTTAGACTTGGAGGCGTGGATTGACAATCTCAATGAGCAGAATGATGACATCCGCCAACAGATGCAACGCAAGAAGGGCAACAAGGAGGTCATCAACATAGGAAGTTCTCATAATTCCACGTGCTGCTGCACGAATCCTAGCTACACATGTGTGTGCCACTACAACGACGGTTAGCCATGTTCGAGGCGCCTCCCTCTGCAACACTCCATGTGGGTAGCGCCGGACACCTTCCACCAATAGCCACGTCGGGAGAAGCTTGTACCACGGTACTCTCCCCTGTTGTACTCGGTTATGTTCAATCTCCTAAAGCATGTAACTAATTGGTGGACGCATCATTGCGGTTGCCATTTATTAAACTAACATACATCATATAAAGGAGTGCAAATAATGTAACTGAAATTTACCATTAAATGGCAATAATTTCGAAAATAATCGCATGCAATAATAGATTATGTAGTTAATCATTTAAGTAATCAATTGATTAATTAGCAATTACCATCACACAAAATAGTATATCTTGAATTGCTACAAAAAAGAAATTAATTCGATAAACAAAAAGATACATAAAATCATGACACTGAATGGCATAATACGAGCATGAGAATGAGAAGCGAAATGCAGTTGAGATAAGTGATGAGCAACTGCGAGAGCTCCGTATTTGTGGTCAAACAAAAAAAAGGAACCGGTGCGTTGCCACCGAAATTTATGAACTCGTTGTCGACACATAAATTAAATGAACATTGCATGTCGCTAATTATAATTAAATTAATATGAATTCTCAAAACAATTAGACAATTAGGTCGATGTGTCGGGAGGTTGCACATAAAATTTCGTAATTTTTTGAGCTCGCTTGCTATATGTAACAACTCCTACAAACAACATAATCGTATGAATTTTCAAGCAATATTCAGAGTGGATAAAATTATGAAAATATTACACAATCAAGTACATTATGTAGGGAGGTCACACATAAAATTTTGTAATTTTATGAGCTAAATTACTATATTTAAAAATTTGCACAAGCAGTAAATGTAAACTATTAATTAAGGGATGGTGGTTGGGCGGCAAGCGCAAGGCCGCACGGTGGACGGGCAACAGGCCCCTACCGTATGGTTACGGGGCACCGCTGGCCACATGTTTACTCCATATTACTACCATCTGGTTACCGTATGTTAAAAATGATTTTTTTTGTAACTATCATATGACTACGGCTATTTTTATAAATAAGACTTTAAAACGTGTCAAAAGTACCAAAAACTCATATAAATGTAAGAGTCCAGAGCTCCGTACAAGTGATACATACACGTACAGATAATTTACACTGTATCTTAGAAACGGCCGTAAGTAGTCAGCCAATCACTAGTACGTAGAGCGCACCGATCGGGAATGTTTTTTTTGTTAGGACTTAATGGTTTATAACTATAGTTGAAAAGATTGTCTTGATATATGAAAGGATAATAGAGAAGCAGTCTTATTTATTTATTTAAAAGATATAATAAATTAAAATAAGCTGAGAAGAATAAACGTGATATTGTGCAATTACTTGAACTTGTTTATTTTTTTTTTGCTGGATGGAAACTTCGTTTCGCATACAGTCAACCGGTAGTCCGGTCCCGTACACTGGAAAGTGACTTCACCTCCACTGCTGTCAGGCTATCATTCTCGTCATTTTTCCCCCCGAAACAAGAGCCATGACTAGCCTGCAACTTAGGGGTAAAAAGTAGATACGAATTATTTATATTATTTAATTATTATATTCGATAGGATGTAAATATGGTATAGATTTTTTCATTCGATTGATAATTTCTATCCTATTCGTATTCCTATTCGAATTCATATAAAAATATAGATACGAATATGATATAGACTTTTACCATCTAAAATATTATTTTATCCGTACTATCCGTGTTCGTATTCGCCAAAGTAATATGCATATTTTAATATAATATGACTAATTAGTTGGACAAGTTTTTTTATTTGAAGGTGCATTTATGTTTCTTTAGGTAAGTAAATAAATTAATATGATTAAAGGTGATTGTACAAGGATAATATATCATTAATATTCTCATACTACATAAGTTATGAGGATATCTGTATCTAACTGAATGAGTAGATATTCGAATCAAATATGAATCGAATATTGTAATGAATAAGAATTTAATTCAAATATTGCAAATACAAATATTTGTTCATTACAATATTCGATTCATATTTGTATTTGAGAATATTTGAATTTATATTTATATTCATATTTATTTACAACTACGAATACGAATATGGTTTAAACACTATCTAATCCGTTTTTACCTCTGCCTGTAACACACACAAACTAGCTTACGACATCTCTCCGAAAAGAGCAACACTACATACACATACAAGCTAGCTGCTCAGAAGAAACGACGCAACCTTCGAATAAAAATCACCCGTGGCAAGGCAAGGGCTGCCCATACACACACGCACAAAACGTGACAAGGCCAGCATGGGCGTCACCATTAGTAGTATTTTTTAGCCAACGAATTTCCACTAACACCTCCAAACCCAAGAATCTAATCCCCTATAATTCGCCCAACTACATTGAAATAAACTGGAAATTTTTAAAATTTTGAATTTTATTGAATTTCAGTCAAACTTGAAATTTGCCCAATTTGCAAGTTTTTAGCCAAAACCGCAAGAAGCCCTTTTGGCCTTCCGCTTTCCCTAGCCGTTGACACATTTCAAGAAGTCATCTTCATCCCTGTTCCCCACCCCCCCTCCCCCCACACACACACTCGGCCAAGCCCCATTCACCGCCGCCAGGACCAAAAAGCCGTCGCTGCCACCTCTGCCTAGCCGTACCCTCACCTATTGAGCCCTCTGACACCAACATTAACAAAACATTGATTGTGTGCTAAAGCAGCCACTCTCCCAGCCGATATGCTCACCTGCTACTTTTGACTGCCATATCTCACTGATCGAGGAGACATAGAGGCCAAGGTGCCACCGATGCTGCTGACCTCCTCACTACCGCTGCCAAAGTTTCCCGCACCCCCTCGTGCCAGCCACATGCCGCTAACCGAGCAAAGTGCTCATTGCTCTGACCGCCTTAGAATGGCTATAAAAGCCCGTGAACCCTCCCCAAAGTATGCATTTGCGCCCCAACTCCACCCCACTCCACTCTTCCCCCTGGCCAACGCCTTGCCACAGCCACCGCAAACCACCAGTAGGTCCGGATTATCAATTCCTGATAATGCATATATCATTCTTCAATTGCTCTCATCTGTAGCACCCTTGAGCCCCCACAAACCCTACTGAGGTTTCTCCTTAGCCTCCCTAGCCCCTTCCCTCGTCGGCGACTAACTCCGCCTCTTGGCTGAGCCATCTCGCCGTGGACAACCCACCACAGAACCCTATAGCCCGAGCCAACCCCATCATGGCCATCCCATTGCTCCAGAGATGCTCAATCTGAGCATGCCTTCGCCAATTCACCCTTTCATAGGTCCTTAGCCATGATCAAGCCTCATGATGACTCTCTCACTGCTGGCCCTCTACAACGCTCCCCAACCACCACCGAGCCATAAAATGGAACCCTAGCCCCTCTAGGAACCTGTCCACACCCTTCACTCCCCTTGGGAACCACTCACCACCATCGTCATTTGTCTATTCAATAACACTGCAGTGTCGAAATGAGGAAGATGACATTATTCATCGTAGGCTTGAGCCACATGGAAACCAGTCGGGTTGGGGCCCAACACTTTAGATCACTGTCCACACCGATCCAAACAGGTACTATTAGCAACCCATTACTGTTCACTAAAATCATATATATAGTAAAAATAACTGGGACTCTTTGGTGCCTGGGCACCTATACCATCAGCCGTCCGATTGTGCTTTACCAATCATGAAAAATTAGCGGGCTCATCCATTAATTCAACCCGTTAGGTAGGTCAATCCACGTTTGGATGGAAAAGAACACCTTCCATGTATTCTAAGTCATGTTTGGCTGAACGTGTATGGGTATGTACAATTAAGAGTATGAATGGGTATATACCCACTATGATATTAGTATTAGTGGTACGTATGTATATACCCTAAATTTTCTTAGTGTTATTATAATTGTCAATTAATTCAAAATTTTCTAAGTGTTATTATAATTTTCAAGTAATTCAAAATTTTCTAAGTGTTATTATAATTGTCAAGTAATTCAATTTTTTTTTGAGATGTTACTAGTACATATGCACATACCCTTGCGAAATATGTACCATTACATACGAGCATACCCCAAATTTTCTTAGTGTTACTATCATTGTCAAGTAATGCAAATTATATAAAATAGCAAATTAGTACTGTTGCAAAAAAATGCACATTCCATTATACGGTAGCAAACAAAAATATGCTTAATTACCTAATCTGTGATGGACATGCAATAAACCAAATAATCATTAGGACTAGAAAGAAACATATGAAACCATCAGGATTACACTGTTGCCTCCCTTTCCAAATGAACAAAACTATAGATACCCATAATCATATATACCATACGTACAAAACTATAGATATGAAATGCTATATGTACAGTCAATAGATTAGGGAGTAGATATCTAATGCACAAATCATCAGATGCATTAAATTGCTCTGTGCGCCAAAATATTCTGCCATATGTGAATGAGACTAAATAAGGTAGCAACACACATCACGGATGCAATAATTACATTGATTTGTGAATGATTCTATTATGCATGCTTTTCCACTTTCTATATTAGTAATACATACCTGGTTTACCAGTTATTTCTCATACCCAAAATAAACACTTACACGCACACATCTTAAAGCTATCCAATGGTCATGAGGCTTGGTGCCCCATTTCAGCGTCCTCTCTCTCTCTCTCTCTCTCTCTCTCTATATATATATATATATATATATATATATATATATGGGAACATATCTAATGCTAATGGTATATTCAGTGATAACATGCAAACGCCAACCAAGGCTGTTAGATCTACAATCTACGGCTCAGATTCCTCAAGGTGGAAGCCCCCAATCACTTATGCATTTTTCCCTAAAACCCCTTGGCAACTTCACCCTTTTACATCCCCGTCCCCGCCTCCAATCTCCTCTCGTCTCCCTCGACGCCGCCGCCTCCAATCTCCTCTCGTCTTCCTCCCCGTCCCCGACGCCTGCCCGCCGCCTCCCTCCACGGCCGCCCCCTCCCGCCACGCCGCCTCCCCGGCCCTCGAAGCCGCCGCCTCCCTCCAACCATCCGGGCCGTCTCCCTCCCCGACGGCGCCGCTCCCTCTCCCTCCCCCTCTCGCCTCCTCCCCGATGGCGCCGCTCCATCGCCCTCCCCCTCTCGCCTCCCTCCCCGACGGCGCCGCTCCATCTCCCTCCCCCTCTCGCCTCCCTCCCCGACGGCGGCTTCATCCGCAGCAACCTCTGTCCACTGCCGCCGCGTCAAGGTCAGCCGCGCCGCCGTGATCTTCTCCCCCAATCCACCGCCGGCCGCCTCTCCCTTCTCCTCCCTGCAGCCAATCCCTTTCTCCTCGATTCCCCATCTCTGCGAGCGGAATCTTCTCCCTCGCCGTCGCCTAGCCCCACTTCTCCCCCACCGTTGCTCCCCCTCTTCTAGGCCGCCGTCGCCTTCTCTCCCGCCTGCACCGGCCCACTTCTCCCCGGCCACCGGCGGCCCCCTTCTTCCCGGTCAGCCTCCACTCGCCGCTGTCAACCTAGGTTAGGGCGTCGCCACGCCCGCGGCCGCTCTCACCCTCCTCGCGGATGTAAGTAAATTCGCCCTCCTTGCAAATGGTTTCTGAAATTTGTGAACGCAATGTTCTATAATTTTCTAGCGCTAATTAAGATCTTTTCCATGGTTCAATTAGTGCAGAGGTTCGTCATTTGGTTGCAACCATCAATTTGTCTGAATGTTTTGAAGCAAACAGCAGCACATGAATTTTTTTTGAAGCAAGCAGCAGCACACAATTGAGAATTTGTTTCAGTTTAGCACATCATGTTGAAGGAAGCAGCTGGACAAATTGAGTTTCGTAATGTGAAAGCTGTGTGCCAAAATTGTGCATGACTCACAAGGGTGGCAAATTTGCTGAGCATCAGATTTTTGCCGCTGCTCCGCACAAGCTGCTGATGTTGCATGTCAACCAAATTGTTGAGCTACAAAACATTTTATAGCCAGTTAGGATTGTTTGTACATGTATGCAGTATTGCAAAGAAAATTGAGTTTGATGCCATGTATGTTCATGTTCATGTGATGGCTTTGTTGGATATGTAATGGCTTTGTATTGCCATGACTGTAAAAGCATTATATGAACAGTACAAAAAATTTTTTTGATCCAAATATGACATGTTGCTTACAACATCCAGATCAATTTTCAGTGGCTGAAGGTTGCTCGAAATATGGCTTTTACTTGCAGTGGGCTAGCTTTTGCAAACATACATGGTCTTTTTTTTTCAATTATGTGCTGTAAAAGCTATGCAATAATGTAAGTAATTGTTGTCTCACATCTCCATCAGAATTCTAACTAGTAACTAATCTTCTTTGAAATTCATCAACTGGTTGTTCAATGATCACCTTGTATTGAGTTGGATAATTTACGCATTTATATGCATCTAATTGCTGGAACCTGTTAGTAACTTGCTGGAACCTGTTAGCTGCCTATTTGGTCTGGTTTTGCCTAATGTAAACTGCTGCGTGCCCATTATGTGGGAGCACCTTCAACAAAGCATCATACAACAGTTTCACAGAAAAGCTCCTGATTGCACATTCTGGCACTGCAGTGTACAATGATACTGCAGGTAATGACAATGGCAATGTACAATGAACAGTATTAGCTGAATGGAGTTGCATTCTGTCACAGCTTTTGAGGTTTCCTGGAATTGCAATGTACAATGAACAGTATCAGAAAAGCTCATGTGTTAACTCATGTGTATAAGGGTTTAGTGTTGGATAATATGCACTTAGTAGTTGTTATGTGTATAAGTCTCGAGCCGTGACTGGTCTGATAAACAACTTATGGCGACAGTAAACACCACCTAGATAGTAGAATTATGTCCAGAGAGCAAACATGTTCTAGAGTAAAGAACATTAGCATCTAACTGAAGGCAATGCAGAAATATACATAATCACCTGATTACAGCAACAATTTTAACTGTGATGCATTGCTAAGAGAGAACCAACATCAAGAACTAAGTTTAGGTCATTCACGTACATAAGCGCTTGGTTTATATCCAACCAAGTCCTTCAAGGGCCAGGGAGGCGAGAGGGGGAGGGAGAGGGGGAGGGAGAGGGAGCGGCGCCGTCGGGGAGGGAGACGGCCCGGATGGTTGGAGGGAGGCGGCGGCTTCGAGGGCCGGGGAGGCGGCGTGGAGGGAGGGGGCGGCCGTGGAGGGAGGCGGCGGCGTCGAGGGCCGGGGGGGCGGCAGCGGAAGGCGAGCAGGGGAGAAGTAGCGAGGCGGCGGGCAGGCGTCGGGGACGGGGAGGAAGACGAGAGGAGATTGGAGGCGGCGGGCAGGCGTCGGGGACGGGGAGGAAGACGAGAGGAGATTGGAGGCGGCGGCGTCGAGGGAGACGAGAGGGGATTGGAGGCGGGGACGGGGATGTAAAAGGGTGAAGTTGCCAAGGGGTTTCGGGGAAAAATGCATAAGTGATTGGGGGCTTCCACCTTGAGGAATCTGAGCCGTAGATTGTAGATCCAACAGCCTTGGTTGGCGTTTGCATGTTATCATTGAATATACCATTAGCACTAGATATGTTCCATATATATATATATATATATATATATATATATATATATATATATATATATATATATATATATATATATATATACACACACACCCATCTTGATCATCTCGAGCCCGTTTAAATCATTTTCAACTTCGTAATAGAGTTACGACCACGCTCAAGCATTCATATGGAAATTTCTTCGGTTCTTCTGAATGTAAGTTAAATTTTGGGCTTGAATACCTATAAAATTGCTAAAGTTGATCATTAAATCATATTTTAAATCAAGCCAATCCTTTTTAAATGATCAAGAGTAGGCATGATACTCTTTCTATCAGCAACTGAACTTCTAAGCTGTTGCAGGAAGTACGATGTCCCTGTTCTGAAAAATGGGGTCATTACACACATTGTCAGATTCCTAAGAACAAATCAGGATTCTCCAAAGAGAATTTGAGGCTGCAAATTGGGGAAAGTAGAAGAGAGTTGGGGGGAAGTAGATATAGGTAGGGAATTATGTTCTTCTTTCTATATTCATCGAGTCCTTCACGTACATAAGCGCTTGGTTTATATCCAACCAAGTCCTTCAATTACAACCAGCACATGCCAAGTAGTCACTATATCCAGTTCAACAAAGCACTTCAATTACATATGCTTAGCCTTTTTGACGGCCCACAGCTCTCGTTGGCGCTCTACCGTGTGTTTGTCTCACCTTCACACCTATGCCCATGACAATCCCCTCCCCTTCAGCAGTGGCTTGACCCCAAAGCTGGTGAACCAAGGAAGCGATGGCGCATCTCCGTAGCTAGTTCCCATATTGCCATCTTCAGAGGTAGACCGGTCCACTGAATGAGTTCACGAGTGGTGCTCGTCCCTCCATGCAGAAACATGCAACGATCTAGCACAACTTCTGGCACCAAGGATATAGGTAAGTTCTGATCAATGACAGCAAGGTTGTTGCTTACCAGGTGTAGGATCAAGGATAACCAATTAGAGGGGACTTAATAGGAGATTCTAAAATTTTTTATTTTCTAAAAATAATTTCTACAAATTTAGAGCTAAGCAAGATTTCTATAGTAATTCAAGACCTACTCAATTCTAGTAAAGTTGAGTCACTGCAAGACAAGACTCTACAAATATATTTCTAACTCAACTAGATATAACAATTTCAATTGCTAGAAATATAAATGTGGAAAGTAGAGGTGAAGAAATAACCAAATGAACATACGTGATGTTTTGACATGGTATCAAAGACTTGCTGGTCTTCACTAGTCTATGTTTAGGAAAGCCCAAATGAATTGGACCAGCTCTACAAATTAAGTCTTACTCCTTGATTCCACTAGTGGTTATTCTTCCTCCGCTCTGGAAATGGCAAACACCGAATCACTCATAATTGGCATCGGGCCTCTTCACAATCTTCTTGAAGCAATCACCGCACAAACTGCCATCAAGCCGTCTAGGTGTCGGCAAACACCAAGGGTAATAAACCACGGCTTTTGCTTGATGGATTTCAAGTGCCAAGGATAAAAGTAGGAATGAATGCATATGAATTGGCTCAACTACCTCAAATGAATGCAACAAGGGTATATGAGGTATGGAGAGTATGCTCTTAGCTCAAGGATGTTACATAAAGTCTTTTACCTTGTCCTTGAGCTGGTGGAGATGTATTTATACTCCACACCAACTAATTTGACCTTAGAGAACAAGTTTCTAAATTTTTAGCAAATGCGGTAGTACCACCGTACATCGGCCAGTTTTATCGCACTTGCACAGTAATGGCTATAATAGGCAAAGTTAATGCTTCTAAACTAGCCGCTATATTTACAGCGAGGTACTATCGCCGTTGTAAGTGCGATAATTCCGATATTTCGATAGTACTGTTTCCTTGGAGTGATACTACCATTTTTCTTGAGAACCAAAAGTGACCTTCTCTAAAAATAACATTTCACCAACTAGTATTCGATTCTAATGGGGTGTGGTAGTATCACTCAAGATTTGTGATCATACCACTATGTGGTAGTTCCATCATTTGTACTTTGGTACTACCGTTTTTCGCCATTTCTAGAAATTACATACTGCAAACTAAAATTCGATTTGACCAAGGTGTGGTAATACAAATCGGTAGTACTGGATATTACTTGGTGGTACTCCTCTGATACTATCGATTTTTCTGAGAATGCATAGTTGGCTTTTAATTTAAATTCTAAGTACATGCATAATCCTAAGTTGATCCAATGGCACAAGAATATGCTTGTCAAGCTATTAGTCATGATCCCACTTAATAGTATAGCATCTAACCTAAAATCCAGTCTTCCAACCTTTTTTTCCCTAAGACTGGTAAAAACAAAAGTCCTAGGCTATTGATATCTTTTTCTTCAACAATATTGATCATCATGTTAACCTTTAGCATGCATCTCCAGGTTATCACATTCGTCATCGGGACTAAACCTTTCAAACACTCGATAAATATGCTAGTCCCAATATTCATGTTTTGTCATTGATTACCAAAATAATTTTCAAGGGCCTGATGCTTTCACCTGGTCTGAAGAAGGAACATGTCTCTTACATTGAGATACATGGACCAGATCGGGCACAGAGCAAGCATTCATGTTAGCGATACCAAAATGACAGGGATGATGATTGTATAATACCTCAAATGGAGTACATCCTAGAGCCGAGTGATAGTTGGTGTTGTACTAATACTCGGCCAGTGGCAACCAGTGCACCAATTTGCTTAGGCAAGAGTGTACAGAGTAGCACAAGTAGCCTTCCAGACATTGATTGAAGTGATCAGTTTGCCTATCCATTTGAGGGTGGTAAACCGAGCTCATGAGAAACTGAGTATGAGCTTGAATAATTCTTGCCACACCGAGCTTGTGAAAAGTATCCCTTTGAGACCGGCAGCCCCTCAAGCTTGAGGTGGTACATGTAATGGTTGAAGTAATCTCGGTAGCTTGGCATGCTCCACCTTGGCTTATTGTCAGATCTCACATTCTTGCACGTATTTCCGCGCTGAGACGATTCCATTCCATGCTTTCTTCCGCCAGAACAGAACGAACGAACGTACGCCGGAATCCAAGTATTTACGCGCGCGCGGGGCATTTGTGTTGGGGTGTGTGTGTGGGGTGGGGGGGGGGCGCCTTTTGTTCCTTTCTTGGGCTCTCGCAGCCGTGCGGCGCGTGGAATGGAATGGAGTGGTGCGGCGGTTTGCTTGCGACGACGGCCGCCCGTTTGCATACTTGCACGCCGCGGCCGGTCTCCCGAGCCGTGTTTCGCAAGCCTAGCCCGGCCGACGTGCGACCGTGCGAGTCGCAGGTTGCGACCCGTTCCTGCCTCGTGAGTCGTGACCGCGCGCGTTGCGAAATCCGAGCAAACCGGAAAGAAAAACCGAGTTGTTTTGACCGGACGTCCCCGCGTTCGTTCGTGCTGGTTTTTGCCGGAGGCCCTCGTACGCAAGGGGCGGAGCCATACCTCGGACAGTGTAATTTTTAGCTTGAAATATAAAAAAATATCTAATGTATAGTCTGCGTAATATTTTCATAATCTAGACCAAATAGCCTAGATCATTTCACTATTGAGACCAGGACATAACCAAATCCTACTGCTGTGGTGGTAAGTTGTAAACAGTGTAGTCACTATCGCCCACTTTGGTCACTGGCTAGTAGCTGCCAGGGCGAGTAATGGTTCAGTGAGATGGTCGCTTATTTGGAAAGGTAAATCCATGGAGCATCCTAAAATTGGAAAGTAGTGGTTCACCAGGACTTCTGCTTATCCCAGCAAAATTGCAAGTATAACCATGGAACATGCATGTTAAATCGAAAAAATTGGTTCACTACGACTTTTATTTACCCTGAGTATATAAGCTTCTGAAGGGGCCGATCCCAGTGTTTACCAACGATTTAAAGTGGGAAAAAAGGAGTTTTTCTGAACGGTGATGTAAATGTAGACGTGAAGCACTGTAGCAATGTAAAGTAAACCCATAGAACACACATTTTGAAGTGCAAATTAGTGGTTCATTGTAACTTTCATTTATCCCAGGAAGATCTTAAGTAGAAAATTCCGCAGCTTTACCACCTATATGAAGTACAGAAAATGTTTATCTTTTCATTGGGTATTTGGAGGGTGCTCTTGCCACATTACTAATGATGGTGCAATTGTAGACGTAAAGTATCGTAAAGTTAGTTGCAACACAAGTAGTCATAGATCTTGGCACATCGTGAATAGTGGTGCCATTGTAGACATTAAGTCGTCACGTAACCAGTTGTAATGCGAGTAGTCCTTAGTAAGATAACTCTTGCCACGTCACAAATAGTCGTCAAGAAGCTAGTCACAACACAAGTAATTGTAGATCTTGGCATGCCATTGTAGATGTTAAGTCATCATGCAGCCAATTGTAATCCAAGTAGTGCTTGGTGAGGCAACTCTTGCCACATTGTCAATAGTGATGCTATTGTAGACGTTGAGTCATCATCCAGTTACACCAATAGTGATGCTATTATAGACGTTGAGTCATCATCCAGTCGGGTGTAACGCAGGTAATCCTTAGTGAGGCAACTCTTGCCGCATTGTGAACAATGATGACATTGTAGACATCAAGTTGTCAGACAACTAATTGTAATGCAAGTAGTCCACGCTTTGGTAACTCTTGCCACATTGTCAATAGTGACGCTATTGTAGACGTTAAGTTGTTGTGAAGTCGGGCAATAGTCCAAAATCTTGCCACACCATGAACAATGATGCTATTGTGGATGTTAACTCGTCATGCAGCTAGCTGTAATGCAATTAGTCCTAAGCGAGCAACTCTTGCCACGTCGTGAACAATAGTGTCATTGTAGACGTTAAACCGTCACACAACCATTTGTAACGCAAGTATACCTTGACAGTTGTCGTGGAGGTAGTTGCTACCCCTCACAGATATATTAACCCGAACATAGAAAACTTAGGGCTGTTTGGATGTCATAGCATGTATATACTATAATATTCAGAAACTATAGTTATATATACCCCACTCAAGAAATACTACAGTTTTCTTATACCATAGTTTTCACAGTTTTAACCAAAAAAAAAACCAGTGTGTGTTTGGGAATTGTGGCATTTAATACAATATTTTGTTGGAAGAAGGATAGTTTTAGGGAAAAAAGGATAGTTTTAAAACTGAGTAGTCATTATTAGGAACATATGAACTGTCATTTGTACGAACTGGCTGTTCTACGATAATCTAGCCCAAATCAACTTAGGTGGATTCTTTTCGTCTACAGGCTACAGCTTATGATTTTTGATTCTAACGTGATTGTTTATGTGAACGAACTAAATGACGATAAGTCGTTTTGAAACAGCGATAGAGAAGCCGCTCCATTTGTTTATTAGAGAAAAACCATAAGGCAGAAGCTATAAGCCGAAAGAGAGGGTCTTTCCCCATATGTTCTTCAATGCTTGTATGTGATTATTTTTAGTCTTTTCTCAGATGTTCTTCAATACTTGTATGTGACTTTTTTTGGTTTCAAGTAAATTTGTATTTAGTGTCAATGCTTTAGAATGTACATATGAACGCTCGCCATGAAAGATTAGAAGCCTTGTTCAATACTTTAGATCAATGAATCCAGTCAATCCATCTCATGGAGTGGTTCAATAATACAACCGTATATGTGATCGTTCCACGGCAACCTTTGGCGAAGTTGTGCAACGATGGCCGGTGCCTGTAGCCCGGGCGCATGCTGTAGCCACCGGCCGAGAGCCAATAATGTCAATTGTTTGTGAATCAATAACATCATGATGCATTGGCTAGTAAACTAGAGAAGCACTTTATGCTAGGGACATAGCAAGAGTGAACTCGGTTTTACAAAAGAGAGAGGGGTACAGAATGGACTTTTAAAACTCCAAAAATACCATAGTATTAAAAAAACCATGGTTTTTAAAACCGAAGTACGGATTGTATCCAATCACCTCGTTGTATTTGATGCTACGGTATTTTTTTAGAAACCATAGTATTCTCTCAAAATTCTACAGATAGCTGTGATCGTTTTGGCTTCAGCTTTTAACTTTCGGTTTATTTTTCACTATTTATAAATTTCGTCTTTTTCTGAACTTTTGGCTTTTTGTTGAGCTTTTTTGCCGGTTCTTTTTTCCCGTATTTGTTTGTATTATACGTAATGGTCTAACATATTTTTTAATTTTTTAAAATTTAATTATGCCAAATAAGCCTCTATCAGCTACAATATTTTTTCAACCAGTTACAATGCTTTTCAATCATAAGTCACAAAAAAAAACCTTAATGATCACCACTTTGTGTATCCAAACAGCCCATTGTACTCCGAGAAAAACCACACAAAACAACAAATGTAGAGATCTACGGCCGGAAGAAAGAAACATATGCACAAGGATCTGCAAAAACACAGCTACACACGGTCAGTCTGACATTGCAGACCTGAGCCGTTCGATTGACCGGGATGAGTTTTACAGATTACACATAGCTGCGGACAGCGAGGCTGCAAGGGGGAAGGGAATGGGGATTACGATTAGCACCCGCGGGCGCACATAATTAGCGTCATCAAACGCCCTGTTTCCCCTTGTCCTCCATGTGATTCCGAGTGTTCTGCTGTATTCATTTCTTCTTCCATTCTTCTTCTTCCACCCCACGCCCCGCCCCGGTCCCCTGTCCTCTCCTCTCCCGCCTCCACTCGGCCTCTCCGCCATTGACCCACCTCAGCGAAATCTCCTGCGCTGTATATATCCTCCTGTCCGCCATTCGGCCCGTACTGCGAGTCCGTGACTCTGAGGTGTCTAGCTCAGCTCTCGCGCGCGTGGCGCCAAGAAGAGCGGCGGCTCGGGAGTAGGGAGCATAGCATGCGGCGGTGAGAGGAGCGCGGGGGAGCCGAGAGAGCGAGAGAGGATGCAGCTGCCGCAGCATCATCATCACAAGCCCAAGCCCTCCCCCTCCTGCTGCTCCTCGTGGATCCGGAGGTCCCAGCCGCCGTCGCCGCCGCACAAGAAGCCGTGGGGCGCCCGCTGTGGCAGGAGCCGGTACGCGTGCCGCCTCGTGCCGCTGCTGGTGCTCACCATGTACAGTGTCTTCACCGTGCTCCGAATCCCCAGCTCCTCGCTCGTCGTCACCACCGCCGATTCAGGTAACCCCACCGGCCCGCCTGGCTGCTCGATTGCAATTTCTTCTTGCTCTTGCCGCCATGGGTTCCTGAATTAAATGCTTCCCCTTTTGTTCTGTAATGGCGGCTAATTTCCTCCGCAGAGCGCGTGGAGCGGCGGGAGGACGTGGAGGCGTTCAAGACCCACCTGCCGTCGAACCAGAACAGCCTCGAGGCCCGCGAGGAGACGCGCTCGCCGGCGTCCCTCCCCTGCTCCGCGCTCATCAACGGTGAGTTCGTCGGATCAGTTATTCAGTGGAAGAGGCAGGCAGGCTTGCTTGCTTAGCTAGCTAATTCGCGGCGGCTGGGGATGCTAATCGCGAGCTCTCTCCTCTCTGTTCGGTTGAATTGGTGCGCAGGTGAGGCGGGCAGCGGGCAGGCGGAGGGGGCCGTGCTGTGCTGCGACCGGAGCCACTACCGCAGCGACGTGTGCTACCTCCGCGGCGACGTGCGCACGGACCCATCCACCTCGTCGGTGCTCCTGTACAACGCGCCCCGCGGCCGCGCCCCCGAGAAGGTGCGGCCGTACACGCGCAAGTTCGAGGACAGCATCATGAGCACCATCGACGAGGTGACCATCGTGCCCATGGACTCCGCCAACGGCACCGGCGACGGCTGGGACAGCCTGCGGCGGCGGTGCGACGTGCGTCACCCGCCCGGGGTGCCGGCGGTGGTGTTCTCGACGGGCGGGTACACGGGGAACGTGTACCACGAGTTCAGCGACGGTCTGATCCCGCTGTACATCACGGCGCAGCGGTTCGCCGGCGAGGTGGTGTTCGTGGTACTGGAGTACCACTACTGGTGGCTGGGCCGGTACGGCGCCATCCTGGAGCAGCTGACCAACTACAAGGTGGTCGACTTCCGGTACGACCGCCGGGTGCACTGCTTCTCCGAGATGATCGTCGGCCTCCGCATCCACGGCGAGCTCGTCGTCGACCCCAAGCTCATGCCCAACGGTACGCCCCGCTACCCCCCCCCCCCCCCCCCCCCAATTTCTCCAATTCGCCTTGTAATCACATCATAATCGCTGCCATTTCCTGTGCCGCTTTGCGCTGCGACGTCCATTTCCATTTGTTAGTTAGGAATGTCTCCTAGTCCTAAGAGCAAGTCCAATAATAGAGCCAAGTGCTTGGCTATAAGTCAAGTTATAAGAGCCAAGTTATACAATAGTTTGTCTTCTATTTGTCTACAAAAGTTTTTTTATTATTATATGGTACCAAGTCTCACATTCTCTTTCCTACTCCTCCTCACATACATTTATTATCTGGGCCCACCACTGCATAGGCTCCCGTGTGCAGCTTGTTGCTTGCATGAGAGCCAAGCTCTCCTCTCTCTCCTCTCTTCTCTCCTCCACATCAGCAAAAATGCTGACTAGCTTGGCTATAAGACCATTATTGTACTTGCTCTAATTCGCGTGGCGATTTCGACTGGTTTTCCCGTTAGAATTTCGGGATCCACGGCTTGCTAGCGTCAGTAGTTTTGTTTCTGAAGGAGGGGAATGGTGAAAAACTGAAAAAGGCTTGTGAGAGTTCGTGTGCCTCGATCGAGATCCGTGCTAATTCTGGTCGGACAAATAATTCCCCCCTACGGCTACCTCGAGGCTTCCTGCTTAGCTACAGTTAATTAGCCCCATGGTTCCGCTCCTTTCAGTTCAGCATTTGTATTCTGGTAGGTCTAACAAATTCACTATTCATATCATTGTACATAGCCTTAGCGTGGTGGTTGCTGGTTAGTGAGTAGAAATTGGTTTACAAACAGCTAACGTTATATCATTATACATGATGCTAAGGTGGTGGTTACTGGTTAGCGGAGTAGAAATGTAGCAGTAGAATGGTTAGACTGCAAGCGACGCATCCGGCGTTCCATGGCGCGCGGCAGCGGGCGGTCAGCGAAAACGACCGGTTGGTTGCTTGTTCCGTTAGCGCGACATGCCGCACGGGCGCGCGTGCCGTGCGGACGGTCGGGCGGCCGGCTGGCTCGCCTTGCCCGTATGCCGTATCCATCGCCGCGTATCGGCACGGTGTTAGGTACCTACTCCACCGTCTCCACGGCGAGGCTGAACTGAACAGCAGGTGCGTTCGCGGCGAAGGCTGTCTTTTCTGTTGGGAGAAAAAAAAAGGGGAGGAAAACAGGTGCGGGAGGGGGAGAAGCACGGTCGATGTGTGGGCGGGAATCTTGCGGGCGGCAATCATGAGGGGCGAGATAATGGCGGAGATTATTATACGGGGAACGGATGGATGGGCAGAAGAGACGGCTTTTGCAAAAGCGTTGGGGAAAAAAGCGGGTCTGCTCCTCACAAATGGGGCGCGATGCCGACGCTGGTGCGTTCGGCGAACAAGAGCGGGAGCGGCGTCGCCGCCACCACCACGGCCGCTGCTAGTGTGCTTGTCCCCGCCGGTTTTTGTGCGTGGACTATGGGAGAGAAGGGAGAGGAAACGCTTGTGCAACGTGCACCAGCACTCGGATTTATTAATACTGAAGTTACTCTCTCCATTCCGTAATATAAGTATAAATTCTATCATATACATAGAACAATGAGACATTAATACCCTGCTCATTTCGGTTTGATCTTTTAGCTTATGGTTTATTTTTTATTATTCCTAAATTTTGTTTTTCAGGCTTTTTGGTTTTTTGAACTTTTTTGCCGGTACTTTTTTCCGTATTCGTTTGCATTGTTCGTGATAAGCTAACCTGTTTTTTCTATTTTAAATTTTTTTAAATTTAGTTATGCCAAATAAGCTACTATTAGCTACAGTGTAATTTCAGTCAGTTACAGTGCGATTTCAGTTATAAGCTAGCTTATTTCAGTACAACCGAGCATCACCTAGATTTAAGAAAAAATTAATACCATTAGACCATATATCTCTATTAAATAGTATATTATAACTACTTATTCATTTTTTAGTATTAACTACACGTTTGGTCTTCACAATAGACTTGTACTGTAAAATGACACTTTTTGAGAGCGAGGATTTATATTGCGGGACGGAGAGAGGACTAATAGTGGTAGTACTTGTAGGTTAATTTAACTGGGAGAGATACAGTAACAGGGGCACAGGAGCGTTTGAATTTCGAAAGCGGCCACTCTAATTTGATGAGAGCAGGAGGAATTAAGGGCATGTTTTAAAGTGCTCTGATTTTTATCTTTTAGCTAAGATAGCTCTGTAGCGATTTGTTAGTTTTTTTAGATATTCAATTAAAAAATAAAAAAATAAAAATATTATTATATCTCTACGGATTATATAAAGGAAAACAGGGGAAGTCGCATTAAGAAACCAATAACTTTTGGCTTTTGAAAATCAGAATATAGAAGCCATTACACTTTAAAACGAGGCCTAAGTACGTGTCCGGTTTTATTCCCCAGTATTTATACTGCATGTCCTTTTGTGATGAAGTGAGGCAGCATGGGGCATGAGAGCCCGGTACAACAGGGCATGTTTTTTCTTGTCATCACCGTCCTCTCTTGCTGGTGGAGTGGTGGTTGCGATGAGAATAGATTGGTACCCCTTGCCTTGGCTAGCCACTAGGAGTATTCATGTAGGCACAGTGCTACAGCCTCATGAGTAATTGCAATTAATTGGAAACATCAGTTTTGTGATGATATATACTAGATTGCACGAAATAACTAGTAGAAAGGCACGGCAATGTACGTGGTTTCTTGCATTTGATTAGATGGATTCGAATATTTCGTACAGAAGACGGTACACACCATTTAGCATGAAAACAATATCTGTCCGTCCCTCACAATGGTTGTAGTCGCGTGGGAATCTCTATGATATGGAGGAGCCTTCCATCAGGTGATAAGAGAACGAGAGTTTTTACCGTCTTTTGAAAGTTACTATCGACATCTCGCTACTAAATTATATATAAATTTTTGGTATCTTAGTACTTTTAAAGATGATAAAAACTTTCCAAGAGAGTATGTCAGATTTCGGGTTTGACTTGGACATGTAGGGACTCGGAGAAGTTGCCAGCCCGGGTAGACGCGACCATAGCGTGCTAAGCGTCGTGTCCTAATCAGCCGAGTGTATTAGTCGTTGCTTGTTGCCAATGGAGGGGATGCCCGGACGATGGATGGGCATCGGCAGGTATGACATTACCATCAAGCGAGAGAGCAAAGCATAGAGAGGTCGCCTTTATTTTTGCATGCTTTGTGATGTGCGCGCGTGCGAGCATGGGGAGGGTGACCTATCTCGCGGGGTGACCTGTCTCGCTGGGGCAATGTGGACTTGGATCAGGGTTAAAAGATTCGGTTTAAAAAAACTTTCGGAGGTTTCCGAAATTTCGTCCGTTTCGTTTGAAAATTCAGGTGAAAACTTCAAATACCATTTTAAATTTTAACAAAATTTAACTAAATTTTGGGTAAAATTTGAATAAATTGCAAATAAAGATTAAATTGAATCAAATTTTGACCGAATCAAACTTGTTTTGGTGGGTACCTAAGGGGCGAAAATTCCGTATTTCAGACGAAATGATGAACCCTGACTTGGATACACGAAAACAACGAAAGCTATAGCCGAGAGAGAGAGAGAGAGAGAGAGAGAGAGAGAGAGAGAGAGAGGAGGGTTAGTTAACTACGCCACCGCCCAAACGGCTTCGTTATGCTTGCTCGCCTTTGAGCAAGGATGGGCGGCGACGTCTCTACACTCTGGGGTGACGTATGGAAACGCCTCACGTAGGTGTGGACCTCTCTTTGCCATATTCTCCTCCTTTTGTTGCCCTCGCTGACTTGTGGGCCCGACCATTCGTGCTCTCGTGCGCCAGGGCTAGTACACGGTGGCGATCGTTAACGAATGTACTAACGTAATGCACTCCGCGCTGGTTTGCTGTTTACCGTGTAGCATTGTGATGAAGTGCGGCACTCTAGCTGAATTCAGATAACCGTATCCACAGATAGCATGCCACATGGCCTTTCTGGAACATATAGTAATGGCAAATAGACTGGAGGAGTGTAAGGGCATCTGTAGTGTATGAAAAGAGGAGGTCTTAAGTCACCTTAAGGTCAACCTTATACATTACAGGGGTGACTTTAAGCAGACCCTAAGCAAAAAAAGCTTAAGGCTGGTCTTAAAAGTGGATCCATGCTTTATCTGAAAACTTAAAAGTGGCATTTCTGATTATGGAGTGTAAGTTTAGTGCTTGTAATGAATGCGCTACATTATCTTAGCGTTGGACAGGGAAAAATCAACGTTTGTTAACTGGCCTCCAAGCAAAAGAAAAGAAATGTACAAGCAAGCGTGCGTTTGTCATACGGCTAAAGTAAACACAGATGAACATAAGAACGCTAATCCATGTGATCTGAGAGTTGAGAAAAATGAATCGATTTAATAACTGTGAGCCCCAAAGCAAAGGTCCAAGATTGACCTAAGGCCTTAGAACTCTTTAATGAAAGGAGTTGGGGACTCGTGATTACCAACAGAGAGGCCACCAGAGCAGACTACCAATAAAAGCTCTCAAAAGGGGGAAAAAGAAGTTCTATAAAGGGAAAAAGAGGACAGGAGAGAGGTGAGCTGAGAGTAATAATGGATTTAAAGCAAACGCCAATTATGCCCCATTGTGTCGGTGGGTTTGAGTCGGCACAGTTTGGTGGACGATTAGCTAGCCCGTTTAGGAGTAAAAGAAACAAGGGATAGGATAGCTTTTGCAACGTTTTTTCTCTGATGTTTTTCTTTCCTTTTGGATCTCAACGTTTATCTCTGGTAAGGACCCACTAATCCACCATTTTCGCTTATTTAACTAGGATTAGTCTGTGAAATGCATTGAAGATCATAGAAAGTACTACTATAAGATGGTTACTATACAAGTCTTTTGCACGTTGATATGGATTGTCAGCTTGCTGCGGAATCTGCTAGGCACGTAGTGTTAGCGCACTCTGGAAATGAAACAATTAGTTGAGGGTAAACCATTTTTGGCTGACTTGTCTGCTCAGTGAATTAACATCCACAAAATGTGCTAGAGCTGACTGGATCTTGGAGCGTTGATATAGTCATTTCTGACTGGGAAATTTCTCCTGCGCTGCATTAGGTGATCAGGTCCATTGTCAAGGTTAAACCGCAGCCGGTTCTGGTCAAAACAGTGTAGGAGTACTTAACACAAAATATTTCTAACCCTTCAAATCGAAAATGGTTGGTTACGGCCGCCCGAGAGGAAGTTTTCTACCGAAGGAGGGTAGGAAGGTCTCGGGAGTTTGTCTGATCATATACAACAAGCAGATGGCTTGGATTTGCTTGACCTATTCATGCTTCCTACGTGCATCATCTTCGGACAAATTCAAAGCATCTACTCGAGATCAGATGGCTCCCGCGAGGCCGCGACCTTCCTACCCCTTTTTTAGGCTGCCTGACAAGTTGGATTTAGGGGTATTCATATTAGCTTTTACTAATAGCTTTTGGTTTTATCTGATATATAGTAACAATTTATAGAGAGAGACATATACTAGCGTGCGATTTTGACCGATAAAAATAAAGTCATTAGATTATCTCATACAATCGATTGATAAATTCCGTTTTTAAAAGACACTTCATTTAAAAGTTAGGTACTGGATCTAACTTAATACATTGATACACAACTTGATAGATCAGATTCAGGGCAAGTGGTGTACAGTGCCAAACCCGAACGCTGTTGGATCCAGGGACCGTGCATGCGCCAACAGCGGGCTGGCCAGCTCCATTTGTACGGGGGCGTTGCTGCGTCTCACGTAGGCCGCGGATGGTTGGCTAATTTCCATAACCCGTCGTGCCGGAGGCTAACAAGGCACGCAAAGGCAGCGCGGAGCTAGCTGTCCAAGTGAGATGTCCGTTTGTCATCATTTAGTAAAGCGAGCCAGTCCGTCGATTTGGGAGTACAACGCGCAGATGGATGGGCCACTGCGCCGTTGGATGGAAGGGGGTTATCGCAGTTTTCCTTGGGTGATTGATGATTGATTTGCAGAAGCCTTACGAACACTGTCCTGGACCGATGATTGACGTGTGAGACGAGACGTGATGGTTTCCGGCTCGATCGGCTGTTTATGTAGGCCAATTAGCTGGTGTCAGCTTTTGATGGCTGTTCAGATAGGAGAAAGCTGGTAGTGTTGGTACGTGATGCTAGCAGCGGGGAGTATACTGTGGTCCAGCTCCTTTCGCCGTTTGGCTTCCCCCACAAGGTAAAAAGCTAAATGTTAAAACAGAATAGTTTTTTAAAATGAATTCTTTAAATAACTTTATAAGTCTAAAATTATGTATACTATTTACGTCAGTATCTTTATCGTTTACTGTCATATTGAAAAGTGTAGATAAAAGTTATTAGTCACAGCTTAAAAAACACTCCTGTATAACGTTGGTCCATTATTAGATACTGGAGTAAGGAA
Source organism: Dendrocalamus latiflorus (assembly GCA_017311315.1). NCBI lineage: Eukaryota > Viridiplantae > Streptophyta > Magnoliopsida > Poales > Poaceae > Dendrocalamus > Dendrocalamus latiflorus. The sequence goes on from CM029613.1 coordinate 13,330,809, forward strand.
CTGGATCGATATCCCAGGCTAAATGCCTCTTTGATTGGAGGGGATTTTTCCGGTTTCGAGTGGCAACTGAACTATTTCCTTTGAAATTTCTATGAATTAAAGAGGCCATCCGGACAGATAGAAGATGGCATTCACAACCAGAGGCAAAAGACGGTTTTTCGGATATGTGGCGCGTCACGGAACACGTCTTTTTCCAAAGCCAGCGCTAGTTCATGTTAGCTTGCGCCGTGCGTTGGGGAGTGGGAGCTCGGGAGAGTCACGTTCGTAGTGCTTCTTCGGTTTCCAAACCGCCCGAACTCCGACTTGGAAATTAAGGCACCGTTTGGCACAGCTCAGCTTCACTAGTGAAGCTGTTTTTTTTAGATTCAGCTTCACGAGCAGCTTCACCGGTGAAGCTAAAGCTGTTTTAGAAAACTGTTTGGCAAAACAGCTTCACTAACAGCTTCATGCATAGCTGAGAGAGGTCAATTGTCCAAGATGCTCCTGTCTACCTGATTTGTTCTAACATTTGAGTTGTATATTTGTATATGGTCATATGAATTAAAAAATAATATATTTGAATGAGTATGAATTAAAAAATTAAAAAATTAAAAAAATTAAAAAACGTGAACGGGAGAGAGCGGTGCGTACGCGAAAGAAAAAAGTGAACGAGATTTTTGTGAACTGAGCGGTGCGTACGCCTGAGGGAGAGAGTGACAAATACGTGTAAATTTTTGTGAACTAGAGGGGCATTCGCTTCCTTGGAATATGGGCATGAGGGAGAGAGCTGTGAAAAGCTACTTTTTTCAGCTTCACCTCTCCCTATTCCTTTGTGAGAGCACAAAAAAGGAGCTTCATGGGTGAAGCTATTTGCAAAAAGGGTGTTTGGCAAAAAACAGCTCACAACAGCTCATGAAATTGTTGGTGAAGCTGTGCCAAACAGAGCCTAAGGTTAAATCTCTGCAGTTCCGCGCATGCCGCTAATGCAGAACCGCGAACTTATGCGGCGATCTGTGTAGTCGTGCAAGTCTTGTCTGACTCTACTAGGCCGAGTGAATTGCAAAACTGCACGTCAAATGCCAGTAATTCTCACTTGGTTGCTCCAAGTTCTTTTACTTGCAACGTACTGTAAAACTAATGCACGTAAAAGTACTAGTACTCAATATTGCCAGTTTGCACGTGCGTGCTTTGCAGGCAAGGGCATCCAAGACTTCCAGGCGCTGCTCCACCAGGGCTTCAGCCGGACGCCGTCCTCGTCGGCGCTCCCGCTCCCGCTCGCCGCGCCGCCGTCCCGGCCTTGCCTCCGCCCTGATGCCCACGCAAGGACCGCCAAGCCGAAGATGGTCATCTTCATCCGCAAGCAGAACCGGGTGCTCCTCAACCTGCCCCACATCGTCACCGCCTGCCGCCGCGCGGGGTTTGCGCCGCACGTCATGAACGTGCGCCGCCAGACCCCTCTCCCCGCCATCCACGCCGCGCTCGCCTCCGCCGACGCCCTGGTCGCCGTGCACGGCGCGGCGGTCACCCACTTCCTCTTCATGCGACCATGGTCCGTGCTCCTCCAGATCGTGCCCGTGGGGCTCGACTGGGCCGCCGACGCCTTCTACGGCAAGCCGGCGCAGCAGCTCGGGCTTGAGTACCTCGAGTACAAGGTGGCCCCCGAGGAGAGCTCGCTCGCCGCCGAGTACGGCGTGAACAGCACCGTCGTGCGGGACCCCTCCGTCATCAGCAGCCGCGGGTGGTGGGAGATGAAGAAGGTGTACATGGACCGGCAGAACGTCACCGTCAACATCAAGAGGTTCGGCGATCTGCTCCGGGCGGCGAGGCTGCACCTCAAGAACGCCACCGCGTGCGGCAAGGCCACCGCCGCCAGCGCCGTGATGAGGTAGGCGGGGGCTATGGCTAACCAAGCTTCGTTCCTTAATTAGCTGTTAATTAATCTCTCCGTGTTTTTCTTTTCCTTTCTCTTTTTTTTTCTCTTCATTTCAAGTTCTTTTTTTGGTTGGGTTGGGGGAGGAGTGTAATCAGGGATAAAAGGGAGATCCTGTACATAGAATTGGATTGATTGGTAGGGATCGATCGCTCCGTGCACAGTGCATTCGTTCAGTTCATGTTGTCATTAGGAAGAAGAAGAAGAATAATAATAATTTATGAGTGGGGGCTCTCCTAAAACATCTTCTTGTTTATCTAGCTTTTCAGTAGCAAGAGTTTTTTCTTCTTTATTTTTCTCTGTTCCTTTCTCCTGATTCTTTGGGTGTCCTGATGTAAGAACAACATTCTGTAACAAGCGCAATAGAATTCAGACTTCTTTTCTATACAGATCTAGTGAGGTTTCAAATTCATATATTTTCACTCACCGTGGAAAGGAAAATCACTCCAAAGCCTCGTGTAAATGTGAAAAAAAACGAAAATTTACTTCTGCAGTGCAGCTCACTTTGATGCGAAAAGGAACAGGGAAAGAGAAGCAGTAAGAGCGAGGTCCACATGGAGAGGACAGTCTTGTCCATTTGCGTGATTTTGAGGGGCGAGCAGCACGTGGCGCCTGTGCCTTGTCTTCGCGCGGGTTATTTTGGCTCTAGCTTTACTTTTGGTTTATCTTCTTTACTTATTATAAACTAGCTAAATATCCGTACATTATTACAAATTTTTAAATCTCCTTCTCTTAGGCACGTCTCAACTCCCCCTCTCAAACGAATCCCCTTCTCTCTCGCTCTCACGTGACGCCTTTCTTCCTTCGGCTTTTACCCTATCCATCACCATCGCTCCCACTCCCCTTCACCCGAGCGCCAAGGTCTCCTCGAGCAGGAAGGAGACACCACCGCCCCGATCTACCGCACTGGTAGCCTCCTAACCGTTGGCGGCCTCCCTGGCTTTCCTTAGTCTCCCTCGACCTACAATCGGCCTCGGCTAACCCCGTTGCTCTCGCCGCCGACGGCCTCCCTAGCTCCCCCTAATTGATTTAGTATAAATTACACAAGCGTCAAAATTCTGTGCCGGTATTAAGCACAGCAAAGTTGTGCATGTCATCTAATCAAGAAACGGTCAGATTAAGTGCAAGAAATTATGAGCATCAGTTTGTCTCAACAGAAAGCCATTTTTGTCATCCATGCTTAATTTGGATTTTCCGTTTTATAATCTAACAACATGCTTGACTGTGCCATTGCTTAACAACTTTGAAGGATCCAAATTTCTACACAATGCTAAGCTATCCAACTATCTCATACTGAAGGACCTTCACCTCACAAAACTGTGACTTCAACAAACCAAGGACAATTCATCAAGACATTCTAGTAATGGCTCTTAATGGACTCACGGATCATGCTCTCCTCTCTTCACAAGACTCTGCATCACCATGTAAGAAACTGTTCCATGCCATCTTCCATGCATTATTGAGAAGTGCAAAAACAAACGGCAGGTTCAGTTTACACTATTGTTGCCACTCCATAGAACTATTCCAACATTTTTTTTCAGTAAGAATAGTAGCAACTCCATCCTTCCACAATCTTTCATATTCCCCAAGAATCAGGTCCTTATAAACCCACCACTCTACAAGGAACCCCACAAAACAAAGAATTCTGTTCACGTCCGAAATGGAATACATTTCATACCTGCAATTTTCACCAACCATCAAGAAACCAAGAACTCAATTGAATCGGCTAATTGGGCTCTATCCAATTCACAACTGGACGAAGAATCATTAAGATACCTTCCAAGACACCATCTATCTACGAACCAAGAACTCAATTTGACAACCTAACTCAATTGGAAGCATGACCTCAGTTTTTTCCGGGTACAGCCATTCCTAGGGGTGGGAAAAAAAAGCTCGTTAGTGGGCTCGTTGGCTCGGTTTAAAATTGCTTCAATTATACTTGTTAATTGGTTAAACATTAAAATGAGTTGATTTCAAATGAATTTGAATTTTGCTCAAGCTCGGCTCGGCTCGTTAGCTCGTTTCTAAAAATACTTTTAAATTATCTGTAAAATGATATTAAATCAAAATATGCCACTTTTAGAAAAAGCTCGATAAGACGAGCAGTTGGCTCGATATCCACCCCTAGCCATTCCCGAGAAAATTGGATATTTGCCACCGCTAACAGTGGGCTTCGCAAAATTGCCATCGCTATCGTCGACTTCGCAAAATAGCCACTCAGTACGTGTGTCTCTCGTATTCCCTGCCATTGCACCCCTTTTCCTCATTTTCTTTTCTATTTGCCTTATTTTTTTTTCTCTCTCCTAAAAACTGACACCTCGAGGGACAAAAATGCCCCTGGGGCATTTTACGTACGGGACTGGAGCCGCGACTCGAAAGGTCGCATCTCTTCCTCTCCGCGCGATGCTTCCTCTTCGCTGCGGCCTGCGCGAGACGCGCCGCTACCACCGGTCCCGTACGTAAAATGCCCCAGGGGCATTTTGGTCCCTCGAGGTGCCAGTTTTTAGGAGAGAGAAAAAAAATAAGGCAAATAGAAAAGAAAATGAGGAAAAGGGGTGCAATGGCAGGGAATACAAGAGACACATGTACTGAGTGGCTATTTTGCGAAGTCGACGATAGCGATAGCAATTTTGCGAAGCCCACTGTTAGCGGTGGCAAATATCCAATTTTCTCGCCATTCCCAACCCACAATTGGGCGTAATTTACTCCATCGCAACTCACGGTTAGCATTGCGTCCACTCCAACCCCTCCCAAGATCGTAACAAGAGGGAGCAAGAAAGCCCCAGAGCCAAGAACCCCAATTCCCGATGCAGCACAGAAATCGCAGCTATTTCTGCAACAAACGCCCGCTTCTGACCGCACGGATCAACAGAAAGTGAAGAACTGAGGGATTGGGATCGTGGACTCTTACCCCCCCCCCCCCCCCGGCGCCCTTGGGGATGGATTCTACGTAGCCCATGGAAATCTACTTCTTGGAATCTTGGTGGCGAAGGGCTTTTAGGGGAGGCAGCTTCAGAGTTCCGGGCCCAAACTCCCTCTGTTAGGAGGTAGGAGATGATAACTGCTGGTGGAAGTGGAGAGGAGGGGCAGTTAGAGCATCTCTAACAATATCCTCTAAATCTCATCTCCTAAATCACTTTTTAGAGGACACAATCTAGAATATAGAAGACTAAAAATATGTAACCTCCAACAAATCCTCTAAATATGGTCCCCTAAATTAAAATCTGGGTCCACAAAAACTACCAACCAAAGAATTTAGGGGATCGGACGACGCAGGAGCGTTGGCGCCGATTTAGGGGATGGTGTGCGTCCTCCATATATGGGGGACGAAAAATCAGGGATGGAGTCCTCTATATTTTTGGGTACCACTTAGGGGATCTGTTGGAACCTTTTTTTTACCTTTTCTTCTAAAATATAGAGGATATGAGAACTTTAGAAGATTTGTTGGAGATGCTCTTAGATGTAATCATGTAAGAGGGAGGAAGAGAAATGCTAGATAGATGGTCAAGATTTCAGTATTCAGATCAGACGGTTGAAAAGAGAGAAAGGAGAATGCACCGACGACCACTAACTCATATTTTTAAGTAGTAGAGAAATGTGAATTGGTGGTTGATCTATTCTCCCTCCTCTCTTCTCAGCCATTTAATTTGATCTGGACCATTCATCTCTCTCCTCCTCTCTCTCTCTTAGGATACAACCGTCCACCCTTTCTACTTTTCCTATCTCCTCGCGTATTCTAGCTACCTTTTTCAATTTGTCGCTTGTTCTTCAATGTTTGATATATGAAGTTGGCCAGACAGTAAGTTTCGTCTCATTATTTTTATGATTTCATTGTAACGCACGGATCCCTAACTAGTATTTTTTTAAAATTTTAGTTATCGCAGTATAAAGAAAAAAAATATTATATGTGATTTTAACTGTTATAAATGAATTTAGTATAGTATCTATTATTATATATCTATAAATTTGTTTTAAAAAATATACGATTCAAAAATAAGTTACTATGGCACAAAGTTAAAAAAAAGTCGAAGTCGAAGTTGATTCGAACCTGACGTCGACCTTGCTGGCCCGCTTGGCTGCAACCGTTGGGCCTCCTTGCTGGAGGTTGAAAGGAGTCGGGGCCGGGAAGAACCGCATCAACGACGACCAGCCGTTGCAAGAGATGCCGACCTAGAAGCATACCACTTGTACCCGGATTTCGGAGAAGGATGGTGGAGAGGGCCAGATCTGGTAAAATCGATACGAAGCTAGGAGGTAGCGACGAAGGCAGTGTGACTTTCCAGCCGGTCCCAGCACGCACGTGCTTGACGAGTGCTTGGGTTGCATTATGTCATTAGGTGGGAGTGGACGTGGATAGGAAAAGGCACGGTTTACTGTGGAATCTGACAGCTAGGCCGTCGTCTCTTCGCGCCGCACGCATGGCGCAGCACGCTGGAAGCTGCGATTTACCTAGCGATGGCTGTACTCGGTACCGGAGAGTTGCTGATGATGTACTCTTCCGGCCACAAATACACATCATTTTAAATATTAATATGATAGCTAAAACAAAGCATTGATCACTAAATTAATTATAATATTATAAAAATCATTTTTGAGACAAATATATACGTATGTTTTTTATATATCTAATTTAAATATTTATAAATATATTGATAGTCAAAGTTTTAAAAGTTTGATTGTATTTATATCCAAAACGATATATATTTATAACTGAAGGGAGTATTTTTTTTATTGGGACACATCTTATGAAATGCAGAAATTTAGACTCTTAAATGAGAATAAAACTGTCTTATATAAAATTTTAAATAGGTCCTCCAAAGGAACTATGTTAGAAATAAAATTATAAATCCTACAGAATTCCCATGTTCTAAACATGACCATGGGCTGATCTAAATAGGGCTTTGGGGTGCACATGCACAGGACACCGCCAAATTTTTTTACCTTATCAAAGCCTATACACATAGGTGTGCACCATACAACCAACTTTTTTATAAAAATAATTAATTTTTAATTCTAAATTACAATATCATATCAGTTTTTTTAGTTTTGACCATATATCGCATCACAATTAGACAATTTAGGCTAGTCACCCAACTGTTGGACGACACGTGGCTAAGTCGCATAACTGTTGAACAACTAGACCATATCGCCCAACGATTGGGCGATAATCCTTTAGTCAGCCAACCGTTTGGTGATTTTTAAAAAATATATAATTATATTATTAATCCGATAGAAATAATTGTGGGGGTAAATGGCAATAGATGTAGGTAGGTAACATTTAGGAAATCTTGTTTATAAGTTATTTTTTAAAATAACGGGCAGACAATATTGGTTGACCCTTTTGTGATTTTCGTAGATCGTGCATGGTACAAAATCTGCTAAACTCGCAATGACATTTTGTGATCGTCATATGTTGTTGTAATGCGATAAATTTTCTGAAAAATTATGTCACGATGATTGAGGCAGCAATGATTTGTACGCAGGAAGGTAAGTGATACTGCGATGCAAGTGTGAATTCATATACGGATGTTGTAACTTTATTTGCAAACTTTAACTTTATTTGCCAACCTTGCATAGTGACAAAATCAGACGAGAAAGTTTTGTGTAGTGACAAGACCAGATGAGACAGCCTTGCGCAGTGACAAGACCAAACGAAACAGCCTTGCGCAGTAATAAGACCAAACAGGGCAGTTTTAAACAGCAATGTGATGCTATGCTGATTCATGAATCGTCCGACGTCCCGCTACCTCGCGGACGCGAATTTACGCAAACCAAATTACACTTGTCAATCGTACGCCGATCAGGATAGGCTATAAGTACTACTCCTTCTGCAGTGTGTTTTCCTACACCACGACCGCGACACTACATTGCTAGTATAAAGAAGTAATGAGAAGATATCACCTAACTCGTAAGGTTGCTGCAGCCTGGGATGAACAAGCGGAGCATGCTAGGAGACCACCTCTATGAAGCAAAGCCCCCTGTACCTCCAACTCCCGAAGCGAAATCTCCCGTACCTCCAAACCCCGAAGCGAAATCCCTCATACCTCCAATCCCAACCCATAACTCAACGTTTCCACCGAGTGTTCATCGCAAGACCCGCCCGTGGTGGAGACGCCCCCTCTGCTGGTGCAAGGACACATGCAAGTTCTTTAAGTCCAAGGAGCGGTTGAACTTGAGCATGCGTTACTAGGGTTGCGGTAACTATGCCAGAGACTATCCCGACCGATGTTAGGATACAGTCCGTTACCGGCAGCCAGTAAGAACGGGTTACAATATATTCCTTTATCGGTTCTCTTGTATGGCACGCATTAACAAGCTCTTTCCCCTTCCCGTAGTCTCCGGATCCGCTATGCGTCTATCACAAATGGATCGACCGAAAGATCCACCCGCACAACCAATGGACTCTGGACTGCGAGAAGTGGGACACCTAGACAACACGTGAGAGGATGGAGGAGTGGCATCGTAGCGAAGATCGAAACAAGCGTATCCAGTGGGAGACGCAAGCTCACCTAAAGGCGTGCAGGCGCAGGGAGCGAGAGGCTCATGAGGAGTAGCACGTGAGAAGGCACGAACTAGCGGCCAAAGACATGGCCGACAGCGAGGACTACAACACCGAGCTTGGCCACAAGGACAAATGGCCACGTTCCACACAATAGTTCCACGCTTTTCGTTCATATGTCCTATGTATATCTAATTCCATAAAGACTTTTTTATCTCTAGTTTTCTGTCAAGTATGTTGCTATGAATTTCAAAGATTACATATTTAAGAAAGCAGAGTTTTACCATGAATCCCGTAATACTGTTCATGAATCCCGTAATACTGTTAATTTCGTGATATTGATCTGGATATTTTACATATTGATGCCTAAACCCGGAAATATTTTTTAGTACAGAATTTAGTACCAACTGATCAGGTTTGCGTAACCAGTAGGTCCGTGGTCAAACGTGATAATGGTGGTAGATCTAACCGAGTAGCAGACCCAGTTTTTTCGGGTGCAGATAGCAGATCTGTTTTTTCCGGCTATAGTAGATGACTTATAACTGTATCTGATGATTTTAACTCTAGTACAAATGTTTGTATGAAAAAACTGAATGCCAATAAGATGATAAGCTACTTTAAAAAGATGATACCGATAAACCGCTTTAAAATAATAACAAAATTTCTGTTTCATTTATTTATTTAAAAAATTATAAATCATAAACCGTAAATCATAATCCGAAAAGAGCTGGATCGTTGGCTACAAGATATCCCGAGATATAATTAATTCCCGACCGAGCAACGCGTTTCCCGGACAGATCCATGAAACCACCACTTTTTGACTGGTCCCGTTAATAAACCCCAACCACAACATCCCTACCAAGACTACCGAGGACGACTAATCGCACAACTTTCTCTACCCTAGCATCAATGGAAAAGGATGAAAGCAGGCAAAATGCATCACAATGCAACGACCATTCGTGTCGCTGCATTTTGATGCAGGGGCCGACGTACAGTGTGGCCACTTGGTTCTGGCCCAGACACTACCTGAGCTGCTGGCTGGTCTGTCAGTAAGGCCTGAATCGTCCAACGCCGCCGACATCAACGCAGAGGAACCTAAAATCATCCTGCGGGCACCGCAATAGTTCGTTCACATGCACTGCTCATGCACTATCACGATTTGATGCCTGCACTTTATTGGAGATGTGCTTATTTTACAGACCTTGTTTTGTCCTTGACATGATCACATTTTGACAGAAAGTGTGTCTTAGCTAGGTCGTCACCGCATGGTTCAGATGATAGTTCCAACCTTTCAGAATGACCCTGGGAGTGGAGCCCTGGGGAGCCTCGAACGAGATGTCAATGGCCATCTTCTCCCCAGGCGTGAGCGAAAAATAGTTGTCTGAGTAGTGGACTGGAAGGATTCTTGTGTCCCTGTAATTCTCCTGAGTGGATGATTCAGAGGTGTGCACTGAAAAATGAAGGAAAAAGGCGACACCTGAATCAGTCCCGTTCACCTCAACTGTTCTTGGGTTGTCACCTGATCTTGCGACACCGAGGCCTCTGCGTATTTCCCCCCAGACACCACTTTGCTGTCCCTCCCGAGTAGCTTCTCCGCCAATGATGTAGGAACCAGATCCACCATCTAGATCCATGGTCGATACAGAGGTGGCACTTTCTGTAACTGATTTCTTTGACTTGTTCTCTATGGACATTCTTACCTTGTATCTGGTATCTGATATTGAAACCTCAGAGTTAATCTTTAGTGGAATCTTTTTCTGGCGATACTGTTCCAACAACCTGTAGTCTTTCCCAGGAAGATGTAGCCAATAGAAGTTTCTGGAGAGTACTCCGTTATCTGACAGCCTGAAGAGTTTGAGTAGTAAGAAATAGACAGCCTTGGCATTCTTCATCTTAGGGTATTCCATCTCTATAATTTGCTTCACTTTCTTTGGCGGTACCACTATTTTCTCGGTAACTTTGTAATATGGAGATGCGCCATCCAGATCCCATATAGAAATTTCTACAGCCACGTCTGGGAGTTCATCGGCTGTAGTGTTTACCACCTAAAAATAGTCACTTTTCGTGAATTAATTTCCAGAAATTTTGGTTGAGGGCAAATGCTCTAGGTTGCAGAAAGTACCTCTATGAAGTAGCTAGCTAAATTCAGTTGGACATGAATCGGTTCAGCAGCACAACGGCAGCCATAAAACCCAGCAGTTTGATCTAGGAGATGATCATAGAACTGTCCTCGTAGTCCAGTCCATGGATTTTGTGTCTTCCAAATTAGAACACCTGTAAACTTAGTCCACATGAAAGAAGTCCATCCTTCCAGAAGTGCTCTGTACTGAACATAATTAACCAATTGTGCCTGAAGGTTAAAGACACCATTAGAGATGAAACTACAATGCTTCAGATGTTAAAGCATAAATATCCTAGAGATGAAAAAATGGTAGTCCTAGATTACTTTTTCACAGAAATCGTCGAGATCTTTTGGATGGCCATATAATTCAATCTGATCATGGACCTTCCCTGGTTTTGAGTAGGGAATGTACTTGTGGTAATCCCATATTGGATTTGGAACTTCTTTTATATACCCATCAATTCCCTTATTGATAATTGGAATGCTCCATCCTTCTGGAGGCATTGTTGCCCTGATTGTTGCAGCAACTGGAACCCCCACAGACCCAACTTCAGGGTTAAACCCATATTTGTAGAAACTGTCCTTGAAAAAGCTCTCTGGATATTGAATCTCATATGGACCATCAGTGAAGTCACCTTTCCCATTGGCAAAACCATCCCACATTGATCCTTGGACATACACCCGAGTACCATCAAGGTATTTACTAGGGTCTGTTGAGTCTTGTGGTAAATATTTTCCTTGAGTTTTAGTTGTCTGGTTACTGACAAACATAGGATGTAGCTTCAAATCATTCTTCAGTGCTGTGTTAATGTCGACTGGTGGAACTTGCTCATTACCACCAACCCATAGAGCTAGACTAGCATGATTCCTGAGTAATTTGACAGTATCTCTAGCACATAGAAGGAAGAGATCATGGTCCAAAGGACCATCTGGATTTGATACTGGAATTCCTCGGCCATCGACATCTCCAGTTATCCAGAATTCCTGCCATACCTGCACGGTTCCATCCTTTAAGTAATCATGCAGATATGGCACCAAACCAGGATAAATCAGTGAGTTAAAAAAACCTTTCCCTCCATATTTATCTCAAAGAATATTGTCAAACAATGTCTTTGCGTGAAACAATAATCAATAATTCAACTAGAAGTAGGTGGATCCACCACTAAATTATTAAAGAACATCTGGCCTTACACCATCTGGTTTACCTAGTCATGTCAACACAAGGAGATCCAGCAACCAGCTGGCTACCATCAGTTTTCTGAATACTAAAAGGAAGCAAGGAGTCGTCGACATTATTTCAAAAGGCATCACAAAAAAAAATTTATACTCTTCATCACAACCTAACATTATGTAATTTGGATAAGGAAACATGAATATCAATTGACAAGAAGAGAAACTTAAGCTTACCATCAAACCATAGACATCACAAAAATGATAAAAATCAGGCCTCTCTGCTAATCCACCACCCCAACAACGAAGCATATTGAAGTTCATATCAGCGTGAAACTTGATGTCAGTCATATATCTCTTCTTTGTTAATCGAAGCAAGCAATCTGACAATATCCAGTTTCCTCCTCGGATGAAAACAGGTTCACCGTTTACCTTGAAGAGCCTGCAGATGAGTTACATTTGCACTAACATGTTTTCACAAGAGCAGGTATTATACACCAGAGATTAAAAAAACTACTCACCTCCCACCAGTAGAATCATCAATGGTACTCTCAATCTTACGGAACCCGAAATAATTGCTCCATGAATCAGACTCCCCAAATCCATTGACATCCACACTGACCTCAACATTGTATAGGGATTGCTTTCCCATGCCATTTGGCCACCACAGGTTTGGCTTATAGAAGAATAACTGCAAATATATATAATAGAGTTAACCAATTTATGTATTTAATTCTTTCTGGCAATAAAAGGGCCTCCTGCTAAAAACGAATCATCACTAAAAGATAGTGCAGGGCAAACGTGCTTACACCAGGGTTCCTGTACCTTTATACAAATGAGAATTGTGCAACTATGGTTTAAGCAACATTGGATATTTTCTGCTTAAGAGGTAGGCCTTGACGAGGTACTACCTTACTTAACACAGCAATACGGGCCAGTTTGGTGTTGTGGTGCTATAATGTGCCGCGCTAACACAATCTAGTTCATTAAGAGAAACTTTAGCAATTCTAATAAAATATTTATGTTAAAACTCAACAAAGAGGTTGTCAATTAGTTTATAAGTTAATGTGTCCAAAAACAATAAAATATAACTGTACCACAGCTATTTGTCATGTGAAGCAATTTAATGCCACCAAAATCCACAGTTATTGAATTATTTATGTTCCATAAAATTCTTTATTATTTATCCTGTATTGCATCCTGGAGGAATTTTACAGACTTGGAAGTTGGAATAAAGGAATCTTAAATATTTTTGCTCATGAATTGATGTATGACATCTTCTCAACCAAAAAAACTCAGTTTGTCAAGCGTGTTTTGTGAGATAGTTTATTTTTTTTAATCTATCAGCATCTGGAAGATCACATGCAACCAGTAATATTGAACAAGTTTATTTTTTTAATCTATCAGCATCTGGAAGATCACATACAACCAGTAATATTGAACAATAACGGACAAGTCATAGGACCTGAAAATTCAAAAGTAGGAAAGGGGAAATATTCTGAAACTAAAACAAGTTTTGTCATTTACACAGCGAAAACATAGCTGTTAGTTATAATGTATATCGCCTCTATTGTTGGATCATGTAAGCAGTTGCCTGTGGGCAATTAAATGATTCGAGCTACCTTATGACAAAATCATTGACTGAATGCCGTACCATATTATAATTATCGTGAAAATAACAAAATTACCAAAGTAATGCCTGAGTAGCTTGAAAAAAACAGAGGGAAAATTAGCTTACAGGAGGAATAGTGTATTCTAGAACTGAGTGAGGAGGAATTGATATCGCATAACTTTGAAGATGTTCCACCAAGCAAATGTTCCCCTCAAGTTCAGTTGAAACCTGGATTTTTAATGTACAATCTGCAAGCAATGAACTTTTGTTCTCGAGCTGAAGTGTACAATGTAGGTATGACCTCTTAAAATCATCATGAAAAGTTGAAACCAGATGGGGATCTGTTATCTTTACAGGCTGCATGGCAAAAATGTAAACAGACATAAGCACCATTAATGACAAACAAAAAAAACTCGTATTAATTATTATCAATAATCAAGGACTAGCTTCTTCAATTTGCATTTCATCTTTGCAAAATCCATGTTCCATGATGTTACCACCAAAGGACAACAAAAAGGAGAAAATACTAATCAAAGAGAACAGGGACTAATAAACTCACTCCAGTTATGGAAATTGATACTTCATCCCAGATACCCGTGTTTCGATCCCTGGGATGCAAAAAATGATAGAGAAATGTCAAAAAATGTTATTGTTGCAAATTGCTATAAATGCCATCAGATTGATAAAAGGGAAAGGAAAACTTGCTGCTGCAAAGCAAGTATTGTGATTGGTTAGTATAAGTGCAGAAGAAACTATAGTAAGTAGTTATTTGGAACAATTTGTCACTGGTGCTTAAACAAGTCATCAGATATTGTTGGCGCTTGGCAGTAGTCTTCACTATATGGATTACGCCCTTTGTTGAAAACAACTGGAATAATTTTATAAACCCATCTCTATTCAACGACTCAAACCTTGTGATAATAACTTCTAACGTGATCACTGATCAATCAACCATGCAAGTAGCATCCACGCAGAGTTTATTGATTTGATTAAAGTAAGGCCAACATTAAAGCAAAACTTATTCAGTTATGGCACCTAATATTTACTGCAATGGTCTTTGGTAAAAAAAAAACTTTGTTATAGTGGTCAAAGTGGGTGAATGGAAATTCAGTACAGAAGACTTCCTATATCTGAAGCACATTTTAATGAATACATCCTGCAATTTTTCCTAACAAAATAGAAACTTCATATCTGGACTGCATTTACATGCTATTTCGGTATCTTAACTTTTTTTTAATTAGTTCAAACATACGATGATAATCCGTATACCCAAGAAATCCAACCTCTGCCATGTATTCCCCCAACATGCCAGCCTGGTTATGAAATTTTCAAATGAGTCAAAGTAACAAACATGCTACATCACATATGATGATGGGAGTGCATAATCCCTTAGAAGCACTCCATTTGAGCCAACTCTAGCTCCATGCGAAGAGCCTAAGATATAGTCGAGAACAAAGCAGAGAATGTACAAAAGGTTTCTAGTTCAGCATATGGCATTTTACAATTTTCACAAAGTGAATGCCTATCAATTTCTAAGATACAAGGGCAAGTTCATAGACAAAAATCAGGTGGTGTCAGAACAGAACCAAATGGAGCAAAACAATGTGCTTAAAAATCATATAGAAATCACCAACTACCTTATTGGGCAGATCCAATCCCATCCTTCAACATACTGAGTAGCAACATCTTTCCCAATCTGAAATGAGCCATGTTGAAAGGTGTTATCATGCATATGTCAGGAGTTGCGCCTTTTAGCAATAATATTCCTTTTTAAAAGAAGAGTACTGGAGATAAAGTAATTTGCTGCTATTAACACAAATATATTACTATGATCATGAATCATTGATGCCTCTTAATAACATTCTCCTAAAATTGTGACTTTCCAATAAGTGCATTTCCAAACATAAATTAGACTAGAGTGCAAAATGCAATTCTCACTTTTCCAAGAGGGCCACAATGGAATGTTCACTTACAGAAGGGAGAAGGGCTAGTTTCACCAACCAATGGAATATTCACTTGCAAGCAAGTGCAACTACCTAGTTATTGCAATCTGCAAAGCTATAATCAACAGATATTCATAGCAGGGGCATCAGACTAACCTCATGATCACCACCCTGACCTCCCTGAGGAGGAATCGCACCAGGGTGATCAGGCGGATAAACAAGGACAGCAAGCAGATTGTTACCATCAGGATGAAGAACATCAGTAATATCAAGGGTGTGCCTTCTGAACATTCCTTTCGGAAGTACCTCTTTGTGCCCATTCAAGTACACTTCTGCTGAATAGTTTATTCCACGGAAGTTTAAACTCACGTGCTGATTTTGTGCCTAGGGATGAAAGATATATATATTTTTAAAAAGTTATTGATATGTTAAGCAAATAAGCACCAATATATTAGCATAACAAGTGTATTTGATCTGGTGCCGTGTCAAACAATATCATTCCTACAAGACAATAAGTCAAATGTCACATACATTAAGAGTAGTGCCAGTATATGGCACTCATTAAAGCTTATAGTTTGAACAAGGAAAAAAAAGCAAGCATATGTGTAACACTGCTGTAATATCTCTTTCATGAAAGGCTTCAGTACAGTAAATCCTAAATGAAAATTAGAGCAACAGAACAAACAGCGTTAGATTGCACAAATTTGATTGATTAAGCTAAAACACATTTCTTATCCAGTCACCTCAAGTTACTGGCGTACTCTAGGCAAGATACAAGTTTATACAATTTCCTCTCTACACTACGAGAAATTTTTTTTCCTAACGATGAACTACAAAGCAATGCAGCAAGCGAAATCC
Organism: Dendrocalamus latiflorus; assembly: GCA_017311315.1. Lineage (NCBI taxonomy): Eukaryota > Viridiplantae > Streptophyta > Magnoliopsida > Poales > Poaceae > Dendrocalamus > Dendrocalamus latiflorus. The sequence goes on from CM029613.1 coordinate 13,346,922, forward strand.
ATCAACGTACACGGTTCGGTTCAACAGCAAGTAGCTTTAAACTGTTTTCCTTCGTGACGTAGCTGCTTTGCGCCCTAAAACACTGCAGTTTGACTGTGCTAAATTAAGAACTGCCTGCAGCAGAAGCTTTCCAATTAAAACAGTCTGACTGCGCGGAATTAACAACTCACTGTTCTACACTAGGATTTTCATGCTACACGCCTCGTCAAGGAACGGCATAGTTAACTATTACAGGGGGGGAACTTGTGATTGGTGAACATCTGCATACCGGAGCACACTGGAATGTAGTGAAGAACCAGAAGGTGTAGTGCTCCCTCCCGGAGTCGGCGATGTCGATGATCGCCTCGTTGTTCAGCCCGTAGAATGGGTCAGGAATCAGCTTGTTCTTCAGAAGCGTCCCCAGCACCCTGCATCGGGAAGCATCTAACAATATGTTAGTTGAGCAAGGACCACGCGCCAGATAAACAAAACCCGCAGTACTCTACCCACAAACCGCAGATAAATTACCATCACTCCATAGAAGCACAAATCCCCACGAATCCGAGCTACTACTAGCAGTAGAATTTTCACGGGGAAAATCGGTTGAGGAGGAGGAGAATCACGTACGTGCCGGGGACGACGGCGTGCATCCATGGGGCGGCGGGGGCGGGGGCCGGCGGCTGGGTGGTGGTGAGCTGGACGCCCGTGAGGGCGACCTCGGTGGAGCGCGCGGCGAGCCAGCCCGTGTCGAGCACCCGCTTGCCCACGGCCGCGCCCGGCGCCGCCATCTCCCCCGATCGCTTGGTCGCGAGGAGATGCTGGCCTCCAACTTTTGGGAGCTCGCGAGCTGTGAAAGGGATAGGGTGCTTACATGGCACCTCCAAACGACTGTAACTTCTTATTTTCATTTTTTAGCCTTTTGATTTTTTTTGGTTTTTTCTTTCCTTTGCATTACGATAAAATAACGTCTTTTTATTTTTTATTTAATTACTCAGAAAAAGCTAAAAGTTGTTATAATATATTTTTAAATGTTATAGTACCAAAAAAATAGAATTCTTATAAGCCACAATGAGCAGGGCTTCGAATGTGGTCCAATCATTGTTGGTCTTTTCAATTGCTTGAAAAGTCTAATCAAGTTTTGTTCGAGTAATATGATCTAGTTGGAGATTATGATTAGGAGCATCTTTATATCCGCGATGGACTCTATATCGACTGAAGTTAAATGTGAATACTCGAGACGTTTCCGACTACAGCTCTGCACTACTATCTTCGGAGACTCTCCGAGTAAAGTGTTATTCCTATCTCCGAGAAGATCCACCATCTGATTTTTAATAGGTCCCTGTTTTGTTATCGACTAGAACTATATTTCTTTTTTCATTAGGGATTCTTACTCATTAGACTATATGTACTTTTGTCGTCACACAATTAAAACACCTTAAAATATGTTGAAGTTCTTTGTTCTTATAATATTTTCTCATATAATCAATTTTGTATTTGTATATTGATAGTTGTTTTTGTAAAGATTTTTTATGTCCACTTGATTATCTATATTTGCCGTGCTTTTCGTAACTTCGTGGGACCAACAGTGAGCTGAGCGACAACTAACAAGGCAGAAGCCGCTGCCGATTGAGGCCGCGCGCCCGGCCGCCGGAGCCGGCTCTTTTGGTTTGGAAGGTTGCGCGGACGGGGGCGAGGAGGCAGGCGGGGGTGGGGGCCGCGGCGTCACGGGGGCGGTGACGCAGCTGCCGGTTAGGGAATCCGGCAGAAGCGACGACCGAGCGCGTGCCGTGACATCGCGCCGTGCCGTTTAGGCTGGGAGGAGTCGGAGGAATTGGTGGTTCGACTTCGAGTGATGGTGATGCAGTAACGGAGGGGAGTAAGCTGAGGACTTGGTCGTTATCCAATCGCTCTCATGGCTTGTTTTGGTGGGCAAAATTGTGAGCGCCCACCCGACGATACGCTGGAGTTGATTTTGTCTCACTTTCGTCTCACTGATACACATGTATTTAAGATTCCTCTGTCGTCCGTTTGTATACGATTTTTGATGACGTGGCTAACCTGCATTTCCAGTACGGTGAGATGATCTTTAACTCTATAATTCGCCTGTGAGTTATAAACGAATTAGTACTTTCGATTAGGGCTTCGTTGATCCCATATCTACCTTTGCCTAGAAGATCTCAGAACGCGACAACAGTCCTTAGCGGCCAGTAGACCCACAGTCAGAAACTTAGCTACAGATATTTTGGGACTTCAAAGATTCTACAGCATTTGCGCTAGGTAGCACAATGTCAAGTCTCATTCATCTAGGTGTCCATCAAGTCCTTGTGTTCTTGCTTACGAAGGCTATTCTTCCCGCTGATCAAGTAAATCTTGATCTTCCATTCAATTGTATTGAGAATCATCCAGTGCAGCCACTGATGATCCTGGACAGTAAACTGACCGAAGATGGAAATGCTGCCATACTTATCTGTGTTCAATAGATGATCTGCCAACGGAGTGGTCAACATGGGAGAATCACTGTTTCCTTGATGCACCATCGTAGGGACAAGTTGGGACTAGAGTGCCATACCCTGTATTCTTTAGTATAGTATTAGAAATGGGTGTCTTAAGTTAGTGGATATTGTGCTTTACGTAGGTGTGCGCTTAGAGCATGGACAACTAACAGAAGAGACGATCGTTGCCTATATATTCCTCATATCATCTAAAGATAAAACTAAAAATAATTTCGACAATAGATATGTTAGACCTGGTATGGTTATTGGAGGAGTGAATGATGCCTTCAAATTCAACCATCCAAAAGGTATTAGAAAACTTTCACTCTACTAACTACTAGAAACTATAAAGATCAGATTTATCCACAAACAAAACACACAAAAGCGCAAAAGCAAATGGAGTTTAACTCTTCAGGGTCGATCGGACCACTAAGAGGAAGCGGTTGGACTGACCAGACGGTTTAACCACTAGGGATGGCAGCCTGATCGGCCTTCAATTAGACTGCAGCCCTAGGGCGATTGGATCGCATCCCTGATCCCAAAACTAAAAAACAGCCTAAGCCAAAACAAAAAATGATGCAATCTCTAAAATACATCTCTAAAAGATTTAAAACTTTGCACACACCTTACTGAGGATTTTAGGAACCTAATTCATTTAAAAATCGCATGGATCTTGGCTAAAAAATTCAATATTTTCTCAAGACAAGTAAGGTTGCATCAAAATTACGCAAACTTTAAGAACCTGAGATATGACTTTCTTGTAGGTTGAAAATGGCTCTAGATGAGTTTCTATATTTTACAGCAAGTAAGAATACCCAAAGATTCGAGGTCAAAACCCTAGGAACAAGATAACACTAGATGAGCTCCAAATCAAACCAAACTGGACAACCTTCAAGATTTTGCTATAACTGTCCCTAGATGGATGAAATATAATCCTCATGAGACATCTCTATCACTTACATATTCTTAGAAGCCAGCAAGAACAAGAGGAAGGGGAGAAAGGGCAAAACACCAACAAAAATAAGTGCAAAATCAACAAAAGCAAGAGCACATCATGTAAGATGAACAAGATTGATCTATTGTAACTTGTAGATAAAGGTTTTATAGCTACTCCATCATAGAGGATAAAACTCTCACAAGAGCACTCACATAAAGCTTCCACCATAAAAAAAAGTCTCTCTTACAAACACTAATAAATGAATGGTTGGCTAATGAATGGATGGTTGGTTCATACCTTCAACCCCTCCCACCCATATAGATGGAGCAATCAGTCCACATCTAACCCTAATAGATACTATCCATTATAACAACCGAAAAAACTCGGTAACCCCACATACATCGGGTTTTACACACACATAACTTATGCATGCTTCTCAAAAGCGCATAAACCTAAACTAGCTAAGGAGCAAGCTTTCTATCCACTCAACCTCCTCAGCGCCTTCTTAACCTAAACCACTCTTCCAACGCCCTCCAAGCACAGTGGTTTTTGTTCCATCACCATTTCTGGTATTTTGGTTTCTCTGCCAAAACACTCTCACTTTGATCATGGACCTCATATCTTTCTCGAGCCTAGTTCATGGCCATTTATTTTCTTTATAAGCGATCCACATGCTTACAATGTGCAGGTTCACTAATAGCTCACGCATCGGTAAGTCTCCATGTGTCGGTTCCCCTCGACCAAACATCACATGCACCGATGGCACCATTTGATGAACCGTTATTTGAACCTTCCCTTCAACATCTCTAGTCTTCCTTGTGCCTTGCTTTGAGCTCAACTATCCCACCCAACTTCCTTGACTATATCTCAGGTCATCTCCGAGCCGAGTCCCGGTTCACGCCGTCGACCATGGTTGCCTCTAAGCTTTCCTGCACATCAAAGACCAAAAAATTATTTCTGGGTTTAAGTACTTCACAACTTTACCCATATTAGTCCAAACATATTTCATGCACCATGATTGCAATAACCTAGTACTCCAAACTCAACTAATGCCCAATTCTCACAAATATTCAAAACCTCTTAGGTATTTTTAGACAAAACCAGTATGACCACCATTGAGCGGCTGATTAGACCATGTCGGTCAATCCAGTCAAACCCGATAACAGGGGTGCCTATCAGACCGTGGCAACCATGTCGGTCTGACCGCTCGGCCTACCCTGATTGGACTGCTCATATTTTTTCTTGCGCACATAAACTAGTACCTCTTTGAAAAAATAGCCACCAACTAAAAATTGGTCGCACTGCACCGGCGGTCCGACCGCCACCAAAATCTGATCACACCGAACTTGCAATCAGACCACCACCCCCGACTGGTCAAACTACCCTAGTCTGATAGCAAAACTGAAAACTTGCAAACTTTCGCAAATTCAAATTTTAACTTAACACAATGGTCAATTGTTCAATACAACTGAACCATAAACATTCTCAACATGGTTCTACAAGATGACATCTTAAAGTTGTCTATATGGGATCCTACAATCTTTTAATTATGGCATTGAAAAGTATTTATAGACAATAACTCATACAATAGTATTTTGTGTTGTCTATATAGTTGTCTCTTCACGAAGAGACATGTACATTCTCTCTCCTCCTCCCCTTCTCTCTCCCATATCAGCAAGAATCTTACGTTGCAAACCTTATAAACAGTTGACATCAAACAATTGTATATGCTCTTACAACATGTATTACCAATTACCATGTAACAGTTGGGCTACAGCATTGATCCTGATTCGAGACGTGTGTGTGTGGTTAAATACTCTGTTGTAACTTGAGAAGGGTATCGGAGAATATATGAATTCTCAAAATTTGCATGTTCCCTATCTCTTCCTCTCCAAGTTTACGATTGACTTTGCAATTGGATTCCTCAATTTGTTGATGTGCTACCAGATAAGTTGTGGGATTGTAACATGTGTGTACACTTCCACCCACTATGGTTCAAATCCTAGTGCTCATCTTTACACGCACACAAGTGCGTCTTAGTAGGAACATTGTAAGATCATGAATTTATCACTAGCTACATATTTTCAAGGCGTGTGCTAGGGGGTGCACTCACGTGTGTGTGTGTGGTGATGTGTGTATGTGTGCGTCTACCCTATATTCGAAAAAAGAGTTGTTAACTTGTTACACATAGCAGCGTTGTCATCGATATAACTGAGGCCTTTTCTTGCTATGATAAGAGCGCTCCTAATGCTCCTACATCAGCCGTATCTAAAGCATGCTACCTAGGATTGAATAAAGAGAGAGGGAAGTTGTATTTCCATAAAGATATAACACTTTCTCATGAGCCAAGACATAAGATATAGTTGAAACATGCATTGGAGTGTTGTTTGTATCTCCACCACATGTTATGTGGGACCCATAGCTTTCCGTGCTCATGCGTGGTCGTCAAGGACACTATCCACCAGAAATTGTAATGACTGCCATCCTCGAGCGTCACCTCTCGGATCCACCGATCATCGTTAACGCATGCCACCCCGCCTCCCAGATCCACCAGCTGTTGCGCCGCAAGGCCATGACTTAGATCCAAGGAGATCTAGCCCATCGGCTTGAATCTAGAGGTGGTCGAAGGAGAGGGAGAGAAGCGACGGTAGCTGGCTGTGATGAAGAAAGGCGACCGCGGGAGGACTAGGAGACAATAGAGGGTGATGGTGAGTGGGTAAGGATGTGAGGGAGGGTGCTGACGATCATCAAAGGCGAGGAAGAATGTGGTTGGGTTGTGGCCGCTGAGTTGAGGATGTGGATGGGAGCATGGGAGAGTAAAGAAGTGGGGGAGGAGGGAGGTGTGGAGGCTACCAGGTGTTGCTTGGGTTTAGTAAACAATACTCCCTTCAGTCACAAATATATATCATTTGGACATTAACATGGTCACGGAATGCAACTTTACCACTGATTTATATTGTAATATATGTATAAAACATAATAAAATTGTAATATTATAAAAGTATTTTTTGAGACAAATCTATACATGTAATTTTTATGTATCCAATCTAAAATTTTTAAAAGATATCGATAGTCAAATTCTAAAAAATTTGACTACATGTATCTTAAAGCGACGGCTGCAACGCACATGTAAGATCCTATTTCTAAGGTTGTTGGTTTTCTCTATAATTACCCATATGATCAATTATGGAGTGTTGTAGATGAGTGTGCATCAAACCTGCTCATGCTTTAAACATATATGCTAACTTTTATTACAGGAGAGTATGGCTTAACAACTGAGTTTACACCATTAAGGGCATCCAAGGCTAAAGTTTATATTGCCACACAAAAGATCTTCCAACTGAACCATGGGCATGCTCAAGCACAGATGAGACCTCAAAGCAATAATCGTCTCCTTCTAGGGAGTTATCAAAGTCCCCCTCGAAAGATTCCCCGTAGTATCTTCTCAAACTTCTTCTGTTGATGATTTACCAAGTACGAGTACAATCGTACTCAACAAGGCATACATGAATATCTAATTATCTACTTGCTAGTATGTCAATAGAGTGTGGTACAAAGGCTTTATTACTATACTTATAGATGCATGTTTATTTCCAATGTTTGTAGACATGAAAAGCAAAACATTATCTTATTAAAAGAAAAAGGTTTAATAAACTTATTTATCAACTTAAAATCACTTCAATCCTACTTATACATTGTTATTAGATTCACCCATTAAACATAGTTTCATTTACCGGAAGCACGACGTATCCGAATATTATATGTCTTACTCTACAGAGTTGTCTAGTTTTACCCACAAGATTTCTAAACTCACAATATCATGCAATAGACATGCTACATGTTAGCATGTGACTGAGTTGAGATAACAAGATCGTTCACTACTCTATTCATTCTAGCTTCTACCCGACAAGCTCGGGACATTCAACCTTTTTCGAAAATCCACTAGCCAGTATGAAAATCATGACCTGATATTAAGAGGACCTATCGTTGTGAAGAATGGCAAGTGGCTTTACCAACCCTACTTTCATTTCAATCTTTTTTTGCGGGCCACTAATTTTTCTGTAGATATTTGATTAAATTGAGCAGTGTACTAAACCAGATTTGACAAGTTAAACTTGTAGTTGAGCAATATATGTGTCCTTTACTTGCATAAAGGTCTAGTCCTTACTTGTCATATATGAGGCTATCATCCACAAACCATGTGCATTACAACACAATACCACCAAATGATATGAAAGCCCCCCTAGGGTGAGGTCATAGGTTTCAACCATCTAGTGGATTTTCATCAAGTAGCCTCAACCCTAGTATCATTTTAAAATCTATTGGCATGAATCCGAAATATTCTTAGTAGTTCAAGTAAAACTTTTTGGTTGTCTAATCTACTATTAGTTATCTATACAACAATTAATTTACCAAATTTGTTGAGGTGGATATTACTTTCACAAATATGACAGGGCCTTTTTGGTGGTTGGATCTAACTCATCCTCATGTCATTCTAAACTATTATTTTATATAAATAAAAGTGTTCAAATAGTAATAATGAAAGTAACGATAATTTAATAATATGAGATCAATATAATCAAAGACATGTAACTTGCCTTTTTGCATGAAGTTTTCGACTGGCTCTACCTCTTCTAGATCTTGATTGGCTCTTTTAGTGGTCTGATCGACAAATCTGGGTGCTATCATATAGAAAAGAAACCAAATAAGTCCGGGCTCAAAAGAAAGCGAGCTAGGAACAAAATAAAATAGAAAAATTCGGAAAAGATTTAAACATCAGAGAATTTGGATAATTAGGATCTAAATGGTGCTTGGATGGGTCAAATGGAATTGAAAATGTGTTAGATAGACCCAAAATGGTCAAAATGAGTATAAATAGGCTTAACAGGTTTCAGATAAATAGTAACAAGTCAGATAAATAATTCTAGGTTGGCACTATTTCTTGCGAATCTGGTTTTGTTAATAGTAATGGGTTGGGCTAAACCTAACAGGCTGTATAGTAATGGGTTGAGTTGTGAATAGTATTGGGCTTAAACAATGTGGCCTAGCCCATTTGGCTGATTGGGCCAAGGAAGGTTTTGGGTTAACTTTGCTGGCCCATCTAGGCGGTCCACAGAGCGCGAGGCCTAGCTCTTTTAGAGCTCACACTCATGGCCACCAGAACAGGAGAAATGGCAACGACACAAAATTAGGCGACGACGATGGCAAACGGAGGCAAGCGGTGGTGTGGCGAGTACTATCTCAATGTGAGCAACCAATTTTGGGCACATGCACGAGTGGAGGTGGCCTGGAGATGACTGACGGTGATGCTGCTTGGCTGGAATAAGGGCACGGCATGGCAGGGCTACGGCGAGGCTTCATTCGAACTAAGGATAGCTCAAGCATCTATGAGGTGAGGGAAAGTCTGACGACGGTGATGGATTATCTTGAGACAGCTCGTGGTGCTCTAGCATCAGTGGTTGTGGATGACCAAGTAATGGCGCGCATTAAAAACGAGCTAGGGGTGACGAGGTTGGATGGGAAATTGGGAATAGCTTTGTGGGGGTGAGGCGATGCTAAGGGTGCTTTGAATTGGATTGGAGAGGAGGCTGCGGTGATAATTTGAGTTTTGGGGCTCACTGGAAAATTTTGGCTGTCGATGGTTCAACACGGCTGTAGAGGAGGAAGAAGGCCTATCGGGTTTGAGATGCGATATGAAAGGTGATGCAGAGGTTGCTGGGCTCAGCTTTATAACCAGCAAAGATGGTGGTGCTAGGAGCTGCACGATGGTGCACTCGACACGTGGATGGCGGTGTGGGTGGTCGAGTGGCTTCGACGCTACAACGGGAGTGCTAGCAGTTGTGCTTCGATGCTACAGCGGGAGTGCTAGCAGTTGTGCTGGCGGTAGGAGAAGCTGAGCTCCTCACTGGCGCGGACGCGTGAGTTGGAGTGGGGAGCAACGGTGTGGCACGCGTGTCTAGTTGCTGGTGATGAGAGGTGGTAGTGGCGTGATTTGGTAGTGGAGCAGCTTGGCATGTGGCCATCGATGGCATTATGGTGGGTACGGTTAGTCGCACGAGGTGACACGGTCACTATGCTTTCGTTGACGTTGTTGCAACGGTGAGCAGGCAAGGACGCACTAACATGCATGAACAATGGCTCTGCACACGGCAGCAGTAGCAGGGTAGTGGCACCATGGCCAGACGGTCCAACGGTGAGGTGAAGGCGAATTTCCCATAAGAGAAAGCGGAAAGTTAAAACAAGTTTCTAAATTTGGCAAACATTTTAAATTCACACAAAATTCAAATTTTTTGAAATTTGGATTGTTTCAGCATATCTCTCGACATCCATGTCGATTGGATGCATTGCATCTGAGCACTGCCGCTCAGGAGCCAGCGAGGATGTCTTGTCATCGCCACCTCACCATAGCGCCACCGCGCACCATCTCTATTGCTCGTTCAACATGCTCCTGCCACCACCATCATGCCTTCACCGATTGTGGCTACCTCCAGGACCTCACTGCCGCAAGCGTGGCGCTGAGTGCTCTAGCTTCTTGCCTTGTATTCCATTCAAGTTCAGACCTTGCAAACAGACTATAGATCCATCTTGTTAGACTATGTGGTGGTCATGGATTCGTTGATGATGAATAATTAACATTTGGGTTTCATTGGAATTTAGGTTTGTAAAAGTTTTGGTCAATGCGCTCGTATTGCTAGAGTTTTCAGGGTACATTTCGACCATGACAGTTGCTCAAAGCAAATTGCCATGGCTTTTCGACCACAACTGGCTTCGACCACTTTGGTAGTCAGTAGTTCGAACGGCCTTGTATTGTTGGTTCAAACAGTTTTGTGCTGGGTTGTCCAAACGGTTTTGTTCGATCAGCAGACTTCGACTACGTCAGGATTTATCCATGGCATTTCGACCACATCAAGCTTCGACATGGTATTTCGACCATGGCATTTCGACTACATCTAAGTCAAGCACTGCAGATTTCGATTATGACAGACTTTAACCACGGCAGACTTCGACCATGTCCGACTACGACCGTGTCCGGCCTCGACCACGACAGCCTTCACTATGACCTTTTCAACCACGGCAGAACGACCACTCCTGGTAATCGGTAAGCTTCAATCTTGACCAGCAAATTGGTCGTAACTACAGTAGTTTATGATGGCTGTAGCTATAGTGTTGTGTCTATGGTCATAGCTACATTAGCCGGTTGATTGCCGTGGACTTTACTGGTCGTACTCGATACTCGTGGACTTTGTGATCGGTACTCGATAATCAACGACTTTGTCATTGGTACTCGCAAACTTTGCGGTCTGCTATCGTTGTCTTAGACTTTTCGATCAGTTGTCACAGACCTCGCGATCGGTAGTCGAAGGCTTTTTGCGATCAGGTGCGTAGGCTTCATGATCGGTACTCATAGACTTCATGGTCGGTACGGGTACTTCAATTCTTGCTATCTTTGAGTACTTCGAGTACTCGTGTTGGATCAATGGTTGAGTAATCTGGTTATAGCGGTTGTCGGTGATACTCAAAACTTGGTGATTGATGATGTAGTAATTGGTTGGTAGTCGTAGTCATATCGATCGTACTTAGTAGTTGGTACTCGATGATTCTGGTCGGTAGCGATGTTTGGTATTCCCGAGTATTTTGAGCGGAGTGATGGTAATGCCTGACTACTTGTTGTTTTCAAGTACTCGTTGAGTTAGCGGTCGTATTGAGTGAACTAAGACTGATTTCTGGATTGCGATGATATGTGTGGTCGTGAATGACCTGGTTGATGATGATGGATGACTAAAGGTGTGTTTTGATTGTGTGGACTAATGATGGTCAAGTTGTGAAGAACTTATAGCGGGAAAAATATTTCTTTGGTCTTTGCATGTGCAGTGAGTGTGGAGACGGTCACGGTCAGTGACAAGGAGGACCAGGACTAGGATGGGGAGATCTGAGGTCCAAACGGTTGAGAATGTCATGCGAGGCGGCCGGGCTAACGCTAGAGCATGCGGAGATCAAAGATGGTGATACATGGAGAAGCTACGACGGTATGGTCCTAGAGGCTTCGATGCGGAAGCTGATGAGATGTAATGAAGATACGAGAGTTGTGATCCTAGAGGCTTCATCGCATGTTGTGTTAGGAGTTGTGGATGGAGTCCATAGCTGAGAAGATTGAGAATTTGAATAAAATTCGTGTTTGGAAGGGTTTTGGGTCTCTTGATTTGAGGAATAGATAGGATTTCGTATTCGTGTTTGAGTCGAACATGGTTTAGAGTTCTAACATATAAAAGTAGGTAGAGTCTAAGGTTTTAGCTATAACTTTGAGGAGGATTTTTGGTGCTAGGGTTTTTAGGGGTGTTTGTGAGGGTGCTTTATAAATCTACAGAAATCCAGCAATAAAGAACATCTTGAATTAATCTGGTTCATGATTTTTTGGTCATTGCTGTTTGGAAGAAAGCGTATGACTACGAGCAAAACTAAGCATCAAGTGTTCGTTCGAGCGTTAGGATTCTTCATCGGTTACGTAGAGATTTCAAAAGGCGGAAGCAATTATTCACCCTCCCTTTGATTGCACCATACGATCCTACACATCTCAATTCAGACCTTACACCCTTGACTGTACTCCTGCAAATTAGGGATTTTTATATTCCCAATTCTTGAAGTTCTTCCGCACAAGTCAAAATGGAGTTGCCTTGGAGTCATGGCAATTGATTGATCTGAGCAGTAGTTACGTGCTCTGTTAATGGGAAGGGAAGGGGAGGGTGGGTTAAATGGGTAGCTACGACTTGGGGATGAAACACTTGAGAGATGCTATAAGTTTGGTGGAGAAACGTGGTATGCTATGAGAGGGGTCTAATTGTAGAATCCATCACACAGCGATCACTATAACTATCTTTTTGTAAACTTAGTCTCTAAACATTTTTATTTTTTACAAATATAGCTCTCTCTTATGAACCTATCACGTGTGACAGTTGAACTATAATGGGGGATTGGATCATATACCCTCCCTTTAGTTAGGAAATTCAGGATTTACCTTCCTCATCTCAATGACACATGAGGTTATCATAAGTCACTGACACGTGGGCCAGGAGGGTAAATCCTGAATTTCCATCTAAATAGAGGGTATATGATTAATAAATCCAACTATAATAGCCGAGTAATATTATTAAACGGAAACTGACAGATCCAATCTGAAATTTTCCCCCGTGGACCGCGACCAAACGTTCCTGTTAAGAAACCTGGGCCTGGGCCGGTAGCCCAGGGCCCATGGTGGGCACCTCATTGTAGTCTATAAATAGAGAGCCATACCTCCACATTATGTACACATGAATGAAAGCAATAAAGAAAGACCAGGAGTTCTCTCTATCTCTCTGTGTGTTCAATCTATTATTTTGTGATTCTGTGATTGATTCGTTCTTGTTCTAAACAGAGGAATCGTTCGGACTGGTCGCCAGCGATGGTTCCTCAACACGTTATCAGCACGACTTCGCTCCGGTGAACGAGGTAATCATCGAATCGAAGCACAGATTGATTTTTCTAGATCGCTTTTGAATCTATATTTTCTTTTCGCGTTCTAGATTGAAATTCTACGGTGCAAATCCGCCCTAATCTACCGCGAGCAGACTTGAAGTCGCCGGCACAATGCCGATCGGTAGATTATGAAACAGGGTAGATGTTGATTGCACTGTAGATTAGAACAATGTAAATCCGCCCCAATCTACCGCGAGCAGATCTGAAATCGCCGGCACAATGTCGATCGGTAGATTGCGAAAACGGGGTAGATGATGATTGCATCGTAGATGGGAAACGAAATTTTTGCATGGTGTTTACTGATCCTGCATGATCACAAACACAAGAAATATATGCATTGATTTTATGCTTCTGCACAGTATTGCAGATTGAAATATATGCATTGTTCGGTTCTACATAGCATTGCACGAAAAAAAAACAACAACAAAGCCGCGGCCGGCCTGAAGCCGCCGGGGAGCTGCCGGCACCACCACTGGCCGACGTCTGCCGCCTGCATGCGCCTCCGCCGCCTGCCGCCGGCCTCCCCGCTCCCGCGCCTGCACGCGCCGGCGTCAACGCCGTCTCGGCCTCCTGCTTCAGCCGCGGCCACCGCTCGCGCCGGCCCCGGCCCCGCCGCCGGCAACACGGCCGCCTCCGAGCAGCGCCCCCGAACGGGCTCCTCCCACCGCGCGCCGCGCTCGCCGCGCCGGCTGCTCGCCCCGTAAGGCGCCGCCGCCGCCCGCCGCGCCGGCTGCTCGCCCCGCAAGGCGCCGTCGCCCGTCCGCGCTTCCCCAGTCGCCGGCCATCTCAGCACCACCGTCCTCGTGCTTGCCGCCCGTAGCCGCAGCCATCGGCGCCTTGTCTTCCACGCCCACACGCGTGTTCGCCGGCCGCCGCGCCCGCACGGGCTACCGCCGCGTACGCGTATCCCGATCGGAGCCACTGCCCGAAGCGGCTTCCTCGCCGCCTGCACGCGGCCGTCGCCCGCACCCGCCAACCCCGGTCGCCTCCGCGCGCGCCCCCGCATGGGCCCACTTGGCCGCCGCCGACCCCGGTCGCCTCCGCGCCGCGCCCCCGTATGGGCTCCTTCCAGCGCCGTCGGCGAGGCCGCCTCCTCCCGTGCGCCGCCCGTAGCCCGCACCTCCCGCGTGCGCCGGCCCCCAGCCCCACTGTGCCGCACCCGCTGGCCCCGCGCGCGCGTGCGCGCATTGTAGCCGCCGCCGCCAAGCAAGTGGGGGTGGGGGGAAACCCTAAAACCCCACCCCTTAACCGGCCGGGTGGGCCTCATGGGCCAAAAAGGAGAGCGGGCCGGGAGTCAAATGGGCCGGAAGAAGAAAAAAAAGGGGCAGGGGTCCATGGGCGCCGGGCATTTTACCAAAACCCCTCCGAGTTTTGAATTTCACCGATCGGCCCTTAAAACTTTAATATAAGTCCCGAAATTTTGCTTAGAGGCTTCAGTAATTCCGAAAATTGCGAATAAGCCCTCAAATTTACGAGTGGGTCCAGAATTTTGCAGAAAACCCCTCTGTAAATCAGAAAATTGCGCGAATTTTTCTCTGAACTGAAATTTTGCGCATAAACCTCCTAGAATTGTAGAATTTGCTGAAATTTCATATTTTAGCATAAAAGGGCATCGGGAATCCGAATTTTGCATCAATTTTAGCATTTGAAGCTTATTTATTTATGCCATTATTTTTCCCTGTATTTTCTGTATTTATTTACTGTTTTGGTTAAATGTAATTGCTGAAAATTGCTTTTAATCACTGAAATTAGCAGTAAAATTATAGAAAATGCGTAGAAAATTCTGAAACATTGCGAGAACCTTTTGTACTATTTATTTACCTGCAGTGAATTATTCCGTGCATGTCTACCAGCAGTAGACTTATACACATTTAAATGACTAACATAACGAACTGGAAGTTCGAGGAGCTGGCCCAGCATGGCCAAAAACTATCTGAAGTAAGCATCCGATGTCGAGATTGTGCTTGGAGTCAGGAAGCTCCGCGCTGCTATTGGGATTGGCGGACTGAATGACGCTCAACCCAAACCTGAGGAGAATGATCAGGCACTTCATTTTCTCAGGCACCACCTCTGCCTCACTCTCAAGAATGAGTATATGACAGAGAAGAGCGCGCTGGCACTGTGGACCGCACTCCAGAAGCGGTTTGAGAGGCTAAAGTACACCATTCTTCCTCAAGCAGAGCGAGAGTGGATCAGACTGAGGTTTTGCCGACTTTAAGACGGTCAGGGAATACAATTCTGCCTTGCACAGGATTTGTACCCCAATACAGAAAATTGAGAAAACCTTCCACCCCAATATAGCACAATCCGCACGCAACTATCGTCAAGATGGCTATGAGGAATACGCCGAATTGACTGATATGATGCAAGTTGCGGAGGCTCAGGACAAAGTTCTCTGTAAGAACTACGTCACTCAGCCACCTGGGAGCTCCGCTGGCAGTGAAGCCAACGCCGGGAGCCACAAGGTGCGAAAGCACTTGATGAAGAAGAAGGGGGAAGGAAGGGTAAAGCCGTAGCCCAGAAAGGCAAATCAGACGCTCCACATGAGAATATGGCCAGCAAGCCAAAACGGGATGGCAAAGGGCAGCATGAAGCCCACTTTGCATCGGTTGAGGGGGAGAGTTCCGAGCAGCTGCCCGCGCTAATGGAGGTTGAGACCATCCAGGCAGCAGCACCCCCTCTCGACCTAGAAGCAGCCAACGCCATGATTTCTCTAAAAGAGAATGTCACCCCTGAGAGAATAGCAGAAGAAGTCTAATACACTGAATGCATTCCGACTTTAATTGTCATTTATTTTATGTGGAAGAATATGTTAAAATTTGCATGGATGGTACTTAAGAATTGTTATTTTCTCGTGATGGTTGGATGATATTTGAAGAATTCATTCATTTATTCAATTCATAATGGCATGATATGTTCTGATATTGGTGTATTTTATTTATGTGCTGATTGCCTTCTCATGTATATTAAATACCCTATATTAGAACGCGTGTAACGCCCTATGAAGGAAGTGTGCTTAGCCAGAAGCGGCACAACGCATACCATCTTAAGAGAGATTAAATATTTTCAGTCGATTCGTAAGAGCATTGGCAGCCTTACGACATTCGCCAGAAGCGATGCATGTATAATTGGTTCAGGAAGAGCCACAATGGGCACAAATTTGGCTTTTGAAGAAGCCTTATTGTACCCAGAATCGACTTGAACTCTCCTAAGTTTTAAGAATATCCGCGCAAATGGTTTTCACGTTGAGACTAAAGAAGAGTACGGTAAGAAATACCTGCTCATTACAAAGCGCGAAGAGAATGTGAAAAGGTATTAGAAAACTTTCTTCACTAGAAACTGGGCTATATTATACCAACATTAAAGCGCCTGCAGCGTACACTGTTCTGAAGACAGTGTTTAGAAGCTCTGAACTCTTCTGTCTCTGGCATGACACATTAGGCCACCCAAGTCTTAGGATGATGAAAAACATAATAAATAACTCGCATGGGCATAATATTAATGTGAAGGATTTCCTGAATCATGAAGATTTTGTGTGTCCTGCATGTGCCACCGGGAAACTAATGTCTAGACCCTCCACTCTGAAAGTGAAGGATGAAGTCCCTGCATTCCTGGAGCGCATCCAGGAAGACATTTGCGGTCCCATTCAGTCCATCTCAGGGCCATTCAAGTATTTTATGGTGCTCATTGACGCTTCATCGAAGTGGTCATATGTGGGTTTATTGTCCACAAGGAACCACGCCTTTGCAAAATTGATCTCGCAGATCATTCGCATCAGAAATGCGTTTCCAGATCATCACATTAAGTCCATCAGAATGGACAACGCCGGAGAATTTATTTCAAAGGCATTTGATGATCATTGCATGGCAATGGGAATTGCAGTTGAGCATTCGGTACCGCATGTCCATACCCAGAATGGTCTGACAGAGGCTTTAATTAAAAGAATTAAATTTATTGCCCGACCCCTTTTGTATAATTGAAATCTAGCAGCTACATGTTGGGGACACGCAGTCCTGCATGCAGCGAATCTCATCAACCTTAGACCTTCGGCCTACAACATCCATTCACCTATGCAACTAGCGCAATGGTCAGCACCGAAGATTTCCCAACATTAGGGGGAGGAAATCAACCCCTTGATTAAGAATGTCGGGAAATTATGTGGCAAGCCTGGGGAATCCATGTAGATGACCCACGCACTAGAGAAGTCCAGAAGACATTACATGGCAAACCACGGGAATTCATGCAGATGACCCGCGCATTAGTGAAGCAAATAGAGAAGTCCAAAAGACAATAGAAGTCCAGAAGACAAGAGAAGTCTAGAAGACAATAGATTTGCAAGCATTAGCAAATCAACTGCCTGATCACTTTAGTGATTTGAAGAGCGTGACTAAGTCGCATGTGCCTGCACGCACTGCACCGGAGAGGGTTGAAATACCAAAGAAAGCAGAAGGTATCCCTAATCTCGTCCAGAGGCCTCAGAAAAATAAAAAAGAGGACGAGAACTCCGGTTCCTCGAATCCTTAGTAACCGGGGACGCCTGGTGAAAAAGGATCAGAGGGATTTTTCACAGCCGATCATTGAAGTCCCCCAGAATGAGAAGGGGAGCCAGTTGAGACCTGGCACAAGTATGACATCTTCAGAAAAAGGGCATACCGGATCTGAACATCCCCATCGGCATGGATGTGTGCGCACACATCGAGCCGAAAAACTAAAGGGACTTGCCACCGCAATTGAAAGAAGCGATGCGCAAGGTAAAGCTCTAGCAGAAGCAATCGCTCCAGAAGAAGCAACTCATGAAGAAATAGCTATAAATTATGTGCACACGGGAGAGTCCCTGAATAGGACAACAGCTAATATCGATATCTACTTCGCAAAGAAAATTGCCACCATCATCGATCTTGATCCCGAGCCTGCATCGCTCGCTGAATGTAAGAAAAGATCAGATTGGGAAGATTGGAAGAAGGCAATAGCAACTGAATTGCTATCTCTGAATAAAAGAGAGGTGTTTGGGCCCGTATGCCGCACACCTCCCCACATACACCCCGTTGGGCACAAGTGGGTATTTGTTCGAAAGAGAAATGAAAGAAATGAAGTAGTGAGATACAAAGCAAGGCTAGTAGCCCAAGGTTTCACTCAACGTCCTGGAGTTGATTATGAAGAAACCTACTCCCCGGTCATGAGTGGAATTACCTTTAGATACTTGATCTCAATGGCAGTGAACTTGAACTTAGAAATGAAATTGATGGATGTTGTGACTGCATACCTTTACGGTAACTTGGATTCGGAGATTTATATGAAACTCCCTGAAGGAATATCTCTCCCGAACCAAGACAGAGCAAATAGAAATCTGTATAGTGTGAAACTCAGAAAGTCACTGTATGGACTGAAACAATCTGGAAGAATGTGGTATAATCGCTTATGCAACTTTCTCTGCAAGAAAGGCTACACGAACAATGAAGACTGTCCTTGTGTATTTATACGGCGATCCCAGAATGGATTCTGTATAATCTCTGTGTATGTAGATGATCTGAATATCATCGGGACAGCCGAAGACATAAAAGAAGTAAGCTCCTACTTGGAGTCAGAATTTGAAATGAAAGTTTTGGGCAAGACAAGTTTTGCTTAGGCCTGCAGCTTGAGCATGTCCCTGAAGGAGTCTTGGTACATCAGTCGGCCTACACACAGAAGGTGCTAGAAAGGCTTGACTTCGAGAAGGCATACCAATCGAAAGTACCGATGATCGGGAGGTCTTTACAGCAAGAAAAAGATCCTTTCTGACCTAGGAAAGAGGGGGAGGAAGTCCTGGGACCGGAATCCCCATACTTGAGTGCAGTGGTAGCATTCATGTACTTAGCAAACTGCGCTAGATCGGACATTGCATTTGCCGTGTACCTGTTGGCAAGGTACAGTGCAGAGCCCACCAACAGGCATTGGTAGGGCATAAAGGACACCTTCCGATACCTCCAAGGAAGCAAAGACATTGGATTGTCTTACAGAAAGAATCAAGACTTGAACTTGATTGACTATGCAGATGCTGGGTACCTGTCTGACCCGCATACCGCTAAGTCGCAAACAGACTATGTATTTCCATGTGGTGGAACTGCAATTTCCTAGAAACCGTCTAAGCAAAGCCTTGTAGCTATTTCGACAAACCACTCAGAAATTATAGCACTGTATGAAGCCGCACGAGAGTGCGCTTGGTTCCGCTGAACGGTTCACCACATCCAGCAGTCATGTGGAATGAACATTGTGCAAATCCCCACAATTATCCATGAAGATAATGCAGCTTGCGTTACACAAGTGCAGACGGGCTATGTAAGCATATCAACCCCAAGTTCCTCTATGCTCATGAATTGCAAAGATGAACAAGATTAAAGTACTGCACACTAAGTCATGTAGACTTGTTCACTAAGTCACTCCTCGCATCTTACTTTGAAAAGTGCGTGTGAGGGATTGGAATGATGAGACTTAGAGAAGTGCAGAATTCAGGGGGAGAATTCTCTCAAGCCCGCTAATAAACCTTGATCATGAAGATCAAGTACCCAAAGAATAAAGTCCTGAAGACCAAATGAAATTGGGTGAATTGTACTCTTTTTCCCTTGACGAGTTTTCCATGAAGTTTCTCGACCAAGGTTTTTAATGAGGCAATTCGTGCATCGCAGCATCACATGTATCATGTGCTCTTTCTCCAAATTTTTCCCACTGGGTTTTTATGGAGTTTTAGTGAGGCATGAACGTGTCGGATGAGTGCCCAAGGGGGAGTGTTAAGAAACCTGGGCCTGGGCCGGTAGCCCAGGGCCCATGGTGGGCACCTCATTGTAGTCTATAAATAGAGAGCCATACCTCCACATTATGTACACATGAATGAAAGCAATAAAGAAAGACCAGGAGTTCTCTCTATCTCTCTGTGTGTTTAATCTATTATTTTGTGATTCTGTGATTGATTCGTTCTTGTTCTAAACAGAGGAATCGTTCGGACTGGTCGCCAGCGAGGTTCCTCAACGGTTCCATCCGCTGGGCTCTCCCGAGACACTGTTGAGTAATGCCCACTCCACTCGCCGACCGACACCCCCCCCCCCCCGCGCCGGCGCCGGCGCCTCAAAACCCGCCGTTTCCGCCTCGTTTTCCCGTCATTTCCCCCGCGCCGATCGCGACTCCCCACCCCACCGCGACACCGATCCCCCGCCCTCCCCTCCCCGCTGTCTATCGGCGCCCACCCCCACCGCGCCCAAATCTCGCGCCCCCTAAACCCCCAGCCGAAACCGCGCGCACCCACTCTCCGTGCCCCCAGTCCCCAGATCCACTCCGCCGAAGCAGCGATGCTCGTCTAGGACCGCGCGTCCCCGCACGCGGCCGCATCCGGGGGGGACCACAAGCCGCCCACGTCCCCGCGCGGCGCGCCGGGGGCGGACAGGCGGCACCCGCGGCCCTTCGCCAAGAACCTTGACTTCGCCACCTGGGCGTCCGAGCACTCCTCCAGGCTGCTGCTGCTCCTCTTCGCGCTCGCCTCGGCCGCAGCCGTCTTCCTCCTCCGCGGCGCGGCCCCCGACGCCGCGTCCCTTCTCTGCCTCGACCGCTCCCGCTCGGCCTCCGCCTCCGGTACCTCCAGGCTCCCCTACCCGGACGTTGCCTGGTCCGCCGTCCCGCCGCTCGCGATCGCGCCGGCGGCCCCGTTCGCGTCGTTCCGCGCCGAGAGGTGGATCGTGGTCTCCGTCTCGTCCGCGCCCACCGCCACGCTGGCCGCGCTCGCGCGCGTCAAGGGGTGGCAGCTGCTGTCGCCTCCACCCTCTAGCTTCCCTTGCTAGCAACGTTGAAGACAAACTCACGCAAGCAGGAAGACTCAATGAACTTGAGAGGCTTTTTGGTGCTGCTCCGGATGCAGCTTTCTCATGATTCTATTGCTCTTTAAATAGGTACAAATATGACTCCAAAACGGGAATACAAAACCGTGTCCGACATGCATGCGAACTGGACTTCTGCACGCGCTGTGAACGATTCAAAAACCTGAAAGCAAAACCAGTCTGTACTCTTCCGAAAACAGGAAGCTTTGTACAGAAAAATAGAAACTAGAAACCGAGCTAGATTATGCAACAATCTCCCCCTAATTCTTGCTCGGTTCACTTGACCTTGACGACGCCAATCTTCTCGCGCAATTCGCAGAACTTGACGCGTCCGAGTGACTTAGTCAGAATGTCAGCGAGCTGTTCCTGAGAGCTCGTGAAATCCAAGCATATCTTCCCGCTGTCCAGACATTCACGGATGAAGTGAAATTTAGTATCGATATGCTTGCTTCTGTCGTGAAGGACAGGATTCTTGCTTAAGGCGATCGCGGACATGTTATCCATCTTCAATTGTGGCGGCTGGAGCTTGGTGCCGATCACGTCGCCCAGCAGCCGCGAGAGCCACACTGCTTGGCATGCTGCCGCCGCGCCCGCGATGTATTCCGCTTCGCAAGAGGAGAGCGCTACCACCTTTTGCTTCTGGGATTGCCAGGAAATTGGCATTTCACCGAGGAAGAAGATGATCCCGGTGGTGCTCTTCCTGTCATCCACATCTCCCCCCAAGTCGCTGTCGCTGTAGCCTGTCAGGTGAATGTCACCGTTCGAGCGCTTGGAGTAGATGATGCCGTAGTCGATCGTGCCGGAGATGTACCGGAGCAAATGCTTGACGGCGACGAGATGCTCCTGCTGGGGCTTCTCCATGAATCTGCTCACGTAGCCCACGGCAAAGGCGATGTCGGGCCGTGTATGCACCAGGTACCGCAAACTTCCCACCAAGCTGCGATACATCGTTGCGTCCACCTCCGGCGTAGCACTGTTCTTGGACAGCTTCAGACGCACCTCCATGGGCGTCTGGCACGCGTTGCAGCCCTCAAGCCGCGCTTTTTCATGCAGCTTGCGTGCATACGCCGCCTGGCACAGCGTGACGGCGTCCCGGCTCTGCTTCACCTCGATCCCGAGGTAGTATGAGAGCAACCCCAGGTCGCTCATACGGAAGAGTCGACGCATCTCGCCCTTGAACTTGTCGATGTCCTCCGAGCGTGATCCCGTGATGATGAGATCGTCGACGTAGATGCCCACCACCACGCGTGACGTCATGACGCCCCTTGTGTACATACCGTGCTCGCTGGCGCACCGGGTGAAGCCGAGGTCGCGGAGGCTGCTGTCGAGCTTCACATTCCACGCGCGAGGTGCTTGACGAAGACCGTACAAAGCCTTCCGTAGTCTCAGCACCTTTTCTTCATGCCCAGCCGCGACGAAACCTGGCGGTTGCCGGACGTACACCTCCTCGCTCAGGTCGCCGTTGAGAAACGCCGACTTGACATCCATGTGATGCACAAGCCAACCTTCCTGAGCCGCCACAGCGAGCAGCATCCGGACCGACTCCATCCGAGCAACGGGCGCGAAAACCTCGTCGTAGTCGATCCCCTGTTGCTGGACGTAACCTTTCGCCACGAGTCTCGCCTTGTGTTTGACGATGGCTCCCCGTTCGTCGCGCTTCAGTTTGAAGACCCACTTCAGACCAATTGGTCGATGGCCTGAAGGCAAAAGTCGACGAGCGTCCACGTACTGTTCTGCTCGATCAATGCCATCTCCTCGATCATTGCCTTCCGCCAGCACTCCTCGCCACGTGCCTCCTCGAACGTGGCGGGCTCGTCGCCCACGGCGAGCAGCAGATCATCCCACATCTCCCGCTCTGCCAATCCTGGAGTTGCTGCCGGGCCGAGGATGTTCTCCAGTGTCCTGAACCGGAGCGGGACATCATCGTCGTGGTCGCCATCCAGGTCCAGGTCCCCGCTCGGTGGTGAAGTGAACTCGATCTGCTCCGCAGGGATTGGGGCTGACTGTGGCGTGCAGGGCTCAGACCCGCACGTGGACGTCATTGCACTGGGGGTCGCATGTGCTGTCGGTGTCTCTCCGCCTGGCGCGGCGTCGTGCGCCACGTCCTGCACTCCCATGTCATGGCGGATCGTCACCGTCATTTGGTCGACGTGAAACGGTTCCGAGTCTACCGTGCTTGAACCCTCGCCGTGCTTGCTCCAGTCCCAGGCCTTTGCTTCATCAAACACCGCATCGCGTGATATGATCACACGTTCGGTGTTCGGATTATAGAACCTGTACGCCTTGGAGCCCGGCTCGTACCCGATGAACACCATCGGCGTACTGCGATCGTCGAGCTTGCGCTGATGGCCGCCAACGTTCTTCACATGTGCGACGCAGCCAAATGTGCGGAAGAAATGCACTGGTGGCTTGTGACCGTACCACGCTTCGAATGGCGTCATCCCCTCGACGCTCCTTGTTGGCGCGCGGTTCAGGATGAAAACGGCCGTCGTGACCGCCTCCCCCCAAAACCAACCGGGCATGCGCATTGCCTTGAGCATGCTCCTCGCCATGCCCAGCACGGTCTGGTTGCGCCGCTCCACTACGCCGTTCTGCTGCGGAGTATACGGCGCGGTGAGATGGCACTGGATGCCCTGCTCGGCGCAGTAGTCACCGAACGTCCGTGCCGTGAACTCGCCACCGCGATCTGTGCGGAGCGTGCCCAGCTTCCTTCCTGCTTCTGCCTCCGCTCGAGCTTGAAGACGAATTATCGCCGCCGCGGCCTCATCCTTTGACGCCAGTAGCACGATCCACATGAACCTGCTCTTGTCGTCGACGATGAGAAGGAAGAGTTGTTTGCCGCCGGGCGTCTTCGGGGTGATGGGCCCGCACAGGTCGGCGTGAACCAACTCCAACAGGTTCTTGGCTCGGTACATGCTTGCCGCCGGGAACGGGTGCCTCCTTTGCTTGCCGGCGAGACAGCTCTCGCAGACCTGGTCGACGTGGTCGATCTGCGGGAGCCCGCGCACCAGCTGCCCCTGCGCGAGCTGCTTTAGCCCCTGAAAGCCGAGGTGGCCGTACCTGGCATGCCATTGCCAGGCCGCTTCGTTGCTCCGCGTGGTGAGGCACACCGGCTTGCCGATGTCAAGGTCGAGGACGTAGAGCCGGCTTGGCGAGCGCTGCACCTTCGCCATCAGCCGCCGCCGTTGGTCCCAGATCCTGAGAATCCCGTCCTCGATCAGGATCTTGAAGCCGTCCTCATCCAGTTGGCCGAGGCTGACTATGTTCGCCGTCAACTTGGGGATGTGGTAGACGCCGCCGAGCTCTTGGTGCTCTCCGTTCTTGCAGTTGAGGAGCACCGTGCCACGCCCTTCGATGCCGACGACGGAGCCATCCCCGAATCGGACAGTACCACGGATCCCCGTGTCAAGCTCGGCGAAGGCGGTTTTCACTCCCGTCATATGATTCGTCGCGCCGGTGTCGAGAATCCACCGGGTGCAGTCGTCGACGTCCTTCTCGCCAAGCTGGACAAACAACTTCTCTTCCTCGAGGTGGATCGAGGATGAGTCAGCCGGCGATGCTGACGTGGGTGGGGAATCGGTGTCGAGAATCCACCGGGTGCAGTCACCGACGTCCTTCCCGCCGAGCTGGACGAACAACTCTTCTTCCTCGAGGTGGATCAAGGTGGATTCCGCCGGCGATGCTGTCGCCGTTGCCACCAATAAGGTGGGCTCTGTCTTCTCCTCGACTTGGACTGCATGGGCCGCCTCGTCACGTTTCTTCTTCCGACATTCACGGGCCCAATGTCCGGTCTTCCCACAATATCGGCATTGATCCTTGCCGATTGAGTTGGCGCCATTGCCGCTGCTACCTGGAGCTTTGGGTGGCCTGGAACCTGCGCGCGAGCCACCTTTCTTGCCACGCCCTGGGCCGTGTCCTCTCCTCTGGTTCGACGACGACCCCTTGGGCTGTCTTGAAGGCCCCTCGCCGGAGAGCTGCATCTTCGCCGCCACGCGTGCGATCAGCTCGTCCTCGGTGAGATTCAAGCTAGCGATGGAGCCACCGCCAAGACCATGTCGCTCCTCCGCAGACTTGAGCCGACCGATGAGCTCCTCGACGGAGATCTCGCTCAGGTCAAGGAGGGTCTCGATCGCCATGGCGATTTGTGCGTACCTTGGCGGGAGTGCCTGGAGGAATTTGCGGACGATCTCTTCCTCCGCGCAGGCGTCGTTAAGGACCGCGAGTTGATGTGCGATCATGTTGATGCGGACACCGAACTCGTCCACAGTCTCGCCGTCGCGGAACTTGAGCCCGTCAAACTCGCGCCGGAGTGTGTTGGCTTTCGCCTTGCGCACGCGCTCCACGCCGACATGCATGGTGCTGATCGCGTCCCACGCGATCTTGGCGGTCGCCTTGCTGGCGATGGTTCCCATCAACTCCGCCGGGACTGCCTTGGCGATGACCTCCAGCGCCATACGATCCTCGACGTAGTCGGCGGTGCCGACGCTCACCGCGTTCCACAGGCCGCGTGCCTGTAGCATCACGCGCATGAGTGCCGCCCAGTCGAAGTAGTTGGTCTTCGTGAGCGTCGGGAACGCCCCGTTGCTGCTGACCTCCTTGGTGACCCGGTGGATCACCAGACCGCGCTCCGTTCCGCCGTTGCCACCACCGCTCCCCGATGGCGGCGGCGTCTCCTCCCGAGACTGCCGTGGCGGCGAAGCCGATCGATGGCGAGGCATGACGGCTCACACGATCGCTTGGTCGCACTCCCGGGGCCGATCCGGCTCTGATACCAAATGTCGCCTCCACCCTCTAGCTTCCCTTGCTAGCAACGTTGAAGACAAACTCACGCAAGCAGGAAGACTCAATGAACTTGAGAGGCTTTTTGGTGCTGCTCCGGATGCAGCTTTCTCATGATTCTATTGCTCTTTAAATATGTACAAATATGACTCCAAAACGGGAATACAAAACCGTGTCCGACATGCATGCGAACTGGACTTCTGCACGCGCTGTGAACGATTCAAAAACCTGAAAGCAAAACCAGTCTGTACTCTTCCGAAAACAGGAAGCTTTGTACAGAAAAATAGAAACTAGAAACCGAGCTAGATTATGCAACAGCTGCTCGCCGTCGGTAACTCGCACACGCCGTCCGGGTGGGAGCTCAAGGGCGCCATCTTTCTCTCCCTCGAGCTGCAGGCGCAGCTCGGGTACCGCTCCGTGGACTTCCTGCCCTACGGGTCGCACGTCCGCAAGACGGCGGGCTACCTCTTCGCCATCCAGCACGGGGCCAAGGTGATCTTTGACGCCGACGACCGCGCCGAGGTGCCGGGGAACGATCTGGGGAAGCATTTCGATGTTGATTTGGGATCTGCCGTCACCAACCACCCCGTGCTGCTGCAGTACAGCCACGCGGATCCGAACCGGACGGTGGTGAACCCCTACGTGCACTTTGGCCAGCGGTCGGTGTGGCCGCGGGGGCTGCCGCTGGATAAGGTTGGGGAGGTGGCGCACGAGGTGTTCTACACTGAGGTGTTCAGTGGCCGGCAGTTCATTCAGCAGGGGTTGTCGGACGGATTGCCGGATGTGGATGCTGTGTTTGTTGGCAATGGATCAATCACGATCCTCACGCTCCTACGAACTCACGACGCTCACGCTCCCACGAACTCTCGCAACGAAGTTGAGGCAGCCAAACAGAAGAAGACGCAATGTTGCTTTGCTGTGCTGCGCTGCTCTAAAACGCTGCACTTGGTTCTCTTTATATACAACAATACAAAGAGCAAACTGCTAGCGAAACGGAATCTAATTCCTAATCAAACTCAAAGTCGGACTCCTAAACAGAGTACAGGACGTGAACAGAAATATCGACTCCAACACGTACAGCAACGGATGGAAATAGCAGCAGATTATCTAACAAAACTCCCCCTAATTCTGCTGCTCCCTTCTGACCTCGATCATGCCAATCTTGTTACGCAGCTCCAAGAAGCGGACACGACCAAGAGGCTTAGTGAGAATATCCGCGAGTTGCTTCTCAGTCTTAGCGAACTCGAGGATGATTTGTCCTCCATCGACAGCTTCACGGATGAAGTGGAATCGAGTGTCGATGTGCTTGCTTCTGTCGTGGAGGACTGGATTCTTGCTGAGAGCGATGGCGGACTTGTTGTCCACCCTGAGTCCCGGCGCCGGAAGCTTCTGCTCCAAAAGCTCCTGCAGCAGCCGGTGAAGCCAGACGCCCTGACAGGCTGCCGTTGTAGCAGCGATGTACTCCGCCTCGCACGAGGAAAGAGCCACAACCCGCTGCTTTTGAGACTGCCAGGAGACTGGGCTTTTGTTGAGGAAGAAGAGGATACCCGTGGTGCTCTTTCGCCCATCAATGTCTCCGGCCATGTCGCTATCGCTATAGCCTGACAAAGCCAGCCCGCCTCCTTCTTCTCTCGGGTAGGTGACGCCGAAACTCCGTGTCCCGGCGATGTACCGGAGGATGTGCTTCACCGCGGCGAGGTGATCTTCCCGCGGATCCTCCATGAATCGACTCACGTACCCTACGGCGAACGTGATGTCCGGCCGGGTATGAGTCAGATAGCGCAGGCTCCCTACAACGCTCCGATAGCGAGTTGCGTCCACAGGTGGTGCCGTTGATGCCTTGGACAGCTTGAGCCTCTCTTCCATCGGCGTGTGACAAGAATTGCACTCTGCCATGCCATTCTGCTCCAGGAGTTTCCCAGCATAGGCGCTTTGACAGAGCGTGATCCCACTGTCGCTTTGACATACCTCAATGCCAAGATAGTAGGAGAGCAGTCCCAAGTCGCTCATGCGAAACATGGACATCATCTCGCGCTTGAATTTGTCAATGCCTGCTTGAGTTGTCCCGGTGATGATCAAGTCGTCGACGTAGACGCCAATGATCAAAAGTCCTCCGGGTGCCCACCGCGTGTACAACGCATGCTCATCCATGCACCTGCTGAAACCCAGCTCCTGGAGGCTGGCGTCCAGCTTGGCGTTCCAAGCGCGCGGGGCTTGGCGCAGCCCATACAACGCCTTGCGCAGCTTGAGCACCTTGTGCTCCTGCTTGTCGATGACGAAACCCGGCGGCTGCTCGACGTAGACCTCCTCAGCAAGGTCCCCGTTCAGGAACGCGGACTTCACATCCATGTGGTGCACGGACCACCCTTTGTGCGCCGCCAGAGCCAGCAGTAGTCGTACCGACTCAATTCGCGCGACAGGGGCAAAGACCTCCCCGAAGTCGATCCCTTCGCGCTGCGCATATCCTTTCACCACGAGACGCGCCTTGTGTTTGGTGATGGTGCCATGCTCGTCTCGTTTCACCTTGAAGACCCACTTGAGCCCGATCGCGCGATGCCCGGCAGGAAGCTCGACGAGGTCCCAAGTGTTGTTCTCCTCGATAGATTTCATCTCCTCCAGCATCGCCCGGCGCCAAGATGGGTCGCGTTCCGCCGCACCAAACGTGGTCGGCTCTTCTGCACTCACCATGTGCAGCTCGGCAGGGGCGATCGGTTCTGGCTCCAGAAACCGTATCGGGGCACCAGCGGGTGCGGGACCAATGATGTCCCGCAGCGTCCTGAACCGGTGTTGTGCGTCGCCGTCATCGTCGTGATCAAGCTCGGCAAGCGCCTCAGCCGTTGGCGACACGAACCGCCCACTCGGTGCGTGATCCGGAGCGCCAGGTGGTGTATGTAGCTGCTCTCCCGAAGCAGGGACCTCCACTGGATCAGCGATGATCTCGTGTTCGATGACGAACGTGCCCGTGCTAGACGTCTTCTCCAGCTCGCCGGGATTCGCCCAATCCCAGTTGGCCTTCTCGTCGAACACCACATCGCGGGAGACGTGGACGCGGCGCGCAACCGGGTCGAACAGCCGGTACGCTTTCGACCCTGGCTCGAACCCGAGGAGCACCATCTTCACGCTGCGATCATCCAACTTCTTTAGATTTGGGCGAGTTACCTTGGCGTGAGCGATGCATCCGAACGTGCGCAGGAAGGAGACGTCGGGTTTCCTCCCGTGCCAGGCCTCGAACGGCGTCATGCCGTCCAAGCTCTTGGTGGGTGCACGGTTCAGGAGAAAGACGGCGGTGGTCACCGCCTCCCCCCAAAACTCTGACGGCATGCCCTTCGCCTTGAGCAAGCAGCGCGCCATGCCGACGATTGTCTGGTTGCGCCGCTCAACGACGCCGTTCTGTTGTGGCGAGTATGGTGCCGTGAGTTGCCGTGCAACTCCTTGATCCGTGCAATACTGCCCGAACTCGATCGAGGTGAACTCTCCCCCCCGATCAGTTCGCAGAATGCGCAGACGCCGCCCGGTCTCGACTTCGACACTAGCCTTGAACTGCTTGATGACGGTAGGCGCCTGATCCTTGCTCGTCAAGAGGCGAAGCCACATGTAGCGGCTGCAATCATCGACGAGGAGAAGAAAATAGCGCCGGCCACCATGAGTCGCCGGTGAGATGGGCCCGCACAGGTCACCATGCACGAGGTCGAGCAGTCCCTCGGCACGGTAGTAGGCCGTCGCTGGGAACGAAGCACGCCTTTGCTTGCCAATGAGGCAGCTGTCGCAGATCTCACCGGGATGACTGATCACCGGGAGTCCGCGCACCATCCCGTCTTGAGCCAACTTCTTCAAAGCGTCGAAGTTGAGGTGGCCGTAGCGTGCATGCCATAGCCAAGCCTCATCATCTTGCCGCGCCATTAAGCACACCGGCCTCGCAATGTTCAAGTTGAGCATGTATAGGCGGTTTTTGGCGCGCTTCACTTTGGCAAGTAGTTGATGTTGCCGATCGCGGATCCGCAACACTCCCCCGTCGATCAGCACCTGGCAGCCACGCTCATCGAGCTGGCCAATGCTGATGATGTTGCTCTTGAGCCTGGGAATGTAGTAGACGTTGCTAATCGCTCGGTGTTCACCGTTTTGGCAGGTGAACAGCACCGTGCCACGCCCGCGGATGTCGACCACCGAGCCGTCACCAAACTTCACCGAGCCGATGATGCCCGTGTCCAGCTCCGCGAAGAGGCTGTCGAAGCCGGTCATGTGGTTGCTGGCCCCAGTGTCCAGATACCACACGTCGTTGCGCCGCTCTCCCTCGCACCCGAGGTTCACTTGGGCGTGCGTCTCGTCGAGCTCGACGAAAGTTGGCAGCGGCTGCTTGACGTCGTCGGTGAGGGCGCACACCTGCGCCATGAGCAGCGTCTGATCATCATCATCCTCCCGGGTGAGATGGACCTGCTCGCGCTTTGGCTGCCGGCAATCCTTGGCCCAATGGCCAATCTTGCCGCAGTTGCGGCATTTGTCACGACTGACGTTGCGCTCGCGCCCGTCATGCCCGGCGTCGCGGCCACCCTCGCCTTTGGGTCGCCGATTGCCCCTACCACGGCGACGGCCATGGCCACCCGACTTGCTCGACGATCCCTCGCCGCTTTGCTTCTCCTTGAGGCGCGCCATCCATTCCTCCTCGGTAAGCAAGAGTTTAGCTTCCGAGGTAGTAGTCGGTGGCGCCGCTCGCGAGATGCAACGATCATCGGCGCCTTTCAGACGCCCGGTGACCTCCTCAATGGACAGCTTGGAGAGATCAAGCATGGTCTCCATGGTGTAGACGACATGACCAAACCGGGGCGGGGCGACGCGAAGGTACTTTTCGACGGCCTTCTGCTCGTCGACGGGTTCGCCGTACTCCGAAAGCTGGCCGACCAGGCAGCTCAAGCGAAGCGCAAAATCCTCAGGATCTTCGCCTTCCTTGAACGCGAGCAACTCGAACTCGGTGCGCAGCTTCTGGAGCTTCGAGTTGCGGACGTGATCGGACCCAATTCGCATAGACTTGACGTAGTCCCATGCTTCCTTGGCCGATCGCTTGATGGCGAGCGCGCGAATCATCTCCTGCGGGACCGCCTTGAGGAGCGCCTCGAGTGCCGCACGATCCTCCTGCAGATCGGCGTCGCCATACTCGACGGCGTCCCACAAGCCCCTCGCCTGGAGCATGACCTTCATTACGAGCGACCAATCCGTGTAGTTGTCGCGCGTGAGCATCGGATAGGACGCGCCTCCAACCTCCCGTACCGTCTTCTGGACCACCATGTCGCGGCCGCGAGTGCGACCACGACGAGGGACGAACGGCGAGGCCAAGCGCCGCCCTCGGCCTCCGCGGCGTGGCGACATACTCCGGTCACCATCGCTTGCTGGAGCCGACATCGCGCAGGGATCGAATCGCCTTGCTCTGATACCAAATGTTGGCAATGGATCAATCACGATCCTCACGCTCCTACGAACTCACGACGCTCACGCTCCCACGAACTCTCGCAACGAAGTTGAGGCAGCCAAACAGAAGAAGACGCAATGTTGCTTTGCTGTGCTGCGCTGCTCTAAAACGCTGCACTTGGTTCTCTTTATATACAACAATACAAAGAGCAAACTGCTAGCGAAACGGAATCTAATTCCTAATCAAACTCAAAGTCGGACTCCTAAACAGAGTACAGGACGTGAACAGAAATATCGACTCCAACACGTACAGCAACGGATGGAAATAGCAGCAGATTATCTAACAGTGTTCTACTTCACTAGGAAGCCGCCTACCGCAGCGTTCAATCTGAGGTTTGATTCGGAGGCTCCGAAGGTGGCGTTGCCACAGGGCATGATGGCACCGGTGAACTCGTTCAATACATTGTTCCACACTCCAGCTTTCTGGGGGCTTATGATGCCTGTGTCGGTGAGCTCAATGGCATCAGATGTGATACGTGGGTACTGGGCACAGCGGATCTTGTGGGAGATCGGCGGGTATCTGGCTTTCTATCCACCAACTATTTACCGGAAGGATCATGTTCAGGCATACCCATTCGCAGAGGAGAAGGATCTGCATGTGAATGTCGGTCGGTTGATCAAGTTCTTAAATGAGTGGAGGTCAAACAAGAGGACACTGTTCGAGAGGATTGTTGATTTAAGCTATGCCATGGCTGAGGAAGGGTTCTGGATGGAGCAGGATGTGAGATTAACAGCTGCTTGGCTGCAGGACCTGCTCGCAGTGGGCTATCGGCAACCCCGTCTTATGTCATTGGAGATTGACAGGCAGCGGACAACCATTGGAGAGGGTGACATGAAGGAGTTTGTGCCCAAGAAGCTGCCATCAGTGCACCTTGGGGTGGATGAGATTGGCACAGTTAACTATGAAATTGGAAATCTCATCAAATGGAGAAAGAACTTTGGTAATGTCGTGCTGATCATGCATGTTAGCGGGCCTGTGGATCGCACGGCGCTCGAGTGGAGACTGCTATATGGACGGATATTCAAGACGGTTATCATTCTTTCTGAGCAGAGCAATGCAGAGCTTGCTGTTGAACGCTGCGCACTGTCACACGCATACAAGTGAGTGATTATTACCCCCAATAACTCCTCTTTGACTAATTCTTCTCTGATTTACTTGATATAAAATGAAACTTCATAGTGGTTAATTCAAGATCTCATTTATTTTCATGTTCTGCTATATTTTTCAGCCATATCCAATGTCATCTAAGTTCTTAACCCGTTTATCTAAAAAGCTCCTAACTAGTTAGTTAACGTGGTAGAATAATTATGATCACACTTTTCGTGAATGTCAACAAATGAGTCTAAGTATTGACGCATTAACCTACAGGATTGTATTTCATAACCATATGCATGTCGACAGTCTGAAGACAGTTTCCTGGAATTCTTAAAATAACCCAATACGAAATTCATTGATGATGACATTGGTCCTAATGTCAATTAAATGAAGGATTCATACTAGTGGATCTTCTTAGTTTGATTATTTAATCTAGGCTTTATCCAAATAAATACATTTTTCTAATCTGACATTGATCTTTGATTTGTTTGAACTTTGAAGCATTGAATGTAGTACTAATATCTCATTATATTCTAGGACAACAAAATTCCTACAGATGTTATGTTAAAACTTTGATCCAGGAGAAAACGCACACATTGTAAATAAACTGATAGAACACAGGAGAATTTCTAAATTTCTCTATTCTCTTATTTGCTCTCCCTTTTTTTTCTTTTCTTACAAAACTGGCTCCAAACCTCCACAATATATAAGCTAATAATCTCCTACTAGTATATGTATTCGGACTTCAAGTTGGACACAACTCCATCTTGACTTACATACGGAGACGAATTCTACTACGTCTTTAACTCTAAGTCAAGATTATTTCTAATGATCTCCCCCTTAATCTTGACTTGACATACTTTAGTTTTAGTCTCAGTGCATTATGAACTACCAGCCACGCCTTTATATTTAGTGTTCTACATGCAAGCTACATGTAGGAACTCAACTTAGCCGGCACAAGTTCATCTGGATGCAAAGATTCTAAAACATTGAGACAGTCGGTCTTAACTACGACTTACTAAACTCGTACTTGACACAGGACGGTGACACATCTCCTTAATGTTCCGATTCCTTATCACCTTGCTTGAGTTTGGACGTTCTCGATCGCGTCACACGCACTCCTTGAGCCTTCATGTACACCTTTATCTTGATTGTCTATGCTGCATAATTGCTCGTCGTGAGTATCGAATAATGTAGCGAGATAGCGGAACTCTCATTCGCCATCATACTGGATGATACCTCATCACCGGTGACACCACTTCCCGGAGAACGCGACATGATCTTGAGCACGGATCAAGATCTCGGGCTACTTTGAAGTGGCTCTTGGACCGAGGGAACGGAAGGACGTGCCGCGCGCGTCTTTTTCCTAGGAGAACTGCGCGAAGACGAGCGACGTGCGCCTCAGGAGCACCGCGTGAGACGCGTTGAAAACGGAATCGCCGAGACGATTTTTCCAGTGACTCAGTTCTCACCTAGGCTCTGATACCACTTGTTAAAACTTTGATCCAGAAGAAAACGCACACATCGCAAATAAACTGAGAGAACATTAGAGGATTTTTGAATTTCTCTATTATCTCATTTGCTCCCCTTTTTTTCTCTTTACTTACAAAACTGGTTACAAGTCTCCTCAATATATAGGATAATAATCTCCTACTAGTATATGTATTCGGACTTCAAGTTGGACACAACTTCAACTTGAGTTACACACGGAGATGAATTTTACTACGTCTTGAACTCTAAGTTAAGATTATTTCTAACATGTTAAATTGAACTTAGCTGAGAGGAATTGCTGTGGGGAAGTCTCAAAATTGTCACGTCTCTTGATTGTTTATGGTGACTATCAATATGTGATGTTGTCCAGAAAATGAACAACCATTTTATTTGAACAATAAACGCCTACAAATCATAATGGGATTACCACCATTTTCTTCATCATTTACATGTGTCTTATATCAAGACTTCACTGTTAATTGTGTGGCTGAGCCCGATTTAACTGATTATGGCAGGAAAATGCCTCTTAACTGAAAGGGCTAAATAGAAATACAGGTTAAGTTGAGGATTTTTGTATCGCGGAGCTTAGCATAAAAAATACTGTTTCTATATTTGGTAGGTAATCAATCAGAATGATTTGCTGCATGTTCTTCTGCAAGGTTCTCCTTTCAGTATCTAATATAGCTAGATGAATCAATGAGTTAATCAGGAATTCTGGTGAAATGACAACTAGTTGTAGGGTTGCCATGCCCTACCCATGGGCATTTAGCAAACAAACGCTGTCACACTGGAGGTCCCATTGTGCATGAAGTCATGAACAGCTTCTGAACCCTTACTCATGTCTTCTTTATTCTGTAACTTGAGTGAACTGGCTCCTGAACAATAGCTTGTGCTGGATCGTACATCAAATAAAATCATTGCGTCTTTAGCTATGTGTTGTAAAATCCGTGAGCTTAATGAGTAGCGGACAAATCTATAGCAAACTAATAACTCAGTAGTCTATGTAATAGTTATAACTAATTAGCAGTTGACAAAATTTCCTCTATCTTCTTCAGAGTTCAGTTTTTTGGATAAGCGTACAGTATTGCCTTCAGCACATTTACACTATTCATGCTGTAAATCTTGTGCAATTTCTTCATCAGGTATCTGCCCAAGGTGTTTGGAAGATACAGTGGTGCTGATGGATTTCTCTTCCTACAAGATCACATGATTCTTAACTATTGGAACCTGCTGCAAGCCGACAAGGAAAAACTTTGGATAACCAATAAGGTTTGTATACCGTATCCAGTTCCTTCTCCACTTCTTTATGTATGTGTTCAACTGTTCATGTTTGTGTTATCAATCAATGCACATGATACATTAGGATTCATGTTATACCTTCTCATACTGCAGATTGCACATTCTTGGGTTACTGTTCCGTTGGACAGCAATAAAGAGGAATGGTTTGTAAAGCAAGGTGCGATGGTTAAGCAGGTCATTGGCAGTTCCCCTGTTCATTTCCAGACCAATTATAAAGAGAGCATGGGTGAAGATAAGATTGTCTTCTGTGGCAGTGAACTGTTCTATGTGCCCCGACAGTTTGTTGAGGACTTTGGTGATCTTGTGGGTCTTGTCGGTGATTTGGATTTGCATCATAAGATTGCGGTCCCAATGTTCTTCTTGGCTATGGACTCGCCTCAAAATTTTGACTCCGATGCTCTGGCTGCAACAGTGTTCAAGACCAACTTGGCAGGCAACGAGACTTTCTCAAGTATATATACAGCTCAAGCACCAGCTGTTTTCCCACTGAAGGTGCAGAACGAGATTGATTTCATAAAGCTGATTCAGCTTATGTCCACTGGTGACCCTCTTCTGATGGAGTTGGTATAAATATATATAATGTGTAGTTGATATGCAAGTTTATCCTTGTGACAATGAGGACAGAGTAGACAACCATAGTTTTGTGTTTTCAGGGGGTTTCTCCATCGTTGTTGTAATTTCATTTATTCTGTTTATTCTGTAGCTGTTCATTTGTTTTCTGTTGTATATTGTTGTATCAATAGTGACAAAGATACTGAGGATCAGCTCGGTCCAGCTGTCCTGCTGAAGGAAAGGATAGCTACGAGTTCACTAAGAAGAGTTTCAACACGGTCAGTTGTTTTGCAAGAATTTTTGGGGGTTGCCTATAGTAAAGATGCACTCTTGACTTCTTGAGCGATTTGTTGTACACTTCAAAATTGGCAAATGAAAATCATACATATTCTTTTAGAGGAACACCCTGTATTGTTAAAGCAAGAATGATAATGAAAGTTCCCTTTAGATAAAGGGCATTACCCTGCTTTTATTGAAAGCTATCCCTTCAGATAAAGGGCATTGCCCTGCTTTTATTGAAAGCTAAGCCACAGAGATTTACTCGAAGATACCGGGAACAGCGGTTTACCAGACAAAACTCAAGAGAAGAAACTAGCTTACTTCGACGCCCTGAACAGAACGAAAAAGCTTTCGAGAGCTCAGAATGTTTGTCTGCCTTTTCTCAGCAGTAAGGGTCTTGGAATGCAGAACACAGTATTGACCATTTCACCCGGGTGTGTTTGGTTCCAGGGACAATAGGGGATGGGACAGGGTGATCCCAGATTTGGACCTGTTTGGATTGGAGTCAGCAGGGACAGAGCCTTAAAAACAGAGATGGATTCATTCCATCCTTACCTGACTCCAAACCAAACACACCAAGCTACCTCAAGTTTTGTTCTGTTGAGCAGTTTCTCAGCCATAAGCATACATCGTGGGAAAGTATTTTTTTTTCTTGCAAAAGGTATAATCTATTTTATTTTATTTTTTCATGTTAGTATATGATTTATTTTTACGGAGCACTATACTTTGGATCTCTTTCGTTCAAAACCGGCTGTAACATCTCTCTCTCTCTCTAAAGAAAAAAATGGACAGCTGTTTGCCTGGGAAAAAGATGCACTTGTGTTAGGCCAATGTGTGGCCCATTTGTAGTGAAGTAGGACACTTGAAATTTAAACAGGCCAGAGCACCGAGGTTTTCTGGCCCAATTATTTATGTTCTTGTTTTTTTTTTTGAAAGATCCATTTTGGAAGGGAACTTTTCGGCTTCATTATTGTTAAGCATGTACGACTTTTTTAAGGCCCAATTGTAAGAGTGATTTGTATCTTCTACATCTTTGGGTTCATATTGGTTCTGCTACTATTTTTTGCTCCGAGAAGCCATAAGTAAATATAAATATTTGGTTTTTCGAAACGGTTTCCCTATTTTTTTCGCTTCTGTCTTGTTTCGATAATAAAATAGGAGGTTACGGATGCATCACGCACATATCTCTCCTTCACTTTCCCCACCGCTCGCCCCCTTCTTCTAAAAGCCACTACTATTCATTTTCAATCATAAACTATTAACCGTAGCAAAAAACTATTATCCACAGTCAATATAAACAGGTTTAAAACCAATATAGCCCACTAGAAGTTTTTTTTCTTCTTAACTAGAAGAATGACCATGCGTTACAATGGATCTCAAATAATTGATATCAGAAATAAGCCCAAAAGAAATTTGACATGTTCTATTTATTGCAACCTATAGCGTATCTAGTAATTCCCGTTCCTTGTAATCCCACCACTGTAAACGGAAAAGAGATGAACAATGATAAATCAATTCAGTGAACTCATAATCATACTTTTGTTTTCAACTAAAATCAATGACACCACCTCCAATTCTCTATAATGTAAGGCTTGATTTAAGTTCTTAGTGATAAATAAGCATCTACGAAATATAGACATCAACTGACTATATCATAATTTTGAGTCGAAAAGAATGGATCCATATTTTTTTTAAGTAGTAAAGAAAAAAAATAGCCCAGTAGAAGTTAGGGGCCCACATTTTCTGCGCACCAGTTTTGTAAGGTCGGACTGCCCATCAACCAACGGACGGGCAAAGCCACGGCAGACCATGAGCCCTGCGCGCGCCGCCAGCCATGGGCATCACCTGGCTGCAGCACCGTGGCTGCTCCGCGCGCGCTCGGCGGTCGCCTCGCGTCGCGTGCTCTCCGTTCTCGCCGACGCACTCCACGCCGCTGCCCAGGTAAGACTGTGGAAAATCTGTCCTCCTGCCCCTTTTCCTACTATGTCATGTCGAATCCAACCGGCGCATGCGTAGCGTAGTATCTGGTTGTGGGGAGGTTATTCTACTTTGTTCTACACCCCTTGGGTTCATATGGCATCCAAAGAGTTACTATGCTTTTTTCGTGTGTGCAGTGGCGGACCCAGGAAAAAAATCTAGATAGGACGAAGTCTAGTGGCGGACCCAGGAAAAAAATCTAGATAGGACGAAGTCTAGTGGCGGACCCAGGAAAAAAACTAGGTAGACTGAAGTCAGAAGCGTGAAATAAACAGTAGTACCCAAAAGCAAAATAATCTATGATCAAACTATGTTGCAATCACACTAATAAAAGTATGTGATACGAAATAGAAATAACAACTACAATTCGCATGTTAACATATGTAGATAACGGAAGGACAATGAAAAATGCCTCACTAATGAAGCTTAATCCACAATTGTAGATGAGCTGTAAAACAAACAACCTGTCAATTGTGAAATATAGATAAATCAGTAGTGTCACAATTCGATAATAGAATTAAAAGATGCAATAAAAAAGAAAACAAAAAATATACTAGTAAATAACTAAGTACGTCTAGGAGAACGAGGCATTTTCATTCTTCAAGTTTTCATGTCTTGAAATCGTTTCTTGATTTTTTCACGATAAGTTCTTTGAATATCTCTCGCTCGATATAGCACACCATCAAGTCATTAAGCCAATCATCAGACATCTTATTACGCAAATCGGTCTTGATAATATTCATAGCCGAGAAGGCTCTTTCAACCGATGATGTCGCCACCGGTAGTAGCAATGCTAACTCGATAAAGCGGTAGACCAATGGAAGTGCAATATGCCTTTCAGTTTCAACCAATTTCACGGTCAGACTTTTAAGATCATGACAAGTAACAAAATCATCAATTCTTCGCACATGAAGAACAATGGAGTAATTAACTGGTTAATGATCAGCTGATTATAAATGGTCATATTGAAGCAGTAAAATTTAGATGTCAATGGTGAATTGGTGATATGTAGTCTCACAAACCATGTGCAGAGTCCAGAGCGATCTTGAGGCGTTGATGCCATGTAAGAGGTGCAACAATGGAGGCCTCGCCTGTGACAATATAATTCACAAAAAATTTTACTGGTTGCTTAATTAGGTTTCTACATTCTACCTCTGACAATTTTACAAAAAACTTTGGTTTGAAAATAGTTCAAATAAAATGTTAAACTGAGCTAGTAATTGGTAAACCTCTTAGACGGTCTTCTAGGTTCCCTCCATGCATGAATTCATACACAAGGCCCAGGTGCTTCTTGTCTTTGCAATAGCCAATCAACGAGACAAGGTTCCGGTGATGAACTCTCCCCAAGTGCTGAGCCTGCAAAATGCAGGGCAGAAATTTGTAGTTTTGGTCATTCTATTAGAGTGTAAAGTACTTGATTTCAATGGAGTATAAATATTACCTCAGATAAAAATTCTTTGTCGCCCTGCAAAGATTTCCTCGAACAAATCTTGACAGCAACCGGAGTTCCATCCTCCAGATAGCCAAGGAAGACAGTTCCAAATCCTCCATGCCCTATTTCTTCTCTGAAGTTAGCTGTCATAAGCTTTAGGTCCTTGTAGGTGAACTGTCTGTTCTCAAATATAGTCAACTTGTCTCGAGGGCTAGTAGGTTTCGAGTTGTGCATCATCTGTGAAGCTGGAAATAATCCCATTGTCACCATGGTAGCAGAGTTCAGTTTGTTGCAGATTAGCATCAGCACAGAGCTTTGAATGGTGATATGGAGAACTTACAAGTATTGAAGGGATTTTAGATCACCAAAAGAAGTGTCAATTGCACCGGGGCGCGGGGGGAGGGGGTCCGGCCGGCGAGGGGAGCTCGAGCGGCCGCCCGGGCTCGCCCGAAGGGCAGGTCCACCCCTGTTCATGTGTGCGCGCGTGTTTGGTAGACAAATAATCCTAACTCCATACAAACAGGGTATTAAGAATATAAGGACTGAAAACATCATTGGAGAAGAAACTAGGAACATTCTCTTAAAAAGTAAAAAAACTAGGAAATTTATGAAGCTGCTTGTAGGTTTCAGCCACTAACTTATGTGATAGTCAAAGTTTCTCTTATCTTCAACTGTTCGACAAGCAACATCGTGTGATGTTGGGCGGTGCCCTGCAAAGTAAAGACGATCCGGCACAAAACCCCTGCGTGCAGTGTACCGTGCATGCATCGAGCGCGTGGTATCTACACCCATTTTGAGTTTGCATTTCTCGACAATTCAAAGGGCCGCTATAAAGAGTTGAACCTACTGCTTTATACTTTTAGCTGTTCACTAAAATTATACTATAACTGTTATTAATTTTTCTAAATTATTTAATTAAAAATGAATAAAAGAAAAAAACCGTTATATTAATGCAAAAAGATATGAAAAAAATAAAACAATATAATTAAAAACCGATATACTCTAAGTAGTTTTTGTTTATACCAGAAATAAAAAACAAAATCTAAACCCGCGTCGCCAAAACTCAACTCAGATCACACGCTTCGTGGCTCTTCGCGCTGCTCCTATTTTCTACTGTTCAAGGGGGAGAGAGAGGGGATCAGCCCAGATGTGTATATCCACGTGTAGGCACGCGGCATTTCACCGACAAGCGGAGTAAAAGAACCATATCAAGGTCCGCTCATTTAATATTGCGCATCTAGTTTTTGGCTTTTTTATTATTTTTAAATATTATTTTTTCCTGTTTTTTTAGTTTTTTAAGTGTTTTTGTCGGTTTTTTATTTGTTTGTGATGAGCTAATCTGTTTTTTATTTTTGATATTTTTAAATTTAATTACGTCAAATAAGCTACCATTAGATACAATATAATTTTAATCAACTATAATATAATTTTAATTATATATTAATTTATTTTAGTCCATACCAGCGGCACCAGATCTGCTGGTCACACTGATGGATCGGGGGACTCACACATTGGTAACATGTATGCGTGCAAATGCGTAGGTTTTTTTGGGCGCATTCCCAGATGTGTTCCGTGGGGACCACAGGCGGCAACCACGTCGGCGGGAGGCATCCTAGGATGAGAATGCGTGCGTGGCCACCGCCCAGCTCCGTCCATCATTTGATAGATCTACTAGTGCTTTGGTTGGACCAAGAGCGAGATTAGTCTAGACTCAAGAAGTTTACATATTAAAATTAGCTTGGTCTAGGTTGTGCAATTTATTATTATTATTATTTTGCTATAGGCATTTGGCTTAGCTAGGTTAAACTGCATGCTTGGGAATCTAGATTGACCAAACATACAATGACTTGAAATCGTATGCAGTAAAGAATTAAGGGCATATCGCAAGTCGTGAAAGTTGTAACAGCCCGTTTTTTAGAACAAGACTGTCATATGTCGTGCAACAACATAAAAATTCAGTTGTAAATAGAAGAAATATAATATCTACTCATGAACATTTGAAAAGGATTAATTTGATCAAAATATGACCTAGCGGTCAACTTTTATAAACTTACGAGCATCTAATCTTAAAAGTTAACTTACATTCAAAAGAATCAATGAAAATTATCACAGGAACGCCTGAGTGCGTTCGTAACCCTAACACGAAATCTTGTAACATCCTTTCTTCTTTTGATATCTGTTTTTGTGGAAATAAAGTAAGACTGAGTACAACCAATCGTACTCAACAAATCACATCGAGAAACGCTATATAACTATTTGCCAGGATTTTCAAAATATGGGGATATAGTGGTTTTATTAAAGTATTTGTGGATGTAGTTTTATTTGTAAATATTTTTAACATAAAATAACAAAGAACTTCTTAAGAGATTGAGGTTGCAAAAACTTGATTACCATGTTACAACATTACCGAATCTACGTATACTTCGCTATTGGAATCAACTATTAAACACAGCTTCATTCATCAGAAGCACGTCATATTCGAATACCATTTATAACTGATTTTGCGGAGTATCTACAAGATTCCTCAAACTCTCAATGTCATGTAATAGACATGATCAGTTAGCGTGCGACTGAATTGAGAAATTAAGGTGTTTCACTGCTCATCTCTTTATATAGCCTCTACACAATAGGGATTAGACAACACAAGTAGTTGGCATTCCACTGGTCAATGCGGAAAGCGTGCGACCTGACTCTCGTGTAATACTACCATTGCTAAGTATGGTTTTATCGTTTCCATACCACCTCTTTTATACATGTGGGCTATTCCCTTGTTGGAACCCCAACACCCTGCAGATATTCAATTAAGTTGAGCAGTTACTAAACCAGATTTGATAAGTCAATACTATGGTTGAACAATCACCATGTTCTTATTTAGCATAAGATTCTAGTCCCTACTTTTCACCCAGGCAACTTCCATCCACAAACTAATATTTCAATGTTCTTTGGCATTGCCACCCATCTGGTCCAAGCCCCCTCCCTAGAGTAAGGTCACGAAATCCAACCATCCAGTGGTTTCCTGTGATGCCCCTTACCTTAGTACCATTTTTACAATTCCACTGGCAAAGTGCCATGTCACTTAGTAGTATGAAATAATTGAGTTCCTAATTTACCATGAATATTTAAATAGTATTTTAATATTGCTAGGGCTTGTTAAAGTGAATATGGCCATCAAATAAAATAAAGATTTTCCAATGGTAGGACATAGCTAACTATCATGTTATTCTAAATATTTATTTTAAGCAAATAATAGTGCATAAATGATAGGAATAAAAATATTGTAAATAAATAATTAAAACAATGTAGGTTCAACATGATAAAAAATATGTGACTTGCTTTGCTATTCAAAATACTCTACAGGTTCGTAATCTTCTGTATCTTGAGCTTGTCCTTGAAAATCTCTTTCTGAATAGGCTATTTTGCGACGTCATGTGCTAGCGCACAAATAGAACAACTCAACTCCAGGCTCAAAAGAATGAGCTAGGAAAAAGAAATAAAATCCAGAAAAATCAAATAAAATGGGTTTAGGGTTTATAAAGGTCTGGTATGGGAAAATGGAGCTAAAAATAAGGTAGACAAGCTTGAAATGGTCAAAATGGATGTATATATGTATTTTGGGTTTGGATGAATAGTAATGGATTCTATTGCTTGTTTCGGATTTTCACTGTTCACTATGGGTAGGGCTGGACGAAAAACTCGAAGCTCGTTAGCTCGCTCGGCTCGTGGCTGGCTCGGCTCGGCTCGGCTCGGCTCGTTAGGATAACGAGTCGAGCCGAGCCAAGATTTTAGCTCGTTAGCTATAACGAGCCAACTCGAGCCAGCTCGCGAGCCGCTCACGAGCCAAACGAGCCATGCTTCCAGGAATTTAGATATGCATATGCTGCTTCCATGGACCTAATTTGTACTCTATTGCATGTGTTAATGTGTAAATTTGTACTCTATTGTACCCAAACGAGCCATGCATGTATTAATTTGTACTCTATTGTACCCAAACGAGCCAAACGAGCCTAACGAGCCAAACGAGCCTAACGAGCCAAACTTCCATGGATGAATATATGATGGAGATATTTTTTTGCCCTGGCTCACGAGCCAAACGAGCTAACTCGAGCTTTTTGTCGAGCCGAGCCGAGCTGGCTTTTTAGCTCGTTAGTTATAACGAGCCAGCTCGAGCCAGCTCGTTATCTACCGAGCCAGACCGAGCCGAGCCGAGCCGAGCCGAGCCAGCTCGTTATCCAGCCCTAACTATGGGTGTGTACTATTCAAACTGAGTTTGCTTGCTATAGTGATGCACAGTGTAAAACAGTGAAATCAACCAGCCCAAGTGCTATTAAAATCAGCCTTTTTACTATGTAGCCCAAAAGTTACTGTTCATTGTCTGCTTCCCCGTGTTGCTACAGTAGTCGGAAACAAGGTATAAATGGCAACAACTATTCCAGGCTTGTGGTGGTTGGCGATGGAATAGGAGAGTAGGGGTGGGTTCCTAGTTTTGTTGGGATTCCATTTTGGAGCTTGGCGCAGCTTGGGAGGCACAGGAGATGATCGGCGGTGGAGAAGAACTTAGGACAGTTTTAGACGACATAGGAGCTACAGGGGCAATCTTTAGTGGATTTGGCCATGAATTATCCATTTGGGGTGACTAGGGTGGCCCGAGTGGTGGTGGTTTGGGTTGAGGATGGCTAAGCTAGGCTATCCACAGTGGCTACCTCCGGTTGACAGTGGTTCAAGGTGCTGGAGAGGAAAGAGGGCAAGAGAGTAAGGCGATGCTTTGGTGTGATTTCTAGGAGCACAAGGATGCTATGAACCATAAGAATTGAAATGAAATTGATTGTACAAGAAGAATTGCATTTTGGGCTTACTTGGGGAATTTCGAGGTCGATGGCGATGCGATAGTCGATGAGCGAATTTAGGGGTGGTGACTTACCTTGCCGCAAGTGTGATGTGCTAGGAAGGGCTCGAGGGTTTATATAGGGGCTCTAAGGCGGTTGGCTATAGGGGAGGCTCCGCTCGAGTCCCAACGTGTGGCCATGGCGAGAAGGCACGGGAGGGCTTGGGTGGTAGTGGCGGGATAGTCCTCATGCTTCCTTGGATGTCATGTTGCAGCAGTGAAGTGGTAGGGAGTTGTCAGGTCAGCATGGTGTGCACAGATGGAGAGAGAGCTATGGGATGGGGGAGGGCGAGGTGGCCATGGCACTTGTCCAAGTAGGGGTCACGACATTTATGGACGGGTGTCAGGTTTTGGAGTTGTACACTGGCTTGGGAACAGCTGGCGAGGGTGGGTGAGGTGGTTCGTGGCACTTTCTATTGATGGTAAAATAGAGCAGGGGAGATGACAACCAATTCCAACCAGGGTGCTTCATCATAGGTTAAGAGG
Source organism: Dendrocalamus latiflorus (assembly GCA_017311315.1). Lineage (NCBI taxonomy): Eukaryota > Viridiplantae > Streptophyta > Magnoliopsida > Poales > Poaceae > Dendrocalamus > Dendrocalamus latiflorus. The sequence goes on from CM029613.1 coordinate 13,391,414, forward strand.
AATAAAGGAGGTGTGTCAGGGCGGGGCTAATGAGGCGTACGAACGATGACATGAGTGGTAGAGGTGTGGCAGTGGTGATGAGCTTTGGGCAATTGGAGAATGCGATGAGGAAGTCGATCATGAGACGAAAACCAGTGTTGGTGGCTATTTTGGTCTTGAGCTACTCAGGAATGTTAGAAGGCATTAATGGCCATGTTTGGTTTGCTACCACCGAGGGGTACAACATTTGAATCAAGGAGGCGATGTTTGACCAAGCCTTGCGGTTGTTGTCATCTCTCGGCAAACTTTGCCAAATGGTGAATAGTGCTGTCCCACAGATCAGTTGCGCACAGGTGGACGAGGAGGATGAGGAGGCAAGGGAAAGGAGGTGTGGTTGGGTGAAGAAAGTGCTGGATTGGGCCAAGGATCAAATAAAATCAAGACTCAAAGGAATTCAAATCTCTTTTGAAAATTTTGGGTTTGTTTCAAAAGTAAAAAAAGTAAATCAAACATCTAGCTTTGTGCACATTTCGTGAAGATTTAAGTACATTTCATCCATTGCTATCATTGATGAATCGAATAATTGGGGACTACCGTTTGCAGAAAAGACCACTTGATTGAGATATTCAGGGGGAAGGGGTACATTAGATATTGTTTTAAATTTTCGGCTAGAGCTGGGATTTTATAAATAAGTAAAGAAATCTAGAATTCTAGTCTAACTTAGAGTGACTAAGGCTCACTAATATGTTCAAGCAACTCATGCACAAGTCTACTAGCTCAATCAACTCCTACACAACTTTGGTGAAGTTTTGCAACTTAGGTCAAAGTCCTATACTAGCATGCAACACTACGAAAGTAAATTGCTGAAATTAAATGCGAAAAATAAAGAGTGCAGGAGAGACACTTGACACAAGATTTTTACTGAGGCCTCAAAGACTCGGTGGTCCCTTTACTCCTCGTTGGGGCAGTCTCACAAGAGTATTGCCCCTAATTAAGTACACATAAAAGGATCCAAGCGCTCCACTCGTGGTAGTCCTTCACTCCTACTAGGTGCACTCCAAACTTTCACAACCTTCCTGGGTCTTTCGCAAGCATCTTCAATAAATGTTACTAAGAACCATGCCTCCAAGTGACCAAGTCGTCTAGGAGATGTTGTGCGTATATCCAATAGTAACAAGGCTAAGGTGTACTTTGCTTGAGCCTAGCAAAATCAAACAATTAAAAATGATGCACTAATCTAGGCTAAGCACTCACAACTCTCCAAAATGATCAACTTTGAACTCCTAAACTTACCAAGGCTATTGGATGAATAATCGGGTAGCCAAGAGAGCTCACAAGGCTGTCCAGGCAAGTATATGTAGCCTCCACTCCAAAACTAGTCATTACCAAGAACTTTTTGTTGAAAAAGCACTTATTAGACCATCTAACCATCATTCGGGTTGTATCATACTGTCCAAACCTTCATCTAGACCATCCTGACTAGGTGTTGAGCCGAAGTGCAACTTATCTAGAAAATAGCCCAACCCAATGGCCTGTTTCGTCCCAACTATCCAATTGGGAGTTGAACCAAAGAACACCTCATTCGAAAGATAGTATGAACCTAATAGTCTATATGGACAGGACCATCTGACTGGGTTAATTCCTTATTCACACCATCTCTATAAAATGGTCCAACCTGAATGATTCATTCCGATCCGACTATTGTGAGAACCCATAATTTCTAATTCATTTTAACCGATGAATTTTGACTAAATGAAATTAATTAAACCACTGATTAAAACAATTATATGAGAATTCTTCCTTAAATATAGAATAGGCTGAATTAATAAAAACGTTCCAAAGAGCAAGTCCAATTAAAAATTTACAAGCCATCTTAAATTATAAATTTTAGTTATGAATACATCTCAACAAGATTTCATTTAACACATGTGAATTAAAAATATTTACAGTCCATTTATAACAAATAATTACATCAATCAAGCGATAATTAAAATTGTTTGGCAAGTCAAATAAAAATATAACAGTCTAAATTACATCAATTACAATTTGAATTACATCAAATTTGCAATTCTCGATCTCAATCAAAATAATCATCTCCAAGATATAAATAATTATATCACAATTACATAAATATCTGCTAAGCTAGAAAAAATAGTGGTAGGAGACCAAAAAGATCTAACAAAATAAATAAATGAAAGTCAAGTTGTCATCAGAACCCGTGTAGTTTAGAATAACAAACCTTAGCGCTCATTGAGATACCAAAACCGTCTAGGGCCGGCTAACACCTCTCAGTTTAGTGGATCTCATCACCCGTGAAAACCAAGCAACACCCAATTTAGATTTCACCGCCCTTACCTTAACCAGTAGAAAACCAAGCCACAGTACCGAATTCACCTCAAGGCCCTTTGGTCCATGATGGTAAAACCACATTTTTACCAAGCCAACTGAAGAAAGAGAGGAAGCAAGGTATAAGATGAAGGCAATCGAGAGAAGAGGAGGCTAGGAGATAAAACCAAGCTAGCTGAGGGAATGAGAAAGGGGGAAACATTCCCTCACTTCCACCCAAAGCCACTAGAATAAATAAGAGAGGAGGAAGCCACCTTTCCTCCCATTCCATTTCCCTCACAAAGCTCATCCACCGTAGGCAAGAGTGAGCGAGAGAGAGAGAGTTGAGATTCAGCACCACTAGAGGGGCACTAGAGGAGGAGGAGGAGGAGGAGGCGGCATTCAAGAGGAGTTGGAGAAGATACAAGAGGAGGGAACCACGACCATGGTGGTTAATAACTAGCCGGGACCAGGGTCACCAAGAAGAAGGTGATCCAAACCCCAGGAGAGCCATGAAGGAACCGCAACCCTCGGCACTAATCTCATCCACACCAGAACATCCATCCATTGAGCAGTAAGCAAGGTGCCCCCATAAGCCTTCTGTCTTTATCATGCCCACCCAAACCCACATCACCATGGTAGGAGCACAAGCTTGCATTCCCAAAACCCTCATTCATAGTAGAGCCACCACAATGGAGCCAGTAGGTTGCATCACTAACATGGATAGATGGAGATTAGAGAGAGTAGAGTATACCGGCGAGAAGTCCGCCATGGTGTCGTTAAGCTCAATATCGGCCACCACGTGCACCCAGCATCACCCCAATGTGCTCCTCGGCACACAAGGAGGCCCTGAGCTCCGTCGCAATGAACCACGGCCGAGGCATCACACCACCATCACCATCACTCAAATCACCAAGCAAATTAAGAATAAAATCCACAAATTGGAAACAAAAAGAATAAAGGGCATAAAATGTACATCGTAGTAGGGGAGGATAGAGAGGGCTAGAGAGTGAGGGGGATCCAAATCCCAACGGCTGACGATGGAGCTTGCCGTCAGCAGGGTGGATTTGGCTGGTGGGGGACCAGGGCAGTGACCCGAGTGGTGGCAGCTCGAGAGAAGGGGGACAACATGGAGGAGGAGTGGTGACGTAGAGGTAGAGCTGAGGCGACCGAGCGGAGGTGGCGCCAGGGGCAGATTCAGGAAACAGCTCTAGGGTAGAAGCCGATGGCAGTCGGGCACAGCCGTCGATGGAGCCGATAGTGCCTCAAGCGGTGGTGGCCGAAGGGGAGAGTAATAGCCGGCAATGATGGCGCGAGAGAGAGAGGGAGAGTGTTGGGCAACGGTGGTACCTCGTCGGGGAAGCTGACGACCAACCAACTAGAGGCCAAAGAGAGGGAGGCGGTGAAAAGGGGGCGTCGACATGGAGGCGGGGTGGATCGAGATTAGGAGTGAGTGGGAAGTAGATAGAGACGAGATATAGTGGGGGAAAGGAGGCGTCGGTGGAGAGGAGAGCCAAGAGATAGAGAGATAAGGAGGAGAGAGATGGGTTAGAGTAACGAGTAGTACTTGAAATACTAAAATTGGAAAAATTTTACTTTAATGTGATAATATATTTTATGAAGAGAGAAGAGATAGAAAATGAAATAATGAGAAATAGATGAGTCATACATTTGTATTTATCGCTATTAATGCTTACTGAGTATGTTGTACTTACCCTTACTATTAAAATCCTTTGTTAGATCCCAGTCTGGCCAGGGATTACCTTGGGTTGGACGTCGAGAATTCAGGCCTAGAGGTGGGATGATGGTGAGCATATTAAGGATGGCAACGAGATGGATGTCTTACTCAGAGGTTGAGACAAGTGCGCTACATTTAGTGCTTAGTCTCCAAGAGTTATGATATTTAAATAGTTGTATCGGATATTAATATAATTAAAGCCTATGATAGAACTTTTGTAAAAGTTTTGTAGGATTATTGTAAATTCGGGTGCATTGTACGAAATACATTAATCCTGCGTGGCAATAGTATTGTAATAAGAATGTACTATTTCTAGCTATAGTTTCACTACATCACTCTGATATGGTTTATTATTCGATAAAACAATGTTCTTATTGAATAATAATCAGTTACTTATGATCATATTATGCTAATAATAACATGGAGCATCACAACTATCCAAACTCAACAAGACCTATCCATTAGCTTTCACTTCGACCGTCCTACCTCCACTTGAAGAGCTTTTCAGTGCCATCAACTTCACAACTTAACTCATTCTAAGCTTTGGCAGACGTCAACTCATTCTAAAGCTTTGGCAAACGAGAGCAATGATTCTACACGTGCATCACACCTAGTTACTCAGTCTCACAAAGCTCAAGCCGGTAGCTCCGACCGACCGAATAGTACGGCTTAATGTAAAAACAAGACCTAAACTACAAAACCGATCCATCCTCGCCTTCTTGGGCCGGTGAAAGCGAGTAAATTGGCCTATATAGGGGGGATTTGTAATCACAGAGAACTTGAGGTTGGTTTTTGATGCACTTAAGATGCAGATAAGATTTTAACAAACTCCTCTACTTATAGATGATTTTTATTTTTGCAAAAATCCCATACCTAAAATCTTAGTGTAATTGCCATGGTCCTCGGCCAGAGACGTAGCCTCCAGTCAAGAGGTTAATTATGTTCAGCTAAGTACGTTGTGAATTCCACAGAATTTCAACTGCTAGATATCACCGAGTACAATATAAAAGCATATGGCTATAAATTTGAATTTGAAAATAGAGTTGTTTTCGTTACAGGACTCGAATATCCTTGTGCCATATTGTTCTTTTTTCTCTTTTTTTCTCTGAGATTAATAGGTTATCGTACCTCCGGCTAGCCAACCTTGTTTTAATTGCACAATACATATATAGATTGCCGTTATTGTTACGTTTAGGCTTATGGATAATCTCATTATAAAGACCTGTGAAATGGTATAGACTGGACTTTCTAGCTCATACATAATTCCTTACTTCCTCCGATCACAAATACATTTTGTTTTAGACATTGACATGGTTTTCAAATATAACTTTGACCATTAATTAATACGGCTACGCTATTCTATGCCTGAACGCACTATGCGTGCTGGAAAGTTAGTATTGTGCATGAGTGAAGTTACTATCAAATACATGTAGAGTTACTGTCAGTGGTGTAGTGTTATAAATGATAGTAACTCTATATGTGTTTGGCAATAACTTTACTAACACATAGCAGTAATTTTTCGGCGCGTATTTTACACCTACACGCACAGAGTAGTAATTCTACTAATTAATATTATAATATATTTCTAAAACAAAATTATTATGAAAGTACTTTTTGAGATAAATCTACACTATGATTTTCATAGGGGGGAAGGGGAGATGGTCTATGTAAATTTAGGGATAGGGACGAGTGACCTGTTACTATAGCTGACGAGAGGAGAGTTTTGACTGCGAGGGAGGCAGGGACGCGTCTGCAGGTATCGTGTCTGCATTTGCATCTTCTTCGGCTTTTGCTACGGTCTGTTCCTTCCTTCAGTCAGTCCCTCTTGAATGTCTTCAATCTAAATATTTTTAAAAATATCAATAGACAATAATAAAAAATTTTAAATTTTAACTATATATATTCTAAAATAATATATATTTATAACTACAGGAGTATTTATGCCGAACTCCGTTTCGAAAGGGAAAAACGACCACCTAACAACCCGCAACACACAAAATTCTTGCATCATTGGATATTCATGAATCATGACTACACACCTCTCTGGAGTTATTGACGTACTCACTAATCATTATGCAAAACAAAATCAGTGTTGTTTGATTCCAATTTCGTTAGTACCTGTTAATAATGGGAAAATTGCTCTTATGCCACAAACTTATGTGTGATCCTCCCTTTTGCCATAAAGTTAAATGTCTTTGTTATTATGCCACAAAGTTGAGTGTTTATTTCTTTCTTTTGCCATTTCCTTCACTTTTGCCATGGCGGGAGAAGAAACTGACCATTTTGCCCTTCTCTCTCCTCCCCTCACGCGCGCGCAGGAGCGGAGTTCCCGTCGCCGGCGACCCTCGATCGCGTGGATCCCAAGCCGCGGTGGAACCCGCGGCCGGAGCAGATTCGGATCCTGTGCGCCGGCCCGCGAGGCCGCGGCGCCGTTTACGCCGCCCCCACCCCCTCCCCAGCAAGTACAGCCGCCGCAGTTGCTCGTCTTGCCGGTGGCGCCCACCTCGTCGTCCTCGTCCTCCTCCGACCGCTCGTCCGGGTCAAGCAAGCCGGTGAAGCCGGCGGCGCAGCCGATGTCCGCGACGGCAGCCATGGTCCTGCTCTCGCCGCTTGCCGATGTCCGCGACGGCAGCCATGGCGACGGCGGCGGAGGAGGCCGGGGTCGTGGGCGGCGCCGCGGAGGAGGCCGGGGTCGGGGGCGCCGCCGCCATGCCGGAGGAGGCCGGGGTCGTGGGCGCCGCCGCCATGGAGGCCGGGGTCGTCGGCGCCACCGTTGGGAGAGGGGGCGACGCCACGCCGGAGGACGTCGTGGGCGCCGCCGTCGGGAGAGGGTCGCCAGAGGACGCCGGGTCGAGGGTCGCCGGCGACGAGAAGGGTGGCCGGCTCTCCTGTGTGCGCGTGAGGGGAGGGGGGGAGACAGATCGAGATCGATCGATCTGATCGATCTGCGCGCGCGTGAGGGGAGGAGGGAGAAGGGCAAAACGGTCAGTTTCTTCTCCCGCCATGGCAAAAGTGAAGGAAATGGCAAAAGAAAGGAATAAACACTCAACTTTGTGGCATAATAACAAAGACATTTAACTTTGTGGCAAAAGGGAGTATCACACATAAGTTTGTGGCATGAGAGCAATTTTCCCGTTAATAATTGGCCTCTTATGAATCTGCAGTGCCTCACGAGTTCGATTGCTACCTCCCAACAGCACGCACACATATCAAAGATACACGTTGACAAAAAAAAAGGAGAAATTTGCGTCAGACAGTTAGATAAACTAGAACTTTCACACAATTTTGTCTAGCATGGCTACTATAGTACAACTATATGGGCATAAGAAATGAAGGAAAAAAACGATATCTGAATATACATTCTAAAAATTGAGCACTATGGCATTATTGAGCAAACTAAGCATAAATAAACACACTCAAAAGAACATATCGATACCCCTATCATCTGCCATTGCATTACACACACATATGTATGTATGTATGTATGTATGTATGTATGTATGTATGTATGTATGTATGTATGTATGTATGTATGTATGTATGTATGTATGCATTATAATGGTACAAGCGAATAGTAATACTACATGCCATTCCTTCGATTTTTGAAACAAGATCACTGCTATGGTAAAACCAGTAAATCGAGATGGCTGTTTGATCTCATCTACTCGTTTTCTATCCGATGGCTGGGAGAGGATGTCATATACAGTGTCATTCCTATACGATGGCACACAATATGGATGAGGGCATCTCTAATAGTGTCATCTTAGCTATTTTCAGTTATATTAAATGAGTAAAATTATATGTGAAAGAGGTGGGGAGAGATAATGCGTTATCTCTTATGCAAGAGACGACTTAAATCCGCAAACCAATATAAATAGCGAGAGTGTGTGAGGTAGAAAGTTATGGTGAAAATAGTATAAAATAGTTAAAGGAATGATTTATTGTTGGAGATGTTGTTTTAGTGATGTCTTTAGGTGTGGTAGAAGTCTCAGAAAAAACCTTAAGAGACAGACTAGGGGCGCTCAGTTTAGCTGAAATACGCTGACTTATGACTTTTTTTGCACTGTAGCTATGTGTGGTTTGTTTTAACATAATTAAAATTTAAAAAAAACTTAAAATAGAAAAAACATGCTAACCATCACAGATAATATAAACGAACACAAAAAAAGGTAAAAAAGAAAAAATAATAAAATTAAAGAATAGTAAACTAGAAGGCAGTCAAAATCTCAAACCGAAACTAGGGAGACCCATAGATCTGACTTACGTTGTTAAGAGGAGAAATGAGCACCAATGCCGAGCCAAGCCTTGGGCAAGGGCGCCGCGCCACCCATGCACCTAACCAACTGATCATTCTGTCAGTTCTCCCAATTAATCATTTTCCCCTCTAGGCAAGCGACGAGACTGACGCACCATCAACAAACAATACTCATATGGTATAGATGGCCTCTAAGAATTAAGGAAGCAAAGCATATTTTAAGAACTGCAAGGGGTATTGCTAAACTTTGTCATCACCTACGTAATAGGCTACATCGAGAAGATCATAGCCACATTCGATCGAGATGGGAAAGAAATTTTCTGAGAATGGGCCGTGAAACGATGCCTCTAGGGCCCCATGGCGACTGCCGACATGTGTCCCATCCCTTCCCTCCAGCGATCTCAAAGCGTATAGCGGCCATATCGGCTCCTCTTTGGTCATCTTCCTCTTCTAGAGGGCAAGGGAGAAACCGAAGCAGCCGGTGGCGAGGGACCTGGCCATGCGCCGGGAGGCCATTCGCGGGGGCCGCCGCTGGTCCGCCACAAAGCCGCGCCGAGGTCATGCGCTGCATGGAGCACAGCGTGCAGCACCAGCTTCAATGCCGCGGTGTCCACCTCTGCCGTGCCGCCACACCTCCATTCCTTCTGAGCACCTTTTCTTTCGGTGGTGGGAAACCCAGGATGGTGGGCGTTGGTGGTTAATTACAAGCGGTGTGTTTTTGAAGGGTTAAAATTATTTCTTTCTTTACTGTACTGTACCATTCTTTGATTTGTAAAATTACTACAACTGTTGCTGCCTTTGTGCCTGTGATCTTGTGTACACGATGTGTCTGTAAAAACTAACTTGTTGGATTAGCGTGTGCTGTATTGCTGAATGTTGATGCATGCTGAAGAGCAGAGGAGAAGAGAATGTATTATGCGGTGAAAAGTGAAAAGAGTCAGCCAAGGATTATAGAATTTGTCCATTCTCTGTTTGAGTGTTTGCTTCTTGCACTTGTTTCTGATCATCATGTAAAGGCCTTTGTGTTCCAATTGTTCCTTGATCAAGAGACTTTGATCTCTGCAACTGCAATGCCATCTAGTTGTTTCAGATGAGCAGAGTTCGCTAGTATTGCACAGTTGCAACTTGCAGCTAGGTTTTTTTTTTTGTTAATGGGACTTATTTTGTGAATGTTAGCCGGCAATGATTTTGTGACAAGCAAGCAATGAATTTGTGAATGGTGATTATTTTGTGAATGCTAGCAGGCAATAAATTTAGGACCACCTCAGCTCCTAGGTTTCCCACCACCGAACAAAAAAACTGCTTAGAAGGAATGGTGGTGTGACGCTGGTGCTGCGTGCGCTGTGCTCCATGCAGCGGACGACCTCAACGCGGCTTTGTGGCGGACCGACGGCGGCCCCTGCGGATGGCCTACCGGTACCTGGCTAGGTCTCTCGCCACCGGCCGCTTCGGTTCCTCCCTATCTCTCGCGAAGAGGAAGACGACCGAAGAGAGCCGATACGATATGGGCGCTAAAGTACCGAATTTTTTTGTTATATATAGCGTCTTTTCAACTTATATTTACAAAAATAATCGTATACGCATGATATTGATAAAAATAGTGTTTCTGCCGTCTAATCACCGGGCGACAGCACTCCGAAGTTGACATGTGGTGCCTGTCGTTCGGCTGCCACGATGACCTATCGGCCACCTGCCGTCCACCCACAAAACGGCCTGCCTAAATTGGTGATTTTACGTCATATTTGTTTGAATTTTTAAATATAGCAAATGAGCTTAAAAAATTACAAAATTTTATGCGCAACCTATTGATACAATGTGCTTCATTGTGTAATTTTTTTTGATAATTTTATTCGCTCTGAATGCTGCTCAAAAAGTTGTACAATTTGGCTATTTGTAGGAGTCGTTACATATAGCAAACAAGCTCCAAAAATTACAAAATTTTATGTGAATCCTTCCAACGAAGTTGACCTAATTATGTAATTTTTGGAAATTTTATGTGCTCCGAATTTATCATATTAATTCATGACAATTTAATCGTAATTATCAATATGCGAGAAGGGATGTCCCCCTTGGTTCTGCCCCCTTGCGTGCAGAAATGTCAGTCTGTCCATACTATTCCCCTTGCCTGCTCCTAGGGGTGAAATCGGGTCGGATACGGTCGGATCTCACCTTTCCCATATCCTAACCCACATTTTCTAATCGGATTCGGGTCGAATACGGATAGTATCGAATACGAATACAAACACGGATAATGTCGGGCACAAATATGGAACAAATACGTACCAAGACGGATACGGACACTATCGGTCACGAATATTTATTCGGATATCAAGTCGATGCAGCAACCATTTTATACCACATAGACAATAGCAATGCAACCATTCCATACATCTATAATGCAACAATACATCGGTACTAAAGTCGTAGCATCACTGGATAGCGAACTTTGTAACAAGTGTAATTCATTATTGCTGATAGAAGAATGGATTAATGAATGCAAAAGACTCCAACCATCAATAAGCATCAGATCTAAAATTAGCCAACCACATTCAGAAAAATGTTTGCAACATACTATTCTATTTTTAGCATGTCTATTAATCTCCAGTCCAATCTTTTGACCAACTGAACAAATGTTTCCAAATATTTCAAGCATTCAACTCACTTCCTTGTTACAAGGTAATCTTTTACTCAGGGGCAAAGAATGGCATTTGTCTAAATAGATCCAGAAAAAAAACAATGCATACATTAAAAACACAAGCATCCAGAAAAGAGTAAAATTGTGTGTCGGATTGTAGTGGCCAGTGGACATTGTTGACCCTTTTATCAGACTTCATGGTTCATTTGAAATAATCAGATTCACAGAACAATCGTTCATTCATCTAACTTTCTTAAACAATCAAAACAATATAGACTCATAAAGTAGCTAGAAAACATTGATCCCAAATGCTCTGTAGAATCTGAAATTCATGGTGCAATCTTTGTAAGTCGTAAGCAAGCAAATTAGAACAGACTGGCAAATAAGTAATCTAAAAGAAGCCAGGATGCAACTCATCATATCCATTGCAGGCAGTGGATTTCGATCCAGATTCGTTGATGACACAACTGCCCAAAGCAGTTTCAGCTAGAATATGGATGTAAGCTAATTTCGTCTCATCATATACATTTAGTACTTAGAAGCAGGGAGTAGAGTATAGGAAGCTGACCGAAGAGGGCGGCGGCTGCGTGCTACCACCAGCCGAGCCATGCCTCTAGCCACCACCGGAGACTCCCTCGGCGTATCGGCGGCGGCTAGCCGGCCATGGCTAACCGGGGTAACCCACCTCCCAGCCTAGCAACCCGTGAACACAATCCGAAAATAGCAACCCAAAAACATATAGATCGGGTTTGGATTAGGGGCATGAGATGCCAGATCCGGGCCCTAGGCCACGGATCTGGCCGCAACTTACCAAACGACAGGTGGAGCGGCACGGCACAGAGGGGCCGGCGCAACGGCGCGGCCGGAGGACCGAAGTAGCGGCGTGAGGAGGCGGCGCGCCGACGGGGCGGCGCGAGGAGGAGGTGCGCCGGCGGAGCGGCGTGAGGAAGAGGCGCGCCGGCGGGGCGGCGTGAGGCGAAGGCGCGTTGGGGTGGCGGCGCTTGGAGGCGGCGCGTTGGAGAACCAAGAGCCGGGGCGGAGGCGTGAGAACCGGGCGGCGGCGCGCCACCGAGAAAGCAGGCGCGGCGGCGCGGCACCGAGAAGGCAGGCGGCGCGAGGGAGGAGCCGAGTGGCGCGGGCGACACGGAGGGGTCGACGCGGCGGCGCGGCCAGGAGAGCCGAGGAGGCTCGGAGTGATGAGGAGCGTGGAAGTCCAGAGGAAGAAATGGGGGGAGGAGAAGACCAGGGGGTGGCCGCCGAACCAAGAAAAGTAATCCGGGTAATACCCGAATAGGTAAGCGGGTAATATCCGAATTTTATACCGGATAATCCGTATCCGTCGGATACCGACCTCCCGAACCCGATACCGTATCCGCCAAAAAATACCCGTATTTGGATCCGATACCCGTATAAGGTTCCGGGTACCCGAATTTACGACCCGAATTTGACCCGTTTTAATACGGGCGGGCGGGCGGGCGGGAAATACCCGGCCCGTTTTCACCCCTGCTTGCTCCCTCCTTCAGATATGTGTTAGCTTGACTATACTGGCCCCCCTCGCCCACTCCCTCGCCCACACAAATGTTAGTCTGTCCATGTTGTCCCGTCTCGCCCGCTCCCTCGTGCGCACATATGTCACTCTTACCATGATGTCCCCTGTCGCCCGTGGTGCTACGTGTCAACAACGCGTCTGTAATTTCTGGTGGTAATGCACTAGGTTCTCTTTTCGCTCGACTTCAAATGCAGAGCTCTCGCAATCGCTCATTGCTCATCTAAACTACGTTTCACTTTTTGTAGGAAGAAGAACCTTCTCTATCATAAAGTAACATAGCATGGTAGACGCTGAGGGGACAATCAAAACAGGGTCGTCAAAGAATGACCTTCCCTTACATAGGTGGGAGGACTTCAGCCCTAACAACCCACTTGATGCCAAATAGATGGGCTCAACTGGTATGACCGAAATGTAGACATAGAGAGGACACAGTCGTGCATGTCATTGAAGGCCATTTCGATGGCGGGGATGTTTCTTCCATGCCCACACTCTAAGGTACAATTAGCCAATAGTTTATTTTCTCTTACTGCTAATAGAGTTTTCATGTTAACCATTCTTTCCAACACATGGCAAAATGTGACTTCGTCCGCTGGATTGATCCTCTCTATAAACATTATGTTATGAGGTACGTGAATACACTGTGGGAGCGAATCTTAGAGATGGAGGCATGGATTCATAGTCTCAATGAGGAAAATGATAACCTCCAGCAACAGATGCAACACAAGAGGGGCAACGAGGAGGGGCAATATTAATTATGACTAACTAAATAACACTAATTGACTAGAACTACATGAATAACATCAAAAGCATACGATAAAAATTACGTGTCTTTCGGGAGAAGCAGTCGGCACTGCCACGTCCTTAATGAGCTATGCAATGACTTATCATAATAATTAACTATGCACTCTTAATTTTGAGCGACGACCGCAAGAATGAGCTTCCACGACGAGCGACTGAGATATTCGATGACTAACTGTAAGAGGTTCATATTTATGGCCAAGCAAAAAGAAAACCTGTTGCACTCACCCCGCAAATTAAGAACCCTTTGTCGATGTGCAACACTTTGGGCGAGGGAGACGATATGGTAACACTGACAAATGTGAAGATGAGGGAGCGAGCAAGGGTAGACGGCATGGACATAACGACATCAGTGTGGATGGGGAAGCGTGCGAGGAGGAATGACACGGACAGAGTGATAAATGTATGAAGTATGTAGTGGAAAAGGAAAAATAGCAGCAATAGGCTGATATATGTGCGAAGGACAGAGTTCACGCATTGCAAAAGATGCCTGAGCATCGCATATCGGTAATTATGATTAAATTAACACGAATTAACATGGCAAATTCAGAGCACAAAATTTTCAAAAAATTATACAATTAGGCCGACTGTGTCGGGAGGCTTCACATAAAATTTTGTAATTTTTGAAGCTCGTTTGCTATATGTAATAACTTTTACAAATATCAAATTTGTACAAATTTTTGAGCAATATTCATAGAGGATAAAATTTTCAAAAAATTACACAATGAAGTACATTGTGTTGGAAGGTTGTGTATAAAATTTTATAATTTTTCAAGCTCATTTGCTAATTAGCTGGCTTAATCATCTGCCGTTTTGTGAGTGGACGGTAGGTGACCTGCTATCTGGTAGCTGGGTGGTAGGCTGCCTGTCGTCTGGTGGTCGGGTGGTAGGCACCATGTGTAACATCTGGAGTGCTGCTGCTCGATATCAGACAACAGAAGTGCTATTTTGTAACATCCTAAAATTTGGATGTTTGAAATTTGGAGTAATTTAAAAATTTTTATTTGCATCTTATTGGCATTTGAGTTTTTGGCACAAAATCTTATTGGGGTTTCCTGAATTTTGTGCGGAGCAAAATAAAAACTGGGAATAAATTTCGAACACAAATAAGAAATAATTTTTGGGAGTTTAAAACTCTAAAGAATCAAAATACCAAGAATCTTGGATTCAAATCCAACTCAATAAAAGGAAAACCAAGAATTCCATCTTTTAATTTAGAGGTCATACAAAAATCGGTAAACGTAAATACTCAACAAAAACTTAAGTCAGAAAATAGAGAATCTGAATTCAAGGATTAAAATTTCAGCAACTGCAAAAAGCCTCTCACTTTCCCTTCTCTATTTTTACAGGTGGGCCCAACCCTATATCTCTTTTCCCTCCCTTCCTTCCTCCACCGGGCCCCACTCCCCAGCGCCTCCCTCCTTTCCTCTTTTCCTCCCCCCGAGCGCCTGCTCCTTCTCTGTCTCTTCCTCCTTTCTTCTCCCGTGGTGGAGCAGCCTCCACGTCGCCTCTCTCTCCTTTTCTCTGCTCTGCGCCGCCTGCTCCCACTCTGCTTCGCTGCTCATCATCACGCCACCCCGTCTCGTCGGCATCAACCATCCCCTCCGCCCGACTGGTCGCGTCGCCCTGCCGCACCCTGTCGCCGCGCCGAGCCCTAAGCCTCCGCCGAGCCCCGCGCCCGGTCCTCCGCCCAGTCCCTCGTCGCCTCCGCCCGGTTCTCCGTGCCTCTCTCGCCCCTCTGCGCCTACAAGAGCCCCGCTTCCTTTCCCCTTGCTCCCAGCGCCACTCCCCTCCTTTTTCCCTACCCCTTCTTCCCCATTTCCGCCCGTGCGCTGCCGCCTATGCCTCCACGCCGTCCCGGCCCTCCGGCGGAACCCCGGCCAATCCGACCGCGCCCCTTCGCTCCTCTACCCCACTTCTTCCTTCCCCTGCGACTAATCGAAGTCCCACAGCCAAAAACGGCCGTAGCGCTTCCCCCCCAACGCCGGCCGCCACCGTCGACTCCTCCTCGGTCATTCCCAGACCGATTCCTCGATGCGGGAGCTTCTCCTCGGTGTGCTGGTGCTCCTCCAACTGCCGGCTTGTGATCTCCTTCGCCGACGCGACCCCTCCACGGGAGCCCCTCAGCGCCGCCGCCGGTGTTCGTCGCTAGCTCGCCTCGGTTGCGCTCCGGTCGAATCGACAGCTCAGGTGAGCTTCCGCCACCCTTCTTATGCTCATGCGTGTCATTTCCCCTTACCCCTCTCACTTGGCCGCCGGCGCCCCGTTCCCCCCTTGTCGCTGGCCGTCAAACACCGCCGTCGGCTTGCCTTGGCACCTCTCCTGCCGAAGCCAGTGCCTCCCTGAGATTCCTTATCATCCGAGCAGCCCATTTTGGCGGTCGCCGTCACCTCCTAAGGCCGCTCCCCGCCGGCGACGCCGCACGGCTCCACTGCCACCCCCGCTCCCCTAGCTAGCCGAAGGCATCTCCCTCTGTGGTTGTCATGTGGGCCCAACAAGAATAGATTACCAAGTTCTTCACCCTTTTGCTAAGTGATGAATCAGTGCACAAATGTTCCTGTATACCTTAATACAAATTGTGCACAGAATGAGAATAAGGAATTACTTATAAATTTATGATGGAAAAGATTGATACAATTGAACTAAAATTTAACATGGGATGGCTATATGCCAATTAAGGTTAATAGATTAATCCCCATGTAAAACTAAGACAAGATCATGCATGGCCTATTTTCAGATGACAAGAAAATCGACTTGGATTAAAGGGGGTTGCTGTTAAAATCTAATTTGTGAAACTAATTAAAGGATCCTCTTTTATACATCAAAAGTGCTAGACATTTAACCCTAATAATTAAAGTTGCATATTTGAAGCTTATTAAAGACAATTTTGATGATTTCAACCTTTATTCTAAAAACTCAATTAATAACCTT
The DNA here is from genome assembly GCA_017311315.1 of Dendrocalamus latiflorus. Classification (NCBI taxonomy): domain Eukaryota; kingdom Viridiplantae; phylum Streptophyta; class Magnoliopsida; order Poales; family Poaceae; genus Dendrocalamus; species Dendrocalamus latiflorus. Next base: position 13,407,624 of record CM029613.1, read on the forward strand.
AATCTTAGCGAGCACTCGAGTGGTCCGAATAATACCCTTCATTCATCAATCCAAATCTATTTGTGCAAATTAAATAAATCAGTTTAGTAATACCATGTCGCATAAAATATTAACCATAAAGTGCTCATCCCTAAAATCATAAGAATGTCTTTTCAAAAGTGCTCAAAAATATTTGTAGTAAAGACTTTAACATATATCTTAAAATGTTAAGGTTTAAAATAGCGAGCGTCTACGATTACGAATTTCCTGAACAAGAGAGAGAGAGAGAGAGAAAGAGAGAGAGAGCAATCCTTAATCATTGTATTCCACCCAACTTCCTAATCATCACATCAGGGCTTAAAATTTGATGGTCAAATATAACTAATTCTAAAAGAAATAGCTTTACCAAGGGAAGCCCTGTTAAATTCATAACACACCCACCTAATAAAAGGCAGAACATTAATAATAGATTTGTGAACCAATAAAATAATCAACCTCGTCCTTGATAATAAGTGGTTAAACGATTAACGCCACACTTTAATTAAGTCATTAAAAATAACGACTCAATAAATGGGCAGTTGAAATCTTAGATAGGTATTGCCACATGAAATACCAGAGTTACACCGAGTAATTAACAATTATACCCATCCCCTGTAAACTTCCGCATTCTTAAATTATGAATTCCCATTCCTCTTTACTATCTTCGCTAACCCCTTCTATCTGTCCGTAAGTCTTGCCTGACTCACGAGACTTCCTTGATAAATATAAAAATGATAAAAGAGATCATTAGTAAAAAGATCAAGTCATCGTATTCTACCATCGGTCTTGCCTCAAATCACTCGAATCACCATTAACTCAAAATAAAACTAAATTGAGTTTATTCGGATTTAATTGGATCTTTTGAGTTATTTGCTTTTATTTAAATTCAGTCGTTTGTCGCGTAATTAGAAATTGGGAGTCGTGAAGATTCAATGGATCAAGCGAGATCAAGCTCGAAGTGAAGATAGAAACCAAAAGCTCAAGAGAAAGCATCGCGTGAACTCAAGCCCGCGGTAAACCGCGCAAGGCGAGTCAATACTTTGATCATGTTGAACCTACACTTTCTGCAAATTATTTTTGTTTAAATTATCAAATTGCATGCTGTTATTTTATATGCAAATACATGTTTAATTGATTCTAGTTATATGCCCAATTGCTTGTCTTGAATAATATTACACATCCTTTGGATTACTTGATTATGTGAACTTTGTCGCCCTAGCAAAATTACAATAGTAACATTTCAAAAATAAGTCTGTAATTATATCCAATGCTTAGTGTTGCTTAGATACTCATGGGTGTGAGAACTCCCAAGCATCACTTTTTAATCATGAGAAAATTTGGTTGAACAGTCATGGTGGTAATGACTGGTTGGGCAGTCATGGTGGTAATGACTGGTATATGTTGGATATGATTATTTTATACTCCCTAAAACCTCAAACTGCTTATTATCTGGGCGGATGGTTTGGGGGTATGGTGCAGGTGTGCACGAGAGTGTGGTTTGTGGTAGAACCGCCCAGATAACCCTAAGGACTGAATCTTGTCATGACCTCCCCTGTAAAACAGTACAACCACAAGTTCGTAAAGTATGACTTGGCTAAGTAGACTTATCGAAACCCCGGACTCATCTCACCGGTAGAGGATAGAAGTGTTAAGCTATGGCAAGGGGGCCTGAAGGGACACCAGTGGAGGGTGAAGTTTGCCCAGCTGTCCTAACGTTGCGGGGAGGGGAGCCCGGCTGCGTTAGTGGCTGTGGGGAACATCCCGCGCATAGATGGGACCCACCGCAAGTGGGAGAAGCCCATAAAGTGAGATGAGAAAAGGGACTAGATACTTTGAAAAGTCACTGTGATGGTCTGCTCAACCACACTTCTAAGGAATCGTGTGGGGCAATGAGTTGATTGTCTCTTGTGGTGAAAGTGTACAAACTCTGCAGAGTCAAAACTATTCGAATAGCCGTGCCCACGGTCAAGGGCGGATATGGGAACTTAACCAGATATAGTTCTATTTCAAAATATTTTGTGGGTGGGATGAAAAAGTAGAGGGCAGTGAAAGGCCCTGATTTGAGTTGTCCTGGGTGTCGTCCCAGTGGTAAGTTAAGCGGCTATAACGCTGAAGAAATTGCTATATGGTGCAGATGCCATGTAACGGTGGATGGAATCTGAATCGATATTAATAATGCATTTCCTTGTACATTATGATTTGTTCCAAAATTGCTAAGTCATAGGGCTTTTTAATTAATTGTATTCAAAAGCACTCTACGCAAAATAAAATAGCCCGAGCCTTTCCTTTGTTAAGCTGTGCATACTATTTATTTGCATTCTGTGTATTGGCTCGCGGAGCACGGGGTCGGAGTGCTCACGCTCGCTTTTGCGACAAAATTCAGAATCAGGAATCAAGTCACTGCACCGCAGCAACAAGATTGGACAAGCTGGCAGAGAAGATGAAGATGTCAAGAGCTAGGTCGCGAACCTCCAGTTGGCTGCCTGTGGGCATGTCCTGAAGGTCCCACCTGTGTGCTTCGTTCTTCCGCTGCTGCAATTTAATGATTTTGGCCTAATCGGCCCATGAGTAAGTCTACTATTAAATTTTACGCTTCCGCATGATATGTATTTTGATATACATTACTGTAACTGTGAGCACTATCTACTGATCCAGGGAATAGTGCAGTAATCACAGAGGAATCCGGATGATAATATCTGGGTCCCTACATATTTTTATCAATACAATGCATATACCATTATTTTTGTAAATACGAGTTCAAAGCGCGCTATATATGGAAAAAATTCCTAAAGTATCGATACGGCCGCTATACGCTTTGAGATTGCTGGAGGAAGGGATGGGACACATGGTAGCAATCACCGTGAGCCCTAGAGGCTTTGTTTCAGGGCCCATTCTCATATAATTTCTTTCCATCGAGATGCTATAAAGAATAGCCATTCCAAAGAAAGATCGAGACACTACTACAATAAGGGTTATCACAGACGGTTTAAAACTATCATCACAGACAATTTTCTGAACCGTGTGAATTTATGTGTTAGTAATAATAGGAGGTTATCACAAATGATTTATGAGCCATATGTGATAAATACAACACACACAGTTTGCAACTAGAACCGTCTGTGAAAAACACTATCATAGACGACTCAAACCAAAAATCATTTGTGATACTTGCACATCACAGACGGTTCTAGCTACCAACCGTTTATGATGGATGAGTATCATAGACGGTTAGCATATAGAAACGTCTGTGATACTCGCCCATCACAGACGTTTGGTAGATAGAACCGTCTATGATGTGCAAGTATCACAAATGTTTTTTGGTTTGAGCCATCCGTGATAGTCCTTCAGAGACGGTTTATACCACAAAACCGTCCATAATAGTTCATTCTATACCTAAATTTTTTTTCCTTTTTTTGATTAGCCTCAAAAAAGTTAGCTATGCCCTTTGAAAATAAGCAAATACAGCGGCAAACACAACAACACATTCTATTTCCATTAATATTAGAATCCACCATTACATCATAACACAAGAAGACACTCACAATTTTACAAATATAAACTTCACAGTTACAAATTTAGAAAGATGCTTAACACATCCTTCATTAAAGTACAATCTAAAACAAATGGAGCAGAAAAAATGTCAAGTAGCAAAAACAAAAAGGCAACAAACACTATTTTTCATATTCCATGCCTAAATTAACAGAATGCCACACTTTTAGGATGTAACAAGCAGAAGCCCCTGCCGATGCCGGTGACTTGAAATAGTGCAGATTTGCCATTACTTTCTTCCATTCCATCTTGCTTCAAGTGAATATTCAGCCACCTTTGCTGAATCCCTTCCCACCATTGCTGCGCACAAACAAGTTGGAGTAGTACTGGTGGTGTTAGTTCTTGGAGTAGGGAGAGGGGGATTAATAAGGTAGAGGTGGGGAAGAGACTGGTGCCTGCTGTTCGATATGGAGAGAATGGACGTGTGAGATTTGAATCCTGGGGAGATACTATGGATTGGTGACGTGGCAGGGAATTATCACAGACGGTTTGGATTACAAACCATCTGTGATAGAGATATCACAAACGATTCTTAACAAAAATTGTCTATGATAACGGGAGATATTATAAACGGTTCTTATTAAAAACCGTCGATAATAATGGCCAGATGGTATATCACACTTCAAAGATAATATATCGGTGCAATGTAAATAGCTAGTCTTAAAAGATAAAATAGCAAAGTTTTGTATGGCTTATATATGCTTGTTTGAAAGGTTTCAATGAGATCTACAACTTTGTAGTTGAGGCGAAACCCATATTCCAAAGGGAAGACCAAGAAAAAGAGCAAAACTAGAAATCGAAAACTTACAATGCAAATTTGGGGTCAAAGATGACAGATTTTGGGGTCTTAGAGGGTGACTAGCATAAGCTAGTCATTTTTTTTGTACCGGGCTTATTGTTAGTTTTCCAACAAGTACAAGAACATCGAAAACGGACACCGTATGCAAAAGTTATGTCTGTTTTACTCAAGGTGTCTAAGAACGGAATTCTGGGCTTGTTCTTTTCCTCTGAAGCTGGCGGCTTTTGGCTTTTACTACAGTACCTAACTTTCAAACGGAGTATTTTCTCAAGACGGGGTCTACAAGTTAAACGATCTACACGTTAAAAACCCAACATCTGTACCAGCCAAAATCGCAAGTGAGTATCTGTCTCTCCGTAATCTGTACCGTAAACAGCCAAAATTCAAAAATTTCAACCAAAAGCCATAAGCCGCAGCCGTTGCCAAACATGCCCTCTACTCGGACTCAGATTGGAGATTATGAAATTTTAGAGAATTGTGAAGCAGAAAAATATCACATATGGTTTTTAATACAAACCGTCCGTGATAATGAATTATCACAGACGGTTTTTAATACAAACCATCTGTGAAGTATCATAGACTGTTTAAATAAAAAATCGTCTGTGATATTTGGCAATATCATATACGGTTCTTGGTAAGAACCATCTGTGATATTGCCAAATATCACAGAGGGTTTTTTTACCATGAACTGTCTGTGATATCTCTCTTCACAAACAAATGCAAATAGTCTGTATTTGTATTTAATACTGAGGGCTTTAATTAACCATCTGTAATGAGTTATCTAGTATAACTTATTTTTATAACCACTGTGCGCATATATCATCGAGGACTATGGGCGACGGCACATATCGATAAAGACACTGCCTTAATTCTCAGAGCGGATCATGTTTCACAACAGGATAGGAAAAAAATTGTGTCTTTTCACTGATGCGCATCAACGCATCAGAATTGCCTAAGTAAAAAAGAAACTATACCTCTCACTCATCAATATAGTCAAGACAGCATCATTTTCTTTTTTTTAAACCACTCAAAAGGTAGCTATCCATGCAACGAACAGCCATGCATGTCAAACCGATTACACGTCGAATTCAGGAGGACCAGGTAGGAGGCAATAACTACGATGATTACATAACGACACCAGTGCAGATGAGAAAGTGCACGAGGGAGAATGACATAGACAGAGTGACAAATGTGAGAAGAATGCAGTGGAAAAAAGATAGCAGCAACAGGTTGACATATGTGCGAAGGACAGAGTTCACACACTGCAAAAGATGCCTGAGCATCGCGTATCACTAATTATGATTAAATTGACACGATTAACATGGAAAATTCAGAGCACATAAAATTTTTAAACAATTACACAATTAGGCCGACTATGTCGGGAGGCTTCACATAAAATTTTATAATTTTTGGAGCTCGTTTGCTATATGTAACAATTGCTACCAATATCAAAATTGTACAAATTTTTGAGCCACATTCATAGAGGATACAATTTTCAAAAAATTACATAATGGAGTACATTGTGTTGGGAGGCTGCGCATAAAATTTTGTAAAATTTTAAACTTATTTGCCAATTAGCCGGCTTAATCATTTGCCATTTTGTGGGTGGACGACAGGTGGCCTACTATCTGGTCGCTGGGCGGTAGGCCACCTGCCGTCTGGTGGCCAGGCGGCAGGCACCACGTGTAACCTCCGGAGTGCTGTCGCCAATATTAGACAGCAGAAGCGCTATTTTTGTCAATACCACGCACATACCACTATTTTTTGTAAATACGAGTTCAAAACGCGCTATATATGGCAAAACTTCCTAAAGTATTGATACGGCCGCTATACGCTTTGAGATTGTTGGAGGAAGGGATGGGACACATGTCAACAATCGCCATGAGCCCTAGAGGCGTCGTTTCATGGCCCATTCCCATATAATTTCTTTCCGTCGAGATGCTAGCGAGAATAGCCATTCCAAAGAAAGAGATCGAGACACTACTACAAAAAGTGTTATCACAGATGATTCGGAACTGTCTGGATTTATGTGTCAGTGATAATCGGAGGTTATCACAGATAGTTTGTGTGCCATCTGTGATAAATACAACACAAACAGTTTGTAACCAGAATTGCTTGTGAAGAATACTATCACAGATGTCTCAAACTAAAAACTATTTGTGATACTCGCATATCACATACGGTTCTAGCTACCAACCGTTTGTGATGGACAAGTATCACAGACGGTTGGTATATAGAACTATCTGTGATACTCACCCATCATAGATAGTTGGTAGATAGAACCGTCTGTAATGTGCAAGTATCACAAATGGTTTCTTTGGTTCGAGCCATCTGTGATAGTCCTTCAGAGACTGTTTATACCATTAAACCATATGTAATAGTTCATTCTATACCTAAAAGTTTTCCTTTTTTATTAGCCTCAATAAATGTTAGCTATGTCTTTTGAAAATAAGCAAATACAGTAGCAAACATAACAACACATTTTATTTCCATTAAGATTAGAATCCACCATTACAGCACAACACAAGAACACACTTACAATTTTACAAATATAAGCTTCACAATTACAAATTCAGAAAGATGCTTAACACATCATTCATGAAAGTACAATCTAAAATAAGTGGAGCAGGAAAAATGTCAAGTAGCAAAAATAAAAAGACAACGAATAGCATTTTTAGATTCTATGCCAAAATTAATAGAATGCCACACTTTTAGGATGTAACAAGCAGAAGCCCCCTGCCGACGCCGACGACTTGGAATAGTGTAGATCTACCATTGCCTTCTTTCATTCTATCTTGCTTCAAGTGAATATTCAGCCGCCTTCGTCGAACCCCTTCCCACCCTTGTCGCGCACAAACGAGTTGGAGTAGTACTGGTGGTGTTAGTTCATGGAGTAGGGAAAGGGGGATTAATAAGGCAGAGATGGGGAGGAGACTAGTGCCTACCGTTCGATAGGCCTGGACGAAAAACTCGAAGCTCGTTAGCTCGCTTGGCTCGTGGCTGGCTCGGCTCGGCTCGGCTCGTTAGGATAACGAGCCGAGCCGAGCCAAGATTTTAGCTCGTTAGCTATAATGAGCCAACTCGAGCCAGCTCGCAAGCCGCTCACGAGCCAAACGAGCCATGCTTCCAGGAATTTAGATATGCATATGCTGCTTCCATGGACCTAATTTGTACTCTATTGCATGTGTTAATGTGTAAATTTGTACTCTATTGTACCCAAACGAGCCATGCATGTGTTAATTTGTACTCTATTGTACCCAAACGAGCCAAACGAGCCATGCTTCCATGGATGAATATATGATGGAGACATTTTTTGGCCCTGGCTCACGAGCCAAACGAGCTAACTCGAGCTTTTTGTTGAGCCGAGCCGAGCTAGCTTTTTAGCTCGTTAGTTATAACGAGCCAGCTCGTTATCCTACCGAGCCAGACCGAGCCGAGCCGAGCCAGCTCGATATCCAGCCCTACCGTTCGATATGGAGAGAATTGACATGTGAGATTGGGATCCTGGGGGAGATGCCGCGGATCAGTGACGTGGCGGGGAATTATCACAGACGGTTCAGATTACAAACCATCTGTGATAGAGATATCACAGATGATTCTTAACAAAAAAAACTATTTATGATAACGGGAGATGTCACAAACTGTTCTTATTAAAAACCGTTAGTGATAATGGCCAGATGGTAGATCACAATTCAAAGACAATATATTGGTGTAATGTAAATAGATAAAATAACAAAGTTATGTATGGCTTATATATACTCGTTTAAAAGGTTTCGATGAGATCTACAACTTTGCAGTTGAGGCGAATCCCAAATTCCGAAAGGAAGACCATGAAAAAGGGAAAAGTAGAAACCGAAAACATACAACGCAAATTCAGGTCCAAAGATGGCCGATTTTGGGGATCTTAGAGGGTGACTAGCATGATATAGTCATATTTTTGGACCGAGCTCGTTTTAGCTTTCCAACGAGTACAAGAACATAAAAAACGGACATCATATGCAAAAGTTATGCCCATTTTAGTAAAAGTGCCTCGGAACAGAATTCTACTCGGACTTGATGGGAGATTATGTAATTATAGAGAATTGCGAGGCGGGAAAATATCATAGACTATTTTTAATACAAACTGTCTGTGATAATTTCATTATCACAGACGATTTTTAATACAAACTCACAGACCGCTTACATAAAAAAATCGTCCGTGATATTTGGCAATATTGATCATAGACAGTTCTTGGTAAGAATCATCTGTAATATTGCCTAATATCACAGGCAGTTTTTACAATGAATCATCTATGATATTTTTTACAGATGATTAATATTAAAATCGTCTGTGATTGTACTTAATACTAATAGTTTTAGTTAATCGTCTATAATGAACTGTCTAGTATAGCTTTTTTAGCAGTGAGAAATCATTCACTGTGCGCATATCTCATCAAGGACTAAGGGCGACGGCACATATCGATAAAGACAGTGTCTTAATTCTCAGGGCGGATCATGTTTCTCAACAGGATAGGAAAAAAAAAACTGTGTCATTTCACTTATGCGCATCAACGCATCAGAATTGCCTAAGAAAAGAAACTACACCTCTCACTCATCAATATAGTCAAGACAGCATCATTTTCTTTTTTAAACCACTCAAAAGGTCGCTATCCATGCACCGAACAGTCATGCATGTCAAATCGATCGCACGTCGAATTCAGGAGGACCAGGTAGGAGGCAATAACTACGACGATTACACGCCCTGAAGCCATCAGGTTATCAATCATGCAAGCGTGTACGCTTGCGTGTCACGGATGGTCTGTAACCATCCCCTGGGCAAAGGACACCAGCAGTACGACGGATAGCAACTCGTCACTTGCACAGGGCACTGATGGGGCTAGAGCCAGCGTAGCATCTCACGAGGGAAGGCATGCACACATGGCCCAAACCACTTGCTGATCACAACCTAATTGCATGGTACTAAGACATAAGATTGAAAGGTTTAGGCTTCTTGATAGGATTGCTCATGTCAAGTTTTGTTACATTTCCAAGGCAAGGTGTTGTGGCGGATTCTTTCTTCGAGTCGCCTCGTCTAACACATGAAATTTCAGCAAGACTTGCGAGAATTCGTACGTTCTCAGTAAGAATTGACAATGTTAAGCTTGGCCGCCATAGGAACAGGGGCACAGGCAAGACAACGGCAACAACGATTAGCTAGCCCATCTCTGCAGGGAGGATCCTACGTGAGGTCATGGCTACAGGCTTAGTCAAGGGGACATGCAACATGCACGGTGACCCCCTCCACATGTTGCCCTGCGCAGGAGATGAAAATGAAAAGGGTGTGTATAGCCATCACCCGGATATTTTCTTTCTAACTATCATCCAGTTTTGAGACAGTTGGATTAGAGATCCAACGGCCCTTTTTTTGGAGGGGGGAGATTATTTTTTGAGGAGGGGGAGATTTTTTTTGGAGGGGGTGGGGAAGAATTTATGGCCGTTGGATCTCTAATCTAATGGTCACAAATCTGGATGATAGTTAAGAAGAAAATATCCGGATGATGTTTATCAATACCCAAATGGAAAAATATATAGTATAAAAGAGAAAGAAAATATATACCACCACTGTTATATAGGATTAGGAGTACATGCATTTGCCTTGTTCATATCCTCTCATCTGTTGAACTAACCAATTCAACCCTTGTTTTTAGAGTAACTACCAAGCATAACTGATTATAGATCTTGACAAGGATGTAGTAAGAGCTTATGGGGACATAAATGCACTCATAAAAAAAATACAGTACATGATAAAATATACAGTTATTAAATTCCCATAGAATATAGGTATATATCAGTGTACAAATCTGTCCCAAGAGAAAAAGATACACTGAAGGATACGATTTAATCACAACCAATCAATGCCCCCTCCATTTTCAACCCATGCGCTAACAAATCATGATAAGACCATCTCAAAAAATCAAAAAAAAATCCTAGGCAACAAAACCCCACAACAAGTACAGTGAGATTAATCAGTTAATCACCTAATCAGCCAAACTAGTGACAAACTATTGGCTGAGAAAACTAGAGACTGTCCCATGTGAGGACAGCCTTGGAAAGCCATCCGATCGTGATCTCGAAGCGATCCAACGGCTGTGGGGGCCGCCCTCACTCCCCGGCATCTTCTCAGACTCGAGGACTCGGCTCGGCCTGGCTTCCCCCATAAAGTCGTCAGACTCGTAACCCCGAAAAGTTTTTACTACCTTTCTTCCCACCTCGCTATGCTGGCCGCCCCCACCTCCTCTCCACCACCGCTCCTCCCGCGACGCCATGAGCAGGTAGCGTAGCAGAGGCAGTGAACCATGGGCCGGTCGAGAGGCAAGGACGCCGGTGACGGGGGCGTGAAGTCTTTCCCGTCGCCGGCGTCGTCCTCGGCGTCGTCGTCGGAGTTCGAGTTCACGGTGACGCTGTCGCCGGCGTCGAAGCAGCGGTCCGCGGCGCAGCTTTGCCCCGCGGACGAGCTCTTCTACAAGGGACAGCTCCTGCCGCTGCAGCTGTCGCCGCGCATCTCCATGGTGCGCACGCTGCTGCTCTCGTCGGCGTCGACCTCCTCCGCCTCCGACTCCACCTCCAACTCCTCCTCCCGCGACTCCAATGGCAGCACCTCGTCCTCCTTCTCAGCCGACTGCGCCGCGCTCCTGCTTCCGGACTCCGCCGCATCCTCCTCCCGCCCCAGCTCCGCCACCGACGACGACCGCCACCTTAACCCGCCGCCGGGGGTCACCTCCTCCTCCGGACTCCCCCCGTCCAAGCGTACCGGCAAGCAGTATCTCTCGTCCTTCGCCACCCGCTTCTCCTCCGTCTTCCTCCACCGCGGCGGCGCCCCGGCCGCCAAGAAGCCGTCCAAGTCGCTCGCCAAGGAGGTGATCAAGAAGTACGCCAAGAAGGTGAAGCCACTGTACGAGAAGCTGTCCCAGATCCCCAAGAACCAGAACAACGGCAACGGCGGAGGCAACAACCAGCCCCAGCCGCCGGTTCAGCAGCAGCAGCACCAGGGGTTTAAGAAGCCGTTCAGTTTCTCGATCCGGAAGAAGCGGGGCGACGAAGACCACGCCGCCGCAGCCGCAGCGGTGATGGCGGCGGAGGTGGGCGGCAAGTACGCGCACTCCAATTCGTTCTCCGGGAACCTCCGGTTCCCGCGGCAGAAGAGGTGCGCGGCGAGCTGTCCATCGTCGATGCGGTCGTCGCCAAGCCACTCCGGGCTGCTCTCCTTCGGCGGCACGGGCGGCGTCGGCTTCCCTGACGTGCCGGCCGCCGCGGCTGCGGCCGTGGCCAGCGGCATTGGCGTCGGGCCCGTCTCGCTGTCGACGGCGTCGTCGATGGAGGAGCTCCAGAGCGCCATCGAGGGCGCCATCGCGCACTGCAAGAGCACAATGGGAGGCGCCGTGTCCGTGTGCCCGCGCAAGGCGGCGGCGGCCGTGGCCGGCGAGATCTGCGCGTTCTGAGCGCGACTGCACTTGGATTCGCGCGGGGAGCTAAGCAAGGCTCTTTAATCGGTAGTATCTGTTAATTTTACGCGTTTTGTTTTGTGCCCTTCTGGTAAGACTTTATGATGGTGGTGGTAAATAAGGGTAGATCGAAGGGGTAAAATGATATTTGGAGCCTTTGGATGTCTTCTTTCCAGAGTTTGGAAATTGCATCGGCGCCCTCCAAATCTTGCCTCTAATTGCATAAACTCCATCTAACAAGACTAAACATGATAGGAAAGAAATGTGTTAAGAAAGTGCGGCCACTAGGTTAATCCATAAGCCATAGAGGGCCTTAAGTTGGATATTTCAATGGAGATGTCTTTGTTATGGAGGGTTCATATGCATGGCAAGTTTTGCTTGGATAACATTTGGAACCAGAAGCTAAGCCTCCATGCCCTTCGATAAGAGTATTTGGTTTTGACACATGCATTTTACAATTTGAAATTTGCCTATTAGAACCCGTTAAAGTAGCTGGTGTGAGATGTAATATGCATTGCTATCTATCCCTACAAGTTTGGAGTATAAATCTACCAACTTCATGATGGAGGTGTTAGTGCAAGTTTCAATCACCGGAGAAGGGATGTGCAAAGTTCCTTTAGTTAATTAGACTGGGATTATGGACTTTGATGTGGCAGTCTGAGCTAGCGGTGTCAATTTTTGTTGTGATTTTGTCTCAAGACAAGTGTTTATTCAGCTAATCCTAATATAGTTTGGCTTTGTACTTCCAGTTCACGATTTGGTTTATGATCATTGCTTAAAAAATCTTATCGTCTGCTCTCCACTCCATTTGTTTATTTTTGTCAATAATTGTTTGACTGATTGTTATGCATATTTGTTTGGGTGTTGATAAACATCATCCGGATGTTTTCTTACACACCTTATTTGTTTCTTCACTAAACATAGGGCCTATTTTTTACGGTTTCTAAAAATGACTTTTGGCTTTTGATACAGTACAAGTTTTAAACAAAGTATTTTCTCAAGATGAGGTCTACAAGTTAATTGTAGTGTACGTTAAAAGCCTAACATCTGTACTAGCGAAAATCGTAAGCGAGTATCTCTCTATAGTATCTGTCGCGAACAGTCCAAAATTCCAAAATTTCAACAAAAAATCATAAGCCACAATTATAAGCCAAAAAAAAGAACATGCCCATAAATATATTTGTTATACATATGGCTTAATTTCTGTTAAATGTGCTACCGAGCTCAATCATGAAGTTATACAAGATTACATTTTTGTCTCTTGAAACATATAGCTCTGGCCCTATTCTTTTCAGTTTTTAAAAGCTGTTTTTCGGCTTTTCTACAGTAATTAGTTTTTAAATAGAATATCTTTTTAAGATAGGTAGTACATACTTTACTGACTTCATTTATATCAGCAAAGACCGCACATGAGTTTCTATTACTCTGTAATTTCTCACACAAATAGTCCAAAAGCCACAAGCCACAACCAAAAACCATAAACTCTAGCTAAAAAGAACATGCCCTATTCCATAGCAAATGTATTTACAAGCGCAACGCTTAGAAAACTCTAGCCACCAATTAGCCCCTCATTTTATCCTAAAACTCTGCATGTATTGCCCATTAACTTACAATCAAGTACTATTTATATTTCCTTGCAAATCTACAAAGTCCATTAGGTAGTCTCTCCCTGAAAGTAGTTCAACGACGTTGCATGCATGCCAACACGCACCAGAAGTTAAAAGTTGTTGGAACGGGTTCCTTTATGGATCTGGCTGACGCAAATGTTGTTTTTGCATGCTTGTCCTTCAGAATGTGCATTTGCTGAGAAGTTAAAAGTCAGATCTTAGCTTAGATTAGACATGCTGACTGACTGTTTAAACCTGAGGTTGGTAGCTGGAATCTGTAGGGATCATTCAACGGCCATAATTTTCCTACCTAAGTTGCCATCCTCTCATGATTGCATAAACAAAATAGAAGTGAAGACACAAAGGACAAGGCAAATACTGTTTGCATAGATCATGTTCTAAGCAGTATGCGATTCAGGAGGTGTTTGATTGCCAGCTATAGTTTATCACGCCTAAGATTAGGCAAGTTTGACCAACTCAAGGAGCTGTTTGGTTGCAGTCACAGTTGTGGCAAGATTCTCTTCCAGCAAACTATGTCTCATGCGTCAATGACTCAAAAAAGTGTGGCAAGATTCTCTTAGACTTGCTAAGGTGTGGCAAAGAATTTGAGCACCTCAACTTAGACAAGTGTGGCAATTTTTATTGGCAAAGTGTAGCTAGCAACCAAACAGCCCCTCAATCTTCCACTGTGATTAGATACGACTATGAGATGCTGCTGCACCTGTAATTTAGCTGGATTGGTCAGTGCTAGTTAAGTTCTTCAGTCATGATGGTCATGATTTGGCCTGTTAGTATAGGGATTTATGGGTAAACAAAGGAGCCTAACCATGTTGCTGCGAGCACTGAGAAGTGAAGAGAGATTCCTGCATATGGAGACGCAGTTGCCGAGGCGAGCTGCCACATGCAAGCCGGTGGCCGTGTCCAAGTAGCGTGAATAGTGAAAGGCCTAAATAGTCTACTGTTTAGATGTGTGTTGACGTCTCAACAGTTAACGGGAAAGCAACCTATTGAGAACGACCAGTCAACATTCAATGTAGTAGAAGCAACCATTAAATTTTGCCGGGTTGAGTTTCCTCGCGCAAGCTGTATTTGTAGTACGAAAACGCTAAGCTAGAACCCGTTGCCACTACAGGCACTATCCTCACCGTCGGGTTTGTTCCAAGATTCGTGCTCTCTCCTTCCCCTCCCTCTCTTCCCCTCTTTCGAACGAAACCACTGGGGGCGCCGGGGGGGGGGCAGTGGCTGAGGTTTTCGACAGGGTGAGGCCGTCGACGGTGGTGGCAAAGTTTCTAGTGACAACGGCGGCGTGGCTCAGCGGGGGTGGCTTTGCTTGCTCGTCGGAGTCGAGAGAGAGAGAGAAAGATAGAGAGAAGTTGCATCAATCTGGAAGTACTATTTTGGATCGTCGGATTGTGAGTTTAGTGGCATATAGTTGTGGAATGTCCACACTCATGAGTAGTAGTATAGTACTTGGCCGGTTTGGAATGAAGAAATTTTATAAGGATTTCATAGGAAACTGTTTGATTCTCGAATGGATCAGGGAAAAAGTCGTGTTCCAAGCAAGGCAAACATAGAAATTTTACAAGAATTTCATAGGAAACTGTGTGATTCTCATAAGAATCATGAAAAAAAAGTCACGTTCCAAGCAAGGTGAACGTAGATATTTTACACAGGAAACTATCTGATTCTCGTATGAATCATGAAAAAATGCCGTGTTACAAGCAAAGCCTGGACGTTTGTTGTTGTGTGAATCAAGGGCTGTTTGATTTTTCAGCTTGTTTTTCAGTAACTTTGTATCGTATTATAAATTTTACACTTTCTCTTTTGCTAAACACTACTACAGAAAAGGTCATCACAGACGGTTCAAAAATGTCATCACAAACGGTTTTGTGAACTGTCTGAATTTATGGGTCAGAGATAATACGAGGTCATCACAGACGGTTTTTAACTAAAAACCGTCTGTGATATTCCCTTCTATTCCTAAACCTATTTCTGTTTATTGGCTAGCCTCAGGAAATGCTAGCCATACCCTCTGAAACAAGCAGATTAACATGTACATGTATACATCCAATTCACATCTCAATTCATTTCACAAATATAAAACATCAATTTTTATTAAGGTTAGAGTCTACCATTACAATATCTCAAAACAACGAGCAGGTTACACAACAAGAACAACGAGCAGGTTACACAACAAGAACAACAAGTAGGTTACACAACAAGCAAAGATCCTCTATGCCTTCTCGCCCCTGATGCAACGCATGAGCTGAATGTCTTTGACGACCACCATCGTCGGCGTTGATTGAGCGTCTGCCCGGTTGGCACGAGCTAGCAAGGAGGAGGACAGCAAGGAAGAGGAGACCAGCAAAGAGGCTGGATTTTGGTTATATTTATAGGGGAGGGAGAGGGAGGGAGAGGCGGGAATTCGAAATTTTTGGCGCGGGAACGGAAAGGCGGAGCTACGATTCGTGGGGCTGAGGATCGACGGGCCCAACGGTCAGATTATCACAGACGGTTCTATATATAGAACCGTCTGTGATGAATGAATATCACAGACGGTTCTATATATAGAACCGTCTGTGAATTGGAGCATAAATTTTATATACCGATGCAATATAAACAACTAGTCTGAAGAAATAAAATAGCAAAGGTTTATATAGTTTATATATACTCATTTGAAAGGTTTCGACGAGATCTACAACTTTGCAGTTGAAGAAAAATCCAAATTCCGAAAATAAAACCAAGAAAAAGGGCAAAAACAGAAACCAAAAACTTGCGACGCAGGTTTAGGTCCAAAGACGGCCGATTTTTGGGGTCTTGGAGGGCGACTAGCACAAGCGGGTCATTTTTTTGGATCGGGCTTGTCGTTAGCTTTCCAACGAGTACAAGAACATCGAAAACGGACACCGTATGCAAAAGTTATGCCCGTTTTACTGAAGGTGTCTCAAAACTGAACCATACTCGGACTTAAGCGGGAAAATATGAAATTTTCAGAGATTGCAAGGCGGGAAACGTATCACAGATGGTTCAGCGGTAAGAACCGTCTGTGATACTCCTTTTTTGCACCACAAATACCACAGACGGCCTCCAAATTAAAACCGTCTGTAATAGTGTAAATCACAGACGGTTTCACAAAACCGTCTGTGATTTGGCGTCTACTATTAGGCTTTCTGCAGTAGTGAAAGCTTACTCCTTTCCTTGGGGCCGGGTTACAGGAACATGGGGTTTTGTTCTTTTGGGCGGGTAGTTTTTCTGGGTTGTTTTAACACAACAACCCAGGTTGACTTGGCGCAATGGCACCGCATGCATGCAGGAATTAATCACTGCATGTGTTGATGCACTTCATTGACATGTCCAACTCTTTATTGGCCGAAGTGAGTGCACGCATTGTGTGTAATTACAAATCAGAAACTGAATGCATGCCTGCTTCGAAAAGTGCAGTTGCTTTAGTATTTCCATTGGCCAATCTGTCCTTGAAATCAGTTTTCGCAAAAGGTAGGTGTGTAAGCCAACTACTCTTTTCTACTCGAGCTGAAAAGGCAAAAGAAAAATGCGTACTTCACTCTTGTCTCGTAGGAGCAGGAGTAACCATCATGGCATCTACGGTTTAAGAAGCATGCATTCCCTTGCTCTCGTACAGTTTCTAACTTGACCAAATGAAGTGGCGCTGTCTATCAAGTGTCCATGATTTGCAACCTTCGTTCTTGTCTCTTTGTTGTCAGCATATATACGAGTTTTCAAAGTAATGATATTCCTTCACGAACGGTAAAATCTGAACCTATCCTGACAATAACATGTCCAAATTGGCTAGCTAGTTGTTTGCATTCTCTTAAGCCAACAGACTAACAAACCTCTGCACCACTGCAACTTGTGCCAGAACCCTCCCCCCTGTTTCTGCATGCATCTCGCATTAGCTGTATCAAAACGTGATGCCTGTGGCAGAACAGTGACACGGGGAGCTGCCTGCCTCAGTGCCTCGTAGTCCTAACACGTTTATTAATAGCTACTCCAGTAATCACTACTAGTAGTAATCACCTAGGGTTAGACTGAGTTAATTAATGACCCTGCAGGACAACACCACATTGTTGTAGTAGTAGTAGCGGCGGCAGCAGTAGCTACTCCTGCATTGCACACACCCGTAAACCCTGGCTAGTTCGTCGCGTCTTTAGAGAAAAAGCAGGCCCTGTCCTTTTATATATATTAGCTCCTCGCTTCATCTTTTAGTTTTTGGCTTATTTAAACAAAAAATCATTTAAAATACATCGATTTTTAATTTTTACTTATTTTATTTTTCTTTCTATTCTTTTGCATTATACGTGATAAATATAATGTTTTTTATGATTTCTTTAAGAAAAACTGACCATCGCTACTGTACATTTAAAAAAACAAGTGGGAGCACCATCGGCTCCCTCTGATTTGAAGCGGCTTGTTTTTGTGCGCCGCGTCAGTACGCAGTACCAACAAATGGTGCCTCCCTAAACAAGCTTTTTTAGGCTCGAAAGGACGATGGTTTTGACGGTGAGCTTGAGCTTGGACCAAGAACCGTTGGGGGCACCAATTATTGGGACGCCCGGCCGGCCGTGTAACCCATCTTCGTCGCACGATTGCAGCTTGCTCGAGTCGTGTGGGATGAGCTGCCGTGGTTTGCGAGCTGGAAAAGAAAACCTCGCAGTGCATTGTTCGCTTGGGTGTCGTACGGGATGGACAAATCGGGCTGATTATTTTCCATACCGTGAGTGTGGGAGTCTCGCATCGTACTGTGCATGGGTACGTGCAGCGCTATGTTAGTTCTACAGTAGAAGGAAAAGCCCTGTTTCCTTAGCTAGCCAATGCAAGTTCACGGCGTCTGGGCTGCCTACATTTGCTCCTCAGCAGTACTAGTTCTACTGGCGTCTCACGTGTCGCAACAAGCATATGCTTTCTCCTTGTCCCAATCAGTCAATCGAGAAACAAGGTGGAGTAGCTGCATCTTTTGGAATTTCCTCCTCCTTCTTCTTTTTCTTTTTTTGCAAGTGTGTACAGAGGTATGACCGTAAGAAACACCAGATCTCATTAGGCGCTCGTGCAGGAGCGCGCGGCCCCGGCCGGTCGGTTTGGCTGCTTCGTTGCGGTGCGCGGTAGGCGAGCGGCACAGGCTACGTTGGCTGATGAGCTCGGTCGTGCGCTGGGTAGGCCGCGCACGGCGGGTGTATGTAGTAGGTGTTATGAATATTGTGTGTATAGATATAAGACCCAAAGAGTCATATATATAGGAGAGTACAAGAGGATATGCCATATAGAGATAAGGCATATATGGAATAGAATACAAACTCTATATCCTAATACAACTCTATCTCCTTAACACCCCCCTCAAATGCAAGGCGTATGCAATAGCATTGCATTTTGTAACATCCTGAAAATTTAAATATGAAATGTGGAGTTTTTTTAAAAAACTTTTATTTGCATTTTATTGGCATTTGAATTTTTGTTCAAAATAGTAGTTGGGTTTTCTGAGTTTTGTGCTGAACAAATAATAACTGGGAAATAATTTTCAAAACACAAAATAGCAATCATGACAAGATAATAATAACAACAACAATAATAATAAAATACAAAATAAGTTAAAATGGGGTTTAACCTCTGATAACTTAAGTTCGATTAAATTCATTACGTCAAAGCCAAACTTAAAGACTAGAGGAAAGAAAATAGCTGAATTAAAAGTGCAAATCAAATATATATATAAGCATAAGTTATACAATTCAAATTCAAGGCTAGTCTTAAACCTTAGAGCCAAAATCCAAAGAAAAGGGAGTCTTTGGCACCAAGCTCAATTAATTAGAAACTCAAACTTAGAATCCTAGCATTCTTCTTAACCCTTCCTTCCATGACAAGTGGGCCACTTCCTTTTTCTCTCCCCTCCTTTCTCCCCCTCCCTGCAAGCCAGGCCCGGCGCCTCCTCCCTCTGTCTCCTCCCTCCTCCCATCCTCTTCTTTCTCCTTGTCCTGCACGCTTCAGTCAAAGCCATAGACACTGCTGCTGCTCGCGTCACCCGGCCCCAGCCCTCCGTCACCCACGTCGCCGCCCCCACCACTGCGCGCCTGCCACGGCCCCGCCTGCGCGCGCACGGCGCCCTGCGCCTCCCGTCGCGTCCGCACCTACCCCACATCTTGCCCGCTGAGCGAGCTCCTTCCGATGCCCATGCCGCGCCCTGTTCACCGGTCGCCGGCTATAGCCTTCCCATCTCTCGCGGCTATAAGAAACCCGGCTCCTCCCATTGCCTTCCCCTCCCCTCCTTGCTTCCCCGTTGCGAAACCGTGCTCCCGCATGGGCGCCGCCGCCGCCACCTCACGCCGCCCCGGCCGCTCCGGCGATGCTATCACCAAATTGATGGTGTCACGGCGAGCCTCCACTCCCTATTAGCCTTTCCTCCGAAATAATTTGATTTCCGCGCCCCACAAGCTCGCGGTCGTCGCCTCTTCTCCAACTCCGGCAAACCCGTGATCTACCCCCCTAGACCACCTCGGGCCAATTGCTTTTGGCCAAAGCATCTCCAGAGCATCCCAACCCCGCGCCCGTCTCTAGCCGGAGTCCTCGCCGTCGGTACGTCGCCGGCGCCGTGCGCCCGACTGCGCCGCCGCAGGCTCGCGCCGCCGGCCCATCTCGAAGCTGCTCGGCCCATGCTAGCCCCTTCCTCGGGTTCGTCGTGCCCCCAGGAGTCCATTTCCCGTGTCGACGCCTCCCTCCAGCTGCTCCCTCGCCGGCGACGCCACCATCTGCCCCCAAAGCCGGCGCCTTCCCTGTATCGGCCGAATGGAAGCTCTGTTTTGGAGCTTGGACCCTGCATCGCGCCTTGTACGTTGTTTCCCCCCTGTGTCACAAACGAGCAGCAGCTCCGTTGGTTAGCGCATCCACTCACTACACAGGCAATCCCTAGTTCGAATCCCCCTCGGCCACATTTTTTTGTGTTTGTTGCCTTTTGCCATTCCAATTAGAAAGTAATGAAACTAGTCCCTGGAAGCCAACAAATTTTATTAGGATGTAAGTAGAATTATTTAAGATTTAATATTTGCTTAGTTGCCATACATGCATAATTAATGTGCCTTTATTATTAATCTAAACATTAAGTGAAAGGCGATACTAAAAGAGGGTTCTAAGACTTATAAACACTCTATCATAAAGACATCTAGGCTAAAGTTACATGAAGTAAATTTAATATTAAGTTAACTATAAAAAGCAAGGTTGTAAATTAAAACGATTACCCTAAACTATAGTTGACCGTGGGCCCTAATATTTAAATATGCCGCCACCAAATAAGCCTCGATGGTGGATTTAATTAAATTAGGTCTATTCATAAATTAATCGATAGGGCGTGTCCATAAACAATTAAATTAGAAAGTCCTAATATGATCCCCGCCATTAGCACGTCACCAATAAATAAACCTCCGCAGTCAATTTAGTGGGATGAAATTTTGTATAGTGATCTCGGTCCTAGGTAAATAGAAGTTTGATTAAAATATGCAAGATGCCGATTCAAAGGATAAAACAACAATGACAGTTGGTCTTTCAAGCATTTCCAACTAAAAGGTTACACTAGTGTAAAGATACTAAAATAGAGTAGCCCTAGGTCATTGGGCATTGAAATAGTCTCCCCCCCATAAACAGTCCTAAGAAACGTATAATATTCTAACCAATAGTCGCAGACGAGTAGCAACTAAGAATATCCTAAAAGTTTCTATTAGACATCCATGAGATAATTAAATACTCCCGTGTGTTGCTGAACTATTAAACTAATCATTACAAGTATACTTTAAATAGTTAGTAAATAGAATCCCATAAAATACCACAGCCTAGACTGCTAGGACTTTAGGAATATAGGCTCTGAAAATTAATCTAATAAACCAAACCCATATGCCTGTCCGTAAGTCTAACCTAGCTCATGGAACTTTCTTGATAAATACGAAGATGATAAAAGAAGTTAATAAATAAAAGATCGAACCTCGCCTTTCTCCAATCGGCTATGTTTGGCCACATCTTTTCCCAAAGCGAATAACTCCTGTAGATACTTCCTCACTTTTGATCTCCTATTATCCTAAAATTTTCCCTCACAGTAAAACTATTCAGATAACTCGTTTTCTCACTCAAATTCAGCTACCATTGTGTTTGCAACACACTAACCTGAATCATCCTTCTATTCTCAAATCATAATAAATGCATAATTTAAACTAAATCGAGTATTTAAAGTGATTGGATTTATTTGGATCTCTTGAGTTATTTGTTTTTATTTGTATTCAGTCGCTTATCGCATAGTTAGAAACTGGAGTTCCGAAGAATCAATGGATCCAGCGAGATCAAGATCAAGGTGAAGATAAAGACTAGAAGCCCAAGACCATCAAGAGAAAAGCATTGTGTGAGCTCAAGTCCACGGAAAACCGCGCAAGGTGAGTCAATACTTTGATCATGTTGAACCTACATTTTCTGCAAATTATTTTTGTTTAAATTATCAAATTACATGCTGTTATTTTATATGCAAATACATGGTTAATTGATTCTAGTTATATGCCCAATTGCTTGTCTTGAATAATATTACACATCCTTTGGATTACTTGATTATGTGAACTTTGTCGCCCTAGCAAAATTACAATAGTAACCTTTCAAAAATAAGTCCGTAATTATATGCCATGCTTAGTGTTGCTTAGATACTCATGGGCGTGAGAACTCCCAAGCATCACTTTTTAATCCTGAGAAAAATTGGTTGGGCAGTCATGGTGATAATGACTGGTGTATGTTGGATATGGTTATTTTATATTCCCAAAAACCTCAAGTTGCTTAATTATCTGGGCGGATGGTTTGGGGGTATGGTGCAAGGGTGCACGAGAGTGTGGTTTGTGGCAGAACCGCCCAGATACCACTAAGGACTGAATCTTGTCATGACCTCCTGTGTAAAACAAGTACAACCACAAGTCTGTAAAGTACAACTTGGCTTAGTAAATTTACCGGACCCTGAAAGTCATCATCATGGCAATAGTGCAAGGGGCTGTCTAGGTGGCGGACTTGAATGGGACACCCTCAAGAGGCTGTCTAGGTGGCGGGCTTGAGGGTGAAGTTCTTCTGCGGCGTGCTAGCAGTGTGGGTAGCCAGCTGCTAGGCGCATAGGAGGGGAACATCCCGCACAACGAATGGGACCCACCGCAAATGGGAGCCTCCCATAGGGTGAGATGATGGAAGGGGCGGGGTACTTTGAACGGTTACTGTGATGGTTGGCTCAACCGCATGACTAAGGAATCGTGTGGGGCAACGAGTAAACTGTCTCTTGTGGGTAAAGTGTGCAAACTCTGCAGAGTCAAAACTATTCGAATAGCCGTGCCCACGGTCAAGGGCGGACATGGGAACTTAACCAGATATAGTTCTATTTCAAAAACTTAGTGGGTGGAAATGGAAAAAGTGGAGGGCAGCGGAAAGCCCTGATTTGAGTTGTCCTGGGTGTCGTCCCAGTGGTAAGTTAAGCGGCTATAACGCTGAAAGATGTCAAATGGTGTGATGCCATATGTATGGAAAAGTTATGGTGATATTAGGCATATGGTGTGATGCCATATGTATGAAAAATCATGTTAATATTCCTTGAACATTATGTTTTGTTCCAAAGCTGCTAGGTCTCAGGAAATTTTATGTATTGTATTTCAAATAGTGGCATTTCTAGTCCTACAAAATAAAATATGGAAAGAATAAGCAGGGTCGTGAGTAAAGGAGATAGATGCTTGTAATGTACACATAAAGGTATTGGTGGATTCATGTCGATCATAAATAGGAAATGATAGTGTGGATTCTGGGAGAACTAAATTGGTGGAGTCTAGCTGAATAGATAGGCTAAATAGATGATCTAATTGAATTTTCGGGAATTTGGAGGAGTAATACAAGTATTAGATTATAGTTCCTGATTAGTGATTTACTTGGTGGGAGGATACTAGGGGATCGTAGAATTAATCAATAATATTCTTGGTGGATATATAATGGTGAATCATAGAATTGATCAATGATATTCTTGGTGGATATATAATATTGAATCGTAGGCTTGATCAATGATATCTTGGTGGATTTGAATCAAAAATAAAAAGGATTGGATTATTAGAAAATCTTGATGAGAATGTTCGGTGGATTAATTAGGTGATGTCACTCGCTGTTTGGAGATTAGGCAGCAATCAATTTGGAAAGAGTATGTTTGGTGGAATATCTAAATAATGTCACATGCTGTTTGGAGTTTAGACATCACTCAATAAAGAAAGCGTAAATTCGGTGGATTAAGTCAATTATGGCAATCGCTGTTGGGAGTCTTAGACAGCAATTAATAAAGAGCGTGAGTCTTTGGTGGATTAAGTCAATGATGTCATTTGCGGTGATGAGTCTTTAGGTCACAAAAACACAATATGATATAATAATAGAAATGCTACTAAACGCATTTTATGGCAAATAAAATAACCCGAGCCTCTCCTTTGATAAGCCATGCATACTATTTATTTGCATTCTGTGTATTGGCTCGCGAAGCACGGGGTCGGAGTGCTCACGCTCGCTTTTGCGACAAAATTCAGAATCAAGAATCAAATCACCTCGTCTCAGCGACAAGATTGGTCAAGCTGGCAGAGAAGATGAAGATGTCAAGGGCTAGGTCGCGAACCTCCAGTTGGCTGCCTGTGGGCATGTCCTGAAGGTCCCACCTGTGTGCTCGTTCTTCCGCTGCTGCAATTTATTGATTTCGGCCTAATCGGCCCATGAGTAAGTCTACTATTATATTTACGCTTCCGCATGATATGTATTTTTGATATTCATTACTGTAACTGTGAGCACTATCTACTGATCCAGGGAATAGTGCGGTGGAATCACAGAGGGTGCCGGATTGTATAATTGGGCCCCTACACATTTGAAAAAGGAGTTAACACTAAAACAAGAAAAAAATCCGAAGACCGAGTCTTGATGATGTCGTCGTTGCATGCATCTTTTGAATAAACTGTCAAATCAAGCCGAAGAGGAATAGATACATGCATGACGGCGCAGATCGAAGCCCAAGAGGCGGCGGCGCAGTGCACAGAGGACGCGCGGCGGCCTTTGAAGCTCGGGGCGGCGGCTAGAGAAGCGGCGGCATCATAACGACTTCTACGATCTGCACGCGGCTCAGAGAGTAGAGCGGCGGCTGCTGCCAGGCAAAAGAAAATTCCTACACTTCTATGATTGACAATAAATTTGTGGACTCGCACGGCTTGGACAAACAAATAAAAAAACTACGGACTTGGATGGACGCAACGGAAGACTCACGAAAAATAACTAAAGACTGATTAAAGAAATCAGCAGTAGAAATTTTTTTTCGTCATAACTCTCCCCTCCCCTGCGCACGTGCTTCACACCCCCTCCCCTCACTCTCCACGCGCAAGCGCAGCGCTCCCTCACTCGTCCTCCCGTCTCTCTCGTGAGCGCGGACTCGGGAGGCGGCGTCCGAAGGAAGGCGGCTCCCCGGGGCCGAGTGGCGGCGAGATCCGGCGACGGCGGCGGCCACGGGAGCTGGCGGCGGCTGAAGGCGGCGAGGCTGGACGGACGGCGGCCGAACCGCGACGGGCGGACGACGGCCGAGCCGGCGGTGGGATCCGGCGGCGTCATGGATCTAGGAGAGGCGGCTCGGGCGACGGCGGAGCCAGATCCGACGGGCGTTGGGCGCGGAGTGGAGCACCGACGCGAGCTCGGGCCGGCGGCGCGGAAGACGGTCGGATCTGGCCTGGAGGCGGCCAGATCCGAGCTCGGCGGCGACGAAGACGATAGATCCGGCCCGGATCGGCGCGGATCTGGCGCGGGCCAGCGGTGGCGCGAAGGAGACGGGCGGATCCGGCGCAGAGGAGGCCGGATCCGGGCGGGAGTAGAGGCGGCTGGAGATTCGGCCGGGCGGCGCGATGACAGCGAGAGGTGACGACGGCGCCGACATAGACGCGGATCCAGCACGGATCCAGCCGGACTGGCTGGAGGAGGCGGCCGGAAACACATGCGTGGGCGCGCCGGCGAGAAGCGGAAGGAGGTGGCCGCCCCCGGGAGTGGAGCACATTCCTCCCGGGGGGCGGTGACGGCGGTGGCGGCCGGCGGTGACCGGCGGCGGCCGGAGCAGAAGTAGATCGAGATTAGGGTTTCAACCTAAAGCTCTGATACCATGTTATGAATATTGTGTGTATAGATATGAGACCCAAAGGGCCATATATATATGAGAGTACAAGAGGATATGCCATATAGAGATAAGGCATATATGGAATAGAATACAAACTCTATATCCTAATACAACTCTATCTCCTTAACAGTAGGCAGGGTGCCACGGTTCTAGCTAAGCGGCCGGGGTTCATCCGGTCGAGTTGGTGTGTGGGCCCGAGCGGGGCGTGCGAGGCGAGTGCCCGAGCTTCCGTGTGGAGCGGTGGAGCCGGGCACGACGTGGCGGGCATACCTCCTTGCGTCGCCTCTTCCCTCCCACCTCTCTTCTCTCGAAGTGCTGCCGCTCTCCTCCCCTCTCCCTCTCTTCTTTTGCTCCACGTCGGTTGTTGCCCTCCCCTCTCTCTTTTCCACTCGCTGCTGCCCTCCCCGCCTTCTTCTCCAGTGTCGGCCGCAGCTCCGAACGTCTCCTCCTGCCCCTACCTCTCCACCACCACCCGTAGTCGGTGGTGCTGTCGCCACCTGGCCTCATAGCCCCCGACCCCTCCTCGCCATTCCACCCCATCCAACCTAACTGCTACAGTCACCGGTGCGGCCGTCTTCCTACACAGTCCATCGCCCCTGTTGTCGTCCACCACCAGGCCGCCACCTCCCCTTGAGCTCCTTCTATGCCTAAAAGGAAAGGTGAATCCATAGTGGTGGCCAAGAGGGAGAGAACAGCGGCCGAGAGTGAGGAGCATAAGAGAGAGAGATGGTATACCGTTGAACAGTATACAGTTCGCTATATTTTCTTGCTCGGCACATATATGCATGCCCCGCTCGACCAATCGATTTGGCATGCAAGGAGCGGCCAGTTTGGCTACTCGATTGTTTAAGAGTAAGTACAATAATGCTGACTAGATCGCCTCTAGCGAAATTCACGTCAACACAATCCTAAGTGGAAGAGAGAGAAAAGAGGAGAGAGAGGCAAGCTGCCTCTCATGCAAGAGGTGACCTCTAGCACATTATACGAGGAGTTACAGGCAGCTTGGAGGCGATGCTAGTTCTTAGAGCAAGTACAATAATGCTGACTATGCCGTCTCTGATATATTTATGCAAGTATTAAATGTTTGAGTGCTTTAGTAGAGGTAACATCTACTCAACTTATTGTATTAGCTACCTCCACCATGAGCCACTTGTACTCTTTTTGCTTATTTAGTTAGTACTAGAGGTGGCAGCCACCTCTTCTATTAAACTTGCTCTAAGAAGCTGTGGCAGTGGCACACTGGCACGCATATCATTGCCAGTTCTAGTTGAGAACCAAACATTCCGAAATCCGAAGGTTTCAAGAAAGAGAAAGCAGAGAATCACCACATACCACAGTGCTGCGCGCGTCTCGGTATAGCTTGCACAATCGAGTACGTGCATGATGGCACCTATACCTGACGCATTTCATCATTTTGGTAGTGCTACTCGGTAACGTACTCCACTAACTAATATTGAAGAATTTGGATTTTTATTATTTAACCCTTTTTACTTTATTTTTAGAGTTTTTTTTTGCAAAAAACCCACCTAAGTGGGGGATTTCTCAAAAATACACCTACATCTTAAATTTAATCAAAACCCAATCCGTAAGTTCTATGTGTTTGCAAATCCACCCTAAGCGGCTAAGCCCAATTTACTCGTTAAAGTTCCTACATGGCACTTACGTGGCAGCCATAGTAGACCACTATTGTGGACTATTAGCATAGAAGTTGTGCCAACATACGGTAAGGCATACGACCACAGGAGAATAAAGTGTGATGTAAGAGAGGGAGAATAAAGGGATAAAGAAGGAGGATAGTCAAGGGTGATCACCGATGTTGCAGCCATGCGAGAGGGTTCTCCCGGTTTGGATAGAGTTGCAGCAGTGCGAGAGGATTCTCCCGGTTTGCATAGACATATGATCCCTGGTTAGCAGCTCTTGTCTTCTAGGAGCATTAGCGAGGAAATTGGTCATTTGGGGGGTTGGGGGAAGGATTTGCAACCACATAGAACTTGAGGGTGGGTTTGACAAATTTTGAGATGCATGTGGTTTTTTGACAAACTCTCCTACTTGCAGGTGGTTTTTTTTTAAAAAAAATCCTTACTTTATTGATGACCCCTTGTCTAATTTATTTCTAAATATGGCCTTTTTGGTCATGTTACCACCCTGTGGCGTGGCAAAACAATACTGTCATGTTAGTTCTCATGACATGAGGAAATACTACCACTCCACCACCAATAGCGTGGCTGCGTTGTTTGACCACTCCACCACTAGTGATATAGCCAAAAGTGCTATTTTTTGGCTTGGAGCTAAACTTATATATCTGCAGCACGGCAATGTTTTCTCGTTAAAAGGGTTAAATTTGAAAATAAGTTGGACGAAGGATTATTGATAAAAATAAAATAGAAATGAGTTCAATATTTATCTTAAAGAAGAGTGGACCCGTACTGAAATTAATCGACCAACTTGTCAATATGGATCACGAATGATTGTTCAGGTAAAAGGGAGAACATGATTGTATTTCACTAGCCTTCATGAGTTTTGCCCACCAATTGAATTCCAAAACTACAATTGTATGATGCATCTTTCTAGCTTCTGAGCTTGTGGACAAATGATTGTTCAAGCATTTCTTTATATTTTTTACTGGTTTTCAGTCCTGTTTTGCTTCCATTTCATTCATCTGTAATTAGCATTTTGCAAGGTGCAGACCGAGGGTTCAAATTTTGTGCACGGACGATCGAACGTTGATAGATTTGGATGTGTAACTACTAAGATCTGGAGTGTGTTGACAGTTATGTTAGAAATAGATTCAAAATGTATTCCTACTTTCTTTGCACATTTATGTTTTCACCTTAGATTTGGTGACTGAAACGCAATTCCCAACTTGTTGCCCATTGTAAAAATCACTAATATGTCGTGCAAGTAAAATCCATGCACAAATTAATACTTTTTTCACCCATGTCTTTGTTACACTGCATAATCTCCCCGCTTTGTAGGCTGTAGCTAGCCTAATTTTGTTTTGAGGCCTGCATCGTGACAAAGCTGGCCAGTGAGACACTGTAAAGTTCACCATGGTCACCATCTGTAGGGGTGAAATCGGGTCGGATACGGTCGGATATCACTTTTCCCATATCCTAACCCACATTTTCTAATCGGATTCGGGTCGAATACGTATAGTATCGAATACGAATACAAACACGGATAATGTCGGGCACAAATATGGAACAAATATGTACCAAGACGGATACGGACACTATCGGTCACGAATATTTATTCGGATATCAAGTCGATGCAACAACCATTTTATACCACATAGACAATAGCAATGCAAGTATGCAACCATTCCATACATCCATAATGCAACAATACATCGGTACTAAAGTCTTCATCAGGAATAACGATAGTGGCCGTGGTTGTCTCATGTGGTACTAATGCATTCGGTGCTGACGATTTTGGTGCCAACGCCGAGTGATCTATACCAACTACTGAGGTACCAGCCGCAGCCGGAGATGCCCCTGTGCTAGCACAGGCACTCACACTTGCATCACCACTACCCATCATAATTCATAAGTTTGTTTATCCTACAATCGAACATGTAACATGTATCAGGTACAATCGAACATGTAACCAACATTATAATTTGACCTGTGAACTGAACACATTGGAAAGAAAAGTAGCCGCATTGAGTCATTAACTCGAACCCAAAGAGCATCGCCTGGAGTATGGAAAATATTGGAGATGAGTATGCAGGAAGGTATGTACATACATATTTGTCTTGCCATGATGTCTGTCATGCTTGAATCTCCAAGGTTCGTAAGGGTATATCAATGGCAAGAAAGCTAGAGTTCCAACAATATCCTCCACTAGCTTATTCCTCGAAAATGATTTGTGGGCACAGTCATGACCTATGACAAAAAAACTTTACAAAAGCATGTGTAACATGAGCAAATATACACTCACAGAAAATATTCACCTAACATGTAAATTGATCTGAAGCTACATGTGTTCACGGGCATATGTTTTTTTGCTTAAGAAATGTGGAGTTCACTGATCTGTTCCATACTTCCATGCAACTTGCGGCAGCAGTGCATCTGGTTTATTGCTATTTGCTAAGCAAATCCCCTCTAGGCTCTAGGCAAATCCCTCAAGCAAAGTGCTAAGCACATCCCCTCTAGGCAGATCTGGCTTACCTCGACTTGGCGGCGTAGATCCGGTGGCGGCGAGGTCGAATCGATGGCGGTGAGGTCGAATCACCAAGTGGATCTGCGGACGGGCGGAGGCGGTGCTGGGATGGCGGCCTGAGGACGTCCATGGAGGGGAAGACCAGGGGCGCCGCCGCGTCGGCCGTCGGGCACTCGGGCGTAGATCAGGTGGCGGCGAGGTTGAATCAACGGCGGCGAGGTCGAATCTCCCGTGCTCGGTGCCTGCCTTACGTGCGCCTCGACCAGTGGATCTGCGGACGGGCGGAGGCGATGCTGGGAGGGGAAGACCAAGGGGCAAGGGTGCCGCCGCGTCGGCCGTCGGCGTCGGGCACTCGGGTAGTCAGGTAGTCGGCGTCTCCGCGTCGGGCACTCGGCCGAAGGGAAATGAGATATTGAGATGGGGATTGGGGAATCGGCCGAGGAAGCCCGAAGCAACGAAGTCCCGAACGGCCGAACCGAATGGTTGGAGCGCTGTGGAGCTGGACCGGATGATTCGGAAGTTCGGACTGGCAAAGTAATCCGGGTAATACCCGAATAGTTAAGCGGGTAATATCCGAATTTTATACCGGATAATCCGTATCCGTCGGATACCGACCTCCCAAACCCGATACCGTATCCGCCAAAAAAAACCCCGTATTCGGATCCGATACCCGTATAAGTTTCCGGGTACCCGAATTTGACCCGCTTTAATACGGGCGGGAAATACCCGGCCCGTTTTCACCCCTAACCATCTGTATGGCGCCTGATGTGATGGTACAAAATCCATGCCTGACAGATTGTTCTCAATTTTCAACGATCTGCCTCACTATAATGGTAAGGGGATCTTCATCATATACCCTCCCTTGAATTGAGGATTTCAGGATTTACCCTCCCACCTCAATGACATGTGGGGTCATCATAAGTCACTGACACGTGGGCCAGGAGGGTAAATCCTGAATTTGATGAATAAATCCTAATGGTAATGGTTGGAGTTTTCCCCATATATTATTTATTAATGTTTCATGTGTATACTACAGTGAGTGTACTTTCTGTACGAGCAAATTTTATATTTATGCTCGAGATTTTTTTTGCTAACTCACGTTTTAGGACCTTTTGGATTGTATGATTTTTTTTTGAGAAAAAACATAGGGATTCAAATCTATACACTCCTTTGGATTGTAGGATGGGCTATACGAAAAATATAGGATTGACTTCCTATTCCTTCGGTTTCATTTGAGTTTTTGAATGAAAAAAAGAATCCACTATATTCTTGTGTTTTTCCTGCAGCCCATCCAAACACCATTCCTATAACTTTTCTGTGTTTTACAATCTTCTATTGTGCATGTATATTTCTATCCTATTTCTGTGTTTTTTATATTTCTATGTTTTTTTATTCCTGCTTTCCAAAGAAGCCCTTAGAGCTCAGTGCAGCGTAGCGTATTATTTCCATTCTAGTGAGACAAAAAAAAGGGGGCAAAATCAGCAACCTGACAACTTGCTCTCCTATCCGGATCAAAGACTTGTGTTAACTATCTTACTTCACCATGTAGATTGAGCACTAACATTTGTTGTGAAAACGTAAAATATTTTATAAAAATTCTTCTCAACTCTTAATTCAACACGCTATGCGGTTCCCACTCCCATGTAACAGAAATATCACTTCCATCGAATTTAGTTTTTGAACCTATCAAGCTAATAAACACATGAAAAATTAAGATATGTTATTCTCTATCTCCCGCCAGCAGTGCTCATTTGAGCTTCTCCGTTGGGCTTTTTCACTGTTTGCCACTGTTTGAAGCTTATTTTCGCACTATAGCTGTTATGAGCTTTTCGAGCGTAATTAAATTTAAAATAATTAAAAAGAAAAAAGTAATGTTATCACTAATAATGTAAAGGAATAAGAGAAAAAAGAAACGGCAAAAAAACTCAAAAAACCAAAAATCAGAAAAAAGATAAAATTACGAAGCTAAAAGCTCAAATGAGCACTACCAATGTCATTCACAGAGCGGACTGGTGGCCGCTACCTAGCCACCGTATTCTGAGTTTTAACTTGAGTGAGAGTTCGTGCTTATTTCATGCCTAAGCCAAACAAATCAATCACCTCATGATCTCCAGACGAGCAAGGGACTGTCCTGTCCTAAAGGGCTCAATGGGAAATCGGCGCAAAGTGTAACGCTTTGTTTACTTCAGCTTAGCAGCGGCAAGATCCTGGAGGGACGTTGGATGGAGGATCATGAACATCGGACGGTTGAGCATCTGTTCGGTAGTTACTGTTAGGTGGTGTTGATGAAAGAGCGTTTTCGTTTTACCTAATATAACCATTGTCGTTGTAATTCCAATTATTATTACTTCCGGCTTATGTAAAACCTTGATGTTTATAACCTGAACTCGAAGGCAATGAAATAGTGAGAAGGAAAAAAAAAGTAAAGCTAGACTCTTATCTTAGCATAGTTGCTAGAACCCTAATAACTTTCCCTTCTAGTCTTTATCCCGATTGCCCAAATTGCTTAAACATCCCTAATTTATAGTCAGATTCGTTCAAGATCTGAAAAAGCCATTAGAGATTCTCGGAAGAAATCAGATCAAGAGTTAAAAGTTGGTAGCCATCTACGGATTAGTTGTCGTAAAATCCACAAGTCTCTCCGATCCTAAAGCTGATGGCGAAATCGATTCAATTCTTCAGACGGGTTGGTGAGAAATCTTTGTAAAAATCCCCAAATCTAAGGATTGGTACCTGGTAGATGCTAGGGTTGATCAAGATGAAGAAGCTAGGAGTGAATCTTGAACTGATCTTGCCATGAAAGCAGGGTCTAAAGGGAATCTAGTAGCATGGGAATCGGCGCTCCTATGATGTGACATTGTATTTTTGTAAACAACACATCGAAACATTTTCGTACATATATTATTTCCCCTTAACTGATGATAATTTTGATTCTGATGTGCTGCAAAATCTAGTAAACTAGCTTATTACATAGCTTTTTTTTTGGATTAAACCAATTAGCAACAATGTTATTAAGGGAATGTTGAAATTGTATTCCAATGGAATACTTTCTTTGGATAACACGAACAATTAACATATTTTAAAAGATGATTGGAGTATCTTCTTCCCTTGGAAACAAACATTTTAACATAACGATCTTCAATTGTTGTGATAATATTGAAAGATTGCTAAATAAACATTTCAGAAACCATACTAAAAATATATTTACATGTTAAAAACGTTCCATATCTTTCCACTAAACAGCCCTGCAAAAGTTAAGCCTTAGACACGCCATATTTTCTTATAAAGTGCTTGGTCTGTTGACATAATTGTGGCGCTCTACAATTTTCTCTTACCCTCAAACACTTTTTTTACTAACATTAACACACTTAAATTCCCAGTTTACCAATGAAAAATATCACTTTTTACAGAAACCATTATAACGCTCGGTATAGGCTCTAAACCTACAACCTCCACCACAAACAATGTATGTACCTACTATTGTTTGAGTATCAAAATGTTTCTAGCACTGTAACCTAAAATATCTAGCTCTACAACTCTTATCCTACTAAAAAAAATCAGTATCTACATATTTCTAAGCTCTAACTTGCAAAATCATTTGTATCTTACCACTAAACAACCTTGCCAAAGTTAAGCCTTAGACACACCATACTTTCTTATGAAGTGTTTGGTCCGTTGACATAATCGTGGCGCCCTGCACTTTTCTTACTCCCAAACACTTTATTTGCCTACCATTGACACACTTAAATTTCCAGTTTACCATTGAAAAATATCACTTCTAAGAGACCATTATAACGCTCTATGTGGGTTTAGAGAAAATTATCTATTAATGTTAGAAAATCAGAAAGTTTCTAGCACTGTGACCTAAACAATCTAGCTCTACAACTCTTATCCTAACAACCAGTATCCAGGTAAAACAATATCTTGGCCTTATAGATTTCATGGATTGTTATAGAATATTGCAAAGAAGCACTAGCTCCCTCCATTGTACAATATAAGACATATTTTGTGTGCAGGGGTAGAATCAGAACGCGGGGTTCACCACTTCATTGTATATGTAAGGTGTGTTCTTTTTATTTTTTTGTTTCTACTTTTGGCTCTTGCTCCTCTAGAAACAGATTTTCTAAATAGCTTTACAAGTACAAAACCATGTGTGTCATCTACGTCGACATCTCCATTGTCCGCTGTCATATTGAAAAGTGCAAATAAAACTCATCAGCCATAACCTAAAAGAACACCCCCATAATTACATGTATAATTTTACTTCTGATTTACAATAAAGTTGGTGGGCATTTGAATTTCCAAAAACCCAAATTGAACTGCTAATTTTGAACCCTACAATTTGACAAAACCTAACCAATAACCATAACATTCAAATCATAACCCATAAATTCAATTCATTTGCTTAAAGAAATTGAAAGAATCGAGAGAAATTTAGCAATACCCTATGTCGATTTAAGACTTAATCTATATCGTCAAGTGCTCGATGAGATGATTGATGGATGATGACAACTAGGAGACACGGCAGCCGGCGGGTTGTAGCCTAGGCCTCCAAGCTTCGACAATCGGCAACAACCAGCCTACAATCAAGCAAGAGGGTGAATTTTGCTTTCGCGCGAGGTGGGACAGAGGGTGGGATAGAATGAGATGCAGGTGACTGGGGCAATGTGATGCGCGTGTTGTGCGGCCTCTGCCCACTATCTTCCCTTTTATAGATTGGCTTGATTGACCGAACGCCTTGGGCTATGCTTGTGTCAGCTAGACTGTATTTGCTATGCTAAGCTGTATGCCCTGGGTCTTGATTGGTGTCGTTTTTGACCGAATTGTAGAAGTGCCGAGTGGAGCAATGGGAGGTGAGAGGCTAAGAGCTTTAATCTTTGGGCTGGCTAAGTGGCCTTCCATTTTTTGTTTAGGGTTCATACATAAATTTACATATCCTATACATTAGAAAAATGAAATTAGACCTGGTGTTCTATGCACACCGGTAGCACTCCTTAGATCCACCCGTGTTCGAGCGGGAAGATGTGACAGATGCAACGCAACAGAGACCACTGCCATTTTTCTTAATCGCTCCACTCAGCTCTCTTATGTATACGAGGTTACGATCCCCTTATATCAAACGAAGAACGAGCTAACGTAAGTATCAGCCAAAATCCGCCTAGGATCCAACACATGCACGCATCCATCCGCCCAAAACCGACTAGTTTAGCCGTTCGCCTTGGCCACACCGTCTCTCACGATCTACCACCTGCAACGCTCGCGGCAGCCACGTTTTCAGGCGCCAAACACCACCACCAAGATGCTCGCGACCGCATGCCGTGTGGCAGCCGGCCGGCCAGGCGGGGCACATGCATTGCATGCGTGCGAGCTCGCCAGCGCACGCGCGCGCAGCACCGGTGCCGCGCGTTCGGAAGTCGCTGGTTAGAAGGGTGTGGAAACAGGTCGCATACGATCGAATAGTCTCCAATATAAATACGAACCTATATTTTTAAAACGAATACGAATATAAATTTGAATATTCTAAATACAGATATGAATATTCTTAAATACGAATACGGATATTTTCAAATACGGATTTTCTCGGATACGAATATCGGATAAAACGGATTCCTAGCGGTTTTGCCGATTTTTCATCGGTTTTTGACCGGTTACCGGTTTTAAACCGTCTAAATTCAAATTTTGAATCACAAATTTCGTACAGATTTTTCATGGGTTCTAGAAACGGATCGAATACGAATCGAATAGTCTCGAATACGAATACGGATACGAATATTCTCGAATACGAATGCGAATACGAATATTCTCAAATACAGATACGATTATTGTCGAATACGAATACAAACATTTTCGAATACGTATTTTGCTTAATCACATTCGTATTTTCTCGAATATAAATATCAGATACAACGAATTATCTGTTACCATTTTTCACAACCACAGAGTTGGGGTCGATGGGATGCGGCACCTGCCAATCGATGGCAGGAGGGACAAGGCAACCAGAGATCATGTGCGATCGTTTTGGCCTTTTCTTCTTGGATTCGCATTTGGACGGCCGCTGCGCGGCGCTCTTTGTCACACACAGATCTGTGGTCCATCAATCAAATCATCCATGCATTTATCCAGGGTGCATGCATGGTGGAGTCGCGGTCTGGTTGGGGTCTCGCTGTCACGCAGAAAGCTTTGTTTCGTTTTTATGTACTTGCTGTGATGTTGCCTGACCTGGAATTACGGGCCGGGACGCGTGAGACGATGACATGGATGGCGCAGCGAATTCTTGTCGAGGGATGTTCAAAGCTTGTACGAACTCCTATCACGATAAGGGTTGTTTGGGTCTGATCGGCAATGAGTGATCCTAAGCGCCTTAAATAATGGAACGAGAGGCCTAAAATGGCTTTCAGGATAATGCATGGCTGATGTCACGGGAAAGTAAGAGAGATTCTTGCACCTTTGACGACAAGACGAAGAGCCTAAAAAGGGTGTAGGATAAGATAATGCATATCTCACGTCAATACGTCGCACCGTCGCATTCAGGGGAAAGTGAACCATACGAACCACGGGCGCGTGACGTTCTTCCTCTTCTTTAACGGAAAGACAAACATACGACTCTTTGGCCAGCTTTTGACATCATATGCTACGGCTTGACCAAGTTCTTCTTTGGGTTATGTACAAGCCATAATGACCTTCACCTGCGCCTTTTCCCAGTGGACAATCATCTCGTTGCACCATTTCCAGTCTCCAAATCATGGAGAATCAATTGCTACCACAATGAAATGCCGCTGTAGTTCAATGCAGCGCCAGTAGCCACTGAAGCAGGCAAAAGCTGCAATTCGTTTACATGCATGATAGCACAGCACTACGTAACAGAACTCTTATCATAACCCGAGTCCAGTGGCTTGGTCACTGGGAAAATTGTCACCTAATTAACATATGGCCGGAGGCCCAATGAGCTTCAGATCAGCAGCAAAATATCACATGTACCATAAATAACACCGTGTATCCGTAAGAACAGGTCCCAAAATGCTACACTTTCTATTCCACAAAGACAAAGAATCTAGTAATATAGTTGCGTGGCTACAGTATATGTCAGAAACACGGCATACAAGCTTGAGGTTAACCCATTCCGTATAGCTTACGAGTCAGTTGGACCGGTAGCAGCGGCAACAGCATTTTCCTTTTCTTTACCCTTTTCCTTCGGGCTAGCTACAGGAAAATCTTCCTCCTGCTGCCGGTGCCATCGAAAATTCGCGGCTTCAATCCAGCGGGGGTGGACCAAAAACTTCTTGTTATCAACAGCCCAGCGGGCCTTTTCTGTTCCAAGATCCACAGCAACAACATGGGTGACTGTGCAATCCACATCTGCACAGCAAACGGCACCCAACTGCTCGGCCATCTTCCAGATTATCTGATCCTGTGGGCGAGTATTGTTTGGGAACACCCGACTGAAGACTAGTTTGCAGCCTTGCAGTACTTCCTGCCTTACCCTCTTAATCACCTATAAAGGGGATATGTAACCACAAGAAACAGACAGTGACAACCAAAATCTATAAACCATGACACTATAAAGGATAATTAGCAGCCTTTAGTTCACAGTCATTCTAAAACATATCTACAGAACTGAGCTGCTAGTACACACACTTTTCTCTATCATTTTCATCACCTCTGGATCATATCCATCAAAAATAGCTTTACAAGTGAGAATGAGTAGGGTTGTCCTCATTCCAGGAAATGGTGATAGCAATTAACACAGGGTAAAGAACAATGCTTTAGTGGTAAATAACATGGAATAGTTTTTAAACAATTCTCGGAGCATTAGATACAAAGAACGTGCAGAGTACTTGTAAGTCTGGTAGCCTACCTGTCTTACATCCCGTGAAGAAAGAGCAGTTTCAACAGCCTACAGAAGAGAAGTACAGGAGCAAATGATTAGATTTCAGAAACATCCAGATTCTGGTTTATGCACAGCACGGAAAAGAGTAGAAAGCAACAGGAAGATAAATTGTGATAAAATCATGTACTTAAGTAACCAACCGAGTCAAAGAAAATTGTGTGTATGCGCTTCAAGACATCTAAAATGGTAGCCAAAGCACCATCACTCTCCCTTTCATCTTGCATTGACTCTGACAAAGATTTGACACCAAAACCAAACTGGCGACAGCTCGAAGCAAAGTAATGATATCTCTCCATCAGAATAAGGTTTTCTTTATGCTTCTGCCAAACCTGAAAAAGATATTACCATTTAGGCTAGCCACTATCTTCATACACATGAATGATGAATAGATCTAGTAACAGGCAACATCATCCCAATCCAGGGGTTAAAAAACAGGCAGGAACCAGCGCCTAGACGTTGA
Source organism: Dendrocalamus latiflorus (assembly GCA_017311315.1). Taxonomy (NCBI): domain Eukaryota; kingdom Viridiplantae; phylum Streptophyta; class Magnoliopsida; order Poales; family Poaceae; genus Dendrocalamus; species Dendrocalamus latiflorus. The sequence continues at coordinate 13,445,762 of CM029613.1, forward strand.
AGCAATACCATTAATCCATTATGCTTGATAATTGAGGACGAATGTTTGTATGGATAATGACTTTGTGTGGAACCAAATGTAGAACAGCCACAGCCCATGAAAACTTATGACTAAATTATAATACAATAATAAGACCTAGCTCGAGCAATGAACTCATGATTAATAATAATTACCGAAAATAGTATCATATTAAATGTATATCAGTCGTGTTCACCAAAGAATAGCACTTACATACTCAGTGTCATCAAGAATCACTGCAACACTTTCAGCTCCAAGAACCACATCAAGACCTTTCTGGTGTCGCTGAGTGCAGTCGGAGTTTGAAATCACTTTTGAACCAAAATAGACATTACCAGGGTCAAGAAGCTTTGCTATTTCAATTGCATAAGCCTTGTCACCCATCGTGTATATATACATCTCAAACATATTGCTTGCTTCTTCTAAAAATTTATGGACAAAGGGTCTCAACTTTGTAAGCATCTGCATTGACTCTAATGTGAACAAGCTTCTGTTCGGATCATCTGCATTTAGCACATGTTAGCGGTTAACAACAATTATAGTTATATATCCATGGATAAGCAGCAACAGTTTCAGCAAGAATCAAAACACGATAAAAAAAATTGAAGGGAAAAACACAATAAATTGAGGTAGTAGGAAAGAGAGTAATCATTTACAGCGGAAGTCTAGCGTGCATTAGAACTTACAATATTTTACAATATTACAAGATTGTTGCATCCATCAAATAAAAGCTGTTGATTTTTGTAATATTGTTATCAGTCTGCTAGTTGGTTTCAAAGTTAGAAAATACTTGGCAGGTTGACGGATACGTAATAGTAATACCAACTGATGTGAATTGCACTGGACCGTTAAAATTGTATATCGAATGACAAATGATAAGAGGTACCAGAGAGGACTAACATCCAGGAAAATGCCAATCTATAAATGAAACCATATAGGAAACAGACAAAAAAACAGCGAGACCAAACCATATAGGAAACCAAAAAAAACAGAGAATCGCCATGAATAGTGACATTAGGTTTTCATTGTTATGGTGACATCCTATCTGATTAATAACAATGTTGGCTCTGCCCTTTTTCTTGCAAAATTGTACTAATATTGCAAAATTACATTCCAGTGAAAGTCAGCGGATCTACTATGTCATTTTCCTGCAGAATTTTAATACTTGTAAATATATTAGTGGTCAAAATTGAAAAGAGTTGACTCCACACATACCATACATCTATTTTGTACCAGAGGTAGTACCTCTATGTTCATGGTCATAAAATATCACATTTTGCAACGAAATATCTAAAAGTTCTCAAAACTTAAATATAAATATATACAAACTACCTTTTGATGCAGCAGTTTGAATTCCCAAGTCATTTTCAGAAGCAGAAATATCATGGAGTTTGGTTGAGTTAATCAGTGTATGATCCAAGTCTAAAATAAGTACTAGTTTTCTTTCACGCAGCAAATTCTTCAAATCAGCTCCTCGTAGTCTGTCAATTTCTGAAGTACCAAGCCTCAAACCCTGCATTTAAATAGTTCACCTAAATTCAGCAAAATCCTATGGAAGGTACTGTGCATGTGCAAGGACAATTGGAAACTAAGATATAATTAGGAAGTCTGAGAATGTATTAGATATACAATGCTAACATTACTCCCAAAAAATGTGTGATATGAGCAGGGTAAATGCAATAAGGAAACATTGTTACACCTCACGTTTATAGAGAGAAGGTCGGAGAGATCTACTACATACCTTGTGGATGTAACCAAAAGCAACTCCTGAAACATCTTCCTCATCTTGTCTTTTCCCACATCTAAAACAAAGTCCACCAAAAAATCCAGGATGTGGAGGACATACTTTGACTTGAGCATCTTTAGATGAACCTGTTACAACATATATGCAATAATTCAACATATCATCTACTATACTTGTGGACATTCAATGCTCAAGATATGATAAATTGAGCTGCAATGGAAGAAAAAAAAGAGTCTCACATAAGACTAGCTTCTCACCCTTGGGGAATATTTAAAAAAGCAAAAAAGAAAAGGCATAGTAAATTTTTAGGCAGCTAAGTAATTTTTTGTAAGAAAATTCAGAAATAATACACATAACATAGATAATGGTTTGTACTCTAGACATGGGCCTATTTACATTGGGCTTTGCTGATGGTTTTTTACTGCGGCTGATGAATAGTAGTGCATTATACAAAAAAACGGTGCAACGAAAGGTACTACAATATTCGGACCGCCATGCGACTTACGGAATTGTGATATAATAAAATACAAAGTGCGTTATAATATGTGAAAACGAAAAGTAGTAGCTGATAAAAGCGGCTTATAGAAGTTGGGGCGTTCATATTGCCAGAATCAGAAGCCAATATGAACATGCCCATATTCTAAATCAAAAGATGAATGAACAACCATTTGTTCCCAAATCCTTTTTCAACAACGTCAGTATGAATGAACAACCATTTGTTCCCAAATCCTTTTTCAACAACGTCAGTAGCACCTTTTGCAAGGATAGCCAAATTGTGCTTTGAAACCCAGATAACTTGAGCATCTTCTATGACAGATGAAGGCAATGTTCAAGAAGGCGCTAGACGCTAGGAGGGCGGTGAGGTAGGGCCTAGCGCCTAGGGGGCCTAGGTGGAGCTTAGACGGCCGAATTAAAAATAAAAACATCAGATGAAAATAAACAATCATGTATATATATTTGATGTTTAGATGAAGAAATTATTACATTGAGCAACAATGATAGCTATTCATCCACTTATGTTGCTTTAAATTTAGGGTGTCATATGTCCTACATTTTAATAGCTAATCAAGCAAATCAAACATAAAAAAATTTGGCCCATCCTGCCGGCCTGACCAGCCCAAAAGTCCTAACCCTACTCCTCATCCTCAACCGCCGCCGCATCTTCGTCTCTCTCTCTCTATTTCTTCATCAACCTGTCACTGCCGTCACTACTCCCTCTCCTCTCTCTCCATTTCTTCCTCAACCCGTCAACCACCATTGGCCGATCCCTCTCCTCAGTCACCCCTGCCCACTTCCCAGTCACGCCGACCAATCGATCTCTTCTCTCGGTCGCGCTGATCTCCCCTCTCCTCAGTCGCGCCGGCCAAGCAAGTAAGCAGATCGACCGTCGGCGAAGGGGAGGGGAGGTGGAGGAAGAAGCTCACCTGGGAACGAATCCGGCGAGGTGGAGGAAGAAGCTCGACCAAATCCAGCGAGGTGGACGGTGGACGACGGTTCGGCGGCAGGTGGGAATCACTAGAGGCGGAGGCTACCTAGATTTGTACGTAACTCTACCACCTAGATCTGTAAGTAACTCTACCTCTTTATCTTGCATTCCCCTTCTTTATCTCACCGAATACATGCGCCCAGGCGCCGCGCCCCCACTGCGAGCGCATGCCTGGCCGCCGCGCCGAGCTCGCCTTTGACCGCCGTGCTGCCTAGCCGCCCAGCCACTTGCCGAGAGGCCAAGGCATGGCGGTCGACTGCCGCCCAATGCCTAAGCGCCGTGTAGGCGGCCGCCCATGCCGCCTTTTAGAACAGTGGATGAAGGAAAGAGGTATTTAGTGAGAGGCAGCAATGGCCCAAAGAGGATCTGGGCCCGATTTGCACCACCGGCGGCTAGATCTGCAAGGCGGCGGCCCGGAAGCCATTGAAGAGAGCCGGACAGCCGGTGGTAGGAGATCGACGCCGCATCCCCTGCGAGTGAAGACGGCTGGATACGCTGCGGAGAGCGCCTGACAACAGCACGAGCGACTGTGGCCACCCCCAGGAGCAGAGATTGCTCCTCCTGGAGGCAGCAGATGCAGAAGACGAGCGGATGTTAGGAGGCGCTGGCGACGGCTACAGTAAACCCTAACCTTTGCTCTGATACCATGTTATGAATATTGTGTATGCATTCAAGAGGTCTAATGGGCAATATATATAGAGTACAAAGCGGACACAAGATTAAACCCTATTACAATAGGAAATACCACTAATACCCTTAACATTTAGCATGATGAAAACTTCTACAAGCAACAGTCCAACACAATGTCAGCCCTGCCAGTGGCACAATCTGAATCACAAGGTATAAATAATATTTCAGTTCTCAGCACCTCATAAGCCATGATAAGATGTATAACAAGGCACCAGTCAAACAAAATAGGCAATAGTAAAAAATCATAATGAAATAAAGAAACGAATGTAAGATCATCTGTATGTTAAACAGAGTGGTATAAATAGTTAGGAAAGTCAGTTGGAGATTGAGATTGCATAAGTCTCGCACCCCCACAGAACTCAAGAACTAAATGATCCTAATGGTATCATATGCCCACAGAAAGAGTCTGGAAACTTATAATTACAGACAAAAAATAAATTCTGAAACATCACTATTTGTAGAACACAATCATGTCCTCTTCAGCTGCTAAAAGTTAAAGGTTTGCAAAATGAGACTAACAAGCATACCAATGGCATCTTCGTCAGGCCTCATTGCTGTTCCTCGATCTTGGTGTTGTTCCTCCACTCTACGCCTTTTAGTACTGCATTTTTCATGCAGTTGGCAGAAGTCAGATTCAAAGAACAAAATCTACAAAACAAGTCATGATTAATTCTTTCTCAACACAACATCATCCCATATTCCTCCCCTTCCTTTCCCCCCGTATTAGGATGCTCTCCACATCATTATCCTTCGACGACAATTACACACTTAAAAGGACATCCCCACTGCAACTGATGTGAGTTGTGCATCTAAACCATCTGATGCAGCATTTTTTCCAGATGCATGATTTTTTTATATCACTACCTACCTGTGTGTTCTTGTACCTGCCCACTACAATCCTATTCCTATCGATATCACATTTGCCTTCAACACCACAAAATTTATGAGAATCAATTATTTAATGAATGCTGGATATAGGTTAAACAACAGAAGACCAACTGTTACCCTGATTCCTAAGGATTCTATCCATATCTGTTTGCATGAGGAGGGCTATCTGACCTTATTTCCACCAAACAGCACAAAATCACTAAGCAAATGGAGTGCCTGTTCAGCCAATCTGAAGCTTCTCCAATAAACAAAATTATGGAGGCCTTAGTTCACCAAAAAAAAAAAAACCTCCCACTGGCTTAAGCTTATTTTGAGGGTTTTTACTGGAAGAATAGCTTCAGCTTATGATAAGCCGCAACATACTCTAACATGTCTTGTCCTAGCTTCAGCTTATACGTCCATAAGCTGAAACTAGGCCAAATGGGCCCTTAACTAATACAGCAAACTTGCATACCACAACAGAATGGATGGTTTTGCACTTTCCATGTGAAATGTAAGACAGAGAGCTATCATATTGGATTTGTCGTAATTCATGATTTCACAATCTCGGATAAGCGGATTACTAGTAAATATAATCAAGTATAGTGTTCAGTACACGAACAGTGAAAACGCCAATAAACCCTAGAAAAAAAATGTCCTAGCTCATCAAATTTATTACCATCAGCATTGACCAAATCGAATTCACCACTCACCGCATTGCAAGTACTAGAACAGAAACAAAAACCCTCAAGCATCTAGCTGACCCAATAAACCACGACAAACCCACTACGGTCTAATCAAATCTGCTAGTTCCTACATCGAAGCCAACCTCAACGCTAGAACTAGAAGCGCGTGGATGGAATACAAACTCCTGATCTCATAGCCGACCTACAGAACCCCACGGTTTGGTATGCAGGGGGGGGGGGGGGGTGCATAGGCGCGTACCTGCTCTGCTCGACGGCTTCGGCTTCGACCAGCACGTCCTCCTCATCCTCTTCATCGTCGCTGGAGGAGGAGGCGGAGGGATCGCCGGGGGGACGGGAGTCGGCGGCGGAGGCGAGCTCGAGCTCCGTGTCGAGGAGGGCGGCGAAGTCGTCGCTGCCGCTCGACGACGACGGGGACGGCGACGGCGACTCGGCGGCGAGGCTCATGAGCGAGGGCAAGGGGGTGGGGAGCTGGTTTGGTGGGTGGGTAGAAGGAAGGAACTCGGAGAGTCGGCGCTGCGATTTTGTTGGGGTGAGAAGAGGTTGAGCCTAAGCCTGGTCCAAATGGCTATAAGGCCAAATTGGCATACCCGATTAGCCCGTGTTAAACCTAAAGTAAGCTTGGTCCGGCACAAAACGGCTGGACCGGCCCAGCCCGTTATAAGGCTGACGTCTCTGCATACAGAAGTTGAAGGCGATCGTGGCGTGGGTGGGCGGCGGCGGGGCAAGCAACGGTGAGGCCGTGAGCGTAGTGCAATCGGAGTACATCCCGGTGCATCTACGGCAGACTCGTATCCTCCGAACGGCACTGTTTTGAACGCCGTCGACGCACTAGGTTTGCTCACACGAGAAACTGATACGGATACCATGTTCAAAGATTTTGGTTGATTGTGAGAAAAATTGAAACAGTAAAGGACACGTGTTGAGAAGCTACTCTGTTTAACTCTTACAAATAATTTATAAAAACTACTCTGTTCAAAAATTAGCTTCTAAAAGTAAGTTATTTAGAATAAGTCCTAAGAGACATTTATCGCAACGCATCACATGATCACTTTATCTTATCTTAGGATTGGTTGGTCCATCTTGCCAGGGGCAAAACTGGACCTCGGGCTGGGTAGGCTATAGCCCGAGGCTCAGCAATATTAGTAATACTACCCCCTCTAATATATCCTCAAAAAAATTAGCATTACAGCCCAGCCCGAGGCCCAGCAATGGTAGCCCACAACCTATACAACAATTCAGCCCACAGCGGCACAGCCCACAACAAAGCAAAGTTGGTAGACCTGCATAGAGACATCACAGACCAAACCCAAACCCTAATTCCCCAACCCGGCAATCCCCCAGCCCCAGCCGCCCATCGCCCCATCAGATCTGACTTCAGCATCCCTCTCCTGCGCGCGCCCCCACCGCTGGCCACCGCCTTGCCTGCGCGCGCCTCCACCGTTGGCCGCTCCGCCGCTCGTGGTCGTGGGGAGCACGGCGAGTCGGCGACCCCTCTCCTGCGTGGGGAGCACGGCGAGCGGCCGAGCACCACTGCGTCGCCAGGCGACTGAGGCGAGCGCCGAGCAGGGAGCCGCTGGGCGCGAGCGTTGAGCAGGGAGCCGCCGGCCGCGAGCGCAGCCCAGAGCAGGGAGGAGGAGGATGGCGAGCGCAGCCTGTAGCAGGGAGGAGGAGGCTGACAGGTGGGCCCTGGTCCATAGATCCGAGGAGAGGCTGAGGTTGCAAGGGGGTGGGGTGGCGCTGAGGTGGACCACCATGTGGCGTCCACGTCAGCCGAGTGTGCTGACATGGGCTGCTGGCCGGTAACCCAGCTCGGGGACGGGAGCTCGCCAACGCTACGACGGCTGGCGGTCGGCGGCGAGGGGCGTAGGAGGGAGAGGAGCACACGGGGAATCCGGGGAGGGTGTGGGCTTTACCGAGGGAGGCCAGAGATGGGCCGACATCGAGCGAGGCGGCGGCGTCGCTCGGGCGTTGGCAGGGATGGCGTTCCGGTGGTGAAGGAGCTCGGCCGAGGGGTGGCCGAGGTGCGTACGGGCGAGGTGAAGCAGAAGGGGGGACAACAGGGCTCGAGGGCGACCGAGGTGACTGTGATTGCTCGCCGGAGTTGGCAACGGCGCTCGGAGAGAGAAGGCACGGCGCGGGGGCGATGGGGAGCTCAGGGGGGTAGAGGGGTGCGGAGGGAGGTGGAGCGAGGAGGGCCGAAGCCGGGGAGGGGGTTTTATAGTGGGGGGCGGAGGCAGTGCTGGCAAGCTAACGGCTTGCGAAAATGGCAGCGGTAGTGGCCGTTGCGGGTGAGGGGGTGCAGGAAGTGGGAGAGAAGTGGAGAGGTGGGTGCGGAGCGTGCGGCGCACGAAGGAGGGAGGGCAGGAGAGAGGGGAAGAGGCCGGGAAGGGAGGGGATGGCACAACAACTCGGTGGCGGCGGCGCTCGCACGGGGAAGAAGGAGGGCGCGAGGAGGAAGACGACGGCCCGATAGGCGGGCCCCGCGCGCAGTGTGAGAGAGAGGGAGGGAGGCGCTGTCGGGTGGGGACGGGGTGTCGGGGAAGTGGGAAGGGAGAGTGTCAGACCCAGATTTTTCAATCCAGAATCCCCTGTGAAAACATCGCACTATTCCCTAGATCAGTAGATAGTGCTCACAGGTACATTGCTGCATCATTTCATACATCGCATGAAACACAAAAATTCATAATAATATTACATAACTGGGTTTGAATTACGCTGCATCGGACAACTGTTTTACATAAGGGCCGAATAGGCCAAATGTTTACATTACAAAAGAACAGTAGCGGAAGCATAAACAAAGTAAGACCATAATCCACAGGCAAGCGACTGGGGGTCAATGTGTGCCATATGAATATTACCTAGACCTAGGCAATATTTATAGGCATACAACTCCATAGTCTAATTGCCTAGGACCCCAAAATCGCAGAAGTCGTCCTAGTTCCCATCATTGTTTCCTCCATCCGCGATAGAGGTATCTTCATATGAATAATGGTCCTGGTTCTCGGTTTCTGTTTTTAGTAAGGTGAGGGTGAGCACAATCCACCGTGCTCCGCGAGCCAATACATAGGATGCAGTAAATAATATGCATGGCTTATCAAGGAAAGGCTCGGATTATTTTATTTGCTAGAAATTGCTTTTAAATATATTACTTAGAAACTTCCCTATGACCTAGCAGTTTGAACTAAAGCATAATATGTGTGAAAGAATGCTTTACTAATAGTGATCCAGATACCATCCACCATTACATAGTCTCTGCACCATATGCTAGACTTTTAGCATTATAGCCGCTTACATTATCACTGGGGCGACACCTAGGGCAACACCAATCAGGACTTTCCACTGCCCTCCTCTTTTCCTATTCCACCCATGAAGGTATTTGAAATAGAACTATAGCTAGTTATGTTCCCATGTTTGCTCGTGACCGTGGGCACGGCTATTCGAATTGTTTAACTCTGCAGAGTTAAACACTTTACCCACAAGAGACAGTCCACTCGTCGCCCCACACGATTCCTTAGTTGTGCGGTTGAGTAAACCATCACAGTAACTATTCAAAGTACCTTGCCCCTTCCATCATCTCACCCATATGGGCTTATCCCGCTTGTGGCAGGTCCCATAAGTTGTGCGGGATGTTCTTCCCCTAGTCGGCTAGCAGCTGGCTACCCATGCTGCTAGCCACCGTGGAAAACTTCACCCTCTGCGAGTGTCCCATTCAAGCCATCACGTAGATAGCCGCTTGCATTACCTCACCTTCAGCCGCTTGCACTACCTCACCTTCTCCACCGATGACGATGACTTTCAGGGTCCGATAAATCTACTAAGGTAAGTTGTAATTTACAGACTTATGGTCGTACTTGTTTTACACAGAAGGTCATGACAAGATTCAGTTTTTAGGGTTATTTGGGTGGTTCTACCACTAACCACACTCTCGTGCACCGCTGCACCATACCCCCGAGACATCCGCCCAGACAGATAAGCAATTTTGAGGTTTTTGGGCGCATAAAATAATCGTATCAAAATATACCAGTCATGTTCACCATGACTTCCCAAACCAGTTTCTCATGATTAAAAGTGATGCTTTGGGCATTTTGATGCCCTGAGTATCTAAGCAGTACTAAGCATGGTGTATAACTATGGACTTATTTTTGAAAAATTACCATTATAACTTTGCTAGGGTGACAAAGCTCACATATTCAAATATTCCAAAGAGGTGTAATATTAATCAAGTTAAACAATGGGCATATAACTAAAATCTTAAATCAAACATATATTTGCATATAAAATAACAGCATGCAATTTGATAATTTAAACGAAAGTAATTTGTAAAAAATATAAATTCAACATGATCAATGTATTGACTCGCCTTGGTCACAGTGAACTTGGTCTTGATCGTCTAGAGCTGCTTCAGCCTCAGCTTCCTCCTCTTGAGCCTCGTATGCTATTTTTACGTGCGCGAAAAATTCGGATAAAAATAAGCAAACCAAATAAACCCTCTTAAGAAAATTCAAATGAACTCAAAAATTCATGATTTTAGTTCCATTGGTTAGATTTTGATTTTAGATGAATTTACAAATTTGTTTCACTCAATTCGGAGTTAAAATGAATTAGTTACAACTATTTAAAGTTCTCTGTTTAGATAAATTCGAGAAAAAACTAAAAATCTGATAGGCGGGACCCTCAGCAAATTGTCGGCACTGGCGACAACGTGGTCGGTAACGAACGCATGGTCGTAAACGGCTGCGTGGTTGTAAGTTCGACCGCGTGGTCGTAAACGACTGCGTGGTCGATAGTTCGACCAGGTGGTTGTAAACGACTACGTGGTCGTTACTTCGACCGCGTGGTCGTAAATGACTGCGTGGTCGATAGTTCAACCGCGTGGTCGTAATCGACTGCGTGGTCAGTAGTTCGACCGCAGGGTCGTAGCTCGGCTGTGAGTGGTCGTAAATGAGTTTGAGCGGTTATAAATGACACATAGTGGTCGTAAAGGACACAGAGCTGTCGTAAACAACTTTGAGGGGTCGTAAACACTTTGAGTGGTCATAAACGACACGGAGTGGTCGTAAACGACTTTGAGCGGTCGTAAACGACTGTGAGTGGTCACAAAATGACTTTGTTCACGGCCAGATACTCGTAGACGTGGTCATAAGGAGTTACGACCACGTTGTGAAGGAGTGACGTGGTCGGAGAATGCTTCGACCACGTTGTGAAGGGGTGAACGTGGTCGAAAGGTGCTTCGACCACGTTGTGAGTGGTCAGAAGGGGCTTTAACCACGTTGTGAGTGGTTGGAGGGTGGTCAGAAGGGGCTTTGACCACGTGAACAGTGATTGGTAGAAGCACTGTGTGGTCGTAAGGAGGTATGACTATGAAAATTAAACGTGGTCGAGTGTCCGACCACATGGTCGTAAATGATGGTGTGGTCGTGAGTTTGACCACGTGGTCAGGAACGACCGCGTGGTCATGACTTCGACCGCATGGTCGTGGCTTTGACTGCGTGGTCATAAATGACCATTCACGACCATGTCTCTTTTACGACCACGGACTCTTCAACCATGGCTACTACAGTAGCTCTTCGACCACTGCTAGGCCTCACGACTTCTACCGTGGTCACTATTTCGACCACAGCAGCTGTGGCTTCGACCACGTGGGGGTGGCGGCCAGGCGGCGGAACAGAGGACATCGGCTACGACGATTCATAGCACCAGGGTTCAATTAATCAAGAGGGGAGCATCAAGGTGGGTTGGGAGCTTACCTCAGCGGCCAGTACGGCTCGGGAGTGGTGGTGGGGAGCTGGCAGCGTGCGACGGCGGTGGTCGAAGGTGACGCACGGTGTGGGTGCAATTCAGGCGACGGAAGGGCCGGCCGGGGGTGGGGACGGCGTCGTGATGCTCTAGGGTGCCTCGGTGGAAGGGAATCGAACTCTGGCGGCATCAATCGGCGGTCTGCTTCCTTGGCCGGACTTGGGGAAGAAGAGACCGCCAGCAAGCTAGGTGCACGGGGAGGCTGATTACTCAAGGTTGGAGGGGAAGTGGGGCAATGCGGTGCTATCAGAAGCCCGGGCGAGGCTTTATAGCCGCGGAAAAGCGGTGGTGGCAGGGGTAGCAGTTGGGCGGTCGAAGCAAGGGCGTGGCGATGGAGTGGCTACAGCACCCTAGACTCAACTTCGGATCAGGGCATGGGTGCGCAGGGCATGGGAATGGAGATGGGATGGCGCGGGACGTGGCTCAATCTGGGCCATCCACGCATCGGCCGGAGGGAAGGAGGGGGTTTAAAATTTTATTTTTTAGATTTTGGATTTTCAGAAAACACTAGAAAAGCAATTAAAGCTCAGAAAAAATGAAATAAATTCCAAACATTTCAAAAAAATTCACAAAAGTTCCTGGAGATATTTTGGACTTAGATAAAATATATCCAACTTAAGTTAGTATTTAATTTTCATACTTTAAATTCTTTTTAACTTCAAAATAGATTTTAAACTCTAGAAAAACTCAGAAAACCCAAATAAATCCAAATAATTAATTTTAATTAGGATTTTTACAGAAAATCAAAATATCATTTTATTTAATAACATTTTTAGGTTTTACTTAAATTACTTTTCAAATCTAGCCTTTTTAAAATAGAAATTCAGGGCAAAATTAAAATTAAAATTTAGGCACAAAACACATTTTTTATTTTAAACCAAATTAATTTAATAATAATTTTTTTCTCACTCAAAATTTTGAAATAAACAGTTGGGCTATTACACAAACCATACTGATAAAGTCAACCATGGAGGTAGAACTCGCAGCATTAGACACAACCACTGTTGAGGCAGAATGGCTGCGAGAACTCTTGATGGATTTACTTGTGGTTGAAAAACCAATTCCAGCTATCCTTATGTATTGTAATAACCAAACCGTTATCATCAAGGTGACAAAGCGCAAAGGATAATATAAAATCCTTAAGATATGTGAAAAGGCATTTGAAGTCTGTCAGAAAAATTGAGGAACTCCAAAGTGATAGCTATGGATTATATCCAAACAGTTAAAAATTTAGCAGATCCCTTTACAAAGGGACTAGCATGGAATGTGATTGAAATTGCATCAAAAGAGATGGAAATGATACCCACGGGAGTTACACACAGTGGTAACCCAAACCTATGTGATCGGAGATCTTGTGAAATAGGCCTTAGGTAAAACAAACTGTTTGGGTAACAATAGAGTACATTCTTACTTTATATCTCACTCCGTTGGAGATGCAGTACTCTAATTACTGTAAGGCAGGATGACTTTGTCTTAATGTGTTTTGAGGCTTGACAACAAATACCATCTTACAAGGTATTCATGTAAGAAACACACCTATATGAGCCTAACTGTTGGTTGCAGTCCATGAGATGTGGGTGATCTCTAAAAAGCTCATGAAAAGACACATGAGAATGACCTATATGCTCCACCCGAGGAGTATTCAATCGATGGCCAAGTATCAACAAAGGCCTTGGGTGAAACTTGTCTGCACAAAATTGTCAATTCAAGGCTTAGTCCATTGTGTAGTTGTGAGCAAGTGTAGCTTGAGGTTCTAGGTGGATGTTTAACCTTAACCTGTCTCCACCGAAAAACTTGTATATTAACAACAATTCGTAATTATGGGCAATTTCGTAGTGCTTTTGAGATCTGGTAGGGGATTGTTAAAGTTTTTGGGCTTGACCCAAAAGCTCACTCATGCATAATGGAATGTGAGAAGTTCAGTACCATATTGCTAGTCTAGGTGGGAGAAGACCAATATATATAGTAGAGTTGGTCTTACATAGTTGAAGCAAGCAAAAGAAGATCACACACATGCTCGCGCTTGTTTGCCTCGCCAAGCCATGGAGTGGCAGCTTTTTTTGCACTTCAAAACAATGCATACAATTTAGAAATTGAAAGTTTGAATTATATTATTTAAATTGGCTTTCATGGCACGTATTAACCGCGATTAAAACCATGTAGTGACAATAATGATGGTAATTTCTTCTGATGAGGTGGACTCTATAAAGGAGATCTCTCCTCTCAGAATTGGATTAACCTTCCTTCCCATTTCCTCTGTGATGTGCAGACCCGGCTTCTCCATCCCTTCTTCGGCATGCACCAACGTGGGAAGAGCAGTGTCTTCAAAGCCGGCGTCTCTCACGATCCTGCATGGGTTGGGATGAATCAGGTTTTTAGAAAGTGTTCGCGCGGCTGCTCACGACTTACGATCACAATTGTTACTCGACTTACGAGCACGTATGCTACAGTACTCTTATGAGTACGATCTCCGACCTCTTCGGTACTCGAACGCTTCGACCGCTACGGTACTTGGATCAGACTCTACCGCGAACTACGTTGGAGCGATTCTCTGGAAGCTGTAAGAATATCATTTGATTTGGTTAGGCATTGTTTCCTAGATATCTGTCCTGCGATGATGTTGATGCCTACTTCTGTTAGTAGCACTCTTGATCTAGACTTTGTCTTGTTAATGCATATATGAGGTAGATTTATTTTAGTATATAATCATGTTACTATGTATAGTCACAAATATGTCTAGTACATATGCTGCTGATTCAATTATTGTTTTAGGAATTATAATAATCACAAAAGTACATATATTGCTAGCATTTTCAACCTCCAAGTCTTACTCTTTCTAATGACCGATGGATGTCGGTGCTAAGGGCATATCTAGGGTCCGGCCGATGGTAGTGGGTGCTCCCACCCTGGCCGTCCTCCTGTTAGGTCCATCTCCGCGGCCGATGTACCACCACCTCTCGCGCAGCTCCAGGATTTGGGTCGGATAGGCTCTCATGGAAGGGGGAGAAGGGAGCACCGGTCCTGTCCAGACTAGGGCTAACAAGGCGCACAAAACGTGCCGGTGGCACAAGTGCCCCCTCCCGACCCACCGCGGGTCAAAGCACAGGCACGCGCGGTGCAGACGCCCAAATCCCGCCGCCATGTATTGCGCGCGCCGTCCACGACCAGTCTCCACACCACACAACGCACGGTTTCCGCACTCCGCACCGAAGCGCGAAGCAGCAGCCGTGCGCGAGTCTCGCAGGCCGACGCGATCCCGCCCCACCACAAGCCAGCAAGGCCCGACACGATGTTCCTCTCCTCCCAGGAAACGGACGCTGTGGAGTTGACCTGAGAACAAACTGCCTAGTACTGTACTAGGATTTTCTGCTTGTCCTTTCCTTTGTTCTGCTTTAATTTCGGCTTGACATGAGGCGTTTATTGCACGTGCATCACCTTGCCAATTGCTTGTTCGTCGTCGGCTTGTCACCGGCGTGCCTCTGCTGTTGCTCGTTGGTGGTGCTTGCGCAAAGCCAATCACAAAGGTCTTTTCTATACCGAGAGTTTTAAACATTCTTGGACGGTACCTGTACCTCCCCTCTAAATTATCTTTACACTCTTGGTACCTGCACCCCTTAATCTATTAGTACCTCTGGATACCTCTTGGTGCTAGCTCAATGGATGACTTAGTACCTCTTAAAGATGGTGAAAAATCTCATATACACTATTTTGCTATAGACATATATATGTGGTACTATTTCTGTTAGATCATATGGTGACAACTCCACGAGAGTGATGAATATTTGACATTGCTTATGCTTTGATTATGTTAATTGAGTTTGATTTTTTGTGAGAATTTACAGTGTAACCTGTGCTATCTGTAGCACCAGTTAGACTGGCCTGGAATGGTGGTCAAACTGGCCTAGAATGGTGGTTTGACCGCAAAGGGGTTGCGGTTGGACCGACATTGCCAATAGTCTGACCGGTGGGTCCTAGTGGTCTGATTAGCCTGCTACCTACGGTCAAACCAGCCCCCTATCAAGTTGTTATGTGTTTTGTGGTTTTGGTTGTGAGTCATGGCGGTATTCATACATGGTTAGTCATGGTGTCTCCATGTAGTATTAGTCATGGCGTAGGTTCATACATATGTTTTGCTAATTGAGAGTCAAGTGTATGCTATTTATCGGACCTGTATTTTTGCAATCCAAAATCCTCTGTGATTCCACCACACTATTCCCTAGATTAGTAGATAGTGCTCATAGGTATATTGCTAAATCATTACATATATCGTATGAATCATACCATACATTAATATTACACATCAGAGTTTAAATATACCACATCTGGTGACTGTTTACATAAGAGCCGATCAGGCCAATTACTTACAATACAAAAGTGGAAGCAGAAGTAGTAATCCAAAAGGTAGAACCCTAAGAATCCACAAGCAAGTGACTGGGATAAAAATGTGAACTACAGATATTATCCTAGATAGGAAATATATGTACACACAATCTCCATCAAAATCTGCTTAACTAGGAAGACTTTTTAAATCCATCCTAATTTCCTTCATCTTCTCATCCATCAAGGCCAGGGCGTCGTCATAAGCACAATGATCTTGCTCTCCTGTTCCTGAATTTGTTGAGTGAGCGAGTGTGAGAACAAACTACTGTGTTCCACGAGCCAATACATAGAATGTACTTATTTAGATGCATAGTTTATCAAAGGATGGTTCAGATTATTTTATTTGCTAAGATCCCAATTTAAAATTATCATAAGTACAAAGCCCTATGCCTTAGCAATTTTAACCAAATCATGTTATTAAACATATTTCAAAATGTGCAATAATATTAACGGTGCAAGTTTCATCCACCTGTTACATGGTTCTATTCACCAATGTTAGTTTTTGACTACTGGGCTCCATCCACCATTATATAATCATTGGGTTTCATCCACCTAGGACAATTCAAATTCAGGGTTCCATGTACCTAACAAGTTTTCATTCCCACCCACAATATTTTAGAAATATAACTATATCTAGTAAGTTTCCATACCCACCCATAATCGTAGACATGGCTATTCAAACAGTTTTTACTCTACAGAGGTCGTACGCTTTACTCACAAAAGTCAACAAACTTGTTATATTCCACATATTTCCTTTGACATGCAGATTAAGAAGGTCACTATAAGGCTTTTATAATGCATCTAGTGAAGGTTACACCTGCTAAGGTTTCATCTTAGTGGGGTTTTATCTATCCTCACCAAGACTCCATCTTGTGCCACATGGCAACTTCTATCTAGCGACATGACCCGTGTCCACGACAACTTAAATCCGGTGACACGACTCGTGATTCACACCAATGGTGCTCCCATCATTGGTGATGCAAATTATTCGACCAAGTTGCACCCATTATAGACTTATGGTTGAACTATTTTACATTAGGAGGTCATCATAAGATTCAATCTTTAGAGTTATCTGGGCAGTTCTACCACAAACCAACCATACTCGTGCTCTATCTGTACCAACCACTCTTACCATCCACCCAAATATGTAAATCATATTTTAGGGTTTTTGGGGGAACATAAATTAATTTATCTCAACATATCAGCCATTTCCCACCAATGGCTGCCCAAAACCAGTTTCATGTTTATGAATTGATGTCAGGGCAATTTGATGCCCCCGAGTATCTAAGCAGGTCTAAGCATGGTGTTTAGATACTGTGCATACCTAATATGTTTATTAGTAATTTCTAGGGCGACAACGAATAAGAGTGCAACTATTTCAAGGATGGAATAATAATAATAATAATAATAATAATAATAATAATAATAATAATAATAATAACAACATGTCATCATTAGTCCATGTAACTAAATTATTAAGACAAACATAGTTTGCATAATAATTAACAGTAAGCGATTTTGGTAATTTCAACAAAAATAATTTGCTAAGAAGTACGTTCAACATGATTAAAGTATTGACTCGCTTTACTCACAAGCAGTTTGATCTTGCGGGTCTTGGCTTGCTTCGGCTTCTTCTTCCTTTTGGGCTTTGTAAGCTATCAATGCGTGAAAATTTAGATAAAATACCCACAAATTGAAATTAAATTTAAATAAACTTTAAAATTCATGATTTTTTGTTTCATTGGATAGATCTTGATTTTAGATGAATTTAGAAACAAATTTTACTTAATTGGACTTACGATGAGTGAGAACGAGCCATTTGAAGTTTGAAATTAAATTGAATTCTAAAAATTGAAAAGGGAGAGAGAAAATGTCTCTCTGATAGGTGGGACCCTTTAGGGTTTTATTTTATTTTTTATTTTATTTTTTTTGTTGGAAATAGCTACCATGTATGACAAGGGGGTCCAGTGATTTAATTCCTTTTTAGATTTAATCCATAATTGAAAAGGGCTACTGTGGCTAATAGGGGGCCATGTATTGTTTAGTACAGTAAACTGGACCCACATGTCAGTGACTCACGATCTTTTTTCTGATTTTAAAAGAGTTTTTAATGGGTTGGGCCCATATGTCATAGACTTATCACTTAATCTAAATAAGGGGCTATCTGTCAATGGATATTTAAACATTTAAATTATGTCAGTAACTTAATCTAATCACTAATTTAAATTAACAACATGCTAAAGTACTATCTTCCTCTCGTCGATGAGTGTGGTGCTCATCACAAATGAGGGAGGCTCTGACGCTGGGTGAGCATGGCCAAAAAGGGCTCTGCACTGCCATGCACACCTACAGGTGAAGTCTCACAGCTCGATTTGGCTGGTGCGGTGGTTGGCAGTGAGCCTTAGCAATGGAGGAATAGGGCGCATGGCAATAGGGTGATCTACAGCATCTCCAATCGATTCATTGCACAAGAAGCATCTATGGGCTAAGGTATAGCTACCTGAGAGGTCGGCCGAGCCTAGCAAAGTTCGAGGAAGCTTGTTGCTATGAACCCACGGTGGCACTAGATGGAGCATGGCACCGAACAACTACAGTGATCTTCTCTTCAATTGGTAGGTGGGAAGGAGGTTAGGGGGTTCTGGGGATGCTTTCTGCCAAAGGAATCGGGCTATAGCTTACTGAAATAGCACGTGCGGTAGCGGCTGGAGTTGGGGATGCAGACTAGCTCCGACAAGCTATGGTGCAGGAGTGGTCGATTCCATGGTGGGGAAGGTTCAGTGGGGTGTAGTGATGCTGGCTGGGGCTTGCTCAGGCTTTTATAGGTGGCGAGGAGTCATGGCGATGTGGGTGAGGTTTGGCGGTGGCAGTGAGCAAACGCGTCAATGTTAATTCACCAGCGTCATCTTGAGCATGGCTATAGGGGGATGGAAAGGACTCTGTGCAGGCGATGAGGTGGGCTAACAAAGGCATGGCAGCGCAATTGAAGGGGCTCCTCTCTTAGGCGGTCTTCAGTGCCATGGTCGCCGCGATGCGACGGCGAAGCAGGGATGACCCAATACAACAAAGGATGTCATTATGCGAGTAAATGCACAGGGTGACGAGGTGTACCATGGTGTGAACACGGGTGAGGAAGAGCAGCGTGATCCCCAGACAAAAGTTGTGGTGGCTTAGACTTGGCACGATGTGGCTGATGTGGTGGTGCACAACGCAAAGCACGGGAGAGGCGAGGCTGGCATAGGCGGCTACTGTGGGAGGTCGATGAGGTTGAGGTGAGTTTGGTGTGCACGCTGGTGGGGCTTGGACATGAACAGAATGGAGCAATGTGATGGACGTGACTCGAGTGGTATGGCGCGGACATGACTGACGCACGAGCTGAGTGCGCTATGCGCAAGCTGGCTTGGCTGGGCCAGGCCAGAGGCAAGGAAAAAGGGCAAAAGGGCCAAGCCTATGGGCTGGTGGGCCAGAAGACTAAATGGACCAAGCCCAACACTACATCTCCATTTTTCAAATTTTATTTTGAATTCCTTAATTTGTATTTGGATTCTAAATTTGGGCTTTTGGTTTATGACATGGCCAATTTAGTTTAGGGTTAAAGCCTCACTTCATTTTAATTCATAGAATTTCCTAAATACCAGCTTAGGGTCTTTAAATGGCAATTACTTTTTGAAACTATAAATATTAAAATGAACTTACATACAAATTTTAATTTATAAATAATTCTCAGTTTGGGGTTTTATTGGATCTTAATCATAACTTTCCCTATTTTTCTCATTAGCTTGACTAAGGTTTTTAGTTCATTTTTTTTGTAATTTAGGCCCATGATTTACTTTTGGTTTGCCATTGCTTTGCATTTGACTTTTCAGTCTTATGATTGCCATTTTGTTTAGCAGGATTTTCTTATGTAAATTCTCCTGCCCTAATTGTTGGATCATTTTTTCGTATTCATATTATAATTTAAATTAAAGTTTCATTATTGGCATCCTTTCTTCCCATGTTTATTGTCATGAAGTTTTATTTATTTGGACCCTCAATAAAAAACCAGCAAAGATCCAACAAAGTCCAAATGCAAATAGGATGCAAATCAAATGTTTTAGAAATTACACATTTTCAGCGTCTTGATTTTCAGGATGTTACACCATTTGTGTTTGGATTGATTGCTTTGTCTTTGATGTACAAGTGCTTTGATGATGGATTATAGCCAGCAGCAAGACTAAGGCTTGATGGTCATGGAGTGTCATGTAAGTTCGGGTGGAGCATCATCTCAAGCTAGAAGCACGGGAGAAAGACAAGGATCATGAGGAGACAATGCATGCGTGTGGTGTGCCAATTGGTCTTGTGCGTTTCAAGTGGTGACGGTTCTTAGAGTAGATGTGCGATCTTAGCAACAAGGATTGAGCATCACAAACTATGGTGTGATCTTGGCGTGCCATGGGACTTGGGCGTTTCAACTAGTAATGATCTCAGCGAAAGTGTACGATTTTGGTGACAAGTCATGGGCATCACATCATCATGAAGACTAATAGGTGGTAATTGAGGAAATTATCCAAAATAGGGTGGAGTGACAGATTGCAAAATCATGGTTCTGGCCTAAGAAATTTAGGTCATGTTTTTTATGGATGGAATGGCTTATCGGGCTATTAGAGCCTTTGGAAAGTCATGTTTTGAAAACGTGCAAGTGTGTGTAATACAAAACCAGTTTGCGCATGGGTTATCGGGTTTTCCCATATATAAGTGGTGTGATCTACTAAGAAGTTGTTGGTTATTGGGGTAAAGTGAATTTTTTTGGATTTCACTTTTCTTGATTGTTCCTGGTGTCAAGGAAGTGTAAGAGGTGGACATGTCTCTTGGAGATCAGATCCCATCCATCTAGACACCTTCTAGGGGAAGTTCTTGAGAATGTCTAGTTTTCCTCAAGAGGGAGGTGATTTTGAGGTTTTACTCTTATGGGTGTTTTGGGTTAAATTTGTGCTATGATTTAGATTGCTATGATAGGTGAGAAGCCATCTAAGGTCACAAGTAAGAGTAGATCAAGATTTCTCTCTTTTGTCCGGTTTTAGTGCAATCTTTCTTCAAATGGTAAAAGGTCTAAACTTTGGCAATAATTTTCTCGATCATAGATTGGAATAGGTTTGTGCCATCCTATAGAAGGTGCATGCCAAGATTCAAGTCATTTGGATCTACAGATAAAAAGTTACATGTATTCTTTGTTTTGAAATAATGCAGATTTTACTGTTCACCGTTCTGACCGAACATCGGTAAAGGTCTAACCAAAATTTGCTAGAGTTCTGACCAAAAATTGCTAGAGGCTAGACTGGTAGCATAGTGAATTTATGAAATTTTGCCTTCTTTGATTCGTTGCTTTGCTGTACTTAAGTGTTTTGTGTTTTCGCTGCATATTGTAGTTGATATTTGGGGGAAGATTTTGAAGAGTCATGAACCCCCTCTGACTCAACATACTCAATGCTACAAGTGGTATTAGAGCGAGGTTGCTCTTTGTTTGATCTTAATCGATCTTGAGCAATGGCATTGGAGAGGTATCATAACAAGTCTCTTGTCTTTGATAGGACCGACTATCCTCATTGGAAGACAAGGATGGCGATGTACATTGAGGCTCAAGGCTTAGCCATTTGGAACAAAGTGAGAACCCCCTTTATTGTTCTTGTCGATGACATGGTCCTTAATGCTATTGAGTTAGCTAAGGTTGAGGCAAATACTAAGGCACATAATTTTCTGATGAAAGTTAGCTAAGGTTGAGGCAAATACTAAGGCACATAATTTTCTGATCAAAGGGCTAGAAAGATCTAAGTTCTCATGGTCCATATAAAAAACAATTATTCATTGTGACCAATATCATAGCAAGATAAAGCACAAAAGGACAAATATGAATAAATGCAATATCTCTTGAAATCAAAAGATCAATTAAGACTCAAAAACCCACTAGAGGTCTATTTTTAAGAGAAAGAAGGAACATGACCACAGTGGCAAGATGTGAAATAGTGCTAAGATTTAGAGAGAGCAAGTTTTCACAAAAAAAAAACCAATCCACACCTAAAACTCTTCAAAAAGCTAAATCTTGCTCATGATCCAAATAAAAGAATAAGTATTTATCTTGACCATTATCATAGCAAGATAAATCACCAAAAGAGCAAACAAAAATAAATGCAATGCAAAAGATCAATTATGACCCAACATGCATTTTTCTCACATAAAAGCTCATTTTGCTCTTTTGCATCCTTACAAAGCTCACCTTCCTCATTTTCACCTTTTAAGCATTCTTTCCTTTTTAAGTTCATTCTCATCAATTTCACCCTATTAGACCAATACCAAATTTTGCCTTAAACATTATCCCTCTTTTGGCAAAATAATCATCAAATGTCAGGGAAGAAATGTGAGTTGACAAATATCCATTCTTCCCCTAAAATGATGCGTGATACCACTAGTAAACAACAAGGGAGCAAAAAAGAGCATGCATGATGAATAAAAATGCATAACCTAAAGGTGCTTTGAAAATTATCCATAGTGAGGTCAAAGGTAAAAGATACCACTTGAAGCCATAAAATGCATACAAAACTATCTAGATCATGAAAATACATGTATAATTAATATAGGCAAAATAGCACAGTTAAGAGCATTTAATTTGATTTTAAATTAAGCAAGGCTTCAAAACTGATAAGTTCAACTAAAGGTATGCATGTATGAAATAAACCATGTCTAGAAGACTAAATAGAATCAAGAAGCTCAAATTGAATCACTTAAAATGCTAGAAGTTCAATTTTAGTCAATTATGCTCAAGTACTAGATGAAATCCATTTTTGAAATTTTGGAAATCATTTTGGCCTTATCTTGGCAAAGCAAGTCTTGCACTAGGAGTCATCCACAACTGCCTCTTAAGTTTTAGCCATTTATTACATTTTTATGATTTATCTCAGTTAAGTAAGTTCTAGACTAAGAGCTATCTACAACTACTCCTGGGGTTCAACCAATTTGAGTTATTTTTATTTTCTTTAATTTTAAGCCATTATCGACTATCTTAAGCATTACACTTAAAAGAATAGTTTTGGTCATATAAAACTCCCCCCGAGTTCATGTCAAGAGAATGACAAGTAGTCTCATAAAGAAGAATTGCTAAGATTCAAGTTTTTTTTGCACAAAAGAGATTATTTCATCAAGTTATACACTGGTTCAATTAGCAAGACATGACTTTCAAAGAACTAGCAAAGCACTAGATAAAAGTTCATTAAAAGATTCAAGATTCAATAGAGTACTTTTGACATTACAATGTCATAAAATGATCACTAGAGAGAAAACTAGTCAAAGAATCCATCCTTGCAAACTGAAAAGATACCAATTACAGAAATTGATACCACTTGTGAAATTAAGTTTAGGTTGAGAAGTTAAGCTAGTATGGCAAAATTTTAATCATGCATATACAAGCATGATAAAGCTAGCTAAATAGGCATAACATAGCAATGAGCAATATCAAATCAAGGATACATCACAAATGAGTAATAGTCAAAACACATATCTAAAATGCATAAATTACAATACAATACCATGTATGCATGATGCAAAAAGGAAGCAAGAACTAAAACTCCCCTATCTTTAAGAACCATTTGAAAAAGAAAAATAAGGGCTAAAACCAAGAAAAAGAATGGAAAACTTCTCCACTACATGGTCTCTAGCCCAAGGGACATACACCGCTAAGGAGCGAATCTACCACGCTAGCTACTCCACTTCTACAAGCTAGTGAAAGAATTAAGATCAACCTAGACATGGCAAGAGATCCTAGAGAATCTAGTAGAAAAGAGAAGTACTTAAGAAAGACACAAGACAAAAGGTGTGACTCACAACACCTTGAAGACTTAAAAATTCTAACACTCCCAAATGTTATGCAATACTAAATATGAAAGCAGAGAGTTAACAAAAGCTCAAGCAAGAACCTGCATTAGATCGCTTGGCCAAGTGATCTAGTCAATGTAGTCAAAATTGAGTAAGATGCATCCTAAAAAGTGAAATCCCTATCTGGATGCTCAAAGTGAGGTAGGAGACCCAAAGAAGGCGACATGATCCACATGATCCCCTCTAGATAGTAAAAAGCCTACAATAAAGAGATAAAAGAAGTACACGTCTTAGTATTGGGATTGCTAATATAAGAACGAGGTATCCACTATTGAGACACATGACCGGCAAGAAAAACTCTAAAATGTGGGTTAGCATGATATGCAATAGGATGAGACCTAGAGCTACCAAAACCCCTCTTAAAAACCATTTCGTGCACCTAAAATAGAACTTTATAATGTGGACATTTTTCTCATAAAAGGTGTAATAGTATTTAACCTTTTGAGGTAGAAGCACCTACATTGATACAAGGGAATTGGGCAAATCCTATAGACTTGAACACTATTTTAGCAGGCTTAGGAGGGGCAACCCCTATCTTTGCACTCTCAACTACTCGCAGTACCATAGGAGGATGACTCTTGAAATACTCATAGTGGTTGAACACTAAACCTCTAGTAGCTTTGCTAATCTTGGACTGTTGTAGAACCGTGTTTAGGTTTTTCCCACTAGAGAACTTTTCAAGAGTTTTCTGCAAATAATCATTCTCCTTAACTAGAGTGGCATAAGACTAACAGGTTTGGCTCTTAATAGCTCTAGCATATCTCTCTATATGCACAACCACCTCGAGCTTCAAAGCCTCAAAAGAAACATAAGACTTATTCTTAATTATATGCAACTGCTCATCAAATTTAACTCTAAATGCTTCATTCATATCATCCAAATTATTTCCAATTTTAGCACAAAATACACAGGCTATTAGAGTAATGGAATTAACATTTGAAGTATGACTAGGAGCAATAGATTCTTTATCACATTTGTCTTCTAACATCTTACTGAGAAGTTCATTGTTAGAATTGAGCTTAGGACAAGTATCACAAGGTTCAGATCTAGCAAGTTTAAACTTGTTAATTCTTTTAATTTTTCTTCCTTAAACTCACAATGAGCATAAGAATATTCAGAACTGAATTGGAGCATTTTTTTTGTTTGCATGGCAAGTTTTTTTCCAATTCATCACAGTTCAAGCATGGCAACGCATTAGCTCTAGAAATGTCCCCAGTTCCTAAGCAACTAGAACATTGACTAGCCTTAATATCAACAATTTCAGCTCTAGCATTTTCTAGTTGTCCTAGCAAATATGACTTGGAAGATCTCAGTTTATCAATTATGGCATGCAAAGTAAGACAAGTATCACAATTATCAAGATCAAAAAATAGTAGTTCTAAGCCTATCCATTTACAAGACTAGGAGCTCATTTTTAGTTTTAAACTTATCATTTCTTTTCACTAATCGTTCTAAGTAAACATCCCTAGCGGCTATGAGGCATGAGAGAGTCAAAGGAATCTACCTCATCAACATCCTCGATGTAGAGATGATCTGTGTCATATGTGTTGTGGGAGTCAACATCCGTAGCGGCTATGAGGCACAACCTGGTGAATCCAATGGACTTCTTTTCCTTCTTTTGCTCCCCCTCATAGCTTAAAGTTGTAGTAGCAAAATCGCTTATGTCTCGACCATTGAGGGCTATGAGCAGCGACATGGTCACCTCCCTGATTGCGTCATGGTCTTCGAAAGGTCAATGATGCTTTTTGTTGTAATCCTTCTTGTGGTCCTTCTTGTACTTCTCCTTATAGTCCTTCCTCCCATAATTATCGCCATCCATGTTCACAAAGTTAGAACGAGCACAAAAATGTCCCATCTCACCACACTCAGAGCAAACAATTGGACCACCTCTTCTACTCTATCTTGCTTTGTGGTAGGCATAGGTGAATCAACTAGTGATAAGGGCTAGATCATCTATAGGAAGGCTCTCAAGTTGCTTATCACTTATGGCTTGAAAACAAGGCAATAAAAAGCTAGAAGAAGTATTCTCATAAGAAAGTGACGTTCTTGACAAGATCAGACACAAGATCCATCGTCTACAAACTTTTGGACTATTGGCTATGACGCCCATCTCATGGGTCTTAAGGCGTGAATATAGCTTATCCACAGTCATAGTTACCAAGTCCCCCTTATCACTAATGGATGTGACCTTTATTTTCTAAATACTCATGTCAAGAGCACTCAAAGCATGACCCACATTGTCAGCCTCTGCATAGGTCATACCAACAGACCTCGGATCACTCATGATCTTGTGGAATCTGGATTTTTGGTGTGGATGGAGATTTTGGTGAAAACTTGCTCTTTCTATGTCTTAATACCATTCCACATCTTGACACTATGGTCATGTTCCATCTTTCTGTGAAATTTGGACTACTAGTGGCTCTTACAACATGTGTGCTTTCAAAGTACAATATTCAAACACAAATTGGGTAGACCATTGGGGATGAAATCCCCAAAAATTAGGTGGAGCGATACTACAGCCATGCAGTGGCTAGTTTTAGCACACCCATTGTTCAATGACTACTTAGGGATCATTAAATGTACATAAATTAGTCATTAATTCAAAAATCAATAGTACCGCACTCACAAAACTTGGTCATACCAATGCCACAGTAGTACCACACTTAAGCTGTGGTAGTACCTTTTTCAAAGGAGATAAAATCTCCCAATATGTACCTCTTTGAAAAATAGTTACTACCAAGTAAAATACGGTCATACTGCAATGCAGTAGTACTGCACAAGCACATTGGTCAGACCATTCTGGTACTACTGGCCAAGAACCATGGTAGTACCGTTTCAATTCAAGTCCAAAATATCATCTTTCTAGAAATAACGTACTGACATGTAAAACCCGGTAGTATCGATGCAACAATACTCTGCAGTCATACCGGTTCACAAAGAAAATTCAAAGAGGGTTAACAAATGAATTTTCAAATGCATGCATGCACAAGAATTAATCAATGTGGCACATGATTATTTTTAAGCTACTAATCATGACCTCTCTTAATAGTATGACATCTAGTCTACCAATCCGGTCTTAATCCACCATACGCCAAGATCGGTAAAATTTAAAAAGAGGTCTTTAGGCTAATTTATACCTTTTCCTTGAGCCTTGTCTTGAACAATTTCAATTCTTAGTTATCCTTGCATAACTTTTTCACTATACCATCAAAATCCAGGACTAAACCTTTTAATCATCTTAACAAATATATTAGTCCCATAAGCATAGTCATCATTAATTACTAAAACTATTTTTAAGGGCCTAGATGCTTCAGATGGCCTTAGTGCAGGCATACGATCTTGACAACAAGTCATGGGCATCACATCATCGTAAAGATCAAGGTGTGGAAATTAAGGAAATTGTACGAAACTGGGTGAAGTGGTGGTTTACAAAACCGAGCGCTGGTCTAACTGGTTTACGTCATGTTTTGTGGATGGAATGTCTTATCAGGCTGTTGGAACCTTTGGAAAGTCACACTTTGAAAAGCGTGCAAGTGTGTAATGCAAAACCCATTTATGTATAGGTTACCGAGTTTTCCATATGTAAACGGTGTGATCTACTAAGAAGTGTCTGGTTATTAGGATTAAGTGAGAGGTAAGGAGCATCCACTATATAAGCCTTGTGTCGACTTGAATCATGTATGTCTCTACGATTAGGGTTAGGGTTTTCTTGTGTTGGAGTCTTGTGTGTGTGCACTCTTGGCTTAGAGCTCTATGATCCTGAGGGATTGGTTGTAAAATATTCCTCTCCAAATGAAATGACCATCCAAGGTTTCCCTAAGTGAATTGTGCCATGGATCATTCCTTGTGTTTTTTCATTGTTTGAATTTCTCTCTTCTTGACATTTCCTGGTGTTAAAGAAGTGTAAAAGGTAGAGATGTCTCTTGGAAATAAAATCACATCCATCTAAACATCTTCTAGGATAAGTTCTTGAGTTTGCCCGGTTTTCCTTAAGAGATGTGATTTTAGGGTTTTTACTCTTGTGGTTGTTTTGGGTTGAACTCGTAATGTGATTTAGGTTAATAACCCATCTAAGGTCACCTACAACATTTAAAACTCACGAGCAGGAGCAGATCAATATTTCTCTCTTTTGTTGGTGAACTGTTAGGCAACTAGCCCCTGTCACCCAATGGCATAGCGACATGAAGGCAGTAGCTGTAGCGTTGGGCGACAGGGATGCAATCGCTAAACGATCAGACGACAGGTGCTGTCGTCCAACTGCTAGGCGACAGAACCTCCTATCACTCAAATGTTGGGCGACTAAAGCCTACTTTTTATTATTTAATCTTTTTGTAAAAATATTTTGAAGTTAATCCCTCACGAACTTTATTTTCAATTCTGACCCCTTTGGCCACGCCACCACCCGTGGTGCGGCCAAACCGTATTGTCACACCACACACTACGGCGTGTGACAAAACATGCCACGCCGGCCCTCGTCTACCCTCCGTGCCAGCGAGGAGGATTGCTTGGCATAGTCACATCAGATCCCATGGCGTGATAATTGTCATGCCTTGATATGTGGCATGACAGGGTCTACCGTGTTTCGCTTATGCATGTGTGTTGTAGTTGGTTTATAAATTATGAATCGAGGTAATGGTTGAATTTAGTTTGGACTTAATTTATGGATTTGGAACATTAGAATTTGGTAGTAAGATGGTAACAAAGGGAATTCCTTTTGAATGATCAAAAACAATTGAAGTTACGATGATACATAACACCATGTATATGTAACATTTAACAATTCATAACTTAAAAATAGAGAATCTATCTGTGAACCATATATGACACCATCCTTTTAACTGAGCATAAATACATATATGGACTAATAATCTTTTTGTGGATTGATAACCTTTGACACTTCAGCGTATATATCCATCATAAACACAGGCACAATATTTCCAGGCCTTGTCTCAGAAGTGATACATATTGCATCCTAGAAAAATGACTAATATGTGGATTGTGTGGTACAACATGAGGCACAAGGATGGACATATGGTAGATGGTATCGCTGATAAAAGATGCGTAGACATTTCGTGCCTACTTCCAGAACTCACTTTTTCATGTTGTTTGATGTCTTACTACGTGAAGAATTGAATACGAAAAGACGACGAGATTTGATGTTACAAATTAAAATAGACTTTATAATAAAGTTGGGAATAACATGGCTCATAGGGTTTAGTTACATGCATAAGAAACAACATCATGCACGATGCAACAAACCGAAGTACTCCTACAATACATATGCGCTTTTTTAGAATGGAAATAAATTCGGCCTTCAGAGGACTAATTGGGAATGACCCGACCTACTGCATGGACCATGGCCATTTTCCCTTCCTTGCGAGCTCGGTGTTGAACTCCTCAACGGCCTCTTTGATCTTGGCTGCCGTTTTTCTCTTTTTCTCGTGCTCCCTCTTACGAGCCTCGTGCTCCCTATGTGTGCATACCTCGAGATGAGTTTTCGTCTCCCGACATATACGCTTGGTTTGCTCGTCGTTCCGGTGCCCCTCCTCTTAGATCTTGCAGGCCCTTTTAACATCCCACTCCTCATAGTTGAGAGTCCACTAGTCATATGGGTGGATCTCTATATCGATCCACTTGTGGTAGCCACATAGCAATTCCGGGCACTATGGGTAAATAGGAGAGGTTGTTAGTACGTACTTTGAAAGAGAAAAAGTAGTGGAATACACTGTAATTGGTCCTTACCAGCTGCTGATAGCTGCTCATATCCCAATGACGACCGGCATAGTCAATGGAGTAGTTCACGTAACCCTAGTAATGCATGCCCAGGCTAAGCCATTGCTTAGACTTGAAGAACATGTATGGGTCCCTGCACCAACAGAGGGGCGGCGTCTCTCCCTCGGGCAGGTGTTGCGGTGAATGCTTGGTTGGAACGTTCAGGATAGGGTTGCTACTGCGGGGGGAGTCATTGCGAGGAGGTGACCTCCTAGCACGCTTTGCTTGTTTGTCTTGGGCCACAACAGCCCTTGCTTATTCGTCGCAGGCCGCAGCAGACCTTACTAATTTGCGGGTCTTCTCCCATTACTTCATCATCTTATCCTGTTGCTTCTTCTACTTCTTGTCCATCCTGATGTGGTGAAGCAAGCTCTGGTGTAGTGTTGGGTTTGGTTGTGTAATGTTCTCTCCCATATCTCTTCCAACTCCTTTTATAAGCCAAAGGGTTGGTATAGTGTGGTTAATTTTAAGTGAGTACCCTATGAGGTAGAATGTTGCCTTGTCTTTCTGAAAGTTGCTAGCAAGTCAGAGTGTTATCAAGTCTTACATTGCAGGGAACTGTCATGTCCTGCTTTGCAGAGTCATGTTTTTTGGTCTGAAAAGCTGATAAGGTGTAGTATTGTCATGTTGATCTGAAAAGCTTGCGAGGTAGAGTATTGTCACGTAGTGTTGTCATGTCGATCTGAAAAGCTGGTGAGATGGAGTATTGTCACGTCTTACCTCGCAGAGTGTTGTCATATCCTGCTTTGTAGAGTCCTTCCTTTTTGGTCTAAAAAGCCGAGGATGTCAGTGTTGTCAAGTCGATCTAAAAAGTTGGCGAGGCAAAGTGTTGTCGCGTCTTACTTTGCAAGGAGCTGTCACGTCATGCTTTGTATAGTCCTGTATTTTCAGTCTGAAAAGCTGAGAATGCACGGTGAAAACCATAAATACTAACAAAAACCCTAACGTAAACTTGAGGATGCTTCTTGGACTTGAAGAACTTGTATCTGTCCCTGCACTAACAGAGTGGTGGCACATGACCCGCTGTGTCAAAAAGCATGTTGCGTCCCCCGCGGGCTATAAAATGCACACCCCACCCTTCGAAATTAGGACCACGCAACCCTCCCAACTGCAAGAAGAAGAACATTCTCCGTCCTAGAGAGTCACATACCATGGCGGACGCCAAGGAGCTTATCTAACTGAGGTCGCCTACGCAAGACCTTCCCCTCGAGAGGAGAAAGGACTTCGACCCTAACTACTGCTTGATGCCAAATAAGCGTGGTCAACCGGTATGGCCACAATGCAGACACAGGGAGGACGCGGTCGTGTAGGTCACGGATGACTATTTCGATGGTGGACGACGTTTCTTCCGATGCCCACACTCTAGGGTACAAGTAGTAAATAGTTTATTTTCTATTGCTGGTAATAGAGCTTGCATGTTGACCCTCCTTTCCATTAGATGGTGAAATTCAACTTTGTCCGCTGCATCAATCCTCCCCATGAACGCTATGTTGTGATGTACATAGATACGTTGTAGAATCGAATCGTAGAGTTGGAGGAGCGAATTGACAATCTCAATGAGAAGAATGATGACCTTCGCCAATAAATGCAGCGTGAGAGGGGCAACGAGGAGGTTGTCAACATAGGAAGTTTGTATGATCCCACATTCTGCTAAGCAAACCCTAGCTGCATATGTGTGTGCCACTATAATGACGACCAACCACATCTGAGGCGTCCCCTCCGGAACACTCTATGTGGGTAGCGCGAGGCACCTTCTACCAGTAGGCACGCCTGGAGGAGTGAAGTACCACAACACTTGATGTTCCTCGAGGTCCTCTTCGGACTAGCAAGTTCGGACTCTGACAGTGATGTGAGGAATTCGGGTTGTACCGCCCCAGCAATGGCAGGTCCCTTGTTTCTCCCGTCCACGTATTTCCTACTGTGCTCATCCAACATTGCACATAAAGCATTAAATTTGCACTACTGGTTCTGAATAGCCAGCCTCTTGAATAGCTTCACCAACGTTTACTTCAAGAACTACTTGAAGAAGCTAGCCCCTAGGTGGCGAAAGCACCATCTGCTCCTCATATCCAGTCAAGGGAACGGCTCCTCGGGTCTTGCTAAAGTGTTCTTATGGTCTTCAACATCTTAGCATGGCAATCATGGATTACGCACACAACAGGACAAGCTCCAACAACTCCCAAACTCACATGTTGAAGGAATCACAACTAGCTATCGTAATTCTCATTATCGACAAATGCGATGGCCAATGGCAGAATCTGATTGCTCCCATCAATGCCAATGGCCATAAGGATCTGCCCCTTGTATTTCTCGATCAAAAAGGTCCCATTAACTGCGATCACGGGCAGCATATGCCTAAAAGCCTTGATGCAAACATCGAAGGCTAAGAAGGTCCTTTGCAATACCGCAAAACCTGGGGCGTTGTTGATGGCTTGTCCTTCATAGTAGTATACATGCCCGGGTTTTTGTCTTGCAATACCTGAAGCATATGAGGAAGGTTGTCGTACGCTGCCTCAAAAGACCTAAATTGTCTCTCCAAAGCCTTCTGCTTCGCACATCATGCCTTCACATAGCTAATCTTATACTTGAATTTCTTCTCAACGGCCACCATAATGTGCATAGCCTCCACGTTCTTCTTCTCCACTATCTCTCTATACATCAAATTGGCTTTGAAGGTGGATGTTAGGTTACGATGCCTCAGCAAAACACTGCTGAGCACGTAGGAGTGTGGCTCCACATTCGAGATAATCCAGTGAGTCTTATACTTTGGTCTATGTGCGTGCACTCGTCAAGGACAACTGGCCTACTTGCACTTGACGGTATACTGCTCCTGGCTAGATTTAATGACTCGAAATATCCACTGCATGGACATGGCCCACAGCTTAATGGCATCCTGCAAGGATGCCTTATTAGCAAACATTGAGTGCAATTGAACCTCTGTGGCATGGTGCTACTACGGTGATTCATGCTCATTATGCATAGCTACACCCCCAGCGTCAAACCTGTTCCATTCCTAAGGGATATGAGCTTTGTCCTCATCGAAACTGTCCTCATTGTCGTCTTGTACAGCTTCCTCTTCAGCTCAGCCATCCGGTCATCGCTCTCCATTTAACACATTATGTACTCCCTATGCTCCCCTTTATCAGCCTGTCCTGTAGCCTTAGCATGCGGTGACCAATCTTCCTCTCCTGCATCTACCATGTCGGCCTCATCACGAGCAACATCCTCCGCACCCTTCACAACACCGACCTCGAGGGCCTCTTCTTCACCAACATACTGGGTGCCCGAGCTGCTCCTACCACCCGGACGATATCCGTCGGCAAGGCCCTGTATAGCTTATTTTGGGCATACTTGCACAAGCAACACACACTCATATCCATGGCGCTGATAGCCTTCCAGAAAGCCCTTCCACACAGCTGTGCGTATTAATCTTCTAAGCTCCTATCTAATCTGCATGAGAGACCAGCTCCAAAGCCCTTATATGATGATGCTGCACACCTCAGGGTCCAAGGAGAAGCTGCGGGTGAGCCAGTACATCACATCTGCGATTCGTGCATGGTCGCCGTCCAGGTGTACTAGAGTGGCTTGCGGAAGACTGCTCAAGTCAACACCATACGGACCTTCACAAATGGTGCCAACACCGTAATGCACTTTTAATGTAGTGGGTACCAGCATGACCGATGTCTGCCTGCAAATATTTCCAATATTGTAACTAGTCAGATCGTATCGCATGCTATGCAAGTACTGTTGTACTGTAATTTAGATTTGTAGGACCATTTGCCTATCGTGAATAACTACGCTATCATATGGTTAAGGCGTCATTCATTCCCTAAGGCAAAGGCCACAATGAATGTGCAAGCCTTTTCATTTCGGTTCATTTTCACTCGTAGAGTAACCCTTCCATTGCCCGAGTAAACATCCTTGCATTATTTTTTCTTTAATTTCTTCAAATTACAAGATTCTATTTTAATTTATGAGGACATATAATATCCTACACCGTCCCATTAGTCTTGGCCCACTACCGGCCCACTCTCTCTTACCATTTATCTATCTCAACCCCTCCTCATTAATTTACACCGACAACGCTCTCTTTCCTCTGCCCCCAATACGTATCGACTCCCTATCTGCTCTCACGCAAACCGACGCCGCTCTTCTCTCTGCTCGACCTCTCTCCTTCTCCAATTAATTCTTAATATGTTTCGAGCATTTACATGATACTCACAAAATTCATTAAGTAATTAAGTACGCGACATAGTGATTTAAATGCCAATATACCGGTTTTAATGGTACAAGTCAATTTTAAATGTACTTACAACATTCCTAATTAATCGTAAATGTTGTCTAGTAATGTTTTGCATTTTAACGTGACTACCAGAATTTCACAGTTCTGTAACAAGCCACGGGATCCTCATAGTTAAATATTTGTGACAAAATAATTTTATTATATGCGCGCTTCTCCTCTATTTTCTTTTCTTTCTCCTCTCTTCTTGCTTTCCAACCTTCTAAACAAAATTATACTACTTTTTTCTCTAACTAAAATTTTCTACGGGTGCTACTTATACTAGTTTTTACACTAAACAAACTATTTACTTACAACAAATAAATACACTACAAGATAAAAATAAAATACCTCGCGGATGAATCCTTCTCTCCTCTCTTTCTTTCTTTCTTTCTTCGCGCGAGAGTCGGCCGCCAGCTGCTCGGGCACTCAAGCGACTTGCATGCCCTTTATATAAGCCATCTAGTCACCAAACGGTTGGGCAACTGGATGTTGCTATCACCCAACTGTTCTGCGACAACACCTATCACCAAACAGTTGGGTGACTGCATTAATATCGTCCAACGGTTCAGCTACTGCATTCGTATTGCTCGGCCATTGGACAACAGGGGCCAATCACCCAATGATTCGGTGACAATATGCTACTTTTGCAAAAAAAAAATCACAGGTATAATTTTATATTTTTGAATAAAAATAGATTATTTAAAACAAATTTTGAATTGGACTCCAGTAGTAGAGATGGGACTTGGGTCGTGCTGTGCCGGCACAGCCCGGGCCCATCGTGCTTTGTGCCGCTTTATGCCGTGCCGGCTCGGCCCAGTCATCTCGCCGTGCCGTGCCGTGCCGGCCCACGTCGTCTCCGGCCAGGCCCAAGCACGGCCCAAAGCCCACTGTGCCAGCGTTCGTGCCGTGCCAGCCCAAGCCCAGCCCAAAATTACTATACGCGAAGGCGGTGGCGACGGTCGTCATCTTCCTTTCTCTCGTACCTGCCTCGTTTAAAACTAGCTGAAATTAAATTAATTGCATAAAAACATGGGCATGCAACAACATAAATATTTAGGGAAAACGTGGAATTTCTTTAATATTTTAGAAATACAATGTATGTATATACAAACCTTACGCCCCAAAGTGAGGTTTCCCGAGTAAGGAAAAGAGTACAGTAACAATATATGTATATACAAAATATTACAACATGCGTAGATAATATCTACTCGGCAATGTCTAGGTTAGCATACGCCTGTACAATTTCGAGATCCTCCAGTTGATGTTGTTCCCGCTCTTTGGCTAATTCCCAGTCTTTGGCACATGTGATTGCCTCCACCATCCTGGGCGTAAGGGATGATCTTCTCTCTTCTATTATTCTCCCTACCGTACTGAATGTCGCTTCTGAAGAGACAGTGGACACTGGCACCAGGAGAACATCCCGTGCGAAATGTGACAGCACAGGAAAGATCCGCTTGTTGTTCTTCCACCACTCGAGCAAGTCTATCTTACTTCCATCAGTAAGATCAGGATCAATGTTTGCAAAATCATGCTCCAAATAGTGGTTCAACTCCGAGACAGAATTCCACTTGGAGGATGCCTGAGACTGAGAGGACGAAGAAGTAGACTTGCCCATTAGTTTCCTCCACAAGTGTGATCCGAAGCTTGTCTTCCCATGTTGCATTTGCTGTGAGGCCTCCGATCTTCCGTTGCTGCCAAACTTATCATGATACAAACGAAAAACACGAAAAAGCTCCTTTTTGACATGTTCAAAAGCTTCTGAATAATCTAAGCCAAGACATTCACCTATCCCCTCCATACCTACCTGTAAACCTGTCAACTTTTTTGTAGGATCAAAAATAATAGCAAAACAATACAAGTGTGAAAGAGAACCAAAATATTTGACAAAATTTTCTTCCATTGCTACGACGGCATGGCCTAAAATAGCATCGTCCCTAGATTTAGCAATTTTATCTACAGTTAACCAAATAAACTCTATAACTAAGCAAGAGGTAGGATAATAAATACCAGATAAAATATTTGTTGCTTTATAAAAAGGTTTTAAAAACTCTAAAACATGACTAGCAACCTGCCAATCTGAATTAGTAACTAGCAATTCATTATTTTGACAATTAGCATTGACAAAAATGGATATGATATTTTCGTAACCTTGTATCTTTTTTAGCATGATATATGTTGAGTTCCACCTCACCTTCATGTCAAGGCCAAACTTTCTTAACTCTTTCCCATTAGCTACACAGTACTCCGCGAACCTACCTACCACTTGTGGTGAACTGCGAGGTAACGAATCATGGATACTGTTCAGATATGGACCAATTACTTGCATACCATCTTGAACAACAAGATTCAAGATGTGACATACACATCTCTGGTGGAGGACATAACCACCAATATATGTTTGTAATCTTGGGGTAAGGATGTTCATAGCCGTTGTGTTTGCCGATGCGTTATCTAGAGTTATAGAAACAATTTTATTATCTATCTTAAAATCATCAAGTACATATAATATACGCTCGGCAATTGCCTCTCCCGTGTGCGATTCATTTATTAGTTTAAATCCTATGACTCTTTTGTTTAGTTTATAATTATCATCTAAATAATGAGCTACAACACTAAGGTATGCACTTCTTTGGTGGGATGATGTCCAAATATCGGAGGTTATGGCAAAAGAATACTGAACTTATTGGAATTGTTGTTTTAACTCTACCAGTTCTTTTTGATACATCCGTAAAATATCAGATGTAGTAGTCCTCCTACTAACATGTTGGTACTGTGGGCAAAAGCCGCGTTGGATCATTCTTTCGAACGCGCGACTTTCACCCATCCTAATCGGCTGATCTTCTGAAACTATATATATATCTAGCAATTTCCTCAAGTGCATTAAGCGGGTTGTATACCCAAGTACTTACAGAGCCATCGGCCTCGAAGTTTAGTTGTGTTTGTACTCCTCCTCCCCCTCGGCCCTGTGCCGCCATCTTGCGTAAGCATGCTTTGTAGTGGCGGTTCAAGTGTCATATCCCTACAGCTGTGTGAGCACTTAATTTAGCATTACAATAATTACAAGTTGTGATATCTACCGTTTCACCGTCTCGGATTTCCTGGCTCCAGGTCATGTGCTTCCAGCAATTCGCTCTTCGTGCAGACCCGCCAATGTTGGTGTCCGTGGACGGGGGAGAGAATTATGGTGTCCCCGTTGCTCCCTGGTACTCCTCATAGCCCTCTGTACCGTCCATATGACGGTCATCCATGCCGTAGTCTCCCATGCTTGGCGAGAGCCGACGAGCATCAATGGGGGTCGGAGGAGGCTAGGGGAGCGACGGCGAGAGCTCGATTTCTCTGCATACTGCTTGATTGCTCCCTGGTACTACGACTTCTTGGTAACATGGTGATTAATTAATAAATAAGAAATATAAATACAATAAATATGCTTGTGAAATTAGAAGTAATAAATAAATAAATAAAGAGTACAAATGCAGAAAATATATGAAATAAACTTGTGAAATGAGAAGAAATAAATAAGACGCTCGGTGAAGAAATGTGAAGCGGAGTGAAGAAATGGAGCTTGTTAATCTGTGATGCTCGGAAGAAATTGCAGAGCGGAGGGAGTGAAGAATGAAGCAATGCGATTATGCTGGGAAGATGCAGAGCGGAGGAAGTGAACTTATAAGTATAAAATCCGAACGTTATCTTCTAAACGTTGCATTCGAACGTTATCTTCTGAACGTTAGTCTTTTTCTGTGAAGAATCTTTCATTTTATTAGCTTTTTTCACATCCATCTCTCTTTTCCCCGTCCGGCCCCCTCCTCCATCTTTTTTCCCACCGGCCCACCGTTCCCACGCCGCCACGTCGCCCCTCCCTCTGTCCTCCCTCCGACCCTTTGTCCTTCGGCCGTTCGGCCTCCCCCAGTCCCCACTTCCCCACGGTCCCACCCGGGCGCCGACTCCCACTCCGGCACTCCCTCCCTCCCACAGTCTCCCACGCACCGGGCGCTCCCCCTCCAGCCTCCCTCCCTCGGCCTCCCCCACCGCCCCCTCTCCCGTCGCCTCTCGGCCCTCTCCCGCCGCCCCCTCCCCCTCCCGCGTCGCTTCCCCTCCCCCTCTCTCGGCCCCCCACCGCCCCCTCCCCCGCCGCCTCTCCCGCGCAGCCTCCCCAGCCGCCTCTCCTGCCGCCCCCTACCCCTCCCGCGCCGCTTCCCCTCCCTCGACCTCCCCACCGCCCCCTCCCTCGGCCCCCCCACTGCCGCCTCTCCCGCCGCTTCCCCTCCCTCGGCGGCTCGGCCCCCCACCAGGAGGCGGTGGAGCCGACCAGGAGGCGGCGGCGGCAGCGAAGCTGTCGCAGCAAAGGCAGGCGCGGGAGATGTCGTTGATGGTGTCGGGCTGTCGGCGCCGGCGAGGGTCGTCGCGGGGGGGGGGGCGCGGCGGCGACGGCGTCATATGCCCTTCGAGGGGGAGGACGGGAGGTCCCATGGAGGAGGCGTGGCGGCCACCGTACAGAGAGCCAGCAGGCGCCGCCGCACCATCGCCGTCGTTAGCCTCTCCCCTTCTGGCCGGTACGTACACACTCCATGGACCCCGACCTCCCCGGCTCCGCCTCCCCGTGCCGCCCGTGCCGTCGTGCCGCCAGAGCCCACCGTGCCGTGCCGGCCCGATCTGCCGTGCCGTGCTGTAACATCCCGAAAAATCTAAATTTGAAAATATGAATTTCTTGAATTATTTTTGCAATATATTATATTGGAATTTGGATTTCATGGTGTTTTCCTGAATTTGGTTGAGATTCCAAAAATTGAATAAATTCATAAAAGATAAAGACAAACATTAGTAATGCCAAAAAGGAAATATGCAAATAATAGAAAACTGAAATTTTAAATACGAATATGAAAAGATGATCCAGTATAAGGAGGGAGAAATCTGAATTAAAATACAGAGTCTTACTTTGGAAATGACAACATAATTAGTAATATAGGGAAATATAAATTCAAATGAATATTATTTAAATATATTTATATATATAAATAGATGCAAAATTGAACACATGCAAGGATCAATTCAGTAATAAGGAGATATGAATATGAAATTTTCGTGAGCTATCAAAAATGAATAAAATATAAATGCTATATACACATATATATATATACAAAAATTAAGTAAACCAGCAAAAAAACAAGTATGTGAAATTATATATACATACATAAAAACAAAAGATACAATATACTAAACATATATTATGATGAGTGTAGCAATAAAGGAAATAAAAGTATGAAAATAAGAACATCAAATAAAATAAAAAACTATTATAGTTTGTATTTAGATAATAGAACAAAGACTTGAATTAAAATTTTAGAAATTAGGATCCATAATCTTAAAGAGAAAATAGAAGCTCAAAATACAAATTTAAAAAAAAATCCAAACTCTAAGCCTTCCTTTTTCTTTTTCTTCCTTCTCTCTATTACATGTGGCCCCCATCTTCCTATCTCTCTCTCCCCTTATCTCCCACTGGCCGCCGGGCCCTCTTTTCCCACGCTCTCTTCTACGCTCCTTCCTCCTTTCTTTTTCCCCGTTACACGGCTGAGCTCGCTCCACGCCTCTCGACCGGACACGACGCCCACGCTGCCCCTGCCTCCATCCGCGTCGACCCGCTCCCGTCGCTCGCGCCCTGTAGCCACACTGAACCGACACCCACACCGAGCAGCGCCCGAGGCAACTGCCGCCATGCTCCATTAGAAGCTCCCACGTCGCCATGCCGGCTCGCCCCCTTTAAGTATGTGCGTCCCCTCCCAAACGCCTCACCGCACCTCCGTCTCCCTCCCGTTGCAAGGAATTGACCTCCCATGCCATGTAGAGTGCCGGCCGCCTCCTTCTTCTTCGCCTCTGGCAATTGGGGCCATCCCCGGACAATTCCGTCGCCATGAAGCCTCCCTATGGCGCCACAAACCCACCCCCACCGCCGATTGGATCGGTGGACCGCCCCAGCTCGCCGGCACCAGAGGCCACCCCGCGCCGCCATGGGGCTCCGCCGCCGGCCCACCTCGGCTCCCCTCCGGCCCCGCCAGCCACCTAGGTAGGTTCTCCTGGCCTCTCTCCCGCTTACGCCTTCGCTAATTGCTCCCTCCCTCCGCGTCGCGCGCCGCCCCCTTTCCACCTCGCCACCGGCCGCCTAGCTCCACCGTCCGTCCACCTCGCCGCCGCTCCGGTCGCCGCGCCACCACCCCTAGCACCCTCCGGCACCGAGCAACCCGTTTTCGCATTCCCACTTCCTCTCCGGCCACCGCTCACTGCCGGCGAGGCCGCTCTCCTCCGGCGCCTTGATGCTCTGTTTGGCCCCAGTGGCTACTGAGTATTGTTGGTTCAAAACCTCAGTTCAGTCAGCCCAGGCCGACGGCCCAACTGTCTAACCGAGCACACTTAAGCAACCAGAACCCCCAGGTCCCGAGTTCGACTCCTTCTCGGTGCATTTCTTCCTTCTTTTTATTTTTGTTTTTATTAATCATTTCAGTTTAGGAAAAATTAAGGAAAATTTGTAAATAATCCATGTAAGCTAATACAATTTGATTGGGACATAAAGTAGGATTATTTGAGCTTTCATGTTGGATTAAATGTCATATGTAAGTAACCAATGTAGTTGGAACATTTGATAAAAATCTAAATTTTAATCAAAAGCATTCATAAAGATGAACTTGGTTACATGACCAAATTTAATAAAAGATCATAACCAAAAGGACATCAAAATTAAAGTTAAGGAAAGTAAATCTGATACTATGTTTGACTATAAAAATAAGGATTTAAATTAAAGACTATCCTTAATAATAACTAGAATGTGTACTCCAATCTTTAATATGCCACCCTCAAATAAATACCAATGGTAACTTTAATCAAATAGCAAGCTAGGTTATCACCTAAATGTATATATATGCAATCTTTTTCGTTAAGGTTTAATTTGCACCAAATAACAACTAAAGGTACATAAATTGATAACAACCCTTAATCAAAAGGGCATCTTTAACTGAAACTTATGTAGGCATATCTATTAAAATCCTTTGGATCATCAGTCATTAAAAGTAACCTTGCTAAAATTTCATTTTAATGAACACGGTGGTACTAGAACCACATAAAATGCTACATATCAAATTACTAGTAATAGGAATTAAACCGATAAACTAAAATTTGTATACATCGCGTATATAGTGTAAGCCCTGAATAATAACGCTTAACAAAATAATACCCAGCTAGATTTGTACGCCAACTCACAAATCTAACCTAACTCAAGGAACTTCCTTGACAAATACAAAAACAATAAAAGAGATTAATAGTAAAAAAATCGAGTCATCGTATCCTACCACCGACCTTACCTCAAATCACCCGAATCACCCATTAACTCATAATAAAACTAAATTGAGTTTATGTGGATTTATATGGGTCTTTTGAGTTATTTGCCTTTATTTGTATTCAGTCGTTTAGCACGTAATTAGAAATTGGAGTTCGGAAGAACCAAGGGATCAAGCGAGAGTTCGAGCAAAGTGAAGAAAAAGAATAGAAGCAGTATCGTGTGAGCTCAAGTCCGCGGTAAACCACGCCAGGCGAGTCAATACTTTGATCATGTTGATCCTACATTTTCTGCAAATTACTTTTGTTTAAATTATCAAATTGCATGCTGTTATTTTATATGCAAATACATGACTAATTCAAGATTCTAGTTATATGCCCATTATTTAACTTGACTAATATTACATCTCCTTTGGAATATTTAAATGTATGAACCTTGTCGCCCTAGTAAAATTATAATAGTAACCTTTCTAAAATAAGTCCCTAATTATACGCCCTGCTTAATATTGCTTAGATACTAGGGGGCGCTGAAATGCTCCAAGCATCATTAACATTTACAATCATGAGAAACTGGTTTGGGCAGTCATGGTGGTAATGACGGGTGTATGTTGGTATGATTATTTTATGCTCCCAAAATCCCAACTTGCTTAAATATCTGGGCGGATGGTTCGAGAGTGTGTGTGGTGCAGTGGAAGCACAAAGTGGGTAATGGTAGACCGCCCAGATACTACTAAGGACTGAATCTTGTCATGACCTCCTGTATAAAACAGTACAACCACAAGTCTGTAAAGTACAACTTGGCTAAGTAAATTTATCGAAACCCCTGGACTCATCTCACCGGTAGTGGATGGAAGTGGATACGCAAGGGCAAGGGGAGGCCTAAAGGGACACCAAGTGGAGGGTGAAGTTTTCCAGCTGTTCTAAGCGTTGCGGGAAGTGGAGCCCGGCTGCGTTAGTAACTGTGGGGAACATCCTGTGCATAAATGGGACCCACCGCAAGTGGGAGAAACCCATAAAGTGAGATGACAAAAGGGACTAGATACTTTGAAAAGTCACTGTGATGGTCTGCTCAACCACATGACTAAGGAATCGTGTGGGGCAACGAGTTGATTGTCTCTTGTGGTGAAAGTGTACAAACTCTGCAGAGTCAAAACTATTCGAATAGCAGTGCCCACGATCAAGAGCGGACATGGGAACCTAACCAAATATAGTTCTGTTTCAAAAACAACCTTGTGGGTGGAAATGAAAAAGTGGAGGGCAGTGGAAAGCCCTGCTTTGAATTGTCCTAGGTGTCTTCCCAGTGGTAAGTTAAGCGGCTATAACGCTGAAAGATGCTATATGGTGCGGATGCCATGTAACGATGGATGGAATTTGGATCGCTATTATTATTGTATTCTCTTACACATTATGTTTTTGTTCAAAATTGCTAGGTCTCAGAAAATTTATATGTATTATATATTTAAATAATGATGATACTTCTCGCAAAATAAAATGTCAGAAAGAATAAATAGAGTCATAAGAAAAGAAGATGGTTGTTTATGGTAAACGCATAAGAAGTAGGTGGATTCCTGTCAATCATAAAAAGGGTAAACGATAGTGTGGATTCTAGGAGAAATAAATTGGTGGAGTTTAAATGAATATATAGGCTAGATAGATGATTTAAATGATTTTTGGAGAATTAGGGAGTGCAAAGGTAATTACTGGATTACAACACTGATAACTAATATAAATTCTTGGAAGATGATGGCAATAATGGGATTAATAGGATTGGATCAAATACTAGATGGATGAATTGAATTTCTGAGAATATTGAAGGAATAATAAAAATTATTGGGTTACAATCTTGATAAAGTGTATTCTCGGTGGATGTATACTAGTGAGTCATAGACTTGATCGTTGATATTTTTGGTGCAGGTATACTAGTAAATTAGTTAGTGATAGATAATGGAAAATGAGATTGATTATTGGAAGAATGAATTATGGTTTTGGATCAATAACAAAAGGATTGAATACGAATGATTTCGGTGGATTTAAAAGCAATGGTGTTAGTTAATCATTGGAATTTAGAAATGAAGAGTTGATGATTAGCAATCACAAGATTGGATTGTTAGAAATTTAAAATATAAAAGATATTGGTGGATCCAGAATAAAGGATGACACTCACTGCTTGGAGTCTTAGACAGCAATGAATGTATGATCGATGGATTAACTAAATGTTGTCACTCGCTGTTTGGAGTTTTAGACAGCACTCAATATAGAAAGAGTATGTTCGGTGGATTCAGTAAATGATGGCACTTGCTGTTTGGAGTTTTAGACAGCAAACAATAAAGAAAGTGTATTTTCGGTGGATTAAGTCAATTATGGCAATCGTTATGTGGAGTTTAGGTAGCAACAATAACATAATTATTAAATAATAATAATGCTACTAAAGGTGATTTTTGCAAATAAAATAACCCGAGCCTCTCCTTTGATAAGCCATGCATATTATTTACTTGCATTCTGTGTATTGGCTCGCGGAGCACTGTGGTTTGTGCTCACACTTGCTTTCACAACAAATCCAGAATCAGGAATCAGAACACTTCGCCTCAGCAATACGATTGTACATGATGGCAGAGAAGATGAAGATGTCAAGGGCTAGGTCGCGAACCTCCAGTTGGCTGCCTGTGGGTATGTCCTGAAGGTCCCACCTGTGTGCTTCGTTCTTCCGCTGCTACAATTTAATGATTTCGGCCTAATCGGCCCATGAGTAAGTCTACTATTATATTTACACTTCCGCATGATATGTACTTTGATATTCAGAACTGTAATCTGTGAACACTATCTACCGATCCAGAGAATAGTGTGGTGGAATTATAGAAGAATCCGAATTGTAAAATCTGGGTTCTGACACGTGCCGTGCCGCCCACCGTGCCGGATTTTGAGGCCCGGCCCCGCCCACCGTTCGTGTCGTGCCAGCACGGCCCGCCACGTATCGGGCCGTGCCGGCCGTGCTTCGGGCTGGCCCAAAGAAGCCCGGCCCAAGTCCCACCTCTATCCAATAGTAACTACAAGTGAGGCGCTCGTTTCAACCTCAATATTGGCCCAACTTACGAAAGATTCTCCTTCGGTTCCGGCAACGTCCCTATACAGCGCCTCTCTTGTCT
This sequence comes from Dendrocalamus latiflorus, assembly GCA_017311315.1. NCBI lineage: Eukaryota > Viridiplantae > Streptophyta > Magnoliopsida > Poales > Poaceae > Dendrocalamus > Dendrocalamus latiflorus. The sequence continues at coordinate 13,489,866 of CM029613.1, forward strand.
CCTAGATAATTTATAGCCCTGCAAATTTTAGATTAGGTTGAGGTGGTGATCAAAAGAGCTTCAGCTTGTGGCTTCTGGCTTATTTTTCACTATTTATAAATTTCGTCTTTTCTAAACTTTTGGCTTTTTATTAAGCTTTTTTGCCGGTTCTTTTTTTCCCGTATTTGTTTGTATTATTCGTAATGGGCTAACATATTTTTTATATTTTTTATTTTTTTTAAATTTAATTATGCTAAATAAGTCTCTGTCAGCTACAGTGTTTTTTCAGCCAGCTACAGTGCTTTTCAGCCATAAATCACAGAAAAAAAGCTCAAATGATCACCCCTGAAACGGCCGAGTGTAGTTTTGCTTTTGTGTCAGAGTAGCACGGAAGATTCCACAACTCCTAATTCTTGGTGTAGAACCAGAAATTCAACACAGACGGCAGCTTAATTAGCTACTAGTTTAAGCACAAAATTTACTGAAGAATAAACGAGGGCGTGCTCTTTGACGATAAGAAATCACAGAAGCCACATGTGTCATACGCATCCATATTCTGTACATACAAGCCAAACAAATATTGCTGCCACAGCAATATATATAATAGCGTCACAACGTTCTTGATCGATCAAGAAGCCAGGCAAGAGCCAAGAGATACAAATCGAAGGCCAAAAGTATTCGACCGATCGCAGCTACCATCTCCTAGCTAGGGGGAGATGGATGAAGAAAGCTTAATGGATCCGATTTGATTCAGGTGGTGGCCACCCAGAATGCGGCGGCCTGCTGTGGCTCCCACTTCTTGCCGCGCCTCGCCGCCGTCGCGCCACCTTCCGCCCCCACGCACCGCCCGTCACGCACGTACTTGGCGACGTCGTACTCCTCCTCCCCCACCTCCTGCTTGGCCTCTTCTGTCTCCTCGTCCTCTGCTTCCTGCGATTCTGGGTGGTTGCATTCGGCGCAGGCGGCATTGCCGCCGACGCCGCAGGGGAGGAGGCGGAGGCGGAGGCGGAGATGGAGGCGCCCGCCGCTCCTCTCGGCCTGCATCCCGGGCGTCGGCACCGCGTACACCGCCAGCCGCCCGTCGCGCCGCTCGTGGACCATCCGCACGCGGCTCGCGCCACGCGCCAGCGTCGTCAGCGGCGGGGGCAGCACGCCGCCGCCTCGGCGCCCCGCCCGGCACACCCGCCCCTCCGCCGCCACCACCTCCTCCCTGGCGCGCCTCTTCCTCTCCGCGCCGTCGTCTACCTCCTCAGCGGCGGCGTCGTCGACGCCGCCGGTCTCGCACCCGAGCGCCTCGGTGCACGTCTCCAGGTTCTTCCTCCCACCGTACGCCGGCTTCTTGGCGGCAGCGGTCGGTGCCACCAGCACGTGACGCGGCGGCTTCAACGGCTCTTTGACAGCGTACAGCGAGCTCCAGGCGCCGGCGGCCGGGAGCTGCGGCGGCGAGTCGAGCAGCGAAGGCATGGTGCAATGCAGAGGCGGTAGGGAGCCGGTGGTGGAGGAGAAGGTTGGTGCACAAGAACGGAGCTACCAGTGGAGCAAGTTCGCAGTAGGACGCGGGCCGTATGCCGTGTGGGGAAGAGCGGAAGCTAAGCTAGTTTATATATAGTGCCAGGAGGCGACAGGGGCAGCATGGCAATTAATTAACTAATTGTTCCTAATTAATGGTGCCGCTCATGGCAATGGCTCTCCGACTCCGAGTCCATCAGCGGCTGCTTGCTCTGGCTTGTAATGCTAGCTCGTCCATGTAATTAGGCTCGTCAATTGTACTGGTAACCTGTTTGGTAATGCCTTTTTTTTTTGCGCATTTGGTGCCGCGCAAGAATGGTCGTAAGTGTAATGTAATGATCTCGCCAATGGTCTAGCCATTCGTTCGTTGTTCTATGGTGGTCGTAGTGACATTTGTTAACAGTTTTGTTGTGATTTATGTTAGGAAACTTGGACTTGGGCTTAAGTCTTGGTCCACGGTAGGCACCTCACCAATAGACTATAAATAGAAAATACTATTGGCTATTTTGTACACACATGAGAAAGAAAGCAATAAAGAAAGAGCAGGAGTTCTCTCCTATCTCTGTGTTTCAATCTACTATTTGCATCTTCTGTGATTGATCTATCTTTTGTATAGCAGAGGAATCAATCGGACTGCTCGCCAGCGACGATTCCTCAACAAGTTATACCGCAGAGGTTCTATAAAACCCAACGCCCACCCCATCTGCCGTGCCACTCAACCTAACACGCACATGCGCCCGTTTTTGGATAATCTTGGTACATAAGAGGAGAAAGGCAAAAATTTATGGCAAAATTGTGGAAGTTAGACCCAACAAAGTTTCCACTATCTTTACTATTTAATAAGTTTGAGTTGGTGGTTGGTACATTCTCCTTCCTCCCTTCTCAACCGTCCGATCTGAATACTGAAATCTTGACTATCTATCTAACATCCCTCTCCCTCTCATTCATATCTAACTACCCCTCCTCTCCACTTCCACTAACAGTTACCATCTCCCACCTCCTCTTCTACCCGGCCTCTCTCGCCTCCCCGCCCTCCTACTCCGCTTGCTTCCGCTCCCTCTCCGCTTCAACCCCCCCCCCCCCAGCCCCACGCCCCCTACCCCCTCCTATCGCACCGCTGCCTTCTGCTCCCCCGGCGCCAGCGTCTGCCCACGACACGCGGTGCAGGAACGGGATGCACGACGGGGATGACAGCGTGGGGTGGGGGAGGAAGGAGGAGGCGAGGAGGTGGGGTAGGGAGGGGAGGTACGGGGAGAGGTGGACGCCGACGACGAGGGAGACGAAGAGCAAGCCAGAGAAGAAGAGCACCTTGTTGCGGCTAAGGTGTACAGCACCACGTAGGCCGCGAGCACGCCCACCTGCGCCGCGGCAGACACCATCGACCGGCCAGTCTCGCGTGCGAGCAAGGGGCCACCAGGTCTGGGCCTCGCTAGGGGGGGCAAGATCGCAGGAGGAGGTTAGGTGGGCGGGCGATCGAGCGACGCAACGTGGAGCGGAAGCAAGAAGCAGAGAGGGGGGCGTCGCGTGGTGGGTTGGTGGGGTTCGACAGGGTGGGGGAGCGTAGCGGAAGGGGGTCAGCGGGATGGAAACATCGGAATGACAAGCTGGTGGGGTGGGGGGCTAGCTGGCTCTGGCGCTTTGGCGCTTGGAGTTGGCCGGAGTCGGTGTGGTGCGTACGCCGGCGTGGACCCGGGGGCATTGGCACCAGGCCGACTCGACCCCGGTTTTTGTTTGTAAAAGATAGTGAGATGGGAGGATGGTTATTCAGATTAGTGAAGTTATCGTTTCATTAATGGCATGTGTTTTTTCTGCTTTGTTAAGTGAAAACAAAATGATGACAGGTCAATTCCAATGCTACTCTCTCTGCACTGTAATACTAGTTGAATGCCTGTGCATTGCTACGGATTTTACAATTTTATCATACTACATGTTCTAAAACTAACGGGTGGTAAATTTTGTTGAAACGTGCATACAAATATTTTCTAATTTTTTTAAAAAATCTATAGCAACTCACGGACATTCAGCTAGTAACCATAAATGACCAGGTTTTTGGTTACTGGTTACGCCACTGGCTACTAGAGAAACTCATGTGGTTTGTAATCAACTACACCTTTTCTCTGCAATCATCTCTTTTATTTCTAATTTTTATGTGTCTCTCACTAATTAGAACATTACCTAACAACAATATAATATTTAATTTTGTGTTCACAAGAACAACTATTATGGGTGGATGTTACGTAGATTACAATATATTAATAGTTAAAATTTCAGAAGATAGCTAGACTACAATTTCTAAGGTTATCTTCCTATTCTTATTTGATAGCTAGATCGGTTTTACACCGCAACATCTTGTGAAGTCGTAGCCTATATACCCTCGGGAAAGGAAAAGGCTGTAGCCTATATAAAATGTATCGCCGTGCACCTCTAGACCTTTTTTATAAAATATTTGTAAATCCCATAGTGTGTTATTTTTACTGCTCTATATCAATCTCTTAGTGTTGTTTTTCACTACGTCATATCTATGCCCCAAACATACTATTACGAGATCATGTCATCCAGTATAAAGATTTACTGGAGCTAACGAAAATTTTGCATATATCTTTACTATTATAAAAGTGTGAGTTGGTAGTTGATTCATTCTCCTTCCTCTCTTCTCAGCCATCCGATTTGATCTGGACCATTCATCTCTCTTCTCCTCTCTCTCTCTCTCAGGATACAACTACCCACCCCTTCTATTTTCCCTATCTCCTCGCGCATTCTGGCCACTCTTCTATCTCTGTCGCTTGCTCTCCAATGTTTGATGTGTGAAATTGGCTAGGCATAAGTTTCATTTCACTATTTTTATGACTTCGTTGTAACGCACGGGTCTCTAACTAGTATGCCAGAAAATCAGAAGTTGTTGGGCCAGCCGTGCTGATGGATGACCTCTGAGAGGAGCAGAGAATGCGGAGAAAAGGGCAGGAGATGGAGCCGTCCGGGGTTTCCTCGGTGGAGTTCGGTCAGATGATACAAACAACATTCTTAACATGTTTTGTTTGCCTCATCCATGTCGACCCCAACTCACCCCAAAAATTGGGAGCAATGACATCACATCACTTTGCATTTGGCCAATTGCGTATGTGGGAAAAAAAAATATGAGTTGCTCCAATCAGCTGCTTTTTTGGAGGGCGCGTTGTCTACACGTCCAGAGGTTTTGGATGGATGAGGATTCAGAGGGCCATGCACTAGTGATATTGTGTATTGTTAAGATAATTAGCTGATTAACCTGCGCAATTGCGTGGTGCAGTATACTAGTATAGGTAGTGCTACTTGTCCCTTTTTAAAAAATTATACGTCTGTAATCCAACTATTAATCTAAGCCTTTAAAATTTAGGGTTATCAAACTAAGGGCTAGATTTTTATAATTATTTTGAATTAACAAATCGCTAAGACAACTGTTAAATCTAAATTTAAAATTAGAACTCACCAAATCAAAAGGTAGATGTTTTAATTTTTTGTGATAATAATTTTAAATTCTTATATCTCTATGTCAACAATCAAATATAACCCTTTAAAATTAAAACCCACCAAATCAAGGGCCAGATATCTTGCTTTTTTAGAATTTCTAGCATGTTCATCTTTTCTTCTTAGCAGCTGAAAAACATCTGTCGTCAGCTTTTGAAATACAGTATATAATAGATTCTAGATTATCCGATAAAATATCGAATGCTCTAATGTAATCGCTACAGTAGTAGTGCTACGGTTTTCTCTTAAATGATAGTACCAGTGCTGCAGTGCGCAAAGATCAAAGTAAATTTGTTTTCTGGTTGCAATGGCTTGCTGATTATTTGTTGCGAAGTGCCTAACAATATCCATACAGATATATTTCGAAGTACTTTTTTTAAAAGAATTTCTAATATATTTATCTTTTTTCTTAGCAACGGTAAAACATCTGTCATCAGGTTTTATATACATTATATAATAGATTCTAAATTATCCGATAAAAAATCCAATGCTCCAATGTACTAATCGCTACAGTAGTAGTGCAACGGTTTTCTTGATGATAGTTAAAAAGAAAACATCCATATGATGTCTAGACGCTTCCTTTCTCTTAAATAATAGTGTCAGTGCTGCAGTGCACAAAGATCGAAGTAAATTTGTTTTGTGGTTGCAATGCTTTGCTGATTATTTGTTGCGAAGTGCCTAACAATGTCCATACAGATTATCGAGGGTTTTGACAGCGCTATAGCGTAGCGAAGTTTGTTATGCAGCGCAGAGATCATCCAAATCAATTGTGGATGCTCTTACTCTCTGTCTTTCACGAATCGCACTCCAGAATTGATGGTTCAGAAACTTTCACCTGAGAAACTAATTTTTAGCAGGAGTACAGAATTCCCGACCAATTTACATGGGAATGTCTTTTCCCAGCTTGATGGCGACATACGCCCCCCCCCCCCCCCCCCCCCCGGGGGGGGCTCTTTCTGAAAGAAGGATTTCGTATACCGGTCAATTTCTACAGATTTGTGCTCTGCCTTTTGGTTCTGGATAAGAATAAAATCAAGAGTGAATCGTGCCTCACATGTGTTACTCCTTAAACTTGTGGACACAATGCATAGTACTGCATGATACAAGTATTTTCTGCGATCGGTTTTATTCAGCATATGTTGATTTAGTTTTGATTTATTTGCAGTGTCTTCTCGCCGAATTACCCGAAACAAAAAATTTAAAAATGCTAGATAGTTACAGCTCCATACCACGAAAGGGTTGCTAGGTAGTTATTCACTGTATGCACAATTTCAGAACATGTATTCGGGACATATCATGAATGAGAAAATGACTTGTAAATGTCGTTTTCGATGTATGCATGCAACCTATCTATTTATTTGAGAGAGCCCTAACTTTTCAAGAGTTTCTCCAAATAAGTTATGTCCAAGCATATACTCCCTCCATTTATTTTTGACAAAATTGCAAAAAACCCCACCTAAAAATATTTGAAAATATTTTCATGTGATCGTGATTTTGTCGTTATTAACAATATATCGTAAAGAAATTAGAGTAAAAGTTCAAATTTGAAGGCTACGACAAATCGAACTGTGTGCCTTATAAAAATCAACTGAGGGGGTATGTCCCTAAAGAAAGTTCATGTCGGTAATACATAATACATAAATCATTCTGATCATCATTGTAATTTGGATGGCCGAAGTAGTTGCATGCTTAATTTGCATAACATAGGCCTATAGCCCTAGATGACCTATATGTTCGAACTTCCTTATATCTTAAAGAGTTTATGTTCAAACTTTCTTATATCTTAAAGAGTATCTAGGGTTGGTTATGTGGTAGCGACCTATACGTCTGTCTCAACATTAGTGCCTGCCTTTTTCCTTAAGTGAAAGCATGTCCTATATATATCTCGACATTAGTGCTAGCCTTTTTCCTTGTTAAGTGAAAGCATGTTCTATATACATGTCTGCGTCTACATTAGTACTTGCCTTTTGCCTTCTTAAGTATAAAGCATATATGTTCTTAAGCTCCATCTTTGGGGCTGAAGAAATGGCTGGACAACGTTGCTCCAGGACCAGGAGAAATGACATCAATGCTTTTGCTTTGAGCACCATGGTCCCCTTTTGCTATTCATATTCTTTCATGTCCTGACCGTCAAACGAATCCCATATCCTCACGTATGACAATACACCGATCGAAATGTGATAAATACCACGGTCTAACTACATCTGGAACTGGCATGTTATACTTCACACTTGGCGTTGTGATCGATGTCCTTCATGATCTCCCTAGCTTGCTTTTGGCAACTGCATGCATGAAGTACTCCCGAATCTCTTGTTCTAGATACAATGTTGGGTTTGGGAGAAGCTGGCCTGCAAAGGTCAAGAAGTTGCAGATACAATGTTGGGTTTTGGTCACGGGTGAATCAACAAAAGTGATTGCAATCACGTCGAGCATAGATTATGCTGTCACCTTCTTCAGATTTGAGAGATCAATCACTCGTGAAGAAATGCATGCAGCTCACTGATTTGGAGCTCAAACCAGAGCCCGGAACCAAGTCGACAGCCCTAGCTTGGACGGCTACACCATGGTCTGGCATGACCAGGCCGCCATCATTTTGTAATTGCGTTGTTAGCTTTTCACAAATTGAGATATTCCTAGAGTATTTTACTTAGCTAGCTAGGAAGCCGTTTTGTCCCCCCAAAACAAAGTGGAGCCTAGTCACCTAACACCACAAGTTCAGCCTCCGTCGGCCCCGCTCGGTTGGGCTGAAAAGCTGTGGCTTATGGCTGAAATTGCACTGTAGCGACTGAACTTTTACTGTTATTGAAGGTGGCTTATTTGGCGTAATTAAATTTAAAAAAATAAAAAATAGAAAAAAAATATGCTAGCTCATTACGGACAACGCAAACGAATACGGGAAAAAAGAACCAACAAAAAAACTCAAAAAAAGCCAAAAGTTCAAAAAAAACGAAATTTATAAATAGTAAAAAATAAGCCAGAAACTGAAGCTGAAACGAGCGGGGCCGAAAATAATGACATAGCAATCACTGACAAGTGAGCCCACGCAACTTTGCGCTATTAGGAGGGTTCCACATATCTGTGACTCATAATAACCAAGTTAGTTATTCTCTTCGTCTAAGTTTATAAGATATATTTTCTCTTGGCACGTAGATCAAAGAAATAGTAAAAATGGTTAGATTATCCCTAATTATTATCAGTAAGTACTATATTTAATGCATACATGTAGATAATAGTAAATAAAACTGTATATTTATTAAAGATATAAAGAGAATATCACACTAATTTTATATTAAAATATAAAATATATTCTATATTTATAGATAAGATTATTTTAAAAATAGTCTTATAAACTTAGACGGAGAAGCAATTGCCGTTTGCACACAATCTCAGTCGGTTTAACATATTCCCGCGAATGCTGTCAACGTAAGCGCCTTTTAACGCGAGGCAAACAATGGCCCTAACCTTTTGCCCCCTGTGCTTTGCATGTGTCCAACGAGCGTCGAGCTGAATCCAGCACCGTAAAGGCGAGGATCCTACCGCGCACGCGGCTTCTCACAGATTATTTGCCCTTAAAAAAGGAAAAAAGTTTATGCTGCTGATGCACGCAGGACAGGCAAAAGGGCTTGAAAGACATGCTTTAGGGAAATACACATAAACAAGGACAGCAATGGAATAGTAGGCAATTAAGCACCCCCCCCCCCCCCCCACTAGGTACTAGTTTTTGGTGCCACGAAAATTCAACTGCTTGTTAATTATTTTGTGCTAATTTTTTTTCAAAAATCTTGGGTAGCTAGTACATTGCTTTCTGGAATTGGAGGCACGCTTTAGCGAAATGTACGTAAACAAGAGACGGATTTTCTTAATCTATGCCTTTGGTTTTTTACTTTTAAATTTTGACTGTTTACGAGAGACAGTACGAAAATAAAAAAAAGTCACGTATGATTTTAACCGGTACGGCTTAACTCGACACAACGTGTACTATAATTTTTCTGTAAACCTTGTCTTAAAAGAAACGTCGTTTAAAAGCTAATTACTGTAGCAACGGAAGCTAAAGCCAAAATCAAAGTGGAAAAGAACACAAACAAATGGAACAGTGGGCAATTAGGCATCTCCACCAGGTACTAGTTTTGGTGCCATGAAAATTCAATTGCTTGTTAATTAATCTGTGCTAGGGGAAAAAATCTTGGATTGCTGGTACATTTCTCACAGGAATGTTTGAGCTTTAAGGCAGCCTTTCCCCCCTTTTTCCAATCCCAGAGAGAGAACAAGTTCAGTTTGGCATCTGTTTGCCATAAGTTCACTCATCCACCACGGCTGGCACCATACACTGCCGCACAGGTATCTCTCTCTCTCTCTCTAACCTGAGACTCGGTAGTGAAAGGAAGAATAAAGAGAGCGTTACGATTGTTGACAAGCCTCCAACGAGAGAATCCATCACAAAACATCACTCTAGCTACCTTTTTCTTCAAATTTTATCTTAACACTTGTCTTTACAAATCTAACCCTCTTCCGCAACCGTCTTCTAACCCTCTTCCACAAACCTACCACGCGCGGCTGGCTCGGCAAGTCTACTACTATACGTGGCAGGTCAGCTACAGTGCTACCGCGCACGATAAATCCATAGGAGGAAACTAGATTTGCAAAAATAAATATTCAGAGGCTAAATTTGAAAAATAAAAGTTGGCTAGGGTGGTATTTTCAAATTCACTTCCCAATGAGAGGGGGTTTTGCATGCATTTGACTATGCTATCCACTTGTACTCGGTAGCCATGCACTAACCGAAAGGCTAGATGCTCAGATGACGAAACTGCAAAACTTAGAACAGAAGCGGCTACGAACAGATAGCACTACCTCCCCCTCTGTTTTCTATCAGACAATGGAAAAGTTTCCGCGTACGAAAAGGTCATAAGGATGATGCGAAATACCAACTGGACTTCAAAGAAAACATTTGGAGGATATACAGCTGGAAGAGTACCTTCTTCCAGTGCCCTCGTGTACGAAAGAAAAATGTGTTCATTAAGAGTATAAAGGGCAGCCAATAAAATATGAAAAGCATCCATGAGTTGCAATTGAGTAGAAAGAAGAAATACTATGTATAATAGAAACTCAATACAAAATCAATCGACTAGGGCCTAATTTGGCCCACAATATTGGTCCTGTTTTTTTGGCTGCGGCTTGTGGTTTTTAGGCTGTTCGTGCAAGAGATTACAGAGTAACAGAAACTCACGTGTAGTTTTTGCATATATAAATGAAGTCGGTACAGTATATACTACAATTAACTAGTAGACCATATTTTGAAAAGACACTCTGTTTAAAAGATAGTTACTATAGAAAAGCCGAAAAATAGTTTTTAGAAGCTGAAAAGAACATGACATAGTGCTATGAGGATATGGGATGCTATCCTAGCAACCACCGGTTTCTGAAGCAATGCAAATAAGAAAGCAGCAATTGATATGAACCAGATGCTTTCCAAGTTTCGACACATCCCTCCCTGTAGGAGTAGGACCATTCCAATGGTCCTGACTCCTGAGGGCAACTACTTGGAACTGAAGGCCGCTCGAGCAGTTATCAATAGAACTTTTGGCGATGCCTCCTCCAATTATTTGATCGGTCTATCATTTGTTTTGAAGATATAAGCATATATTACAGATGTATCATACAGCAAACGCACTACATCAACATCATCACAATACAACACCAATGAACAAAATTTGAAGAGCGTGCAAGGCCACTCATCCGAATAATAGGTGCAAATAAATGAAGAAAACGCCAGCAGAAGCGAAACCTCATGATCCATGAAGATTTTGGATCTCGACTTTCAAAGTTTGGAGCTTACGCTCAACATCGGACAACTCACCTTGAACACCCTGCAACCAATCTATTTTTTCACTGGAATGCATCCTGGTATGGTTTGCTGATAACCTCAACAAAAGGGGCTAGTTTATTAGCACTCTGCGAGATATCCTTCTGGATAGCTTCATCGACTTTGCGAGATAGTTTATCAGCAGCCCTGCTGACCTCTCTAGTGCAAGCTTCCATCGACTAGAGAAATTCGATATTGCAAAAAACCTGAAAGAGGACCGTTGTCCATTGGATCAATCTATACATAGTTACATATCAGCTCATTCCTTGTCATTGTAAAACTATTAGCTATAGAAGGGGTTTCTAGTTATCAATCAAGAATTACCCCCAACAGCTGAGCAAAGAGCAAAAGCAAGAAGATCTTCAAGTTGTAATATTCCAAAAGAAAAAAAAAGAAAGAGGGTTTGGGCTAGGCCTGCCCGAGCCGGCCCACACCATCTGGCCCATGCCAGCCTCTATATAGAGGAGAGACGAGGAAGGAGGGAAGAGAAGAAAAGAGGAATGGAGAGGAAGGTTTCGTGCTCACGCCATCTTTGTCATTCATTTTGGGGGTAATGATCCAAACTCCTCTCCTCTGCTAATCCTCAGGTAGATACCGTCTGTAGCGGGCGTTATGAAGGTAGTTTGGGTTAAACTCTACCGAGATGCGACAAGGTGTGTTGACCTGTTTTGTTGACGAGTTTTGGGGTAGCTATGTCATGCTTCATAACTTTGCCATAATATGAATCTTGTAGATAATTGTTTAAGGTTTTCATAGAGTGTAAGAATACGGGATTTGGTTGAGTGGTTGAGAAGCTATGGTTTTGGAAAGGCTGCTGTCTAGAATTTGGTCGCTACTGGATGCAACCGTAGTAATCTGTTATTTGGTGCAAGTAGATGGCTGAATTGAATTATGTTCATAACTAGAGAAAGTTAGATAATGTTGTGTGGTTTCCAGAAAATATACGATTTCCTATGTTATGGACTCTGAGCCACAAATTACGGTATTTTTATCATCGGGATAGTGGAGCAGACAGTCCGGTGAGGGGAGGGGTTATTTAGGTCAGGAAGTGCGTAGGAGCAATGTTGTTTTGTATTATTGTGGCACGTATTGAGTTGAGACATTTACTGTAGGCAAGGTCGCTACGGGGTTAGTATCGTCCACACATCGCTCCGCTCCACGTGGTTAAAAGACAAGTGCATAGTAGAGTAGTAGACCGTATATGTTATGGAATATACGATGTTTACATTATACAAAGAATTTACTTTACTGTTTATGCTTATTACGATGAATTACGTACTGATTATTACATGATGTTACTTATCTGATGATGATAATGATGCTGGAACATGGTAAATAACAATGAGTACATATTGATGATGATGATGATGATGATATTAAATGTTGATTACGATAGAACGTATGCATCTTTATCGTGTGCACTTTCATATCATGAAAGAGAAAGATCCACCATAGGTGGATAGATAACACCTACTTTGGTAAGCCTCCACGAGAGTGGAGAGACCCCCGTGCAAACGAGGACGGGCATATAATGGGTGAACATCGATGGGTAAAATGACATGGTTAGGTTTATGCTTATGCTTATGGTAGTGTTTATCATTCTATTATTTACTTGTTGAGTCTTGGACTTACTTTTACTTTGTTGTTGCTTTAGGTAACCGTTGATGACGACAAGCATGGGGTGGGAATAGGACCTTCTGCACCACATCTAATAATGATCTAGAGTATCACATTTATCTTCCTTAATATCGCCTTAGTAAAGTAGCTTGCTAATCTAAAACTTAGTCCATATAACCCTTGTAAATCGATGACGAACATTTGAAAACTTTTTTATGGTAATGTATTTTCCTCAGCAATGTTCTATTTGCATGTTTAAGTTGCTCCTGGACATATGGTTCTGGGCGTTTTTAAGTGTAGGTCTCGAGCGTTCTTAGGCGCATGGTGCTAAGCGTTGTCAAGTGTGTGCTTTTGAGCATTCTTACGAGTGACCCAAGTTTCATTTTATGAATTATTTATTCTTACTATGATCATCTAATCATGTTTATTATGAATTGGTTCTTTCTAGAGGACTAGGTCGGAAAGATTTTTGTTAGATGGTTTAAATTTAGAGTGTTTTGTAGTAATGGTAACATTCTAGGCTCAGAGGTTGGGTCAAGGTATTACAGTCGGTATCAGAGCAGTCGTTAGGTCCATGGTGAATAAATTGGTAACTTGGGCTACCTTAATCAACTAAATTTGACTTAGGATTGGTTATTAAACTAAAACTTGACTTCAGATTAATAATTGAAATAATTAACTTAAACTTGACACACACTTTGGCGCACAGTAGGATAAGGTTTGGGTCAAGCATTTCATTTACATTTTCGCTAAAGCTATTGTTGATTTGTAATGTTATGAGATCGATAATGGTGAGTTGATGGTATGAACGCTTGTTTGATGTGAAAAGTTATGTCGAGAGGTAGAGGTCGAGGTTGTGGTGGTCATGGTGAAGGTCGTGGCCGCTAGAGAGGCCAGGTTATGCTGCCATGTGAGGCATAGAGGTAGCCGTGTGTGGTTCCTAAGATATTTTGCTTCAGTTTTGAGTAGTGAGTTCCCTTTAGTTAATGACTCCTTTAATTCAATATTTGGTGAAAGTTTTGATCCTATGAATATTCGAAATAACTTGCATGATGAGACCTAATGCTCTTGTTCCGTGAGGACAATGTCCAATAGTTGTTGTAATTTATAGTTAGACTCAAGTGAGAGGTTGTGGTCAAGGTAACTGGTTGGTAGGGCATAGAATTACAGGTTGTAGGAAACGAGAAGAGTAATTGATATCAGTTATGCCCATGGGATCGAATTTTATTTAAATTCGATGGTGTCTTAGTATTTACATAAGTAGCGACGTAAGGCATGTCCATTCTCACTTAATGGTTGGATCTGGAACATTGATGAACCAGTAGGTCATTAAGGTTGTTTATATTGTTGAACCCCTGTTGAGTGATTTGTGTTACCATGGTTCCAACTGATTAACATAGCCATACGGTTTAGTCATGCTACGAGGTGTGTTAATCTGTTGCCTTGGTGGAAATTCATCGAGTTATCCTCTCCATGGGTAATTGGTGATCAACTATAAAACTAAGTTTACCAATCTCGCACCATGACTGATTGTTGCAATTATGACCAATGCCTTGGAGGGTTTCAATAGCTGCAATTTTAGAACTCTATTGGAATTAATTGGGAGGTTTAGAATGGGGATCTTGATGTTGGATAGTTTTTCTAGATAAATTGAATGGAAGGGAATTGTTGTAGAGTCATGTGAGACTTAAATTCTCAAGGATGAGGTTAATAAAATTATAAAGAGATAGCAATTGTATTTGTAGATAATTATGTACATGCCTACGGAGGTAGAACAAATGGATCCCATGTTTAAGATAATAGTAAATAAGGTTCACAGGAGTGCAAATGATGTGTGCTGAAATTTGGGTGATTGATCATTATTAAAGGGTCGAGCTGGTGGAATTTAGTTAATGAATTAGAATCAAGTGCTTGTGGAATTATTTATTGATAGTGGATCTTTTGATCAAAAAGCTTTGTTCGCACTTTACGGTTGCGCGTCCATAGTCGTTATGATTGTGCTATTGTGTAGTAAGGTTGCAGAGTTCGGTGGGTACTAGAGTAAAGATGGGAGAACAAAGTATTATGAGGTACTATAGTGAGCTTTTGGGAAGGTTTATGATGGAATACTGAAAATCAATGACTCATGTTTTAGCAAATTAACATTTGCAATTTTACGTAAGGGGTACGACGGGTACTGACTTATTGTTCCTGTAGAGTAAAGAATTTATGTTGACTTTCGTGTTGGCATTTGAAAGAAATGTTTTTTTTGTTTTGTCATGCATGGTCATTCGGAGTTCATAACTTCAGAGGAAGTCATGTTCTATTTCTAATGATGATGAATGTTTGGAGATGCGGTTGAGGATCCACATGACTCATAGTTGATTTATATGCATATGTCTTGAATGTTATTTCCATTATGAAATAATGCTATAACCGAAGGAAATGAGTCCCTTGTTAAAGGGTTGCGTCATTGAAAGAGTGTATCTTGTGTTGCGGGAGTTTTGTAGATTGTTTTGAGTGAAATGAGCGCCGAAATCATTCCACAACCTTGTTTTTGGAAAAGAAAAAAAACTCTATTGGAACTTCGCTTTGTTCTTGGATGTTAAATTTTATAAACTTCTTGACTGATGAGGTGTATTGAAGGTTGGAAATCCCTCGTTTTTGGAAGAAATATTAAATTCGTAATGTGAAGTCTTGTTGGGCTTAACATGTAGCGAGAATTATTGATATGATTAGTAATGAGGTGATCACTAATATTTATATGGTTAATAGAGTATGAATTGATTTTAGGTTATAATCCTTTATGAGATTGTGTAATAATATTATTAGCTTTGGGGCAAAACAAATTATGATGTTGCTAATGGTAGAGTCTATGGGGAATGGTGGTTAATGATGTCATGTTTAAGCTAGTAGGTCATTGCTAGCGTCGAGTGTGAGATTTTGTTGAATGTACTTCCTTGAATTACGTTTCTCGTGGTGAGTATCACCTCGAAATGTTGATGATGTTTTGGGTTGCTTGTTTTCTATATCATGGATCGAATATGTCAATGTTATCGGTGTCATTGGAGGAGTATTTGAAATTTTGAAATACAAGCCTTAGGTTTCTTGATAGCTAGTGATGGCTAAAACATTATGGTAAAGTTGAAGTAGTGTCATAGGAGAATTTAGTTATCTGATATTATATAAAATCCCGATGGAACTTACATCATTTTGTGGATGTGAGAAAGAGTTGATGTGTGATTTGATAAATCCACCATCTTTGGTGACCATTATTTGAGAAAGTAGTCAGAGGAATAATTCATTACATGAATTATGGCAAACATTGATGGGGTTCATCACGATGCAAATAGAGTGTGAACTGAAACCCTCGAGATAAGTGTACTGGAAGGACTGAGGTGATGGGATCCAATACGAATTTTATATTTAAGGGCATGTGGAGTTATCTATTGATAATATTTCATTGGTAAAGGGGTTTTACTTGGACATTTCACATTCGTATACTAAAACTTCCCAGATTTGTGCGAACATTGCACTAAGATTGAATTGGCTTTATGGTTCATAAATTGGTGTTGGAAGAGTGTATTTCCATAAGGCAACCTAATGAGCTTTTGGAATGTTTCGGTATATTGAACAGTGGGATTTTATTATTCCTGCTAAGAGATTTAGTCAAAACTATATTGGCAAGATTATTCACATGGATGTGTAATTGATGTTGATTCTTAAGGGATATGAAGTAAGACATCTTTCGTGTTGTCAACTAAAATGATTGGGTTTAATGTGTTATTTTGGGGTCCCGTGATTTGGGAATTCATCCATATCTTATTTTGAGGGAAAATGGATTTAAGTGAGAAGTTGCGGGATTTCCACGATTCATAAGTGGTTCATGTGATTCTCTTGAGCATTATTTGTTCATCCAAGAGAATGTGTTTCCTTTTCTTTGAAAAGGAAGGTTGATTTGGCAAGTGAAATTATTCAGTATGTTGTATGCGGTATTGAGTTGCTTATTAGGACAAGGATTGACTTTATGTCTAGTTTTCTCTTCGAGAGGATTTGTTGTGGTGAAATGATTTTCTGAGGAGAAATGAGTTCCCTTCTATCATGGGAGAAAAGTTTTTTGTTTGTGGGGACATGGGTTGATCCCATGGCCGATTTTCTCTCTATGAAAGAATTTGCTCTATAGAAGTGAGGTGACTTTATGAATGTTATGTGACTTCTCTTTTTTTTTAAAAAAAGCTCTCCTTGTCGTGAATCAAAGCAGCATGGCCTTTTTGCAAACAATGAAAGTGATTTTCTTTGATAATTGAGGGTTTTCTTACATTGAGGCATGAGATGCTAAAGTTTGTCAAGATGTATTGGTTGTATTAGGCCAAGCGCAAAGCAACTTGGAATTTGGACTCTCGTAGGCGCGAGAAGTACCTAGAGTTGTTCTCGGTGGGTATGTGTTAAGAGTTGTTTTTGTTCAGCTTGGCTACATTTTGAGTAGATCGTCAAGCGTTAGAATTCAAGGTCGAATTTTGTTAAGGAGGGCAGAATATACTATTCCAAAAGAAAAAAAGAAAGAGGGTTTAGGCTAGGCTAACCTGAGGCAGCCCACGCTAGCCTCTATATAAAGGAGACGGGAAAGGGTGTGTGTGCTAGCCCTAGCCGCCGCCACTCCCCTCTGCACACTGCCACCCACAATCGCTGTCGTGCGACTGTAGCCACTCCTTTCCATTGGCGTCGCTGGCGCCATTTCCTCGGGGGAGCCAAGCCGAGACCGCTACCCTAGCCGTGTACCACCCTCACCCCAGTGCCGCACCGTCCTCCCCAGGCTGCCACTGCTCGCAAATCACCCCAAGTCGACGCCGCTGGCCACTCTATCGATGCCGCCACCGCTCCCCTCCTAGCCGTAGTCGCTCACGCCATCCCAGATCTGGCCACGCCTCCGCTCCATTGTCCTTCACGCGTGCCACGTCGTGCCTTAACGCAGCCATTAGTCGGCCTCACCCACAGCCACCACCATTCTCGTCGTTGATCCACGCTAAGCGTCACCTCCGCCTCAGGCTCTTCTCATGCCAAGCTCGTCGTCACCCGCTGTGCCCCTACGCCATGCCACTTGCCTGCACAAGCGTTTGCCCGCGTTGGTCGTCCTGCCCCTCTACTGAGCGGCGTGCCGCCATCCAGAGTAGCTGTAGTCGAGGGAGAGGGGTTTCGGCCGAAGGAGGAAGGAAAGAGAAAGAAAGAAGAGGAAAAGGAAGGGGAGAGGAAGGAGGGAAGAGACGAGGAAGGATATGCGTAAGAGCGATGTTGTTTTGTACTATTGAGGCACATATCGAGTTGAGACATTTACTGTAGGTGAGGTTGCTACAGGGTTGGTGTTGTCCATACATCGCTCTGTTCCGCGTAGTTAAAAGGCAAGTGTATAGCAGAGCGATAGATGGTAGATATTATGGAATATGTGATGTTTACATTATACAAGAAATTACCTTACTGTTTATGTTTATTGCGATGAATTACGTACTGATGATTATATGATGAGTCTGTTCTTTTAGGCTACGGCTTGTGGCTTATGGTTGCGGCTCATAGCTTTTGGCCCAAGTACGAGTGCTCATGCAAACAAACCGAAAGCCAATAAGCTGCTTCTGAAAGATTATCTCGATAACCCGCTTCAAAATGGTGATGGAGAAACCATCACGTTTGTTTGTTCGAGAGAAATTATAAGCCATAACCTGAAATAAGCTAAAAAGAACAGGCCCGATGTTGCTTATCTGATGATGATAATAATGATGAAACATGGTAAATAATAATAAGTACCTGCTGATGATGATGATATTAAATGTTAATGACAATGAAACGTATGCATTTGCTTCATATACACTTTCATATCATAAAAGAGAAAGATCCACCATGGATGGATATGGAAGACATACATCGATAGGCCTCCACGGGAGTGGAGACCCCCGTGCCGATGAGGACGGGCTTATGATGAGTGAACACCGACAGGTGTTCACTTGGCTATACCAATATATGCAATGTGATGAGCAAATGAGCATGTAGAATAGTTTTGCATTATACAAATGAAATGAGATAATGATGAGACATGAGGAAAATAATATGATTATGTTGGGACATGAGAAAAATGATATGATTATGTTGAGACGTGAGAAATGATATATTTATGATTATATTGAAACATGTGAAAAATGACATGATTAGGTTACTGCTTATACTTATGGTACTGTTTATTGTTCTATTATGTACTTGTTGAGTCTTAGACTCACTCTTACTTTGTTGTTGCTTTAGATAACCATTAATGGCGACATGCATTGGGTGGGAATAGGGCCTTCTGCACCACATCCAATAATAATGATCTAAAACATCACATTTATCTTCCTTAATATTGCCTTAGTAAAGTAGTTTGCTAATCTAAAACTTAATACATAGAACCCTCGTAAGCCGAAAATGAACGTTAGGTAACTTTTTATGGTAATGTATTTTCCCTGGCAATATTCTATTTGCATGTTTAAGTTGCTCCTGGATGCATGGTTCCGGACATTTTCGAGCGCGGGTCCCGAGCATTCTCAGGCACATGGTCCTAAAATTTCTCGAGCATGTGGTCTTGCGTTCTTAGATATGAGTGACCCAAGTTTTATTTTGTGAATTATTTATTCTTGCTCTGATTATCTAGTCAATTTTATTATAATTGGTTCTTGTGGAGGACTAGGTCAGAAAGATTTTTGTTAGATGATTTAAATTTAGAGTGTTTTGTATTAGTGGTAGCATTCCGCTGTCAGAGATTGGGCCAGGATGTTACACAAGCGTAGTTGACAAAAGAGATGTCAAAGAGAAGCTGACAATCCAGCAACGCCAAGCCCTCCAAAAGTTCCCAAAGCCTTCACAATACAATAGCAATGCTCAGAACGAAAGACAGCCAAGTATAAAGATTCAGAGACTGCCTCTAAAGGCAAAACTAGACACTCTGAAGACTTAAATCATAACAGAGCGAACGGCAGTTTGGAATTTGAAGTTTTTCGCAAACATTCCTATGTGGTTTATAACTTCTGAGTATTCAGTTAAAACCTAGCATGCTTTAAAACCTTCGAATTGGTAGTACTCCCTCATTTACAACTTATAAAGCATTTTTCAGAACTGTTGCAAAATATAAGGTGTGAATGTACAATGAATGATGTTTTTTGCATCTTACCGTCATTTTTCTCTTGACATTTATTTGCAGCAACCCACTCAAAGCACTCTCTTGTCCTTTCCATGGCAGATTAAGTAGGGATAGTTTAGTCATCTCTTAGTTGGGATAGTTTAGTCATCTCATCTTACTGATTCCTCAAATTTATAATCTCCTTTATCCATGCAAACGGTCAAAACAGGACTTACAAAATGGAAGGGGTAGTACTTGACAGTATGTTTGGTCATCAAATCAGATAGAATCGTGCAGTCATGTTTTAGCGAGAGGAAGGTGCATTATGCCCCCAACTATTATTTTGGAGGGTTTAATTAATCTCATAACACATCTGATGATTCTCTCCTTTTCCCCTTGCAGATAATCTGTAAAGGTATGTTGGCACTCAAAACGTTCCACTAAATCACAGAAGTTGGGTCATTCACTGGATTCTCAAAAGGCCAGTCCATGAAACTAGTTCATTGTTCATTAAGGTATAAGCATGAAGCTTAGGAAAATTCACGTAACAAGTTTTTCTTTGCATACATGTTACAAGAATCAGAAGATTTCACAACCAATGATCCTAGTCTGTACATTAAAGCCAGCATTCTTTTATTATTTTTCTTACACAAACAAAAAATCAACAGTTCAGTAGGCCTTTTTAGTTGATTTAGCTCTTATCCTAGCATGCAATATCTGTGCCCAAACTTTTTTTTCTTGTTTGTAAATAGCAGCAAAGCATATATTTAAAACATTTTATTTGGACAAATCTATTGAATAGTTTAAGTATTAATAACAAACTACATAGTGGAAAATGAAATATTTATAGCTTTAATAGACATACCACCTCGCGAATTTCTTCTTCAAAATCATTAGCACTAGCACTGAAGCCGTCCAGTGCCTTTATGCTTAGTCTCTCCTTCATTAACAAGTTCATTTGGATCTGATGGAACCCTTTCATCCTGAGCAACCAACCCATCCCATCTTTCATGAAAACACTCCACACATAAATTTGCTTCGTGGATAGTGCTAGAACTCAACCATGTTAAATATTCACTCAGTAAATTCTAAACAAAAGAAAGATTTTTGTTAAAATAAGCATGGTGAAGCAGATAAGGAAAATATTTTAGTTAAGAAATAACAATAATAATAGTAATAATAATAATAATAATAAACAAAAAATGTATCATCATTGCAATGATTATTAAATTTGACAACACTGCAAAATGGTAAAGCTAAATGATATGAATTCATTAGAAAAGTTGTGATAGATTAAATGTTAGCATAGCATTGTTTGCCTGCACAAATTAGGTTTTGATGTATGGTGGCCATGCATATGTCTACATGTCATTGCTTATTCCATGCACCTGTAAAATCTAATTCTACAAGGAAAATCTAGAATATTAAAGTGGGTAGCCTGCAGACTGCCTGGACAATGATCCTCTTAGCACAGATGATGTTGCTGGAAGTAACCAGTCAAAAACTTCACTGGTCAAACCACATTGTTTTGCACAATTCCAAGTTTTGACATGGTTGTATATGTAAGCACAAAGTTAACATAAGTTTTCCATAAATTAGCAAAAGAACTACAGAAGTACTGACACAAGCCAGTTTTGGCCTGTTCAACTCAGCGAGATTTTATAGGGATAACTTGACTTGACCCCTAAGAAACAGTCTTTATCTCTAACAAATAGAATATATCTATAAGATAGTAAACACAACTAATAAGGAAACTACTTAATCTAATCTCTATCCTAATTAATCAAAACATGCCATATACGGCTGCTATAGTACCGTGGTACTGTTCATGTGCGTGAAGAGTATCGTGAAGAGTAACTCGCGTGCATGAACAATGCCATGAATACTAATTTGTGCACAACAGACCGCCAGTTTGAAATTGTGGAATGTTTCAGGGTAGCAATCTCACATTAATACTTCAATCCAATAACCTCATGCTTATCACCATGTAAATTGTTTCAAAGATAATCAAACTGCTGAATCCACTATTGGATTTGATTCAATTACTTTCTTTTTTGAGAGAGTGCATCCAGGACGCACAACCGACACACACGCGTGCACGGCCACTACATGCACTAGAAATTTTGTGGACTCTAGGGCCTCACGGAGCGCAGGCACACACTTCACCGTTGAACGCACATACTTGTATACTCTGATTAAATAAGACACACACCGATCCTAGGTATCAAACCCAGGTGGGTGGGAACAAACACCCTCACTCCCACCACCAGGCCAATGGCCCGTCCTTTCAATTACTTCTATTGTATCATGCTATCTTTCATGCACATATATCACTATCAAATGTGTAAGCAATTGGCATAAGAAAACAATCATAATCGTTACCTCACTATCAGTCAATGGCCTATCTGATGATAGGACAAAGGGTATTAACTTCAGTGAGTCTGCTGCCTCTGAAGAATAACATTTGTTCCAGGTGTATCAACTAGGTTCATCTGTTCAATAGTACACAATGAACATTTCATGAACAAGGACATGAAGTCAAGAAACAAGGAAAATGCACTGCTAAGTTGGCCTCACAACTAGGACAGGTATACAACAACAACAATAAGGTCTTTTGTCCCAAACAAGTTGAGGTAGGCTAAGAATGAAACCTTCTTAAGATCAAAGAAATGGGAGCTTTGAAATAAAAACCTACAATACTAAAACCCTAAGCCATACATCCAGCTATCCGAGCCAAGAGTCTAAAACACTGCCCCTAACTTTCTTATGGTTCCAGTACGTGAATCGCTAACTTCCATGCGCTCATATCCAAAACTAATTTTTTTAGATACATTCCAATCTCTCAAGTCTCTTTTAATTGCTTCCTCCCACGTCAGTCTTAGTCGACATCTGCCTCTTCTTACGTCTAAAGCCCTTCAATTCTAAGGTCTTCCTCTACAACTCAAGCTTCCTATCAACACCTATCCAACTCTCATCAATCAGCACCACATCATCAGATAAAAGCATACACCAAGAGATATCTCCTTGTATGTCCTATGTGACCTCGTCCATCACTAAGGCAAAAATGTATGGGTTCAATGCTGACCCTTGATGTAGCCCTATCTTAATAGGAAAGTCATTAGTAACACTAACACATGTTTTAACATTAGTCACAGTATTTTCGTACATATTCTTAATTAGGGTAATATATTTTATTGGGACTTTTTTCTTTTGGAGCGTCCACCATATGACCTTTCTTGGCATTTTATCATAGTCTTTCTCCATGTCAATAAACATGTGAAAGTTCTTTTGCTTCCTATACCTCTCCATCAACTGTCGTAGCAAGAAAATCGCCTCCGTGGTCGACCTCCTAAGCATAAAAGCAAATTGGTTTGTCGTCACGCTAGTCACTTTTTTTAAAACAGCGCTCAATCACCCGTTCCCAAAGCTTCATAGTGTGACAACTAGGGTAGGCATGCAGCCTAGAAATAGTAAGAGGACATAAGGTGGAACAAGACTTCCATTGCTTTCTTGGCATCTTCTTTTCAAAGGTAATAAATGCTGACCTACATCTAGTCAGATACAACTACCAGGCAGGCTCAGTATGGTGAGTGACAACTTTGGCAGGTTCAGATGTCCCTAGGCATGTTCTAAACGGCTTTTAAAAGCGGCTTTTGGCTTTTACTACTGTACCTAACTTTCAAACGGAATATTTTTTTCAAAATAGGATTTACAAGTTAATTATAATACACGTTAAAAACCCAACATCTGTACTGGCCAAAATTGCATACGAGTATCTCTCTCTCCATAATCTCTGTCAGGAACAACCAAAATTCAAAAATTTCAGCCAGATTTTGACTTTTGGGCTATTCGTGAGAGACATTATAGAGTAACAGAAACCCGTGCAGTTTTTGCTGATATAAATGAAGTCGCTACAGTGTGTACTATAATTAGTAGACCCTGCCTTGAAAAGGCTATCCGTTTGAAAGCTAGTTGATGTAGAAAAGTCAAAAGCCGGAAGCCAAAAGTTGTAAAGAACAGGCCCATAGCATGTTGTAGGAGAAAGAGCTGTGTTTCTGATAGTTCATCCCTATTCCTTTTGCTCACAAAATGCTTCCTCGAAGCTAATATATCTTTTGAGTATCATCCAGAAAGCAGCCTTCCAGTGGGTGAAAATAGAGTACATCTTGATAACCACCATCCTAATGTAGCTAGCTTATCCAACCCAATGCAGTAATGGGCAAAAGGCCAGCAGCTAAGCTAGCGTGTTTAACTCAATGCATTGGAGGAAGAAAGGTCGCACTGAAGAATAAAATTCGTAAAATACTCCTCTGAGGTAAGCAAGGAATATCAACATGACTGTCACTACAATTATGCACTTACTTCCTTTAATATCAGAGCCGATAGATAGCACATGAATTGACCATCTGGGTCCCTCTCACATCACTCTAGGCTTTCAGAATCAACCTCGGAATATGACAGCAGTGTGATCCCATTTGTCATCGGTACAACTCCTTCCTGAAGATACTGCCTTCCGAGTAGAGCATTTATAAAAGTTGATTTTCCCGAGTTAAATTCACCCTGGGATAAATTGCAGGAGGATGCAATCCAAATGAGTGGTTAAAAGGAATAATTAAGAAGCCAGTAAAGTCAGAAAAGGTAAATGACTAGTATAACATTATGGAGAACAAGAAGCCAAGTTATTTTGTAGTGAATAAGAAGGCACTTTAGCTTTTCAATTCAAACTAATGACAAAAAATAAGACACGTCAGTTTATGCAACTGTAGAACAGGACCTATGTTTGTACTATTCTGGTTAGATTATAATCTGATTATGACAGCTGCATTGGAAAACTAATGAACTTTATGTTGGTTTACGCAAATGCAGCACCATCAAGGATGTGGATACATATGCTTCCATTTATAATGAGGATGTGAATGAGCGGATTTTTCTAAAAAAAATAAAGAGTGGAAATCAGCATCATAAGAACGAGCATAGTGAACAATATTTCTCCTCTTATACAAAGGATAAGTAATTAAGAAGGAAATAGACTCAAATTATAAGCTGTTAACCATATTTCATGATGCAAAATAAACCACAAAGCAGCACTAAATGCTACGCATTAATTGGGGAGTTTATGAAAGGTAAGACAGCCTTCTAATTGCTAATTATTGATTCAACATGGTCATAAAATCTCATAAATCTAAAAAGATATATACAGATCAACAAAATATTAGTGTTCCTTTGTGGAAAAAAAATAAAGATCGTTGATTGCTTTGGGAGAAATGCAAGGTATGACTGTCAAGCATGAGAAAAAGCATTTTAATTAACCACAGCACATTATTCCATGATTTATAACCACATCATTTGTCTCAGGCCTCAGCATTAGAAAGCAAATTATCTATATATGAGGTAATGGATGATGTCATAATCAATATTTAATGTAAACCCAAAACTACCATAATAACCAACAAAAAATGGCTCACTCAGGCGAGAAGCAGTATCAACTAGAAGCTCAACCTCCTCCATCTGTGACCACATAATTATATTGAAGTTAAGCATTTGCTAGAGATGATGATGTGAAGTACGATTGAATTCATTCCAGGGATATTCAACAACCAAATGTGTAACATTAGATGATCACCATTGGTGCTGCCTTGCGGATAACAGCAACAGCTTCACATAGAATAGGCTTTTCCTCGCTATCTGCCGCATCACTTTTTCACCGAGTTTTGTAAATCCAGCAACTTTCATCTTCTCACGAATTAGGACCATTACATTATTTGCTTCTGAAAGAACCCAAAATCTAATACCCTAGCTAAATAGGTAATTAGCAATAAATTAAATCTAACTATTGCATTGCATCCATTATATTACAATTCAGATTTACAGCAATTAAACTTTCATCTTTGGCATTTCATCAACAAAAGTAGAAACTTCATTATTTTACAAAGGATAATTACAAAAGTTTTAAAATAAAATCTTGGCGAGCTCGTCGGCATAGAAGTTGAGACTCGTCTTGCATTCATTTCCTGCAAAAAGAGGAATATTATTAGTAGCACAAACTGAATATATATCTCATGTAATTACAAATGTAATGAATTAACAATCCAAGGGAGAATAAAAGAAATTAAGGAAATTGCCGTCAGTGCCCTTGGGCTGCGAGGGCCATTTCGAGAATATCTTAGAGACTTCCCAGACCGTCCCGGGCCGGTCGGCACCTCTCTTCTCTGTGGGCATCCTCATCCAGCGATTTTAAGAAAAACAAAAGCCCACGACCTTACCTTAGCCCATAACCCCCATTTCATTTTCAGCCCATTCAATTTAGCCACAGCCCAACATATGAACTTTCAGCCACAATGCAACTTTTCCATTTTTCAGCCCAGCATATGAAATCTTAGCCACAAAATGCCCACGAATGCAATCCTTGCATTTCAGCTCAACATATACTCTTTTAGCCCACAATTGCAATTCATTCATTCCAGCCCACAAGTTCAAGCCCACAGGAGATTCCAGCTCAACCCAATTCAGCTAAACAGTGCCCAGCACACCCTCTGGACCGAAGGTCCTCTGCTCAGGATAGAAAGACTCAGGAGGGGATAAGAGCAAGACACAGAGCAGGATAAGAACGAAGGCAAGCCAGCTGCAGCCAGCGAAGGCCAGCCCACAGCAGAGAGCGACCAAATGCACCTCCCCCAACATTCTCAAAATAGCCCCAATACTCTGCATTGCCACACAGCTCCCAGAGGATAAGCACAACCGAGCAATAGCCAGTCCACAACCGAGAGCCACCAGAGCCCCCACCCACCACAACCAGAGCATAGCACCTTCGGCCATAGGCCAGAAAGTGAAGAGTGAGTAGCAGTAGTACGAAGCCAGAGGAGCAGCGGAGGAAGACCATCGGCGACAAGGACCAGTCGGGAGCAGTGAAGGAACACGCAGCGAAGGACAAGCAGGAGCCGGCAACAACAAGGAGGCGAAATACAAGTCAATGGGGACCACGAGAGGCAAGACTTCCACCTCGACAAGAGCAGCAAGCCGCGTCTTCTTCCCCGACAGAGACAAAGCAGCATCACCCCGCGGTCCCTATCGACCCATTTTCCTTCTCCAGCCCGACAACCGCACAAGTAGGCCCTCCTTTCTCACCTTTCTTTCCTCTTTGGGATCACAGATGCACAAGTCACATAGGAGTAAAATCCCAATCACCATGTCACCCATGAACCTGCGACCAACCTCAGAGCCGAGTACGCCTAGAGTGAGGTCAGACCACTGGAAGGTCATTCCTCAACCTCAAGTACCGCCACCCAAAACTCTAGGCTTGGCCATCGGTTCCAATAGAATAGCACAATTAATAGAAGAATAAACTAGCAAATCAAATGCATGCAAAATGAGTAGAGAAGGAAAGTTAGCACCGTGTTTGTATCATTGTTTGCTTGCCACCACCCGATCTAGCACAATAGCCGGCTCGGCCGAGCACAGGAGAACCCCAGAGCCTGCAAAGCCACCGCCAGCCGGTGAAGTTTAGCCTCAATTCCAACCATAAGAAAAGCCGGTAGAGGTAGATCCACCCCAAAAACCACCGATCTGGTCCGGGTCCACCCGGATCCGAGCCGAGAGCGGAGGCGCGGCGCCATGGCCGGGTAGAGAGAGAGGGGAACCGGATAGAGAGAAGGGAGCCGAGTCGGGGTGAAGAGCCATGGTAGAGGCGGCGGTGAGGCGGCGCGGTGAGAAGAGGAGGTGAGGCGGCGGCGCGGTGAAAGGAGGCGGTGAGGAGGCGCGGTGAGGCGGCGCGAGGAAGAGGGGAGGCGCAGGAAGGCGAGGCAGCGTGAGAGGCGGCGGTGGATTCGGTGAGAAAGAGAAGAGGCAAGGGAGAGGAGGCGTCGGTAGAGGTAGAAGCAGGGAGGCGGCGGCAGAAAAGAGAGGAGGCAGAGAGGCGTCGGTGGGAGGAGGAAATGAGGAGGCGAGGAGCCCAGGTGGGCCGAGGCCAGAGGGCTGTTGCGCGCAAGAATAGGGCCGCAAGGCCCAGTAAAATACCAGTAGGTTGAATGTTAGCAAACAACTCTAGTATTCCTTCATAGCATTTTCTGTAATTAATTAAAAATGAACCTGACTAATAGCTCTGTAAATATGCTTAGAAAATCCGCACAACTAGAAATAATTGTAGAGTGGGGAAGGGAACTATTTCTCTATTCAACCCCCTTTCTAAAATTAATAGCAGTAAATATTTATGTTAAGTGTAGTATTAATTCTGCAGAACTCGAGCAATCACCAAGCGGGAGAACAAAGTTGATTTCTAGCAATTCTGAATTACCCTCGTATCAGGCAAGCTCATTCTTCGATCATGCACGTAGCTATGTTCAAAATATGTGTATTTCCAGTAATATGAATTAATCTAGTTAAATGCATGAAAATCTTTGTTTTCAAAATAAATCAGAGGATGAAGATGTTATGATAAATAAGATGAAAAAAAGAAAAGAGGAGAAAAAGAAAGAGAGAAAGAAAAATGAAATGCTCAGTTGTGGTACTGCTGAGATGAGCAGCAGGCTCACAAGCAGAGATGTATTTGGTGGGTAAAGAGGTTCAGGGAAAGGATGCAGAGAGGCTAGGCGGACCTCTTTACATAGGGCTATGATGTAAGGACTTACCCCGTTTTCACTCGGATAGGGGACCGTATTTACCGTGCCAACCGATTTCCCGTTTTGGACGGGCGGAAAATAGTATCCTATTACGTTAATCCAATCCACCACATTGGGTAAGTACTTAGGTGTGAGTAAGAAATGGATGAAGCTCAGAACCAGGGAGCCTGGAAATGAGTAAGTCCCAGACGCTATATGCATTAAGTGGAGTGTTGGCCGGGAGCCGGTCCAACCAAACACTATTGGAAGTCGGTGGAGCCCAAGTGAGCGACTTGGTACACCGATGGATAATAGTGGGCTGGTGGATAAATTAACGTAAGCGGAGAAAAGTTCTGTACTCTGAACTGGATTCCATACCTAAGGCAGTGTGGAAGAACCTAGTTAAGAAGGTTCAGAGCAGCTTTGGGTACAGTGGTACAAGCCTGCGCAGTGCTCAAGAAATCATGAATTCATGCCAGTTCACTGGAATGTGGACTACGGTGATCACTAGGGATCGTACCTTACTGGGTGAAAAATAGAAATTATTTGAGAATTAAAAATGCAAGACTGGATATTTTCATATGATTAATTTCAGAATAAAAGGAGATTAGAATATGGACTTAAGGACATGAGAACATATCAGTGCATTCATTGCTATTATGCTTGCTGAGTACCGTGGTACTCACCCTTGCTATTAACCTCCTTTGTTAGACCCGAATCCGCTCGAGGAGGTATACGAGCAGGATGAAGGGGAAGCAGGTGGCGCTGAGTCGACCGGAGAAGAGGAGGGAGATTACGAGGATCCAGGCGAGGTGGACCCTGTATACTTCGGCTGGGACGACTAGAAGGCTCAGTGGAGTGGCCAGAGGAGCCCTGGGGTATTAGTCTTTTGCTATAAGTGGTACTTTTGTAATACCAAACTGTAGGCCATGTGGCCGTTGCTGTAATAAAATCTACAGTATCTATGTTATTGTTCCGATGCGCTACTCTGGTAAAGGTTTACCATTTGCCGGAGCAGTGTTCTACTGATCAGGCAAATAGTAACCCGTTTGTCCCATGCGGTTATCCGGCCCTGAGAGGATAATAATGCGTGGGGCGTCACAGGTGGTATCAGAGCAATAAGATAGGGCCACGCTAATAACGTAG
The DNA here is from genome assembly GCA_017311315.1 of Dendrocalamus latiflorus. Taxonomy (NCBI): domain Eukaryota; kingdom Viridiplantae; phylum Streptophyta; class Magnoliopsida; order Poales; family Poaceae; genus Dendrocalamus; species Dendrocalamus latiflorus. Next base: position 13,519,192 of record CM029613.1, read on the forward strand.
AGGCTGTAGATAGGATTAAGTGGACCTTCATACTTGCTATATTGCACTAAGTCTTATTTAATTCTTATCCTACTGTCGATTTCTGTTCTGTTCTACTTCAAAAGTATTATGTTAAAATCTTCTGTCTTAGAGTATATTTATATATTTAAGCTAACATAGAACCTGTACTTTTGGTTGTAGAGGATATTCTATGTGTATGTCTTGTAATGTCATTTAATCCGCACTGCTCTTGCTTAATTGAATATTGTGGAACCTGGTAAGATAGCCATGCAACCTAGGGCAGGTTGTTTGCATTCTAGATGTGGGCAGATCATTTTAAGGCAGTAGTGTGCCAGGGTTAGTGGCATATAGCTAGAATTCTGGCAAGGTTGATTCCCTATCTCTGGACAGGGATACACCATGCCCATAGTTTTCTTTTCCATTCCCTTCTATTTTAAGAAAAGAAAAAAAAATCATCAGTCTTTTAGAAATTGCCTTAATATTATATGGAACCTAAATTAAATCAAGACTGATGATGAAAAATCACTTGCCTGATTTATGCTAAACTTGAGATTTCCCGAATGAGTGGTTCGTGGCGCACCCGAGCGCGTAGCTCAGGCGTACCCAGGGACGAAGTCCTGGGCGTACTCAGGGATGAGCCCTGAGCGTGGTCCCAAACACGTAGTTTTGGGCGACCTCGAGAGCGGGTTCTCGAGCGTAGCTGGATACGAGAATTCCAGGTAGCGTAGGATTGGATTTCTCTTTTTCTTTTTCGTCTTCCTTCTTTTGGTTTTATTTGGAGTTGGTTCTTTTTGCCTTGGAGTTTTGCTTAAGAAAGATCCGTAAGACCTCTAACCAGTTGTGCAGAAATATTCTCACCCTAATTCAGTGCTGTTAGCAGATAAGTCATTCTAAATTCTGTAACTCACCATAAATTTCTTCTCTTTAAATATGATTGCTAAACAGACTGAAAAATTTAGGAAGTCTGGCCGTTATCCTTTTAGAGAAAGGGTGTGGGTAGAAATGCTTAACCGTTGCAACTGAAACAAATCGCCTTGCTTCGGTAGGATGGATGAAAGTCCGCGAAACGAGTAAGAATTGGGATTAAGGTTGGGTCCTCATCAGCCCGTACCTGAGAGAACAACCACAGAAGATCCACCCAGAACCACTGAAGAGCAACGACCTCCAGCAGTTGAACCAGGCCTTGACCAATCCTCATCTGCTTGACCTGCAGATCCCTTAAGAGTAATGGGGGAGGTCCTCAGATTCTTGGAAACTTCCAGAAAAGAGTCCCAGGAGAGTCAGAATCGCTTTATGGAATCCCTTCTCAACAGTGTAGCAGCACCTCGTCCTCCTGCTGCACCAGGAGTCAGTCTTGGAGATTTCTTAAAACTCGACCTTCTCCTTTTGCAAAAGCCGTCGATCCTTTGGATGCTAGCGATTGGCTGGGTGAGTTAGGGAAAAAGAAAGCTAGATACAGTGGGATGTTCCAACGAAGAGAAATTTTGATACGCCACTCACCAATTGACTGGACCAACAGTTGAGTGGTGGCTCACTTATACCTGCAATAGAGTTAGTACACAGCCTATCACTTGGAAGGATTTCAAGCAAAAGTTACTGAAACCCATGTCCCTACAGGAAGATTAGAGTTGAAGAAGAAAGAGTTTAGAGCCTTAACCTAGGGGAACAAGAAGATGATTGATTACCTCAGGCAATTTAATGATCTTTCCGCTATGCCACTGAGGATGTGAGCACTGAGGAAAAGAAGATAGATAGATTTAAAGAGAGCAACACATTCATTTGTTTCTCGGAGATTGTTGGAAGAGAATAAGTTGCTGCCTAAACCCTTAATTAAACCTATGGTGATGAGTACACCTGCAGGCATAATAGAGGTATCATTCATGAGGAAAAACCAAGCTATTATAACACCAAGTTCTTAGTTGACCTCTATGTCATAGATTGGAGTGGCTTGGATATGATAATAGGCATGGATTGATTATCAATGCATGGAGTGAACATAGACTATGAAAATAAGAGTGCTACCATTAGAAGACTTGGTGGAAATAGAATGATGTATGTGGGCACTAGAACAATGCAATAGCCAGCCATTCCTAGTTTAGCTAGCATGAAAAAGAAGGAACTTCAGGATATACCCGTAGTAAAAGAATTCCCAGATGTTTTTCCGGAAGAGTTACCAGGATTGTCGCCTGATAGAAAAATAGAATGGGCCATAAATGTAATTCCAGGCACAACCCTATTTCAAAAAAGGCCATATGGAATGAATCCACATGAGTTAACTGAATTAAAGAAGCAGTTAGATGATTTTCAAGCAAAAGGATTGATCAGAGAAAGCACTTGACCATGGGGGGCCCAGTGCTATTTGTAGAAAAGAAGGATGGCAATCAAAGGCTATGCACAGACTATAGGGAGTTTAGTGGTGCCACCATTACAAATAGATATCCTCTTCCTCGATGGATGATTTAATTGATTAACTGAGAGGAGCAAAGGTATTCTCAAGAATAGACCTGAGATCAGGATATCAACAGATTAAAATCAAGCCTTCGGATATTGAGAAGACAGCTTTTGTCTCCAGATATGGACATCATGAGTACACCGTTATCCCTTTTGGCTTAACCAATGCCCCCGCTGTCTTCATGAATCCTATGAATAAACTCTTCATGAAATATCTTGATGAGTTCGAAGTGGTCTTTATTGAGGATATTCTGATAGATTCCAAAAGTGTAGAAGAGCATGAACGTCATCTTACCATTGCCTTAGGAATTCTTCGAGAGAATCAACTGTTTGCTAAGTTCAGTAAATGTGCCTTTTGGTTGGACCAAGTATCCTTCTTAGGTCATATTATCTCAGGAAGAGGGATTGAAGTTGACCCTGCTAAATTCGAAGTTGTAACCACTTGGGCTCAACCCACTAATGTGAAAGGGATCCGTAGTTTCCTCGGATTTGCTGGTTATTATCGCAGATTTATCAAAGATTTTTCACAGATTGCCAGCCCACTCACTAAGCTTCTAAGGAAAGAAACTCCTTTTGCTTGGACTGAAAATTGTGAACGGAGTTTCCAGATTTTAAAACAAAGGTTAACCATAGCACCTATCTTAGCATTGTCAGAAGATGGAGTAGATTATGTGGTATATTGTGATGCATCCAAACATGGGCTAGGAAGTGTGATGATGCAAAATGAAAGAGTTATTGCGTATGCATCTAGACAATTGAGACCCCATGAGTTAAACTACCCTAACCATGATTTAGAATTGGGAGCAGTAGTTTTTGCATTGAAGATATGGAGAAATTACCTATATTGATCTCAATGTACCTTGTTTAGTGATCACAAAAGTCTTAAGTACATCTTCACCCAGAAGGAATTGAATATGAGGCAAAGAAGATGGTTTGGGTTGATTAAGGATTATGACCTTACCATTAATTATCATCCAAGTAAAGCCAAGGCAGTAGCAGATGCCCTTAGTCGAAAAGTTAAGTGCCACCAGGCCACACTTGAGAATCCTATTTTAGAGATTACACAAGCCTTAGCCAAAACGAGAATAGAAGTTCGAGCATCTACTGCTCTGGCTACTATAGCAGCCATGACATTTCACCCGACTCTGTTAGATCCGATTAGAGAAAAGCAAAAGTTAGATTCATTTATCCAGGAAGAGATTGGAAGAATCAAAGAAAGACAACCATTAGAGTTCCACTTAGATGACCAAGAGACCTTGTGGAGGCAAAATCGGATTTGTGTACCAAAAGATGATTCAGGAGGCTCATGACACTCCCTATACCATTCATCTCGGTGGAACAAAAATGTATCGAGATTTAAAGGAGAATTTCAGGTGGGCTAACATGAAAAGAGAGATAGCCTTATATGTTAGCCAGTGTGATTCCTGTTAGAAGATTAAAGCAGAACATCAACGATCAGCAGGACTGCTAAAGCCATTAGAGATCCCAGAATGGAAATGGGAAGATATATGCATGGATTTTATTACAGGTCTACCTGTTACCCCTAAGAAGAAGGATGTTATTCGGGTTATAGTAGATCGTCTGACAAAATTAGCTCATTTTATTGCCATCAATCAAAAATATTCGGTGGATAGATTGGCAGAATTATATGTGGAATGAATTGTTTCTCAGTAGGGGATACCTAAGACTATCACTTTAGACCGAGGATCAGTTCTCGCTTCTGGATTTCGGTAAAGCTTAAACAAAACATTAGGCACCCAGCTTAATTTTAGCATGGCCTATCATCCCCAGAAAGAGTGAATCAAATTCTTGAAGATATGTTGAGAGCGTGTGTTTTGAATTTTGGAAGGATCATGGGATAAATATTTACCACTAGCAGAATTTGTATATAATAATAGCTATCAGTCCAGTATTTAGATGGCCCCATATGAAGCATTGTATGGACGGAAGTGTGGATCCCCTGTGTGATGATGGTATGAAATAGGAGAAAAGCCATTAATGGGACCAGAATTGGTAAGGGATTATGATAGAAAAGATTAAGATCATCAGGGAGAGACTCAAAATAGCTCAAAGCAGACAAAAGAGCTATGCAGATCAACGTAGACGAGATTTACATTTTTAAGTTGGAGATTACGTTTATCTGAAGATCTCACCATTGCGAGGAGTCCACAGGTTTGGAGTAAAAGAAAAATTAAGTCCCAGATATATAGGACCTTTTCGGATTATACAGCAAAAGGGAACTCTAGCATATCAGTTAGAACTCCCTAACCAGTTGTCTAGAATACATAATGTCTTCCATGTCTCTCAACTTCGGAAATGCTTGCGTGAACCATCTCAACACATCACTGATCTAAATATACCCCTCCAAGCAGATTTGACGTATGAGGAATGTCCAGTGAAAATTCTAAAAACGGAGGACCGAAGGCTGAGAAATCGGAATATTCGTTTTTGTACAGTGTTGTGGAAGAACCATTCGATCCGTGAAGCTACATGGGAAAAAGAAGAAGAATTACGTGAGGCTTAGCCCAACCCATTCAAGAAAAGACCCGATTTCGCGGACGAAATCTCCTAAAGGGGGGAAGGCTGAAAGAACCCAAAATCTAATACCCTAGCTAAATAGGTAATTAGCAATAAATTAAATCTAACTATTGCATTGCATCCATTATATTACAATTCAGATTTACAGCAATTAAACTTTCATCTTTGGCATTTCATCAACAAAAGTAGAAACTTCATTATTTTACAAAGGATAATTACAAAAGTTTTAAAATAAAATCTTGGCGAGCTCGTCGGCATAGAAGTTGAGACTCGTCTTGCATTCATTTCCTGCAAAAAGAGGAATATTATTAGTAGCACAAACTGAATATATATCTCATGTAATTACAAATGTAATGAATTAACAATCCAAGGGAGAATAAAAGAAATTAAGGAAATTGCCGTCAGTGCCCTTGGGCTGCGAGGGCCATTTCGAGAATATCTTAGAGACTTCCCAGACCGTCCCGGGCCGGTCGGCACCTCTCTTCTCTGTGGGCATCCTCATCCAGCGATTTTAAGAAAAACAAAAGCCCACGACCTTACCTTAGCCCATAACCCCCATTTCATTTTCAGCCCATTCAATTTAGCCACAGCCCAACATATGAACTTTCAGCCACAATGCAACTTTTCCATTTTTCAGCCCAGCATATGAAATCTTAGCCACAAAATGCCCACGAATGCAATCCTTGCATTTCAGCTCAACATATACTCTTTTAGCCCACAATTGCAATTCATTCATTCCAGCCCACAAGTTCAAGCCCACAGGAGATTCCAGCTCAACCCAATTCAGCTAAACAGTGCCCAGCACACCCTCTGGACCGAAGGTCCTCTGCTCAGGATAGAAAGACTCAGGAGGGGATAAGAGCAAGACACAGAGCAGGATAAGAACGAAGGCAAGCCAGCTGCAGCCAGCGAAGGCCAGCCCACAGCAGAGAGCGACCAAATGCACCTCCCCCAACATTCTCAAAATAGCCCCAATACTCTGCATTGCCACACAGCTCCCAGAGGATAAGCACAACCGAGCAATAGCCAGTCCACAACCGAGAGCCACCAGAGCCCCCACCCACCACAACCAGAGCATAGCACCTTCGGCCATAGGCCAGAAAGTGAAGAGTGAGTAGCAGTAGTACGAAGCCAGAGGAGCAGCGGAGGAAGACCATCGGCGACAAGGACCAGTCGGGAGCAGTGAAGGAACACGCAGCGAAGGACAAGCAGGAGCCGGCAACAACAAGGAGGCGAAATACAAGTCAATGGGGACCACGAGAGGCAAGACTTCCACCTCGACAAGAGCAGCAAGCCGCGTCTTCTTCCCCGACAGAGACAAAGCAGCATCACCCCGCGGTCCCTATCGACCCATTTTCCTTCTCCAGCCCGACAACCGCACAAGTAGGCCCTCCTTTCTCACCTTTCTTTCCTCTTTGGGATCACAGATGCACAAGTCACATAGGAGTAAAATCCCAATCACCATGTCACCCATGAACCTGCGACCAACCTCAGAGCCGAGTACGCCTAGAGTGAGGTCAGACCACTGGAAGGTCATTCCTCAACCTCAAGTACCGCCACCCAAAACTCTAGGCTTGGCCATCGGTTCCAATAGAATAGCACAATTAATAGAAGAATAAACTAGCAAATCAAATGCATGCAAAATGAGTAGAGAAGGAAAGTTAGCACCGTGTTTGTATCATTGTTTGCTTGCCACCACCCGATCTAGCACAATAGCCGGCTCGGCCGAGCACAGGAGAACCCCAGAGCCTGCAAAGCCACCGCCAGCCGGTGAAGTTTAGCCTCAATTCCAACCATAAGAAAAGCCGGTAGAGGTAGATCCACCCCAAAAACCACCGATCTGGTCCGGGTCCACCCGGATCCGAGCCGAGAGCGGAGGCGCGGCGCCATGGCCGGGTAGAGAGAGAGGGGAACCGGATAGAGAGAAGGGAGCCGAGTCGGGGTGAAGAGCCATGGTAGAGGCGGCGGTGAGGCGGCGCGGTGAGAAGAGGAGGTGAGGCGGCGGCGCGGTGAAAGGAGGCGGTGAGGAGGCGCGGTGAGGCGGCGCGAGGAAGAGGGGAGGCGCAGGAAGGCGAGGCAGCGTGAGAGGCGGCGGTGGATTCGGTGAGAAAGAGAAGAGGCAAGGGAGAGGAGGCGTCGGTAGAGGTAGAAGCAGGGAGGCGGCGGCAGAAAAGAGAGGAGGCAGAGAGGCGTCGGTGGGAGGAGGAAATGAGGAGGCGAGGAGCCCAGGTGGGCCGAGGCCAGAGGGCTGTTGCGCGCAAGAATAGGGCCGCAAGGCCCAGTAAAATACCAGTAGGTTGAATGTTAGCAAACAACTCTAGTATTCCTTCATAGCATTTTCTGTAATTAATTAAAAATGAACCTGACTAATAGCTCTGTAAATATGCTTAGAAAATCCGCACAACTAGAAATAATTGTAGAGTGGGGAAGGGAACTATTTCTCTATTCAACCCCCTTTCTAAAATTAATAGCAGTAAATATTTATGTTAAGTGTAGTATTAATTCTGCAGAACTCGAGCAATCACCAAGCGGGAGAACAAAGTTGATTTCTAGCAATTCTGAATTACCCTCGTATCAGGCAAGCTCATTCTTCGATCATGCACGTAGCTATGTTCAAAATATGTGTATTTCCAGTAATATGAATTAATCTAGTTAAATGCATGAAAATCTTTGTTTTCAAAATAAATCAGAGGATGAAGATGTTATGATAAATAAGATGAAAAAAAGAAAAGAGGAGAAAAAGAAAGAGAGAAAGAAAAATGAAATGCTCAGTTGTGGTACTGCTGAGATGAGCAGCAGGCTCACAAGCAGAGATGTATTTGGTGGGTAAAGAGGTTCAGGGAAAGGATGCAGAGAGGCTAGGCGGACCTCTTTACATAGGGCTATGATGTAAGGACTTACCCCGTTTTCACTCGGATAGGGGACCGTATTTACCGTGCCAACCGATTTCCCGTTTTGGACGGGCGGAAAATAGTATCCTATTACGTTAATCCAATCCACCACATTGGGTAAGTACTTAGGTGTGAGTAAGAAATGGATGAAGCTCAGAACCAGGGAGCCTGGAAATGAGTAAGTCCCAGACGCTATATGCGTTAAGTGGAGTGTTGGCCGGGAGCCGGTCCAACCAAACACTATTGGAAGTCGGTGGAGCCCAAGTGAGCGACTTGGTACACCGATGGATAATAGTGGGCTGGTGGATAAATTAACGTAAGCGGAGAAAAGTTCTGTACTCTGAACTGGATTCCATACCTAAGGCAGTGTGGAAGAACCTAGTTAAGAAGGTTCAGAGCAGCTTTGGGTACAGTGGTACAAGCCTGCGCAGTGCTCAAGAAATCATGAATTCATGCCAGTTCACTGGAATGTGGACTACGGTGATCACTAGGGATCGTACCTTACTGGGTGAAAAATAGAAATTATTTGAGAATTAAAAATGCAAGACTGGATATTTTCATATGATTAATTTCAGAATAAAAGGAGATTAGAATATGGACTTAAGGACATGAGAACATATCAGTGCATTCATTGCTATTATGCTTGCTGAGTACCGTGGTACTCACCCTTGCTATTAACCTCCTTTGTTAGACCCGAATCCGCTCGAGGAGGTATACGAGCAGGATGAAGGGGAAGCAGGTGGCGCTGAGTCGACCGGAGAAGAGGAGGGAGATTACGAGGATCCAGGCGAGGTGGACCCTGTATACTTCGGCTGGGACGACTAGAAGGCTCAGTGGAGTGGCCAGAGGAGCCCTGGGGTATTAGTCTTTTGCTATAAGTGGTACTTTTGTAATACCAAACTGTAGGCCATGTGGCCGTTGCTGTAATAAAATCTACAGTATCTATGTTATTGTTCCGATGCGCTACTCTGGTAAAGGTTTACCATTTGCCGGAGCAGTGTTCTACTGATCAGGCAAATAGTAACCCGTTTGTCCCATGCGGTTATCCGGCCCTGAGAGGATAATAATGCGTGGGGCGTCACAGCTTCTTCCAACGTACTAGCAGAAGAGTAACTGGATTGCGGGACAGTCAGTGGGATCCACTTTTGAAAAAATCCCTTTCTATGATACCATCAGTGAGAAGTTGGACACCAGCCAAGGACATAACAATTCCAGATGCACCTGACTGGAGCAACCGGGCTGTGATATCAGAATAGGTCCTTTCACTTTCCGATTCATTTAAATTGAAGAAAATTGGGATCTTCACATGTTGAGAGCCACCACCACCACCATTCATACCACTCAAAAAATCATCACTGCCAGTATTGACGATAAGAAAATCAGCCACCTCAGAACTTGAAGCACTTCTTGCAGAATCCAGGGAACGTTTAGTTCTAGCAACAAGAGGGAGACATATGGAGTCAGAGTTGGATTTCATCATCATACTCCTTGCAACGAGAAATTTCGATATTTGACACTGAATACGTGCGCCTCTCAACTTTTAACCCCCAATTCGCACGCCTTTGGAAATTTAACCCTGTCACTGCGAATTCTTTTGATTCAAGGGATTCTCCTCATTTTCTCTGCTTTTTTATTTTCTTTAATGTATTATGCAACCTGAAATGACTAAAATGCCCATCCGCTCCGCTTCAATATGCAATCAACGCCTCATCGCCCCCCCGAGTTCAGTCACCCGCGCGCACCGAACTTGCACCAACCCAAGCATATGCTTTTCATACTCTCCTACCGTTTTAGTATCTACTTTATTGTGCCTATGCATGCAAGTCGGTGTTAACATATATATAACTGGCACAGAACCGGTTCCCGTTAGTCGGCTGTATTGTTTACAATGATAGGAGAAATGCTCATCTTTGCATTGAGAAGAGAAAGGCGAACATGTACAAAGCCTTACATACGACGCAAGGCGGCAGGTATCAAAAGTTTCGACTGGGGACCAAATTATCGTTTGGCGTAGTGTGATTAGTTATTTTCGAATTTGCTAGCACAGGGAGTTTATTCAGCAAGATCTGTGGTTTTTCCCCTTGAAAGCATCTTCAATGGTCTATATGTTTTAAGGTAAGCCTGATTATATATGGAAGTGTGATACTGTAACTGCGTCTCTCGTACTAAGCCACAGTGCATACAGAACCAGACAACCAGTGCACGGGGGGCGGCGAGGCGTTGATTGCATATTGAAGCGGAGCGGATGGGCATTTTAGTCATTTCAGGTTGCATAATACATTAAAGAAAATAATAAAGGAGAGAAAATGAGGAGAATCCCTTGAATCAAAAGAATTCGCAGTGACAGGGTTAAATTTCCAAATGCGTGCGAATTGGGGGTTAAAAGTTGAGAGGCGCACGTATTCAGTGTCAAATATCGAAATTTCTCCCTTGCAACAATAGCAGGAATACCTGCATCAAAATAGAGAAGGGAGCTTCTTAGAGAGAAAAAATGATGTAATGCAGTTGACAGTAGAATAACTTCTTGGCAGGCTAGAAAATGAAGCATGGCATTATGGTATTTCGTATAGAACAATAATTTGTTCAAAATTCTTGGCATACAAAATACTACCACTTCGGGAAAAGAGCAGGGAGACAACAAAACAGGTTGGTGCAAAATGTAAGCTCGAGGACACCATACGCCACATTCTAAATAACTGCACACCTACCAAAACAAGCAACAACGGAACAGAAGCTGGGGAGAATTCAGTCGCCAACCATCGTCGGCGAGCACGACGCCGCTCGCCCCGACCGCCGAGGCGACGTCGACGCGCTCCGCGATCAGCAGGTCCGCGCGGTCCCCGACCAATGCCTTGAGCGCGCGCGCGGCCTCGTACGCGCGCCCGCCGTCCTCCTCCCCGGCATCGAGCACGACGATTCCCACGCCCCGCGCCACCGCGTAGGACGAGCGCCGGGACCTGGATCTCCGGGCGCTTGAACCCGCCGGGGAACAGCATCCTATGCGGCTCCTTAGCAGCGCCACCGCCTCCTCCGGCGGTGGCGGAGCTGCTGGCGTCGATGGCTCGGCGGGGGCAGCGGCGTGAGAGGAGGAAGGAGTGGAAGGGGAGGCCCCGGCAGGGGGCGGCCCGGCGCGGCAGGAGGAGGCGGTGGCGGTCGAAGCGGCAAACATGGAGAAGTAGAGAACGACAGGGATGGGAGTGGGCGCCCGTGTGGGCGGTGGAGCACGGCGAGGCGAGGCGAGGCGAGAAGGTGGGAGGTGGAGCCGTGGAGGGGATGAACTGCGGAGCGTCGCGGATTTGGTTAGATAGGGTGGGGAGCGGAGCGGTGCACGGCCGCACGGGGATTTGCGGGTTTTTCTGCCCGGTCACAGAGGTCGTTTGATGGGAAGCCGACGTTCCATATTGGAACCGGAGTTTTTTTTTTTCAGATTATTATTGGTTGAGTGACTTTTTTTTTTGAAAGATATTAACTGGGCGATTTGAGCTACCGATTTTTCAGCTGTGTTTCCTTGTATTCAAATGGGAAGCAATGACACAAAGCCGCATAACAAGATGATATAACTCAACACAGATATCGTAGTGACAAAAGGGGATAGCAGAGGGGGATGGGCAAGAGTAGTGGCCCTCTATGCTACATGGCTCTTTATGTAGGGTGCCGTTTTTTTTTTATTACAGCTTATTATTTTTGACTTTAACGCGAGTGCTTGTGTGAACAAATCAAATATCGATAGGTCGATAAGCTGCTTAGAAAAGGCTATCCCGATAAACTGCTTTGAAATGGTGATGAAAAGGTCATTTCGTTTGGTTGTTCGAGGGAAACCATAAATCATAAGCTGAAAAGAACATGGTTATACACTTTTTTGAGAGAGAGAGAGAGCGTGCTTTGTACATGTAATTTGGCACGATAATTAGTACAAAACTTATCATTTGCCACGTATTATCACATATTTCTCACAATATGGTCCCTGTATAGAAATTCTTGGCTACGCAACTAAATATCGCACATAAACTTGTAAATGTTGTTAAATTTTAACTAAAAAACTTTTTTAAAAAACTAGGTTTATTATTTTATTCCATTCATTCGCCATATTTTGACATATGGAGCCCACATATCAATTAATTTTTGAAACTTTTTTGAACCTACCTTTTTGGATCACATATATGTGCCAACAAATCAACAGACCTTTTTTCCACAAATTAATGTGGTTTAAGTGCAACTTTTTCTTTCATTTGTGGGTTTTTTCCAACTAGTTCTAGAAATATCGGGGTAAGTGCAATTATGTGTTTTACACATTTAAACATGTTTAACACTAAGAAAATGACACCTTGGATTCAGCTAAAATCTTTTTTAAAAAAGTATGATTCCATTTGTCAAATTTGGATAAATAAAATTTAGTCGACACTATTTTAAAAGAATAAATTGTAAAATAAAAAATAGAGAAGAATTTGCAACAAATTTTATTTTAAGATTGTGGTAGAAACAGGGGTATACTTAGATTCTTTTTTAGAACAAGAGGAGTTGTGGCACTTCAATCAAATTTGACCTACATTAAATTAAATTGAATAAAAAATAACCTCTTATCCTATGCTATCTTATCTCATTGTCCACTGTTGTAATCAATTAGTGCACAAATTCTGCTTAATTCACACCAAATGTCAAATTAAAATCTCCATCTTAAAAACTTACGATATATTTACACAACCTTGCACCATTAAACTACTTTACACCATTGGTTTTAATGGAGTAAGACGTCCTATAGTTGTGTCCAGCAGCATTTAGTACTATTTTACCATGTAAATGTCAAAAGTAAGCATTTCTTTAGCAATTTTTCTTTCTTTTGGGGGAGGGGGGCATATCACCTTTGGCATTAAAGAAGCTCCGTCGCTTTTGTCAGTGCAGCATCGTTGGACCGTGTTAACACAAAAGGTAATTAAACTTATATAATATGGTTGCAAATATATTCTTCATGTTAAGCATAAATGAGTTCCTGATTCTTTTCATATCCGTGACTTATCCATAGTTTTCAAGATTCCTCCTTGTTTCTTAAGCCATTGGTCTGGTTCAATCTTTAAAATTAAAGGAGGAATTGATGTTCATGGTGAATGGACAATATATGTTGAATTTTTAGGCCCTGTTTGGAATGCGGGAATTTTTCCCGATTCCTGCGGGAATTGAACTGTTTCCTGCAAAATTCCTGCAAAATTCCTGTGAAATTCCTCTGTTCCAAACAGGCCCTTAAATGGACAAGATAGCTTTGTCATGGGCACAGGCCAGGGTGCTTCTAGGTAGGAAAAATTATATTGTACCCCAGTGGCACAAAGACGTTTGTATCACGAGCCAACTGGCCGTGGACATGCGACATGCAACTATGCTAGTAATCAAAAAAATATTTTTTACTGTTTGTACTGTAGCAAATCAGTAAAAATATATTTTTTACTGTTTCTACTGTAGCAAAACTGTAAAAAAATAGTTTTACTGTTTCTACTGTAGCAAAACAGTAGAAAATTATTTACTTGCTACAGTACGAAACAGTAAAAAATAATTTTTTTATTACATGTATGCCACATGTCAACGGCCAGTTAGCTGGTATCACAAATGCCTTTGTGCCATCGGGGTACAATAGAATTTCTCTCCAGATAGGGTTCGTGTGACTTATCTTTTAATTGGTGCCAGTGGCATATATTATTTACTTTTGCACGTGACAGCGCACCTGATTCAGTTGGTGCCATATAAGTTCATTCATTATAACATGAAAAATAAAATACTATATGAATTAAGCAATCTTGAATTTTAGATATACCAAAACCAATGGAGCTAACCACATGGTCACTCCTTCCAGTAGATTACAGGTATGCCCCTTATTTACGTAGACTAAAGATTTACGGCGAGACAAAACCATTGAATCTAGTCTATGATGTTTGAGAGCTTTGGTCAGACAAAAATTATAACGTGAGCTTCTATTATGGAAGGTTAGCTGATTAGCAAAATATTAGATAAAAATATACTTCTATTGAGCGGCGAAGCTTGGAAGAAAATATAAAGGGGTCTAATCTAACATTATATACTTAGACAACTTAGGAGGAGAGATCTATTGTACTATTATTTTAGCATTTAAGTGGTAAAACTAAGCACTTATTTAGCATTTTTTTCTAGGTAGGCGGCCATGGCACACTTTGGTTCTAGAGAAGCTCCACCTCTCGCTATGGCCTCTCCTTCGATGCCAAGATGTTGTGGTTACTTGTTAACAAATACATAAATTGAAGTGGGATTTGGCCCTCTCCTCTTATGACTAAATCTTATTACTTACTAATGGATTAAAGATGGAACACGCTCACTTTTTCAGATGCTCTACCATTGGTTTTGGCCACTAGTGGGGCTTCAAATTTAAAGGCATGTCCATGAGGTCCCCAACTCACTGACACCCTCCGTTCCTTCCCCCTTCCTCTACCACTTCCTTCCCTATTCCTTGTCCCTAAGAGGAGTTCTAGCACAAAAAACAAAATTTCAACTCAATTCAAAATAAGTTTCAATTTGGTTGTCGAAAAAATTTCAAGTTGATTGTAAAAAATTTTAACTTGGTTCTGAAAAAATCAACTCAATTAGAAGAAAATTCAACTCGATTTGGAAGAAATTCAATTCGATTTCAAGAAAATTCAAAGAGTAGGTTAGGGCACCCCCCCCCAACATTGGGCGGCACGGCCTCCCGAATGGTGGCGTGCATCTCCCGTACAACAACACTACTCCCACAAGTCGCGGCCATGGCATTGGTGCCAACATGGTAGAAGGGAATAGAGTGAGAGAGATGTGAGGGTAGTGAGAGAGGCGAGGAGGTGAGTGTCGTTGTTCATCCACATGTTGCGTAGTGGATGCGTTTGCACAATCCGAGTTAAAAAAAATAGCAATTTCTATCTATCAAATAGGAGATGCATAGTTATATAATGAATTCAGACAAAAAAGAGACAAATCCCTCACCTTCTCCAACTATGGCGGCAGGATCTCCAGCGATGGCGGTGGTAGGATAGAGGGTTGTGACGGGTTCACCCCTGGTTGTAGAGTGAGGGAGGCGACGGCCCGGTGGTGGGCTGTAGTGGCAGGAGGTGCCGAGATGGCTGTGGCGCGGTGGGCAGCACGGTATAGCCTAACGGAACATTAGGTTGGGTAGGGTCAACATGGCAGCGGTAGGGAAGAGGGGGTGGCGAGGGCGCCATTGACCACAAGTGGCGGGGCGGTGGTGAAGTGTAAAGCCCACCGGAGAGGAAGAAAGCAACGGAGGTGGAGCAAGAGCGACGCCGGAGAGGAAGAAGAAGAGGGGTTGGGTCAACAGCGGGGGTGAGAGCGAAGTTCACTGGAGAGATCATTGGAGACGGTGGGGGTGGGGACACTTGCTGGAGAACTCGTTTTGCTGTTGGGTTTGAGAGAGAGAAGGCAGGGGGAGGGGTTGATGGCGTGTGTGGTTGAGAGGGAAGGGGAATGGACAAGGTAGCTGGCCTCAAAGCGGGAGTCCGTTCATCCATTGCAGTTACCACCTCACATCTGTTGAGTGTTGACCAGGGAAATTAATTCGGATTGAAAAAAAATGGGAGCCCAGCGAAATGAACGAAATTCCAAAATTTCATTTATTTCGGCCGAAATTTCGGATGAACCATTCAAAATCATTTGAATTTTGACTAAATTTAACAAAAATTGAGACAAATTTTACACAAATTTCAAATAGAGATAAATTCGGCAAAAATTTGACTGAATGATTTGTCTTTCGTCACTCACCGAAATGGACGAAATTTCGGCAACGTTTAACCCTGGCATTGACCCGCCCACGTCCTGCCTCGCTCGTCGCCGTCAGCAATAAACAGTACCTTCCTCAATTCCTCTCCCCGTGTCCATAGAGTGCATGTTAAAGTTGAGGTGTCATGCCGTGTTTGATAAGGATTAGAGATAGAATAGTTTGTTAGAGATAGAATCGGTTGTAACCAAAAGTTAGAATCCAATCTCTTCCTTCCAAACACGGCATAACCGATTGTAATTGATCCTGGCATTTTGTCCAGCAATATATAAACATACGCGGCCTCGAGAGAGGTTATATGCTTCTGCCAAAACCTTTACAGTGCATACACTCGTGTCACTCGACGACCTCGCCCGTCATCTTCCCAATGGCGCCCATCTCCTGCCGCGACCTCTCCCCGCAGCTCTCCTCCCCCCTCTCCCACCGAACCACCGCCGTCACGACCCACCCATGGCTCTCCTTCCGATGCGCTCCAGCCCCTCTCCCACCACTCACCACCACCAAGGGGCTACAGCTGATTCCCTCCGCGGCCACGGCGAGGGACGACGCGCTCGCCTCCCTCGTCGGCCAGCTCGAGCACGACGTCGCGCACCAGGGCGACGCGGAGGAGGAGGACGACCTGTACCTCCCTGACGACACGCCGGCCGGCCGGAGCCGCGGAGCAGAGAAGCGGCACCAGGACGAGCTGGCCGCGCGGTGGCGCGAGATCCACGGGCGCGACGACTGGGTGGGCCTCCTCGACCCGATGGACCCGCTGCTCCGCTCGGAGCTCATCCGCTACGGCGAGCTCGCGCAGGCCTGCTACGACGCCTTCGACTACGAGCCGGCCTCCCGGTACTGCGGCAGCTGCAAGTACCCGCCCCGCGCCTTCTTCGATCGCCTCGGCATGCCGGCCGCGGCGCGCGGCTACGCCGTCTCCCGCTACCTCTACGCCACCTCCAACTTCCGCTTCCCCAACTTCTTCCGCTTCCCCAACTTCTTCTCTCAGTCCCGCGCCGACGCCAAGATCTGGAGCCAGCGCGCCAACTGGATCGGCTACGTCGCCGTGTCCAACGACGAGGAGTCCGCGCGCCTCGGCCGCCGCGACGTCGCCATCGCGTGGCGCGGCACGGTCACCCGCCTCGAGTGGGTGTCCGACCTCATGGACTTCCTCCGGCCCGTCGCCGACGAGGGCATCCCCTGCCCGGACCCGGACGTCAAGGTCGAGGCCGGTTTCGTGGACCTCTACACGGTCAAGGACCCCACCTGCCGCTTCTGCAAGTACTCCGCCCGCGAGCAGGTCCTCACGGAGGTCCGCCGGCTCGTCAGCCACTACACCGCCCTCGGCGAGGACGTCAGCATCACCGTCACCGGCCACAGCCTCGGCAGCGCCCTCGCCATGCTCAGCGCCTACGACATCGCCGAGACCAGCGCCAACCTCTCCAACGGCAAGGTAACAACAAGTTGCAGTGCCCGGATCGAGCAGAACGAACCTTGACTTGACATTATGGTACTAACCGTGCAGAGGGCGGCGGTGTGCGTGTACTCGTTCTCGGGGCCGAGGGTGGGGAACGGGCGGTTCAAGGAGCGGTTCGAGGGGGAGCTGGGGGTGAAGGCGCTGCGGGTGGTGAACGTGCACGACGGCGTGCCGCGGATGCCGGGGATATTCCTTAACGAGGGGGCGCCGGAGGTGGTGCGGCGAGTGGCGGAGGGGCTGAGGATGCCGTGGTGCTACAGCCACGTCGGCGTGGAGCTCGCGCTCGACCACAAGCACTCGCCGTTCCTCAAGGACACCCACGACCCAGCCTGCTTCCACAACCTCGAGGCGCACCTCCACCTCCTCGACGGGTACGTACCTGCTATGTACTTCCCCCGTTATTTCTTTACTCGCCGTCAACTACCAATATTTTAAGGTTATTTGCTCGGTAAAACTTATATCATTAGATTTCTCCATAAAATCTAACTCTTAAATCTGAAGATCTATAAAATAGTTATTATAACCTACGGTTTTACGATAGTTTATACAACAATTTTTATAGAATTTACTCTTCATAGTATTATAATTTTATTTACGATAGTTTATACAACAATTTTTTTTATCAAATTTACTCTTCATAGTATTATAATTTTATTAATATATTTTGATATAAAGTTATAAAAAATAATTATCAAAATTATACGTTGATGACCTTGAAAAGTCAATTACTAAAAAAACAGGAGGAGTTTTCAATTGCCTATCCCCATGTCGCTTCGACGTCTAATCTTTACAAATCAGCGGCCCTCCTGTCACGTTGGCGCCTTTCTTTTTAGTTTAGCCTAACCAACTGGTGATGACGTCGCTTAAGGGGGTGTCCTGATAACTTTTCTAGGTGTTTCTATGGTTTTTTTAAAAGTGATTTGTACAATTTTTAAAATAAGATTAAAAATTTGTATAATTTTTAAAGTAGAATTGAAAGATAGATAGTTATTACTTATTTCTTTGTGTGTTTTGAGATTAGTACTATTTTTGTTAGAGTGGAAAGTATAAAAGCATTATTTTTTTGGTGAGGAGTGTTAAGACTTAAAAGCGGTGGTCAAGACATACGCTTGAACTAATTAAAATCAAAGATGTTGTCGTGTAGAAAGTGGCAGTAGCGTAGCCAACGGGTGAGAGTAATTTTCTTGAGATAACAAGATACACATCACCACGGAAGCGTGCCCCTAACGCACAGTTAGAATCATGGAGACCGAGGAAAAACCTATTGACCTGTTCAGGCAATAGCATGCACATTTCCAGTGAGACGTGTGCGCGTGAGACCGTGGAAAAATCTATGACCTGTGCAGGCATGCACATTTCCAGTGAGATGTGTGCGCGTAAAGAGGCACTAAGACTTAAGACTTAATCTACTCAAAAGAGCTTTTTTTAAGTGTTTATAGCTGAAAAATACTATAGTTGACTGAAAAAATATTGTAGCTGACGGAGACTTATTTAGCATATATCAAGAGGTGTGGCGCTCTTACTAGTGTAATTGAGAGCTATGTGGATTAGGAATGTAAGGCCGGCAAGTCAAATAATTAGTCTAGCTTAATGATGGAGGCCCATGAGTATGTACATCTCTATATGCTAAAGCAATACCATAAAAGGCTAACAAAGTGTGTACTAGGATTAGATCGTATGATACCAAAGTAAATCTTGACAGCTGACGCTATGTCATTAAAAAATTTAAACGTTTAGCACGTATAGATGGTTCTAAGGTTTAGATTAAAAATAGCTAACAATATTATTGTAGAGAGATTGTATGTACACCTTAGCACCTATTTTAAATGCTAAGGATCACCTTTTTATTTGGGTCAATAGTATTGGCTTGTAAAAGCTACGTTTCTATAGTAAATAATATTTCTACTGTAACTAGTTTTCAAATAGAGTGTCTTTTTAAGATTAGGGATACTAGTCGATTGTAGTACACATTATAGTGACTTTATTTATATCTACCAAAATCGCACCTAAGTGTCTCTTTCTTTATAAGTTTATCTACAAATTGTTACTATTCATAAGATAAAATTAAAAACTAATATGAATAGGCCATAAGATACATATCTACGTTGTGCCCGTGCACATTAAAAAAAAGAGATTACGTTTGGCTCGGGACAAACATGTGCTACGATATTATTCCAGCCATCTTGTGGAACAGATCAGATCATCCATGTCATTCCGTACATGAGCAATGATATGATCTTGTTCAGTTGATTGATCATCGCCAAGACGTGAACTGTCACCAAGAACATGCATGTGAGCTCGATTTGTTGTAGCGAAGAGGTCATTCGGCTCAGGCAGTGTTCTTCTTTTATTATGACTTGGCAGTGGTAATTTTCATTGAACCAACGAATAGGGCTGTTCACATTTGAACCGGGCTGAAAAAACCGACGTGAACTGTTCAGTTTTTCCGGTAAAAAGTAAAAATCGGCTGAAAACTGAAAAAAACCAAACAAATCGAAGCCTACTGTGATGGCTACTACGCGCGTAGGCGGCCCGCCCATCAGTCCATTGGCTGGCCATCCCAATTGGGCCACCAGTTTACGGAAGCGATCCAGCAACGCCTACCTCATGTTGTGCACGGCCATGTTGATGTACCACTATTGATTCACGATTTTATCCCGGTGTCCTGTGCCGCTTAAGCCTGTACGTTTCGGAACATTAATGAGTTGCATAACTTTAACCTGGTCGCTAGAGCAAACGGATGAATAGTTCTTGACTTCTTGTACTACCATTTACTAGCATTTCCCAGCTCGGGCCCGACAGCAGATTGCCGGAGCCGGACTGCAGCAGGGCGGTCGGAGGAGCTCGATCAGTGATCACGCTCAGCTCTAGAAGGTGGAGCCAGATAAAAACCAGGTTACAAGGATATAAACTATTGCAAGTAGTATATACATAATAATATACTGTCATCTACTCGTCTTACTAGTTGCTATATCATTCGTAATTTACATCAACTTCTTACTAGTTGCTATATCATTCGTAATTTACGTCAACTTTAATAAATATGATATTTACCGATACCACACCCAAATAAATATGATTTATTGATACCGAACCATATTTTCATAAATACCTATATTACCGAACTAACAACATTGTATTTATCATATATATGTACGTACATAATGAATCGATTTTACCGAGCTAATCGAAAGAACAGCCTACCAACGAATACTAACGTTACCCACCTAATACCAACTATAGCCGTTTTTATAGACCGCGCTGTAGAGATTGGAAGAGTCTTAACATATACAATTTTTTTTTGGCGAGGTTAACACACAGTAATCATCATTAATCCGGACATATGACTGGGCCTGTTTTTTTTTCTGCGGCTTGTGGCTTTTGGTTGCGGCTTGTGACTTTTGAGCTGTTTGTACAAGAGATTACAGAGTAACAGAAACTCATGTACGGTTTTTACCGATATAAATGAAGTTAATAAAGTATGTACTACAATTAACTAGTAGACTTTATCTTGAAAAAAATACTTCATTTAAAAGTTAGTTACTATAGAAAAGTTGAAAAGCAGCTTTTAGAATCTGAAAAGTACAGGGCCTGAACCGAACACGGCTTACGACAGAAAAGGTTTAACTAACACAATGCGGCAAAGCTAGACTTTTTTTTTTAAAAAAAAAGGTTGTGTGATAGATGAGTTTATCAATAGGACCGATGCGCAATGTTGCGACTTAATTACGCAACATGCCCACGTACTGAAATATACTCTGCCAACTGTCATGGGTGTATTAAAGAAACACGTATTCACTGATCTCGTGGATCCATTTTTTCTGTGATTAGCGCCCGTGTCTACGATGGAAAGCTTTTTACGCATGTTTTCTATGTTGTTAGATCTAACTTGAATGAAATTTATATATGTTTTTTATGTAGTTAGATCTAACTTGAATGGAATCCGACCGATCAATTTGTCACAACGGATAAGATCATCTCTGCTCGATCTCCAGTCGCTGCTACCTTGTCGGAGCTCTAGCTTACCGGAGGAATAGACATGGTGTACTACCTCCCTCGAGCATGAACGACGATGATTTTAGACCAACGGCCGACGGTGGAGTTCGGTATACTGGTGTCAAGATTTATGACGCTAGAAGTCATAATCTACTTCTAAGGAGAAAACATGGAGAGGATGATGATAATCTCCTAGCACTGCTAGCTCATAAGAGCCCTGGCTTACTGGAGGAGCGGGAGGGACAGAGGAGGAGGAACTCAGTCGATTGCAACAAATTTACAAAAGAGACGCATATAGAGAGTGCAAGAGAGAGAGAGAGAGAGAAAGAGAGAGAGAGAGAGAAAAGAGCGAGATGAGCATAGATGCGACGGTGACTGGCTACCGGAGGGGAGAAGTGCTAGAATGTGAGAATAGGGATTGAGGCGTAGACTTTGAGTGAATGGATGGGGGATGAAACAACTAATTTGATTTAGTGCAACAAAAAAAAATCCCGGAAGGGCAATAATTAGTTTCTAAGCTTGCAATAAATATTTGATCTAGTTGCAACAAACACAAAATCAATAAACAAAAATATGCAACAAATTTGAACTCTTGGAGCAACAAATACAAGAACCTATTGCAACAAAAAATTAAAGCTTGTTGCAACAACAAACAAAACATCTACGACATTTAATGTCTTATGCTGCAACATTCGGAAACAACTACTGCAACAACTCGACTTACGTAGTGTCAACTACTGCACAAAGAAGGATGGGGACAAACCACCCTATTCGCCAGCGGGCTTGGATCTAGCAGGACGAGGATAGCATTGTTCACCCTAGCTTCTTTGGTATTGCCCCCACCAAATCTAGCGAGATATGACCACGGTGGCGATAAGTCCAGCGAACTCTGGCCTCTCAATGGAAAAAACACCTCAACGTGAGCTTTAGCTATGTTGTATGGTTTTTCTCGTGTGCAAGCTGTGAGAAGAGAGAAAGAGGGAGGGGCTAAGGGTGGGAGTGAGAGCACCAAGCTTCTACCTGACGCAACAGGGCAGCTGAAAAGAATAAAGATAATATCTATGTGGCAGAGGTTTCACCTAGGGATGGCAATCGGGCGCGGCGGGTACGGGTAGTGCTCGCCCATACCCGTACCCGCGACCCCAATTTTCGCCCACGGGCATACCTGTACCCGCCCACGGGTAAAAGACCCCGCCAATACCCGTCGCCCGCGGGCATACCCGTTTACCTGCGAACATGAACTCTTCTATTCCTAAATACCAGTGTACGGATCAATATTCAATGAAGTAGCTGGCCATCTAATCTAAGTCTTAACAAATTAAATTTATGAATGCTGCAGTACTACTACTACTACTAATCAGATTTACTACTAAAGCCAGAAAACTAACCTCTGCTGCCTCTTCACCTTCTTTTGACTCTTCCTCTTCTTCAACCTATTTAGAGGATGTAACAGCCACAAAGAAGAGGAAACGGCATAAATACCAATGGATGTGAATACATGACTAAAGAACCACACATGATTAAAGAACCACACAAAACTAACGAAAAGTGAATAATGTACTTATTATATATTTAGATTTAACCAGTAGCATACATGATCATAATTTGCTCACTGTCATAACCAGTAGCGTGAGGTGAGGGTGGGCTTCCCTGAGGGCTTCGAACACCTGCGTGACCAGCGTCGTCTTCCCCACGCCCTGCGAGTAGCGGCGGCCGAGGCCGTGGTGAGGCGGTTGTTGGGGGAGGAGGGTGGGGGTTTGCTTACTGGTGGTCCGGTGACGAGGAGGCACCTCGATGGCGCGGCGCCCATCGGGGTCGGCGAGGCAGGCGGCGGCGTCTGCCGTGGCAGTAGTGGATGACGACGACGGCCGCGGCGAGGGCGTCGAGGCAGGTGGTGCCGCTCTGCGACTTCAGCCCCATGCCCCAGACAACATAGCGGAGGCGTTGAGGGATGAGGAGAGCGGAGCGCAGGGCGGCGGGCGAGGCGAGCGAGGAGGAGGAGACGGATCTGGGGTGGAGGAGGAGGCCGGCGGCCGGGTTGGGGGCGGAGGAGGAGGATGAGGAGGCGGCGGATCTGGGGGCGGAGGAGGAGGCCGGCGGAGGAAGGAGGGGAGTGCGAGAGGGGGGGCGGAGATGCGAGAGGGAGTTAGGGACCGAGCCGAGGGGGGCGGCGGGCGAAGAGGTATCTGGGCGGGCGGGGGGAGAGCTAGGGTTTACTGTTTTTTGGATGGCCCACCTGTCAGTCTATTTCACGGGTAAACGGGTGAAACGGGTACGGGTAGAGCTAACCCATACCCGTATCCGTTTACCCGATGGGCAGAAATTTCCCCCATTTGCTTACCCATGGGTAAAGAATACATCCCATACCCGACTCCATTAGGGTATTTAGCCACGGGTACACGGGTAAACGGGTACAATTGTCATCCCTAGTTTCACCTGGGCAAGCGTTCGATAGCAGTCTTTCGTATCGGACAACGAGCCATATCATTTCTGTTTTTCCTTCTTTGAACTGATTGATCTCATGGATCTGGAAAGAACGCCAAGCAAAGGTGTAGAGTCAGGCGCACCAGAACCTAGCACGCACATTTATGCACGGCTCTTAGGAAGCCAACGCGAACTGCACCAGCCACCACCATAAAGACGCAGACCCGAATAAAAACCGGCACCTACTTACTCGCCAGTAAAACTTGATGAAGATCCTATCATTGCTCGTGTACGACACGGCATGGGTGATTTTTTTGTTACGATTACAGGGTTGGGGCACAAGCGCGCACCACATGTACGGCACGGATGATCTTGGGTAGAGGCTCCCCTAGGATTTCTTGTGTATGCATGCATTCCTACACGCGTGCTTCGTTTCCTTTAATTACCTCCTTGATCCCGTCTGCCCGTTAATGAATCACATCGACAACCGAGATTCTACCTCCTCGGGAAAAAACCTACTAAGGTCTTGCTTAGGAGTACAAAACTCCTGATCTATCCCTACGGATGAATCATTAGTTCAAAATCTCAGCCTATCTATAAAGATGGGCCAAAGATTTTTGGCTTCCAAAACAAGACCTAATATGATTCTAGGCTTATTTGATATGGCTGCGGTTTATGGTTTTTGGTTGAAAATTTTGAATTTTATGTGTTTGCGACAGAGATTACGGAGAGAGACACTCGTTTGCGATTTTAGTTGATACATATGTTGGACTTTTAACGTGTACTACAATTAACTTGTAGACCCTGTCTTGAGAAAATATTCCGTTTGAAAGTTAGGTCCTGTAATAAAAGCCAAAAGCCTTTTTAGAAGCCGTTAGAGCAAGTTTAATAAGGCTGACTGTGCTAGCTATAAGGGAATCCATGTCAGCATAGTCCTATGTGGAGGGGAGAGAAAAGGAGAGAGAGCCAAGCCGGCTCCCATGCAAGAGTCAGGCTATAGCACAGGAAAAGAGGTGTTATCCATGCATGTACCAATAGAACTAACTGATATACCCATGCATGTATTAAATGACCAATACCCATGTATGTATTAAATGATTGAGAGCTCTTGTAGAGACAACTTATAACCATCTTATTGTATGAGTTGGCTGCATCTTACCTTTTGATAACATGGAAATGTATTGGAGGTAGCAGCTATCTATACTATTAAACTTGCTCTAGAATAAGCCCTCTACCTCTAAATCCATATGTGCTTGTCTGCAATTTGCAGGTACCACGGGCAAGTTGAGCGATTCGTGCTGACGAGCAGGCGTGACCCGGCGCTGGTGAACAAGGCGTGCGACTTTCTCAAGGACCACCACTGCGTGCCCCCCTACTGGCGCCAGGACGAGAACAAGGGCATGGTCCGCGCCCACGACGGCCGCTTGGTTCAGCCCGACCGCCACGGCTGTCACCTAAACGAAGACCACGACCATAACGGCAGCGACCATCATCGCCGCCACGATAGCTACAGTAGCATCGACTGTGCCCAGCAACACCACCATCGCCTCATCCGTCACCGGTAGCCAATGCAAAATCATTCATTTGCCCCGTCCCAAATCCCAGTCCCATGCACTGTGGAGCAGAGAGGTCGACCGGTCTTTACCGACCTTGTGGTGTAAGCACGCAGCACGCATGCTTTGCAAGTCGGCGACATGTGTGTATGAACCTAACTATGGATACTACCGAGTTTTGCCGATTCGGCCGTTTCGGAGATCTCCGGAGAAGTGAAGGGTCCGAACTCCGAACGCGTCGTGATTCTTATTGACGAATTATGATTATTGCCGAAACTCCAGACGGGCACGGGAAACCAGAGCTTTTTTTCTTCTTCTGTATCTATCGATTATATCTGTACTACGCGTGGTTAACTGCTTTGTTCATGCCTACGACAACAACCAACTCGAGAAGGACGGCGCAACCAACCGCAAGGATCTTACTCTGACAATAGCTGACATTCCCAACCCTTGCCGCCTGTACGTGCGTCTGTGGATCATCTCCTCCGACACATCCAATTGCCACACCTTCGCTGGCTATGTAAGGATTGATCGAGTAGAGGATAGGACAGTGTTGATAATCAAATTTGGCTTGGAACTACAATCATCGTAAAACCAAAAGCAGGTTAACAAGGGAAGGTTGTGCCTGTATCATGGTCGTGAGTAGTTTCGACCACGGCAAAGCAAGTCGGAAGCCAGCTGGGCCAGTTACGACCACGTTGGCCGTAGTCGAAGGCAGTTACGACCACGTTGGCGGTCGTTACGACCACGACAAAGCAAGTCGGGAGCCAGCTGGACTGGTTACGACCACGTTGGCCGTGGTCGAAGGCAGTCTACGACCACGTTGGAGGCTACGACCACGGTGGGATCTACGACCACGTTGAGGTATACGACCACGTTGGAGTTTTCGACCACGTTGGAAGCTACGACCACGGTGGAGTCTACGACTACGTTGGAGGCTACGACCACGGTGAGGTCTACGACCACGGTGGATTCTACGATCACGTTGAAGGCCACGATCACGTTGGAGTCTATGACCACGTAGAAGCCTACGACTGCATTGGAGACCACGACGAACACGATTGGCCACGATCAGAAGCCTGGTTCACAGTCGACGACATCAAGGTTGATAGTCGGCAGTCGAACTTACGACCACGAAGAGAAGTCGGTGGCTTACGATCACGTTATAACGAGAAGCGGTAACAACTCCAACCACATTGAAGGAAATGAACGTAATCAAAAGGGTGGTTCGACTACAGAAAATTGACGATCGCCAGCATCAATGCGTGCTCATTGAAGGTTTCGACCACGGCAAAGTAAGTCGGAAGCCAGCTGGGCCGGTTACGACCACGTTGGCCGTAGTCGAAGGCAGTTACGACCACGTTGGCGGTCGTTACGACCACGGCAAAGCAAGTCGGGAGCCAGCTGGACTGGTTACGACCACGTTGGCCGTGGTCGAAGGCAGTCTACGACCACGTTGGAGGCTACGACCACGGTGGGATCTACGACCACGTTGAGGTATACGACCACGTTGGAGTTTTCGACCACGTTGGAAGCTACGACCACGGTGGAGTCTACGACTACGTTGGAGGCTACGACCACGGTGAGGTCTACGACCACGGTGGATTCTACGATCACGTTGAAGGCCACGATCACGTTGGAGTCTATGACCACGTAGAAGCCTACGACTGCATTGGAGGCTACGACGAACACGATTGGCCACGATCAGAAGCCTGGTTCACAGTCGACGACATCAAGGTTGATAGTCGGCAGTCGAACTTACGACCACGATGAGAAGTCGGTGGCTTACGATCACGTTATAACGAGAAGCGGTAACAACTCCAACCACATTGAAGGAAATGAACGTAATCAAAAGGGTGGTTCGACTACAGAAAATTGACGATCGCCAGCATCAATGCGTGCTCATTGAAGGTTTCGATCACGGTATTTTGAGCGGCTGAAGGAAAGACAGCGCAACGATGCAATGGAGCGGTCGTAGACTGCTACAGTAAGTTTACGATCACGAAGGAAAATTGATTGGTAAAGCAATAGAAGGATCGGAACTGGTCGTAAGCATCCAGAACCGGTCATAGATAGTTCTAACCAGTCGTAAACGATTCTAACCAGTCGTAAACGACCCTGGGAAGTCGTAAGAGACACTGACCGGTTATCGTAAAGGGTTCAACCACGCAGAGAAGGCCACGGTCGCGGTGAAGGCGGTCGTAAGGAGCAGCAATCAAATCGAGAAGGCCAGCACGTGCCAAAGGCGATTCCGACCATGTTGAAGGAAGTGAGCATGGTAAAAGGGATGTTTTTGGAGTGGTCGTACGGCATCAAGAGCACTCGGGATCGGTCGTAGGCAGCGCCGGCCGGCCATAAACGATCTTGGGAAGTCATGACACGCGCGGGCAACAGTTTGGAAAGGATCAGGAAACAATCTTGAAGCGATCTCTGCCGCGTGGTAAAATTGCAACCGAATAAATTAAGATAAGTTTTATTCGGTCTGGACTCTGATTCGATTCAAATAATTGTTGTTTCCAAAAGAAGCTAGGACCAGCTTCCCCCTATATATATGTATGTAGGGTTTACGGCCGATTGACAACACACAATCGAAACTCATCTACTATATTATTTTGCAATCTATTATTTTCCTCTGCCCTATTTTGCTTCTTGTTCTTCGTCGTCGTTTACTCCCTTGCGATAACGAATCACAAGGTCCTAGGGGCGGTCAGGCCGACCTAGGACAGCCCATCGCCGCCGCTCGCCCTGACGGGGTCCCTCCCGGGCGCGTGGGGTGTCGGGTCTCAAGAGCTCTCGCCGGCGTGTCCTGCGTATCACGCTCCCGGCAAGACTCCTCCGGCGACGTGTCCTGCGTATCGCGCTCGACGCCGGGGCACACGGTGACGTGTTCGTGTGCGAACACATTTTTGGCGACTCCGCTGGGGAAAGATCAAGGAAAATTGACGCCGCCAATCACCATGACTGGCAGCAGCAAAATCCCAATGCCCGGGGAGGTTAACACCGATAATGTCGTCAAGCCCGGCTACGATGAATTATCGGAAGAGCATCGCCAAGCTTTTGAGGCATACAAGGAAAAGCGCGAGGAGGAGGATTTACGAGCGTTCCTTGCAAAATTCAAGAAGGATCGTCAAGGCAACATAACCCCACTCGGCGACATCACGTTCCCTCCTCCGCATTACTCGGAAAAGGTGGAACCCCTTGTAAGTGCCGCATCAACCCTTTCATCTGTTGCTACCAATTCATCTAGTGTTACAATGGAGCAAGTTCAGCACATGCTTAATGAGAACACTAGAGAGATCTTTGATTATATGCATCAGATGGCAAACATTAAGAAAATAAATAGTGCGGCCATGGGTACAAGTCAGGTTGGCACTTTTTCTAGCGTAGAACTTTCTAAGCCGACAGCGCCTATTAATTCATCGGCAAGTAGTGGAGTACCAAGTATACAACCCCAATGTGGCATGCCGTTGAGTTTCTTTTCCGGACAGCAAACTAAACCTGGAGGTGAACTAATGGTAGCGCCCACGTATCCTAATCATATCATGAGCCTACCACCTTTGGGAACATCAACATCAGGCGATATAAGTATGCCAAGGTCCTTGCCATATTCTGTTATACCGTCGATGCCGCCTCCACTGCCTACCATGGTGACCAACACCCCTATAGCTCCTTTGCAGTCACCCATCATAGCTTCGGCCAATATGGACGAAACATTGGCAAAAATTAGAGATGATGTGCGCAGGATGTTTGTTGAGTCTTTCGGCATTGAGCCGAGAGTTAGAGCCCGTACTTATCAGAAACCATATCCATCTCATTTTGATACTATTGCTTATCCCCAAGGTTATAAGCTTCATGAGTTTGTTAAATTTGATGGTGGGGACAGCAAAACTACATGGGAGCACGTTAGCCAATATCTCGCCCAGTTGGGAGCAGCAGGTAATATAGATGAACTTAAAGTTCGTTTGTTTTCTTTGTCTTTAACTGCACGGCTTTTTCATGGTTTTCTGCTTTACCCCCTGGTTCTATCATTACATGGTCGCAGCTTGAGCAAAAATTTCATGATCATTTTTATAGCAGTGACGCTGAGTTTAAGTTATCACATCTTACATCGGTTAGGCAAAAAAATGATGAATCGGTTTCCGATTATGTCAAAAGGTTTAGAGATGTTAAAAACCGGTGCTATAGTCTTGTGATAAGTGAAAGGGACTTGGCTGATCTTGTGTTTAGCGGTTTGAGAACTCACATTAAAGAAAAGTTGGAAAGTTATGAGTTTTTAACCGTTAACCAAGTATTGCAGCGAGCTTTGGCTAAAGAAAGCCAAAGTAAAGATATCAAAGAAAACCATAAGACTAAAGCTGACCTTCCTCGCATGAACGTCGTTGATTATTCTTCCGATCAGGACGATGAAATTGATGTCTATGCTGCTGAATTTGTTTGGCTCTCAAAGGCCAAACCATATGCATGTAATGCTCTTAAGCCAATTCGCAAAAATCGCGAAGAGGAGATGAAGTTTACTTTTGATGTTACAAAATGTGATAGAATTTTTGATGCTTTGTTGAATGATAAGGTCATTAAAATTTCTCATACTTTACCGCCGTTTGAAGAGCTGAAGCAACGAGCTTTTTGCAAATATCATAATTCTTTTTCTCATGCCACTAATGATTGTAATGTTTTTCGGCGACAGATCCAATCGGCTATCAATGATGGACGATTGAGTTTTGCCGAAATGCAAGTGGACAAGTCTCCCTTCCCCATGAACACGATGGATATGGAGGGCAGGAAAGTGTTGCTTCGGCCTGAACATGCCGAATCAACAAAAGGAAAGCCAGGTGTTGTTATCGGTGAGCCTAGAGTGATACATGCCGATGACAAGGTCTCAGGAAGAGAGGTTGTACTGGAGAAGGCCCCAAATGGAAAGGAAACACTGAAGATCACTGTGAGCACTTCTGTACCTGGGGGGCAAGTGCAACATGAGGCTTGCAGTAAGTTTATCAAGCCCAAAAATCCAGAGGTTGGCAAGTGGAAGATAAACAAAGCAAAAGTACAGCGGAAGCGCATCAAGCCAACATTCGATATGCTGCTGTCCAAATATGCTAACCAAGCGGCTACTTCTAGCTCTAATCGACCATCACAATTGAAGCGTCCAACATCACCTCCGAGGCATCAAATACAACGTCAGTTTCGTCCGTATGAACCATGGGCGCCTACGCAATGGATGACACCTTTTTCCTGCACACCATACAATATGAATAGAGGGTGGGCGCAGCCTCCAATGGTGCCCTATGCTTTTCACCCTGGGTGGACAGCACCTAGAAGATCAGTTTTTGAGAGGCTAACCCACTCTACAAAAAGTTGTTTGGGTGGTGGTACTGGTCGACCATCCAATGCCTCTGCAACGAAGAAGATTATGAAGCAAGAGTGGCATGCTAAGTCGCCAAGCGCTGAAAATTCAGAACCCAACAAGCAAGAAAGCAGGACTGCCAGTGCTGCAGAAGTATCAACCAAAAATCTCGGCAAAAAGCAAATTGTCATTAATAATCCGGCTAAATCCAGTAGTACTATGGTGACTGTCCAGCTAGGTTCAGCAGCTAATGATCATGAAGCCAGCAGCAGTAGCGCGAAGGGAAGAGACCCCAAGTATACCCGGCCGAGGTGGTGCCCTTTAGGCCTGACCAAAGCTCAGAAAAGAAGGTTGCAGCGTATGCGAAATCAGCAGAAGATCGAAGACGCAGCAGAAGCACAGAGAGATGAATTTTTCAATAAAAGTCGGCCCATGAAGCATGTATGGAGGCCTAAACCAGTGGATGGGATTACAGATACTACTACTGCAACAGCACATACATCACCTAAAGAGCATGAGCAGGTATGTACATTGGGAGATGATGAGGAGATGTTAGATTTTGAGCCCACACCAGCTGGAGAAGGTATGGATATCAATATGGTTTACTATCTACCTGCTGAGTTTCGTGCTGCTGATGAAGAAGGGGAGATAGCCCAGCTGGACTTTGGTCCTAAAAATGCCATCTTCGAGAAACCTAAAGAGCCGGTGAAGCATTTGAAGCCGCTGTACATCAAGAGCCACATTAACGGGTCACCGATTGCTAGGATGCTTGTTGATGGTGGTGCTGTCGTCAACCTCATGCCGTATTCAGTCTTTAAAAAATTGGGGCTACAAGATGATGATTTGAAGAAGACGAACATGGTGCTGAATGGTTTTGAAGGGAAAGAAAAGACGGAAGCCAAAGGAGTTATCTATGTCGAGCTCACGGTTGGGAGCAAGACTTTGGCCACAGCATTCTTTGTTGCTGAGGTGCAAGGTAACTACAATATGATTTTAGGTCGAGACTGGGTACATGCTAATCAATGTGTACCATCCACCATGCACCAATTTTTGATTCAATGGGTTGAGGACGAAGTGGAGATCATCTACGCTGACACATCGGTTTGTGTCGCTTTGGCCGATGCTATAGTGGATTGGCAGCACTCTGAAGTTACTTGTTTGTCAGGGCGTGGCGACCTTCCAGAGTTTGATTTCCTTAGTGCTACAAGGAAGGGTTTTGTACCTGTCATGTTAAAGTCGATTGGTGGTGATCGGCTCCAAAATATGATGTGATTAAATGAATCCTAGCTTAGATTGGTTGCAAAAACGTCTCAAAGATTATCGGTCTCAAGAGAACGATATGTATGAATCTATAGAAGAGCTAGAAAATTTTGATAAGTTGGGACAAGGTTTCATATCAGCTGACCCATTGGAGGAGATAGACATCGGTGATGGGTCAATTCCTAGGCCGACATTTATAAATAAAAATCTGAGAGCCGATTATAAGCTGAAATTAATCGAGCTTTTAAAAGAATACGTCGACATTTTTGCTTGGGAATACCATGAGATGCCTGGTTTGAGCCGAGAGTTGGTAGAACATCAGCTACCCATTAAGAAAGGTTTTAGACCTTTCAAACAGCAAGCTAGGAGGTTTAATCCCAAGATGTATGATCGGATTAAGGAGGAAATCGATCGGTTACTTAAAGCTAATTTTATTAGACCTTGCAGGTATGCTGATTGGATTTCCAATATTGTGCCCGTCGAAAAGAAAGGGTCCGGCAAGTTAAGGGTATGTATTGATTTCAGAGATTTGAACAGAGCTACACCAAAAGATGAGTATCCTATGCCAATAGCCGACATGCTTATTAATGCTGCTTCTGGACATAAGGTCATTAGTTTTCTTGATGGCAATGCGGGGTATAATCAGATTTTTATGGCCGAAGAGGACATTTCCAAAACAGCTTTTCGTTGCCCTGGTTTTCTTGGTTTATTTGAATGGGTAGTAATGACCTTTGGATTGAAAAATGCTGGTGCAACATACCAAAGAGCTATGAACTTAATTTTTCATGATCTTCTTGGGGTCATGTTAGAAGTTTATATTGATGATATTGTCGTCAAATCGGATGCCATTGAACCACATTTGGCCGATTTGCGCTTGGCTTTTGATAGAATGAGAAAATATGGTTTGAAGATGAATCCTCTAAAATGTGCTTTTGGTGTATCGGCTGGGAAGTTTTTAGGTTTTACTATTCATGAACATGGCATAGAGATAGATCCCAAGAAAATTGAAGCAATCCAGAAGGTACAGGTTCCTGTGTGCAAGAAAGACATACAGAAATTCCTTGGCAAAGTTAATTATTTGAGGAGATTTATTGCTAACTTGTCTGGGAAAGTGGACGCTTTTACGCCTATCCTTCGGTTGAAGAACGATGCTGGTTTTACTTGGGGGGCAAAACAGCTAGAAGCATTTGAAAAGATCAAGCAGTATTTAGTTACTCCACCGGTGTTAAAAGCGCCCAGGCAAGGAGAGCCTTTCAGGCTTTATATTGCAGCGGAAGAAGAAGTAATTGGTGCTGTTTTAACACAAGAAACTGAAGGAAAAGAACATGTTATTACATACTTGAGCCGGCGTTTATTGGATACAGAGACAAGGTACACTTTTATTGAAAAATTATGCCTTTCGTTATATTATGCTTGCACAAAATTAAGACATTATTTGTTGTCTAGTGCTTGCATAGTTGCATGTCAAACCGATGTCATTAAATATATGTTGCACAGACCAATTCTGAGTGGTAGGATTGGTAAGTGGGCTTATGCTTTGATTGAATATGATTTGGCTTACGAAGCTTTGAAATCTATGAAGAGCCAAATCGTTGCTGATTTTATTGTTGAACATCGGATTGATGATAGGCATCATATTGACATTGACCTGGTTTCTTTAGTGCCATGGAGATTGTATTTTGATGGTTCAGTTTGTAACAATGGCCAAGGTGTTGGTGTTGTTTATATTTCTCCATATGGGGTTGTTTTTGAGGCCTCTTGTCGTTTAGAATTCTTTTGCACAAATAATCAAGCCGAATATGAAGCTTTAATATTCGGGCTGCAGCTTTTACTTACTATAGGTACTACGCATATTGAGGTTTTCGGTGATTCGTTGCTAGTAGTGCGGCAAGTTTCCAAGGTTTTTCAATGTTTTGACGAATCACTTAATGTTTATCTTGATAAATGTTTAGATATCATTGCTGCCTTTGATTTCTTTAGTATTGCTCATATATCTAGACATGAAAATTGGAGAGCAAATGAGTTAGCACAGCAAGCATCCGGCTACCATATTTCTCGTGGTATGTTCCACCTTTCTCACTAGCCGATGTCTTGTCTTGCTAACATAGACGAGACCGAACCGCAACTCACCGATTCGGCCACTAATTTAAAATCTGATGCAAGTGAGGGTACAGATTGGAGAAAACTAATCATTAATTACTTGCAAGACCCTAGCAAGAGGGTAAATAGGACGGTTCGACGGATGGCTTTCAAATATGGTTTAATTGATAACAATCTTTATCGTCGTACTGTTGATGGTATTCTTCTGAAGTGCTTGGATGAGGATCAAGCAAGAGTTGCTATGGGAGAGGTACATGAAGGTATATGCGGTACACATCAGTCGGCACACAAGATGAAGTGGTTGCTAAGACGTGCTGGTTTCTATTGGCCGACAATGATTAATGATTGCTTCAGATACTACAGAGGGTGTGCAGCATGCCAAAAGTTCGGTAACATTCAGCTAGCTCCTGCTGCTATGTTGCACCCTATTGTCAAACCGTGGCCGTTCAGAGGATGGGGATTAGACTTCATCGGGCAAATACACCCTCCGTCGTCAAAAGGACATCGGTTTGTGCTAGTTGCTACTGATTATTTCACTAAGTGGTCTGAAGCAGTACCTCTCAAGAATATGACACATGTGGAAGTGATTCAATTCATAACTGAGCATATTATTCACCGGTTCGGCATTCCTCAAACATTAACTTCAGATCAAGGTTCCTCTTTTATATCGACTCAAGTCCGAGATTTTGCTGAATTATATAAGATAAAGTTGCTCAATTCGTCTCCATATTATGCCCAAGCCAATGGACAAGCAGAGTCTACAAATAAAATATTGATCAAGCTCATCAAGAAAAAGATTGAAGATAATCCTAGAAGGTGGCATGAAGTGCTATCCGAGGCTCTTTGGGCGCATCGAATCTCAAGGCATGGAGCAACCAAAGTAACTTCATACGAACTTGTATATGGACAAGAGGCTGTTTTACCCGTAGAGGTAAATTTGGATGCATTGAGATTAGCTAAGCAAAATGAGTTATCGGCAGTGGATTATCATAATTTAATGATGGACAACATTGATGAAGTCACCGATAAGAGATTAGAAGCATTAAAAGCCATTGAGAAAGATAAGATACGGGTAGCAAAGGCATACAACAAGAAAGTCAAGTTGAAGAGCTTTCAAGTTGGTGATCTAGTGTGGAAAGTGATTTTACCAATTGGCTCGAAAGATAATAAGTTCGGGAAGTGGTCTCCAAGTTGGGAAGGTCCTTTAAAGATTGCAAGAGTGGTTCCCGGTAACTCATATTTGGTCGAATCATTGCAAGGTACGTTGCTGCCCCGTGCTCTCAATGGGAGATACTTGAAGAAGTTTCATCCAAGTGTGTGGCAGGAAGCTTGAACATGTATGGCCGATACTTGTTTATCGCCCTTAGACTTTATAACATGGCCGATAATAACTTATCGCCCTTAGACATATAAACATGGCCAATGGATGTGTTGACATTGGCCTTGTTGGTCGAGCAAGTAATCCTTATTTTTTGGCACACAAGTGTTGCCAAAAAAACAGGGGGCATATGTTGATAATCAAATTTGGCTTGGAACTACAATCATCGTAAAACCAAAAGCAGGTTAACAAGGGAAGGTTGTGCCTGTATCATGGTCGTGAGTAGTTTCGACCACGGCAAAGCAAGTCGGAAGCCAGCTGGGCCGGTTACGACCACGTTGGCCGTAGTCGAAGGCAGTTACGACCACGTTGGAGGCTACGACCACGTTGAGGTATACGACCACGTTGGAGTTTTCGACCACGTTGGAAGCTACGACCACGGTGGAGTCTACGACTACGTTGGAGGCTACGACCACGGTGAGGTCTACGACCACGGTGGATTCTACGATCACGTTGAAGGCCACGATCACGTTGGAGTCTATGACCACGTAGAAGCCTACGACTGCATTGGAGGCCACGACGAACACGATTGGCCACGATCAGAAGCCTGGTTCACAGTCGACGACATCAAGGTTGATAGTCGGCAGTCGAACTTACGACCACGAAGAGAAGTCGGTGGCTTACGATCACGTTATAACGAGAAGCGGTAACAACTCCAACCACATTGAAGGAAATGAACGTAATCAAAAGGGTGGTTCGACTACAGAAAATTGACGATCGCCAGCATCAATGCGTGCTCATTGAAGGTTTCGACCACGGCAAAGTAAGTCGGAAGCCAGCTGGGCCGGTTACGACCACGTTGGCCGTAGTCGAAGGCAGTTACGACCACGTTGGCGGTCGTTACGACTACGACAAAGCAAGTCGGGAGCCAGCTGGACTGGTTACGACCACGTTGGCCGTGGTCGAAGGCAGTCTACGACCACGTTGGAGGCTACGACCACGGTGGGATCTACGACCACGTTGAGGTATACGACCACGTTGGAGTTTTCGACCACGTTGGAAGCTACGACCACGGTGGAGTCTACGACTACGTTGGAGGCTACGACCACGGTGAGGTCTACGACCACGGTGGATTCTACGATCACGTTGAAGGCCACGATCACGTTGGAGTCTATGACCACGTAGAAGCCTACGACTGCATTGGAGGCTACGACGAACACGATTGGCCACGATCAGGAGCCTGGTTCACAGTCGACGACATCAAGGTTGATAGTCGGCAGTCGAACTTACGACCACGATGAGAAGTCGGTGGCTTACGATCACGTTATAACGAGAAGTGGTAACAACTCCAACCACATTGAAGGAAATGAACGTAATCAAAAGGGTGGTTCGACTACAGAAAATTGACGATCGCCAGCATCAATGCGTGCTCATTGAAGGTTTCGATCACGGTATTTTGAGCGGCTGAAGGAAAGACAGCGCAGCGATGCAATGGAGCGGTCGTAGACTGCTACAGTAAGTTTACGATCACGAAGGAAAATTGATTGGTAAAGCAATAGAAGGATCGGAACTGGTCGTAAGCATCCAGAACCGGTCATAGATAGTTCTAATCAGTCGTAAACGATTCTAACCAGTCGTAAACGACCCTGGGAAGTCGTAAGAGACACTGACCGGTTATCGTAAAGGGTTCAACCACGCAGAGAAGGCCACGGTCGCGGTGAAGGCGGTCGTAAGGAGCAGCAATCAAATCGAGAAGGCCAGCACGTGCCAAAGGCGATTCCGACCATGTTGAAGGAAGTGAGCATGGTAAAAGGGATGTTTTTGGAGTGGTCGTACGGCATCAAGAGCACTCGGGATTGGTCGTAGGCAGCGCCGGCCGGCCATAAACGATCTTGGGAAGTCATGACACGCGCGGGCAACAGTTTGGAAAGGATCAGGAAACAATCTTGAAGCGATCTCTGCCGCGTGGTAAAATTGCAACCGAATAAATTAAGATAAGTTTTATTCGGTCTGGACTCTGATTCGATTCAAATAATTGTTGTTTCCAAAAGAAGCTAGGACCAGCTTCCCCCTATATATATGTATGTAGGGTTTACGGCCGATTGACAACACACAATCGAAACTCATCTACTATATTATTTTGCAATCTATTATTTTCCTCTGCCCTATTTTGCTTCTTGTTCTTCGTCGTCGTTTACTCCCTTGCGATAACGAATCACAAGGTCCTAGGGGCGGTCAGGCCGACCTAGGACAGCCCATCGCCGCCGCTCGCCCTGATGGGGTCCCTCCCGGGCGCGTGGGGTGTCGGGTCTCAAGAGCTCTCGCCGGCGTGTCCTGCGTATCGCGCTCCCGGCAAGACTCCTCCGGCGACGTGTCCTGCGTATCGCGCTCGACGCCGGGGGCACACGGTGACGTGTTCGTGTGCGAACAGACAGATCATTCTTGTAATCCGCATCCCATTGAACATCAAGTCTTTAGAATACCCTATAATTCAATCATCGATAAAAGTAGTCCCAATGTCATTATTTCTTTCTTTTGTACGTAACATTGGCGCTCAAAACGTCGACAACTGGTCCAGGAGCCCCATGTTAATCTAAGAGGTAAAAAGCAAAAAATTCCATATTTATCGGAGAAAAATATTAGAAATTTTCATATTAATCAAAGAAAAATATAAAATCTTGGTCGTCCAATTTTCTTAATGAGTTTTATCAACAGCTTAGATTTACAATCCATGATTGAAAGAGTTCAATTTGAGTTACAAACCATGTCAGTACAATACAGCTACCCCATTAAAAAAAGAGTAATGCTATAGAATATTCGACTGTTTTTGAGGATAAAAACAGTCAGATTGATCTGGAGCGTTAGATCTCCATCCAACGGATCCACCCATACAAGCCTCTCTCCAAAAAAAATGACCCCCTCCAAAAAAATGATCTAGGGCGTTAGATCTCCATCTAACGGTTTAAAATCTGACTATTTTTATCATCAAAAACACTCGAATGTTGTATAGACACTCCTTAAAAAAATTACGATACAGCTACCAAGTTCGGATTCTAATCAAATAAAGAAAAGCGGCGTGAGTCTCTTCGGAGACATCCGATAAGAAAACAAAGGTGGCATGCATACAGTCCAAATCAGCCCAACAAGCCTTGCTTGCGTCCTAATACAACACGGAATGATGTACACGCCGGAATGCATGCGTGACGTCTTTAGGTGTTCATGTAACGGCTGTTAACTTTATTCGCAAAAAAAATAAAGAATAAAATATTATATTGTTACAGACAATATAAAAGAATAAGAAGAAAAAGAAAAGAAAAAAAAGAAAAAAAGGCAAAATTAGAAATTGATATGTTCCAAATAGTTTTTGGCTTAAATAAGCCGAAAACTAAAAAATGCCAGAAACTAAAACCGTTATATCTTTGCAATGTTGTGACATTGACACTATTGCATAATTATTACTATATAAATACAATTTATTACCACATATGCCACTATATTCCGGCATATTTCACACTAATTGCAGGCTCCTTTAGAAGCTCTCACGTTAGTCTTAAGAGGAAAAAAAGCTAGGCATTACCACATGTTGTAGGGATGGCCCCCACCTAATTTCATTCGGTCTGCTGAGCTAAAAGGCCCAATAGGGTGTGTAAAAAGACACCCCTACCCCTGGCATAGTAGGCTACTGTGTGCGTTGGTGGTCAAAGACCTGTGTGGTCGAAGACCAAAGCGGTCGAGCCCAAGTGGTCGAACCGACTTGGTTGAGCCAACATGGTCGAAACCAACATGATCAAGATCTTTGTGATCGAAACCAATGTGGTTGGAATCGACGTGGTCGTAGGCCTTCGTGATCATAAATCAGTGTGGTCATAATCGACGTAGTCATAGACCTTCGTGGTCATAGACCAGCGTGGTTTGAATCGACATGGTCGTAGGCCTTCGTGGTCATAAACCAGCATGGTCGAACCAACATTGTCATAAACTAGCGTGGTCGAACCAGCGTGATCTTAGTCTTCTGGGCTTCATATGCTTCTTCTTCGACTTTTGTAGTTGGAGGATCAGCCGCTGAGTTCTTGAATGCCATTAAGATTATACTTACCCTCTCCATTTCCTCCTCTAGCCTGGGCAAATCATTAGCATGACCCATAATCTCAAAGAGGATGCCATGATAAGCTTCCTCAGAATCAGCCGCTTCTGTTTGATCCGCAATGTTATCCATGTGTCTCTTCACTGCCGCAAGAGCTTCTTCTGCTTTGTGCATATTGCAGAGAAGAACGAGGCCGAGGGCGGTTTCCCTGTCTTGAGCGGAAATGAGACACCTCCGTCAACGGCCGATGATGAGGTCCAGCTGATGAATGGAAGTGAGTCGAGTAAGGAGAGTAGGGCATGAGCGGAGGAGCTGCTCGAGACATAAATTGTTGGCTGCCTGTGTAAGGTTGCGGCTGAACAACTCATGATGGATAGATTAGAGGAAGGAGATCAAAAGAATATTAGATGCCATTATTGAGAAATCTAGTGAAGAAGATGAGGAAGAGGATAGTTTAGAAGAGCTGGATTAGGGCACACATATTTAAGCGTTATCACAGACGGTTCGTATACCAAACCGTCTTTGATATTAATATCATAGACGGTTCGTATAACAAACCATCTCTGATATGAGCATAATCACAGACAGTTCGTATAACAAACCATCTTTGATAATAAACAGATCCGTGGCGTATACCCCAGGATTTTGATCTCACCCGTCCATTCTCTCGACATTGAATGGCAGGCACCGGTTCTTCCCACCGCTCGGTCCTTATTAATTACTTCTCATCTACCTTTCCACCGGTAGTCACGCGTGAGTTCATCCACTGCATAGCTTCCTACATCCTCCTCTCGATGACGCCGACTATCACCATGAGCTAGCACCTCCTTTGTGACACCACGGTCGACTACACAACACACTCTTGTCGTAAGTGTCGTAAGAGAGTCTTATACAGTCTCACCGTCGTACCACAAAGGTGGCGCTACCGTCGCCTCTCCATTGCTAGTGATATCCAGCCGCCATCCGATGCATCTAGCTTCTACTATCTGCTAGGATCTCTGTTTCTTATATATGCTTGCCGTGTTAAAGAGTTGGGTTTGTTATCTTGTTATGATGTACTGGTGGATTCTAATCTTAATGAAAATGGAATGTGCTGTTGTGTTTGCCACTATATTTGCTTGTTTTCAAATGGCATAGGTAACATTATTTCTTGAGGCTAGCCAAAAAATAGAAAATATTTTAGGTATAGAATGAACTATCACAGATGATTTGTGCTATGAACCATCTATGAAGAACTATCACAGATGGTTATGTATACCAACCGTCTGTGATACTCGCGAATTAGAGACGGTTAGTAACTAGAACCGTCTGTGATGTGTGAGTATCACAGACTATTTTTGGTTTGAGCCATTTATAATAGTTTTCTTCACAGACGGTTCGAGTTACTTTATCACATATGGCTCACAAACCGTCTGTGATAACCTCCGATTACCACTGACACATAAATACAGGCGGTTTAGCAAACCATCTGTGATAACAGTTCTGAATCATCTGTGATGACTCTTTTTGTAGTAGTGACGGATGGAGACATGTTGAACTCTATTGGGTGGCCCGATCACTTGAGACTGCAGCCAGCCTTCTACTGATGGTAGAACCACTGGTGCATCTAGTTCGACTCCCACTTCATCTTGGTCGAATTCATCGGAAATACCTTCGTACATGCTGACCAAAGCACAAAGTTTACGCTCCCTATGTTGGAGTGTTCGCCCTCGACGAGCTTCTGTAGCTGGCACCGGGCATCATAGAGGAAGGCGAACAGCGCCAGGTTTGGCCACATCGTCTCCGCTCGTATGTCCCAGCTGTAAATGGTCAACCGAACGATAGCGTTGAGTGTCAACTACGAGAGCTCAAGTCCATACAGCCGAAGGATTTCGTCGATGAAGGCCATTGTATGAATTTGGAGCCCGACATTGAAATACGCCATGAAGATGACGGTCTATGATTCCGTCAGCCGAGGCTCTGTCTCACTGGTGGACGGAAGACGAACCGCCTCATGCCTCGAGATCTTCCCGCCGTGCACTAGCGACTGAATAAACTCTTTGGTCGCCAGGGTTGGCCCCAACGTGTTTGTGCACACGTCATTCTTTTTTTTGCCGCACTCCACCGCTTGTTGGTCGTTGACACGTAGCACTCCACCAACTCGTACCCCACATCCGTGGACAACGAGCTCCCATGGCCAGATAGACCACCACGACTAGACAAAGCGCTAGCGACATTCCGGTGGGAACGCTGCTCGGCACTGCAAACCATCCTCGCAGTGAAGAAGAACGTCAGGCGACGGCGGCATGCGAGCTTCATGGTGATACAGGAGCAGCACGAAAGAGGCTGCGGTGACGGTTACCACGACGGTGAGATGGAGCGACACGGTCGAGGGCAAAGGGAGAGGCGGAAGGAGAATGTGCATTGGCAGATCATCGTGACATGGACGTCGACCTTAAATGTACATACCTTTTCGCGTGTGCCTCGGGAACCCACGACTCGCGACCCAACAGGTGCACGACGTGCCAACCACACTCGGCCAATTATCCCGTGCCACAGCAAAACCCACCAACCGCGACCATCACGATCAAGCCCAATGGTCAACCACTCAACAAGCCAAAGAGACAGAGGGGGCCAAAAAGCCTTGCGACATGGTTTCGGCATGCAGGAGATGAAGCCCTTTACCATAAGAGGCTACTGTTGTAGGGGTAGCTCCCACCTAATTCCATTCGGCCTGCTGGGCCAAAAGGCCAAATAGGGCATGTAAAAAGACACCCCCACCCCTAGCATAGTAGACTACTATGGGGTTATTATCGTAATCAAGCTTTATGAACATACACACACACATCCCTGGAAAAAGGAGAGGGCATGACATCTCATTTCTCCTACACTCACTTTACTAGTCTCCTCATTTACTATTTGGTCCATAGCCACAACACCACATTAATATAAAAAAGAAATAGAAATTCCCATAATAATTAGATGAAAAGAAATGAAATCTAATCCATCAACCGGCAGCGCCCACATTAATCCTAGAGTAGAAAAGCTAGAGATTACATAATAATCCTGAAAAAGAAAAAATACCTAAACATTCACACGTTAATTAGAGAGAAAAAAATCTAAAACATTGATTTTGACTAGATACAGCTGTCGACAAGGGTATATACATGTATGTATGGACATGCATCTATCCAAATTTCATAGAAACAAACTATGCTCTTTCAGACTGAGCCACACTAAATTAATTAGTGTTTGCGAAATTCGGACTAAATCTAATATCCTGGTCTAACAAGACAAAACATATTTGTTCAAGCAGGTTGGACGTTTGGTATTGCTAATGACGTAGCGCAGCACACTATGACGCAAATGTGTGATTGTTAATCACCCTGCTTATGTGGTAAATTTTAGTTCCATGCTCTTGCTCTTTGCTCACTTTCCTACGATCTATAGGTTTTATCTATCTATCGATCTCTCTCTCTCTCTCTCTCTCTCTCTCTCTCTCTCTATATATATATATATATATATATATATATATATATATATATATATATATATATATATATATATATATATATATATATACATATATATATATACATATATATATATATATATATATATATATATATACATATATATATATATATATATATATATATATATATATATATATATATATATATCCGGTACTAACTAAGGCTCTCCTAGAAGCCCACATGTTAATCCTAAGAATATAAAAAAGCCTAAGTATGAAAATTAAATATAAATTAGGGATGGGAAATATGAAAATTATAGAATGTTAAAGTTACATGAACAAAATAGAATTTAAGCCTGCTTTACCGACAACATTGACGTTTGAAAGTCAGAATTAGAAATTGAAATATGGAACCATCCAATTTGGTTATATCATAGACCCAAAAAAACGTGCACGCGCACACAATGTCTGCATTAATGTTTTAATTGCTGAATACAAATTTTAATTTATAAAATTTGACACTATTTAATCACTAATGTGTTAAAATTGTAGGTTGCTTACAGTGTTTCCTTACAAGCCTCTCATTCCAACTAAAAACAGTTTTTCTATCACTTAGAGCATGTACAATGATATAGACAGCAGTAGTTTGTAATACATCTCTATATCATCTATAG
This sequence comes from Dendrocalamus latiflorus, assembly GCA_017311315.1. NCBI lineage: Eukaryota > Viridiplantae > Streptophyta > Magnoliopsida > Poales > Poaceae > Dendrocalamus > Dendrocalamus latiflorus. The sequence goes on from CM029613.1 coordinate 13,562,512, forward strand.
ATAGGACTAAAGGCAATGTATATAATGTGTTATCTATATAGTTATCTGTAATAGTTTTATGTAATTAATGTGTTGTCTATATAGTTGTCTATACAATGGTACATACAATAAAAAGCTATCTTTAAGATCGTCTGTTAAATAATAGATAACATATTTCTCTCTCCCTCTTCTCTTTCCTTCATATCACCTAAAATTCTATGTGTTATACGTTTATATACAGCTGATATATACTATTGTACATCCATTGAAAAGTAGTTAGTGGTGGTGCCATCACCATTTTAACAGATTCATCTACTTTTTTTTACCTTGTCTCACATTAGTTTTCGGTGAGCTTGCCGCTTCTCGCTCAGATTGCACCCATTCTCCGTAGGACCCCACCCCCGAACCCTTGCCACTAGCCACGAGCGCAGCCGCCTCATCTTGCTCCATTGCTCGCCCCGCCGCCTCCCCTTGCTCCGTTCCCCGCCCCGTTCTGTTGCGCAGACGCCGCCCTCGACCCGCTCGATGCAAAGCCCGACAGGCACGCTTGGTCTCGGAACACCTCCATCTCCGGACTCTCCCGCGCCGGTCGGTCCCGCGAGGCGTTGCGTCGGTTCTTGCGCATGACGCGTGGCCCTATGGCGCCAGACGGGTTCACATACTCCATCGTCTCCCCGTGCTGCGACCTGGGAGACGCCGGCAGGTCTACTCGCGGGCTGTGAAGTCTGGGGTGTTTGCGGACGCTTGAGTTGGAACTGGTTTCGTCAGGTTGTACGCTGAGTTGCGCTGCTGGAGGATGCACGGAAGATGTTCGATTATATGCCGCAAAGAGATTTGATGTCGTGGAATGTTCTGCTGGACTGCTACATGAAATCTGGGGAGGTAGGATCATGTCTCCAGGAGTTTCTTAAGATGGTTGGTAATGGAATTCGGCCTGATGAGTGCACCTTCGCTATTGTCCTAAATGATTTGACGGAGCGGCTTGCAGATCTAGAAGCAATGCAGATACACTCAGTTGTTTTGTAGTTTGGGTATCTTATGGATATCTTTCTACGCAATTCTCTGCCGATCGTGTATGGGAGATGTGGTTATGTTGATTTGGCTAAGAAATTGTTCGATGCAATGCTGGAGAAGGATGTTGTATCTTGGACTGCTTTGATCTCAGGGCTTGCAGCCAGTGGCTACCAAGCTGATGCCTTCGACATGTTCTGTCAAATGCGGAAAGCTTACATATTGCCCAATTCCTTCACCTTTGGTAGTGTCATAAGCTCATGTGCCTGTGTGAACGACCTTAGAGGTGGGAGGCAGCTGTGTCATGCTCTTGCTATCAGGCATGGGTTGGCAGTTATTCCCACAGTCGCCAGCTTTGCTTGACATGTACTCAAGAGTGCCCAGAGATGGATGATGCAATAAGAGTATTCGAAATCATGCCACAGAGAGACGTCGTATGATGGAATGCGATGATATGTGGGTTGGCACAGAATGGCCAATCAAGAAGGGCCCTGGAACTGTGTGATGAAATGGTGCGACTTCACCAAGAATCTGTGACCCCATACTCGGCAACCTTTGTGGGTGTCCTGAGTGCATGCAGCCATGCTGGTGCTGTCCAAAAAGGTTGCAGATACTTTGCTCAAAGGGTTAATAACTTCTGCATTGAACCAATTCCAGAGCACCACTACACTTGCCTTGTAGACTTGTTTGCCCGAGCTGGATGGTTAGATGAAGCAGAAGGGATCATTTCAGACTTACCTTTTGAGCATGATGCTATTATCCTATACACCTTTCTTAGTGGTTGCAGAGAGCATGGTAACCTTGACATGGCCAAGCGTGTGGCCAAGAGGCTTCCTGTGAATGATTCAGGTAATGCCTCCCCGTCGCTCCCAAACCCTAGCGCGTAGCAGCGTAGCCCCGACCCCACCATGGCGGCAGCATCGCCGGCGGCAAGTCGACCGGCGCGCTGCTGCGCCGTGCAACGGCACTGGTGCCCGTGGAGCACTACGCCCTAGCAGCCCTTGTCGTTGTGTCGGTATTCGCGTACCGATTCCTGGAGCTCCATGTCCTGGGCAACCTTCCTCACGGCCTCCGCGACGGCCGCGTGCTTCCGAGATCTGCCACTACGTTGCCTCCAAGTGCCATTTCCACCACGGCAGGTATGGCTTTGCCTCTCGATCGCATGACGATACTTATTTCTTAGTATTAGTTATTTGCGTTTACAATTTAGTTGCTCAATCACTGCAATTTTGTGGTAGAAGCATCATTGTGCGCTTGACTGTGCTTTCCCGTGACTTCTATCCCTAAAGTGTAATAAGTTGTGATGGAAGTGGAAGCTGGGGGTCCTGAAATCTGAATCATGGGAAGGGTCATTGCATTGCGTCATGATTGGTTTACTTGAGAGTTGAGAGGGTTGATGAATTTGTTGTATGACAATGCAGGTTTCTGGTGACTCCTTGGCTTGCGAGCCTGCATTTGCAGACATTGTTCCTGGGCATCTCTGGGAGGCCACCTTTGATCACACACAAGAGGTTAGAATCGATCCATGTGGAGATGAGTTAGTACAAGACTACAAGTACATTGCACTATTTGATTGTAGTGTCCCTGTGTAAAATTGGATACAGTGTACACCGCCAATTATTCCGCTACATTATACGTCACCAAATGAAGTACATGCTGGACTACTGGTTCCATGACCAAAACACCATTAACTTTTATGATTTAATTTGGCAATGAACAGTGCTGCTTCTATTGCTCTTCAGTATGTTTTTAGAAGATAGTAATGAACTATAAACTAAACATCATTGATATGGGAATTAGAGAATGTGAAGCGGCTGAAAATGTATGTCTCAACCAACTTGTGTGAGCCCTGATAAAGAATTTCTGGGCATCCTTGTGCTGTTTTAATTCTGGAAATTAATTTCTTGATGTGTCAAGAATTAACTTTTTGGTCACTCCAGTGGTTATCAGGGAAATTTATGCATTGATAATTAAGTTTGGATCCTGCATGTTGGGGAAAAAATGGGAAGCCTCATAAAAAAAAGGGATAAGAAGTCGAATAGTAAGAGGTGCTTTCTAACTGGAAAGTTCTACGCTTTCCTAAAAACAAATTATACAACTCCTCGTGCATGCATTATTCCCAATGGTATGGTGTAGATTGGCTGCTCAACCATTTTATTCAGGATCTATGCTTATGACTTTTGGGGGAGCATAGAAAGCAATTCTCTTACTTTTCAGTTGATAATGCACCGATTACATTCTCTATACTGCAGGTAGTTGTACCCAGTCCATGATGGTGGAGCCATTACTTTGGATTGGTTGCTGGCCTCTGATTTGGAGGGTCTGAGGCTCATAGATTGTGTAAAAATTTAAATTGTATGTCATATATGGTGACCTCTAACCTTTTTAGCTATATCGCAAGCGCAGATGGGATCATTTCTAAAGATGCTTCAACACCTCTTGTAGTCGTGGTCTCTGGATTAACTAGAGATATGTTTTACCGATAGGATATCATTTTATTTTAAACAATTGTAAGTTTTGGTAAGGTCAATCCTGAACTGAAGGAGAAGATTGAACAAAACGGCTTGTCCATCTACTCGTGGGACGAGTTTTTGCAACTAGTAAGGTTCTCACTTCTTGAGCCAACTCAAAAGGAATAACTATTTTGCTAAAGTAACACTATTGAAGTGCTAATCTATTAAATGCACAATTTCCTTTTTTTTTTTGTCTCAACTCTATATATAATTTTAAGGATAACCTTATGAGCAGGGGCGGACCCAAAAATTTCAAAATGGGTATTCGAAGTTACAAAAATATTATCCAATAGAAAACATAAAAGTCTACAATAGCGAAAATTAAAGTAGAAATGTTCATACCAGAGACAACGTTTCAAATAATATAAAGAAATTAAAAAATAATTAAAAAAATTACAAATTAACTCGAAGATTCTTTGTGCCTTGGAACCGATTGAAAGATTGCGATTAGTTCCATTAATATGCAATTCCACTTAGCTCCTATTGTCCATTCTAAAACTATCTATATTTACTATTCGCATTAGGATAGTGAAAATCGACTTGAAACTATTTGTTCGCACTTGTGAAATTTTTGGTATTTGTTTACATAATCACAGGTAAGAGGTGGAGAATATGTATTTTAATAATTCATAAGCAATAATTTGTTTGTTGCTAAGGATCTTATTTTACAGATTCACAGCAAAGTGCTTAGATGAAGGTATGACATGAAGCTCAGTAGCTCACACCTCTGAAATACTTGGCATATAGATATAGGCTACTCAAATTTAAAGATGTGGAGAACATGGATTTCAATTCATAAGGCATAACCACTAATTTATAGATAACTGAGCCAAATACAGTAATCCACCACATCTAAACAAGATCTAAGTACCGAAAGTGAAACAAAGAATAAACATATGCCAAATCCATATCTATTCAGACATCCACGGATCTATCATTCACTTAGCTCGGAAGTACAAAACTACAAACTCTAGGGGCACACAAGCAGAGCAGAGCAGAGCAGATCTACCATCTACGCATCTAGATTCTACAGCACGGGGGTCGTCGGGTCAGAGAGGACGAACCTGCCCTAGTGCTGCAGGCCCGTAGTGTGGTAGTGCCTGCTTGGCCGGTGGCCACTCCGGCCTCCAGCGCTCCTGCCACCTATGCAGCCTTCAGCCCCCTTGCCACCTACGCCACCTCCAGAAGACCACAACAGGGGGCACGGACACCTACCGCCGCTAGGCGCTAGCCGAGTGTCGAGAGATAAAGAGACGATTAGACGCTAGATGAAGAGAGGAGAGACTAAGTGAGACATGGTCTCACAATTGGGTATGAATAGAATGACAGTGGGTCTGGGTCAGTGTTGATGGGAGGGGAAATGAGCAAAAAGGATATGGCATCAATTTAGGCTAACTAGGTGTGAATAAAATGAATTTAGCATAACTACTAGTATATATATATGTATTATATCTTGTATATAATGGTTTTTTGCCAAAAATTTTGGGTATTCGATTGAATACCCATGAATAAAGATGGTCCGCCCATGCTTATGAGCAATATGATTTGATAGTCATCTAAAACTCAAATGACTAATTTCTATCTATTTTAACTACAGAGAGGTGAAGAGAAGTATGAACTTCCTCCAAAGAAAAATGATGACATATGCACAATAATCTACCCTACTCTATAATTCACCAAAATTTTCTTTACTAAATCTACCCCGCTCAACCACCCCCACAGTCATGCCTAATCTAAGTCCGCCCAGATTTGTGTACCAAAGTAATCCAATTTTATATAAATGAATGGCCTGGATCGCTCTTCAAGCCTTCTTCTCTTACTCATTGAAGATCTAAAGGTCAAAATCATCCGGATCATGCATATCATCAACCTCTCCTCTCTCTGATATCCCCACCTCGCAAAATTTCCGCCCGAGACGCTACTCCCCCCCCCCCCCCCCCGCGCCCGGCGCAGCGTCCCATCTCCCGCTCCGCCCTCGCTCCTCCTCCACCGCCGCCTCCTCCCCCCACCCCTCCGGTCCGCCGCCGCCGCCTCCTCCTCCTCCACCCCGCGCCGCCGCCTCCTCTTCCTCCTCCCCACCCCACCCCACCCCGCCTCCTCCCCCCCCCCCCCCCGCGCTCCCGTCGCCTCCTCCTCCCCCACTCCGCCGCTTCGCCTCCTCCTTCCCCCACTCCCTAGATCCTCTGCCCGTACCCCTTGGATCTGCCAGATTGCTTACCTGAGATGACGCGGCAGTCCTCGAGCTCGCCGAAGCGGGAGAACGCGGAGCGGAGGTTGTCCACGCCGGCGCCCCAGCCGAGGCCGTGGACGAAAAGCTTCCTACTCGCGGGGTCGGCCTCCGCTGCGCGCCGCACGGCCGCCATGGTCGCAGGGCTCGCCTCTGCGGCTGTGCGGAGCAGCGCCACAAGCTGCTCCCGAGACAGCGGCTCGAGCAGCTTCGCGATGTCCTCCTCCTCGTCATCATCGGCGCCGTCATCCTCCTCGGCGGCGGCAGCTTCAGCGCTGGGCTCCGGGGGGTCGTCGGTGATGGGGAAGTAGATGGTACCGCGGGGCTTGAGCTCGGAGGAGGCAGGCTCCTGGTGGTGGTTGCCAGCGGCGGGCTCAGCAGCGGCCGCCGCGGACTCGGCCGGATCCGCCTTTCGCTTCTTCGGTGCCATGGATGCGCGAACTACGGTTTTAGGCGCAAGTTCGGCGAGGTGGAGATTGGGATTTCCGGCACGAACTACGGTTTCGCTTCTTCGGTTTTAGGCGCGAACTACGCTTCTTTGCTGCAATGCTATTTTGTAGAAAAAGAAATCAGCTGCTCCAATTAAAGTTTCTACCCCATTTTTCATTGCAGTATTCATATGAATTGCTTCTCCAGTATCTCCAGAAAACACAAGCTCTTGTGATGCTTGGAATAATCAATGAACGCATAACTTTTGAAGGTACAATTCTCCATTCCATTGAGATTAGTACCCCCCCCAATGTCTATCATGCGCTCATTTCCACTTCTCAGAATCTTCTCTACCACTTTTCCCTATGCAATATTGGCAGTATCTCCTGGGCAACCTTCATTAATCTCTGATTATGTCGACGTTGTTGCTCTGGTTGGAACCAGTAAGGACTTGGCAAAACAGATAAATCAGAAGGAAGTGCATTGGGGGGGTATGTAGTCTGTTTGCTCTCCATTGTCTGTTGTATTGTTAACAATTCGGATCAAATGGATTGTAACAATTCAGATCAAACAGTTCGTATTTGGTGGTATTCCTGCCATTTTTTTATTTATCTGTTCGTAATTCTTAGGCATTTGTTCTTAAAATTAAAATTCTGGTATGCAGTTGCTTGAAGATTCAGCTGAGGAGCGTATGGAGAAGGCACTATCAGATTCTGATAAAACTGAAGCAGAAAGCAAGGATGCAGACGCAGAAGATAACAAGGCAAGAAACTCTTTTATAGTATGGAAGTCTTGCTTGCTACAGTCTCATCCATTGAAACATTAAGTGTCCGTTTCTTTTAGTGTGTGTCAGGCTATCAGCAGCACATTTCTTTCTTTTCTTCTTCTACAGTGTTCTTGAAAACAGGAATAACATTACTGTTTAATTCACACAGCTGGTAGGCTGTAGCTGATAGCAAATGTTCATTACTTGGTTCCACTATGCATGCACTTGTGTTCCTTATTCACAGTTGATGTTTCTTACTATTGTAACTTCATTCTTTGCTTATTATTTTTTGCTACAGAAAAAATCCTCAGAAGGTGGAAAGCAGGGCAGTTCTCTTAAAAAGCTCAAAAAGGATAATAAGCTTGTAGTCACAACAGGGAAAAACATCAAATCCGAAACAAGCATGGTTTCTGTGGCATCTCGTGTGAAACCAGAGCTAACCCTTCCAGTGATGTACATTTATAATCCCTTCACAATTTTCTTTTGGAAAAGTCCTGTTTGGTCCTCCAAATTTAGATCTGGTCTGTTTTAGGACCTAAGGTTTTCAAAATTTCCAAATAATCCCTCAACTTTGGCTTTAGTTCAAAAATACCATTCATCTAACTGAAGGTGGGTCTAGACCAATGTTCCAAAAACCGGAACCGGAAGAAATCCCGGTCGGCAGCCGGTAACGGTAACCGGCCGGTTACCGGAAAAACCGGTAAAAAATCAGTCACAATTTGAAAATCAAAATTTGAATTTTGAGATGTTTTGAAACCGGTAACCGGAAAACCGGCCGGTAACTAGAAAAACTGGAAAAAAAGCAGCCAAAATTCGAAAATCAAAAAATGATACCGGCCGGTTTTTTCGGTTACCGGTCTCCACGGGTAAAAACGGTAACCGGCAGTTACCGGCCGGTAACCGCTGGGATTTTGAACCCTGGTCCAGACCCCACATGTGAATGGCATGTTCTTGATTTTGTAATGAGGAGGCCTTTTTGGAACCCGAATTGAAAGCTGAGGGATTTGGGGATCAGGATCCTAAAAGGATTCAGGATCTGAACTTAAGAGGACCAAAATAGCACTTTTCCTTTATCACAAAACATAACACACCTGTCTACTTTTTTATCTATCAAGTGTCAACCTTGAGTTGTAAGAATCTGAGAAATCTTAATCCTTTGTTTCAGGCCTGTTGAAGTTGAGCAATCAGTTCTTGAGGACTTGCGAAACCGTGCACAATTAAATAACTTATCATTACCATCTGTTAGCTTCTACACATTCCTTAATACACATAATGGGTAATCTTAACTGTAACTTAATATTGACAATTTTAATGCCCATACTTTGGTTTGATAATTATCCCGTGGAACACAGATTAAACTGCTCATCAATTTCTCATGATGGATCGTTGGTTGTTGGTGGGTTCTCTTGACTCATCAGTGAAGGTTAGTCCCTTTAGGTGATATCTTCTTTTTATGTGATTTCTGTATTAATTATTAAAACTTCGTTGGTGTTCACCAGGTTTGGGATATGTCAAAGATTGGTCAACCAGCCAGAACATGTTAGTTATTCTACACTATATATTGCTGATGTTTTATTCCACTTTGCGTTATGATGAAATACTTTAATTTTGCATGTGGTTTAGGTCAAGGTTGCCTTTTGTTCTAAGAATTCCAATGATACATTCATTTCAATCATTTTAAGTTACAAGTACTAAGGTGGTGTTGCAGCGTAGATGGATCAGTGGGACAGTCATGTAAAATGTCTTCTGGACCTACTGAAGTATAATGTTTTCCAGTCACACTCAATATATATGGAATGTTTTTTTTCTGCTGATAAGTTATTAATACTGAAATGTTACTTTTCAGTATCAACCAACATCGGTTCCTCCTCCTGTAGTTCAACCCTGGGGTGCAGCTCCCGGTCAGAGTGTACCTCTTGTGACACCGCTGGTGCAGCCTGGGCATCAGCCCATGGTAGCTTCAGCCGCATTGCCTTCAGTAAGTACTGCAAGACCTCTGGTAATGTCGATCACTCTTTTGTCTACCATATAAAATTTAAGACCTCTGCTGCATCATTCAATTTTGTCTACTATGTAAATATTGGATATCCTTGACCTTTCAATAATTCAGTTTGCAAATGTCCAGGTCAGCTCCACTGAACCTAGCTCTTCGGATTGGCAGGAGCACACTTCAACTGATGGAAAAAAGTAAATCATCTTTGTATTACTTTCTGTTTCAACTTTGTTAACCACAATTTAATTATTACATGTTTTGGTCTTTTTTTCTTATTTGCTATGTTTGCTATTTTTCTTTATCTAGGTACTATTACAATAAGAAGACAAGGCAGTCAAGTTGGGAGAAACTTGCTGAGTTGATGACACCTTTGGAGGTTAGTTGTGCTGTGTGCTTATATGCATCATTTATTTTACAATTCATATATGATATTGCTATGTTCAATGATGCTATGCTTCTGCAATTAAGCTTTAGAACTTTGCTTATGTAAACTGAATATTTATCTGCATCAATAACATATTCAACTTTTGCATTTTGCCTCTGCATTTATCTACAAATTTTTAACAGGACTCATATCTAAAGATTAAAAATTGGTAAACATTAAGGAACAATACTTACATGATTCTGCTTTCTTTTATCAGCATCATTAGCATTTTAGCACCCTAACTTCTTTCATGTGATAATTGCAATACGTTTTATTCCCATTTTGCCTATTTTCGGTTTTCTATCTCTTTACCATAATTATCTGTCTTTTGTGGAGGAGCATTTACAATGAACCAAGAATGGATTCTTAATTTTTCCTTTCCAGAGGGCAGTGCATATTCTAATTGAAGAAATGAATTGAGTGGAGTTTTCCTTTTCTTCTTTGGTATATTAAATGCGCTTGAATGGTTTTCGTTACATATTTATGTGATGCAACATAGGGCTGACGCCTCGACTGAATGGAAAGAATTTTCTACCCCAGAAGGACGAAAGTAAGTTCATACTGGAAATAATTGCCTCTAATGGTTTGTTATTTGGCAATTCATGGATTTTCTTTCTTGCGTATTCTCACTATTCTATTGTTCCAGGTACTATTATAACAAAGTGACAAAGCAATCCAAATGGTCTATTCCTGATGAGCTGAAGGTTCTTGTTCTTTTAATGTGACATCTATATTTTTCTAATTGGAGATTGTAAATTTCTTCAATTACTTTTGTCTTTCTGTTTAGATTGCACGTGAATTAGCAGAAAAGGCATCAAATCAACAGCCTGATCGAGAAACAGAAACAACTCCTGGTGCTCCTGTTGGATCTACTTCTGTTTCTGCGGAGCCTTCTTCTGTACCTGGCAACCAGTCTTCATCTACAGTAGGTATAGTTTCTTCAAGCACACATAATGCAACAGCAAACTCTGTTATGAGAATCCCTATGGCTCCGTCCGACGATATCTTGCTTTCTTTTATATTTTACCGTAGCGTTAGCACGGGCACACTACTAGTGTACACTAGTGGAACAACAGGTGATCCTAAAGGAGTTTTAATCTCTAACAGTAGCATTATTACTATTGTTTCGGTAGGATACAAATATATGAGATTATGTTTCAGTAGAGATTTTATAAGGTTGTTGGTTTGTCTCCAGCCTTAGTATTTCTTGCCATATGCATAGGGACGCACTAGCGTGCGTATCTTTCTTGTAATCACAAAAAATCTACATGCTAAATAATTTGATTTTTTTAATGGTAGCAAAGCACACGCATTGGGCTAGTGATCTATTAAAACCGAGAAAAGGAAATGTTATTCCTACGCAGTTCGTACTGTGTGCATGGGTTGATGGTAGAGATGGCAATGGGTACCCGAAACCCGATACCCAGTGGGTTTTTACTCTATTAGGGCATGGGTCTGAGTCAATTTTCTAACCCATGGGTCTTTTAATGGGCAAAAAGCCCAACCCATCGGGTCTGCGGGTTCGGGTACGTTCCTATAGTACCCAAACCCGTAAACCCATGGGTAATATAAACCCGATCCATAGGAGTTATAAACCCAGGCTCCTAGCCTCCCAGGCAAACCAGCCCAGCCCATCGCCCATTAGCCATTTAGCCCCAAGCCCCCAAATCCAATGTGGCAATGCCCCATTACCCATACGGCTAACCCTAGCTAGCACTCGCCACGGTCACTACTCACTCCTCCCCAGTCCCCACCCCGATTCAACAGTCGCCGCAGCGGCGGCGCATCTGGCGCTCCGTGCTCGGTCTCCGGCAGTCTCCACGCTCGCCCTCCCGTCCCACAGCTCCCGCTCCTGCACGCTCGTCCTCCTGCATGCCCTCGCCGTCGCCTCGCCTTCCAGTTCAGCCCGCCGCCCCCACGCCGCAGCCAACACACATCACAGCAGTAGACCCTTGGCCATGGCGCTGCCCTCCGGCTCCAACGAAGATGACCGGTGAACTTCCTCCTCTCCATTAACCATTATTGCAGCTCGCATTACTGACCCGACGGGTGACCCATGGGTACCCGTTAACCCAATGGGCATGGGTCTGGGCAAAAATTTGCACCCGTCATGGGCATGGGTTTTTTAGCGGGCACGTCCAACTTTGATGGGCACGGGTTTGGGATAGCAAAACCCAGCGGGTTTATGCCCGTTGCCATCTCTAGTTGATGGCCAGTACTACGAAATAAAGGCAACGTCATTGGCCCTCTCCTTTCAGAAGGCCCTGTTTTGTTTGGCTTCTCAGCGATTATTGTCTTTTCTTAGCAATCACTATTTATTAGACTAATAAATAGTAACAAAAATTCATAAGCCGCAACATAAAATAAAAGGCTCGAATGCATCATTGCACCCCCGTTAAGCCAACAAGGCTGAGGACGCTTAGGCCTAAGGCCCATAAAGCCTATCAGGAGGGCTTGCGACCCATTACCATCAGCCCATTGCCGATGTATGATGCGGTGTGACCCATCTATAGCCCGCTCTGTTGGATTGAAAAAAGTGGCTTATAACTAAAATTGCACTGTAACTGATAATGATGGCTTATTTTACGTAATTAAATTTAAAAAATTTAAAATAGAAAAAAACAAGTTAACCAATCACGAACAATACAAACAAATACGAGAAAAAAGAATCGAAAAAAGCTCAAAAAGCCAGAAAAAGACAAAATTTAAAAATATTAAAAAATAAACCAGAAACCAGAAGATCAAGCCGAAATGAGCGGGACCTGTTGGCTCATTTGACATTTCTATGGCAAAAAAATATCCTCGAGTCAACCTTAAACAGCTCTACAGCTTACAACTAGAATTATTTTAACTGTTGTAGAGATAAAAATTATTACTCAAAATCGTAGTGTACATTACTCCAAGATTACCAGGATGAGCAGAATGAATTTTGTATTCGCACACATGAATGAACACGTGCTGATAGGTACTATGAACATGTATGCTGAGCCTGAAAAAAAAGGAAGAGAGAAGTCGGAATGCGCAAGGTCTATTCATAGTGTGGGTCAAGCCAAGTTTTCTTGGATGCCAAGTTAGCACTTCGATTTATATTCCCTCCGTGTAACAATTGTGTGGGTCAAGCCAAGTTTTCTTGGATGCCAAGTTAGCACTTCGATTTATATTCCCTCCGTGTAACAATTGGTAATACCTCCTACTTAATTAGTTTTTTTTTCAATTTAGATCTAAAGAATCTCATCTCTCCCCAAATTATGGGTCTGTTCTTTTCCTCCGAAGCTGGCGGCTTTTGATTTTTTGCTACAGTACTTAATTTTCAAAATGAGTATTTTCTTAAGACGGGGTCTACAAGTTAAACAATGTACACGTTAAAAGCCCAACATCTATACCAGCCAAAATCGCAAGTGAGTATCTCTCTCCGTAATCTATACCGTAAACAACCAAAATTCAAAATTTTCAGTCAAAAGCCATAAGCCATAGCTGTTACCAAACAGGCCCTATATAGAATGTCAACCTGCTCAGTTCGGCTAAAAAAAAATATAGCTTATGGCTAAAATTTTATTGTAGTGACAAAAATTACACTGTAGTTGATGGTGACTTATTTAACGTAATTAAATTTAAAAATAGAAAAAACATGTTAGTCCATCATGGACAATGCAAATGAATACGGGAAAAAAAGAACCAGCAAAAAAAAGTCAGAAAAAGATAAAATCTAGGAATAGTGAAAAATAAGCTAGAAGCTAGAAGTTTAAGCCGAAAACCTGCATGGCATGAGTGGATGTAACTTGCATCCCCATCCCCTCTCTTCTTCCCAAACCTTAGCCGTCAGCCTTTCCCATTGCCATTGCCGTCATCGCACCCATCGTCGCTGCCGCTGCCGCCTCTCTCCTCCCACGCCACCCTTCTTTCTCCTGATAACAAACTATATTAGTTTGTAAAATTTCATATTACCTATTGCTAATTTAAGTTGCACTAGTTTAATTTGCTTTATTTTTGTTGTTTACATGTTGTTCTAAGATAAAAAGTATTATCTTTGATATATTGGACTTTAAAATTATTAGTTTATTAAAAAATAATTAAATAAGTTTCAGAAATCAACATTAATTTAATATAACATGAATAAAAGTGCACTCAAATTACAAAATTAAATTTAAAACATTAAAAATTCTACTATAGACTTATATATTTAGAAATTATATATATACTCACGCTTATAAAAATCTGATAGAACCGTGATTCTCTGATCCGATCCTATGATCCAATCTCGTTAGACGAAAAACGATTAGAGATCCGATCCTGATAACCTTGATTAGCAATTCCCAATTAATTATTATTTAGCTATTAAAGTAAGATTCCGTCCAGAAAAGAAACCAAGGAATTGATGTCACGTTTTAAATCACACCTAAATGTAAGCTTAAACGGAAGAGTTATGCACTAGATTGGTGTATTACTTTATCCAAGAATTAAGGCTTCGTTTGGCTTGGGATTAAGAGATGGTTTAGAGATTTAACCCGCCAAATACCCTTGAATTAAGGAAGATTAATTTAACCTGGTTAAAACCTTTTAACCATCCTAATCTAAGATTAAGTTAACTCATCAAATTGGTGGAATAAACAAACACAACACAACTTATCATCCTAAATTCTGTTTTTCTACTGCTAACTTAGCTAACCTATATAATCTGGCCAAACAATAATTTAGACCAATAGATTGGTTGCCAAACATAAAACTTAGGTTAAGCTAATCTAGCTACGTTAAGGTTAACTAACCCGGTTAACTTAACACTGGACCAAACGCAGCATAAAGGAACACACGTCGAATTCCCAATCCGAGTGAATTTGCCTGGGTAAAACTTGTTCCGTATGCCTGCGTGCCATTCTTCCGGGTTCAGTGCCAAGTTCCGAGTCGGTTTTCCACCAACGGGCCGGATCGGATTCTTCAATCAACGCTGGTCACTGGTTGACTGGCCCGAAACACTGAACCGCCATAGCGAACCGCCTCCGACTCGACGATAAAACGGACTCGGATCGCACTCCAAACTCTGCCTCACCCACTACCCCGTCCAAACCGCCTCGCGCGCCTCCTACGAGTCTCTCGTCGCGTGGAGACGGCCGGAGGAGGAGGAGGGGAGGCCAGGCCATGGCGAGCGAGAGCCAGCTCAACACGTGGGTCTCCGACCGCCTGATGGCGCTCCTGGGCTACTCCCGGGCCGTCGTCGTGCAGTTCGTGGTCCGCCTCGCGCGGGATTGCGCCTCGGCGGGGGACCTCGCGGGGCGGCTCGTCGACCTCGGCGGGTTCCCTTCCTCCGCCGACACCGACGCGTTCGCGGAGGACGTGTACGGGAGGCTTCCCCACGATGTCGCCCGCGGCGGCGGGGTCAGCGTGTACCAGAAGCAGGTGCAGGAGGCGGCGGCGCTGGCCAAGAAGCAGAGCGCCTTCAAGCTGCTCACCGACGACGACGGCGACGGCGACGGCGACGACGAGGCGGGCGTCACTGCGTCTTCATCTAACAACGGCAGGAAACGTTTCAGGAGGAAGCCCGTGAGCCAAGGCGACGACGGCGACGACGAGGCAACCGTGATGCACGATTCCGGACGGGACGTGCGACGGCGCCATATCCCGGAGGAGGACGGCGACGGCGGCGATTCTGATGAGGAAGAAGAGATGGATCGGGATCAGATCGAGAAGGCGCAGCTTGAACGGAACATCCGGGAGCGCGACGCGGCGAACACCAGGAAATTGATGGATCCGAAGGCAACCAAGCAAGTACAGGACGAGCAAGCTCGACGGTCCGAAGCAATGGACAGGGACGACACCTCGGAGCTCAGGAGGTTCTCGCGGCACGCGTACCTGCAGAAGCGGAAGGAGAAGAAGGTCGAGGAGATGGGGGACGAGATCCTCGACCACGAGTACCTCTTCCACGGCGTCAAGCTGACGGCCGCCGAGGAGAGGGGGTTCGGTCGCAAGAAGCAAATGTACGGCCTTGTCAGCGGTCGCGTCAGGAAAGACGACGTCGACGCTGGTGACTACTACAGGATGCCCGACGCCTACGACGACGTCGCGAACGTGGATCAGGAGAAGAGGTTCTCGGTGGCGAGACAGCGGCACGAAGAGCCGGAGACAAGAGACGGCAAGGCGAACAATTTCTCAGAGCAGGATGCCTGGGAAGAGCAGCAGATAAGGAAATGTAGGCTGCAGTTCGGATCGAAGGATGGCAGCCGGCCCGGCGACGGCTATGAGTTCGTGTTCGACGACGGCATCGACTTCGTCAAGTCAGCGGTGCTGGCTGGCACCGAGCAAGAAGACGAGACGGCCGAACTGGCCGAGGCCATTGAGAAGGTCGTACCGCAAAGGGAGCTCCAAGACGAGAGGAAGACACTCCCGGTCTACAAGTTCAAGGACGGTCTGCTCAAGGCCATCGAGCAATACCAGGTTATTATTATAGTCGGGGAGACCGGCTCCGGGAAGACGACGCAGATACCTCAGTACCTCCACGAGGCCGGGTACACGGCGAAGGGGAGGATCGCGTGCACGCAGCCCCGGCGCGTGGCGGCGATGAGCGTGGCGGCGAGGGTGGCGCAGGAGATGGGAGTCAAGCTCGGGCACGAGGTCGGGTACTCCATCAGGTTCGAGGACTGCACCTCGGAGAAGACGGTGATCAAGTACATGACCGACGGGATGCTCCTCAGGGAGTTCCTCGGCGAGCCGGACCTGGCCAGCTACAGCGTCGTCATCGTGGACGAGGCACACGAGCGCACGCTCTCCACCGACATCCTGTTCGGCCTCGTCAAGGACATCGCTCGGTTCCGGCCAGATCTGAAGCTGCTCATCTCCAGCGCGACGCTCAACGCCGAGAAGTTCAGCGACTTCTTCGACAAGGCCCCGATGTTCAACATCCCCGGGAGGCGGTACAAGGTGGACATCCACTACACCAAGGCGCCGGAGGCGGATTACATCGACGCGGCCGTCGTCACGATCCTTCAGCTGCACGTCACGCAGCCGGCCGGCGACATCTTGCTGTTCCTCACGGGGCAGGAGGAGATCGAGACGGTGGATGAGATCCTGAAGCAGAGAATGAAGGGCCTTGGCGGCAAGATGGCGGAGCTGGTCATCTGCCCGATCTACGCGAACCTGCCCACCGAGCTCCAGGCCAAGATATTCGAGCCGGCGCCGGCGGGCGCGCGCAAGGTTGTGCTGGCCACCAACATAGCCGAGACGTCGCTGACCATCGACGGGATCAAGTACGTGATTGACCCGGGGTTCTGCAAGATCAAGTCGTACAACCCGCGCACGGGGATGGAGTCGCTGTTCGTCGCGCCCATCTCCAAGGCGTCGGCCGACCAGCGCGCCGGCCGCTCTGGGCGCACGTGGCCCGGCAAATGCTTCCGCCTCTACACGGAGTACAGCTTCAGGAAGGAGATGGAAGACGACACGGTCCCCGAGATCCAGCGGAGCAACCTCGCCAACGTCGTGCTCAGGCTCAAGGCTCTGGGGATCGACGACCTGGTGAGCTTCGACTTCATGGACCCTCCCGCGGCGGAGTCGCTGCTCAAGTCGCTCGAGGAGCTCTTCGCCCTCGGCGCGCTCAACAGCCGCGGCGAGCTCACCAAGACCGGGAGGAGGATGGCAGAGCTCCCCTTGGACCCAGTGCTCTCCAAGGCAATCGTCGCGTCGGAGAAGTACAGGTGCTCCGAGGAGTTGATCACCATCGCGTCCATGCTCTCGGCCGGGAACGCCGTCTTCCACTGGCCCAAGGACAAGCAGGTGCACGCCGACACCGCGCGGCGGGCCTTCCACGCGGGTAACGTCGGCGACCACATCGCGCTGCTCAACGTGTACGACGCGTGGAAGGAGTCCGGGTACTCGCCGCAGTGGTGCCGCGAGAACTTCGTGCAGTCGCGCACCATGAAGCGCGCGCGGGACGTGCGGGACCAGCTGGAGGCGCTCCTGGAGCGGGTGGAGATCGCGCCCTACTCCAACGCCGGCGACCTCGACGCGATCAGGAAGGCGGTCACAGCGGGGTACTTCCGCCACGCCGCGCGGCTGCAGAGGGATGGATCGTACCGGACCGTCAAGAGCCGGCAGATGGTGTTCGTCCACCCGAGCTCCGGGGTGGCGCAGGTGCTCCCCACGTGGGTGGTGTACCACGAGCTGGTAAAAACCACCAAGGAGTACATGCGGCAGGTGACGGAGCTCAAGCCGGAGTGGCTGGTGGAGATCGCGCCGCACTATTACCAGCGCAAGGACGTCGGCGAGCCGGAGCTGAAGAAGGAGGTGACGGCCAAGGCCCCAAGGGCCGGCGCTGTGGCCACTGAGAAGCAGAGCCTGAATCTGAATAGCTTCTTCGATGTGTAAAATTGTGGCAATCAAAACTTGTACGTGTAGTTGTATTAATCAATTAACTCGTCAAGGATTATCATTGCTTGCTCCGACTGTGTCGAAGATGAAGAGAACGTGATATGAAAATTTGGAATTGCGAACACGTACGCTTGGAAAAGTGAGTTGGTGTCAGAACTCTTTTTAGTACTCCGAAAACAAGACGAAACGGAAGAGATAAAAGGAGACAGATCGAGACCTTTTCTTTCCCGTTGCCTTCGATTCAAAGAAGAAGAAGAAACGAAGAGGGTCGAAACGCTGGGCTTCGGTGCGATGGACCTGGACGGGGCGGAGGGGTCTCGCGACAGCTTCGATATCGAAGCAATGCTGCGCCTGCTGCCGGTGGTCCAGCTCGACCCGGCCATCGCGAACCTCCAGTTAGTTGATTTGATCTTGTTTGAAAGTTTTTTGTTCACTTTGTGGTGATCGTGCCTGTGTATAAACTTCTCAAATTAGTTGTTATCATTCCTCGTCCTCTCAGTCAGCATTATCCTATGTTGTTTTAGATTTTTTGGATTAAAAGGTGGACACACGTCCACACACGCCTAGAATTACGGAGGCGGAGGATAAATTTGCCACCACATAAAGTATTCACTAGGAAGTTACCGTTTTTGAAAATCATCATTCATCTCCATTGTGCTCGATCCTATATTTTGGATCGTGTAGTTTAGTAACGAAATGGCAGTTTTCTTGTTTTTGGCAACTTTGCACATAGTGCCGTGTGTAATCAAATCCATACTTGAAACGACAATAGCGCTTCCACCCGCGTAATGCCACTGCGGCAATGAACCATCGCTCTTTAGTATGGAAATAATAGTCAATGGCTCTCACCGTTGATGTGGCTCCTTGACCAAAGCCAACGTGGCACTAGTTATACCAACCAGTTTTGTCTTCTTCTTTGCCCCAGCTCGGTTGAAACAGAGGAGAGGTGAGGTGCAATGACGAGTTTGTAGCAACAGAGAGCACTGGACATGTTCCAAAGGCAACAAACCCGGTGGTGGCCACGGTTGGCGCGGAGGCGGACGAGGTCAGCTGGAACACGGCAACGACTGGGCGGTAGGGCACGAAGGAGGTGAACATGGCGGCGACAGGCTCCGACAGTGAGGGGCAGTGGTAGCGCTTGCATGGTGTTTTCCCAAGCATTAGGATCCCGGTTTGGTGGTCAAGGAAAGCAGAGAAGGTAATGGGAGAGCTATCAACGGTGGCAGGCATGGCGACGAGAAGGAGGATGGCGATGGCGCTACATAGGATGGCGGTGGCGCTACATAAGGAAAGAGAGGGGAAAGGGAGGTGGGACTTGTCTTCAGGGCGATGAGGCACACCTCGTAACACGGACAGTTTTGGGAGATGGGGTCGGAGGCGGCTAGTCATCGAAGGTGGTGAAGAAGGCGACGGCGCGGCTCGACATCGGCGGTACTCCCATAGGTCTCGGTGAGGAAGAAAATGGCCCTTGAGTTCGTAAGGAGGAGAGGAAGCTAAGGGCATGACCAATTTTAGAAGGGATGCTAAGATGGAGTGGGCAGAGGCAGTGAGGAGTGTGGATTTGAACGCGAAGCGTTCAACAAGGCTTCAACCGCAGCATGACGTGGGTCTAATTAGTTGCGCAGCATGAGGATAATTACTTGCGTCCATTAACTTTCCAACTAATTGCACCCCTGTGATACTCTTACGGGCGTGTTGATGCTCACACGCTGAGTCTGAATAGCTTGCTTGATGTGAAATGTTTTGCATCAAAACTTGCAGTAGTACATAGCTGTCGTAATAAATAAATGAATTAATTCGTTAAGGATGATTATTACTTGCTCAAAAGAAATTCGTAAATACGCGTGCAGCCACCGGCTATCGAAACGGACCAAACAAACATCGAAGACATATATTTCGCCAGCGAGTAACGACCCATGCATCATACTACAGTGCGACATTGGGACGGTGGACTTATGCAGTGTAGGGTCAGCGCAAAAACAAAACAGAGACGCATGGTTCCTTAGAAGCTCGTTGGATCATAATCAGATCTCTCACAACACTGTTACATTAACCGAAAACATACCCCCAGCCCATGGTACGGCCCGGCACATCAAATCAAGTACACAAGCAACGTCAGTGCATCGTTCGATGGAGCAATTCAAAGATGGCATGGCGCTGCTGAGATGGTACTGTACTATTGCCAGTTCGCATACTGCTGCTGGTTGCGAGAACCACCCTGTTGGGGATAATTCGGCCCTCGGCCTGGGCCAGACGGGCCATAAGGACCGGCTTGTGGATAGTTTGGCCCGCCTACTCCATAGCCACCACCACTCCCACCCCTTGAACCACCTGTTCCGCCCATCCCACCACCAGGGTACGGAGGCGGCCCTCGACCTTGCTGAGGATAAGGGCCGCTGCCATAGCCACCGCCTTGCCCTCCACGGTTTGGATATCCTCCACCTTGGTTCCCACCCTGCGGGTACCTGTTCGGCCCTCCTGGGCCTCGGGGCTTTGCATAGTGATGGCTTGGGCCAGCTGCCATTGGTGGATGGGGGTTGTTCATCGGCTGACCTGGCCTGATTTGAGGATGCGGCTGGCCTGTTTGCTGGATTGGAGGCAAACGGCCATGTGGTTGAGGATGCGACACCTTTTGCCGCTTTGCAGCAGCTTCTTCTGCTTGCCGCTGCTGTTGACGTTTTTTCTTAGTCTGGAACTCATGCGATGACTCGTACTTTGGCAAGCTGCATTAGCAAACATGAAATGGACAAATTTAATTGAAGAGAAAGTCAAATCGCAATATAATTGACTTTAAAGAACCTAAGAAGGCAAGCTGGAAGGGTATGGGAAAAAAAGCAGTGAGCATCACCTTTTAGGATCACATGGTAGGGGATCAGTCCAGAAATACTCTGCGTCCAGTGCATCTTTTGCTGATATTCTCTGAACAGTACAAAATCATGTCACATTATGATTGAATAATGAAAAGCAATTACAGTCGAGAAAACATGAAGGATTTTGATCATTTCATGTTTCAAAACATATGGATTAAGCAAACAGCAAAAAGAAGCTAAGGTACCTGTGATGGATCCAGCGTTAACATCTTCTCAAGCAGATCCAGGGCATGCCGGTCGAAGCTAGAGTCACACAAAGAGGCAATCAAACACACTTCTGTGAGGGAAGTTCGGCAAGCTACAAGCAATATGATGAAAACAGGATTACAACATACTTACTGCTTAAAATACTCCTTAACGTGTCTCTTCAACTGGCGGGAAGGCTTCAAATTATTATACCATGGCATTTTTGTGACACCCGCCCAAATAAACTCATCAGGTGTGCCACAAAGCTCAAATATTTTCGTCAGCTGCTCCGGCTGTGTAAGAAAGGAGAGAGCGCAAAGGTTCACACTTGTAAGCATGAGCATCCAAATGAAACTCACCAATGCACGCATTATCAACTAAGCCAATTTACAGATTCAAGCTTGGAATGTGTACCAGCAATGGAAAATGATTCCGGAAACTAATTGAGAGCGTCTAAGGTGAGGGGCTGCTAGGCTAAACATTTCCTTTGATCAACAAGAGGCAGAATCATAAATTTCCTAGGATAACTTTAGCACAATAAGAAATTACCACAAACTCCATCAGAAAAGTTCTTTCTATCCACAACCTAAGAATAGATAATGTTCCAGAGGTTACAACATTTAATCAGAAATCAGAATACCTCCAGGCTTACTCAGATTATGACAAACTAGAAACAAACTTATCGCAAGCAAAGCTAAGCTAGTTAACTTGGTAGCTGAAAGCTTGGAAGAAACCATACGTCCATACCTCATTCTTTCCTGGTAGTATTGGCTTTCCATTGAGAAGCTCTGCAAAAATACAACCAACGGACCACATGTCAACTGCTGGCCCATATTTTGTGCTTCCTAGAAGCAACTCTGGAGGCCTGCAAATTATCAACCCAACAGAACAATAAGCAAGATCCAAGTACAAATTAAATGATATATATCGCAAAAGAAACCATATTCCTGCAAATAGATGACCTACCTGTACCATAGGGTGATCACACGGTTAGTCAGGTTTCCGTTGTGATCACTAGAAAATGATCTTGCCAGGCCGAAATCAGCCAGCTTCAAGTTACCCTCATTGTCTATCAAGAGATTAGATCCTGCAGGAGTAGATTATGATGCAGCATTAGCACAACAACAAATAAGTGACTATATAACCCCAAAAATGCAACTAAATTGTTTGTCAGATACCTTTAATATCACGATGTAGAACTTGATTGACATGGCAATAGTGAAGGCCTGTAAGGAGTTGCCTCATGTAGCACTGGTACATGACAACATACCAGGCATTTTGCGATCATTAGATCAAGAACATCACCTTCTAGCAACCTAGAACCATCATATACATATGGATGGTTTTACCTTAATCTGCGGCACGGTGAACCGCATCCCGGGCCTATCCGATAACCCGGTCAAATCATGGTCCATGTACTCGAAGACCATGTAAATGCTCCCCTTGTATTTGTTACCCTCAACTATCCAACAATAGCTCAGAAGATCAAACATCAAAACTATGCAACGACGAGAATATTAAATTATGTTTTTCTAATTAAGAATCATACTTTCCTTCCCCTGCTCGTCTCTCTCTGGCCCTGCAAAAATTATCCAAATCCATTAGTACTCTGGACACGGACAGGTAGCACTCCATAGTATGTTCTAATTCCTAGTATTATTATTTGTCAAACCTGGTGAGGTTACGATCTCCTTGAGCTGGATGACGTTCTGGTGGTGCAGCTTCTTGAGAATTTTGATCTCGCGGATGGCCGTGATCGGGAACTGCGCCGAATTCTAGAAAGGTCAGAGCGATGACCACGCGAACTCAAAACACACGCCGCGGAAGGGGGGGAATACTTACGCCTTCGCGCTCGTTGTCCATGCGGATCTTCTTGAGCGCGACGATCTCCTGCGTCTCCGTCTCCTTCGCCATATACACTTGCCTATCAGAACGAACAACAACAACGCGGACGAATTGGACCACCGCACAGGCGTTTCGTGGGATTGGGAATCGGGATGGGGGGTTTCGATAGATGCGTACCCGTATGTGCCCTCGCCGATCTGCTCGAGCTTCTCGAAGCAATCGACGCTGCGGGAACCCCACGACGGCGACTCGTCGACGTTGAGCTGCCCCGGCGCAGCCGCCGCCATGGCTACCGGCGCTTTGCCCTTGCTACGCGCTAGGGTTTTTTTTTGAGCTCGGAAAGCTTGTTTCTAGACACTATCTCCAGCCAGATCGCCGGAGATCAAGCTGGAAACAAAGGAGAGGACTGAGTTATGAACGAGATAATTGGTTTTTTAGGACTCTAAACGTTGGGCTTCGCATATTTAGGACTCCAAACGTTGGCTTCGCAAAATTAGTACTCTAAACGTTGACACTTTGATTTCTATGGTATTATAGCTTATTTATCATTTTTTAATCTCTTTTCTTAATACTTAGCACCTAAAATGACTCTTATACCCTCTTCCCTTAATCACGTACCTGGAGGGGTAAATTACCATGGACGACAGGACAGATTTGACGACGATGAGCCTCCCTGCTGTTGAGAGAAGTTTGGCTTTTAATTTGGCTGTATATCTCACCTCCGAAGCTTTTCGATTGACAGCGGCATTCCCAGGTATCTGATGGGAAAGTTTCCAGAATTACATCCGAAATATTGCTGGGCACTCCAAAACTCATCCTGCATGCAGTAGATTGGCATTATGGATGACTTGAGCATGTTCGGTCTGAGTCCTGAGGCTGCTCCAAATAATGACAAAATCTGACGAATGGCAATGAGGTCTTGGGCCTGTGGAGAGATGAACAACATTACATCGTCCGCATACAAAGAACATTGTCTCGGCAAGGATTATGTTGGCACCAGAGCGACGTTTCGAGTCGCGGTCCTGCGCGTGTGGGAGAGAATGGGGCGACCAGAGCGACGTTTCGACACCCAGGTACGTGATTAAGGGAAGAGGGCATAAGAGTCATTTTAGATGCTAAGTATTAAGAAAAGAGATTAAGAAATGATAAATAAGCTATAATACCATAGAAATCAAAGTGTTAACGTTTAGAGTACTAATTTTGCGAAGCCAACGTTTAAAGTCCTAAATATGCGAAGCCCAACGTTTAGAGTCCTAAAAAACCAATTATCTCGTTATGAACTCCATCAAGCCAGAGCTAACTACGCTCGCCCTATACATTGCAAGGAGAAAATTGGATTTTTGCCATCCGAAACATTAGGCTTCGCAGTTTTGCCATTCCAAACATTGGTTTCGCAAATATGCCACCCAAAACATGTGCTTCTTGATTTCTTTGCCATTTTCTCCATTTCTCTCCTTTTTCTCTTTTTCTTTTTTTCTCCTGGACTTAGCGGACAGTATTGCCCCTACTAGGCAAATCCACGTACTGGAACCGAATGGACAAGTTCCTCTCGCCGCTGCGCCGTAAACAATTCATTTTTCTCCTGTGGAGGTAATTCCTGAATGGATACAACAATTCATTTTTTGGAAGAACTACAGTAAACTGAGATCTGTATATTATTCATCGTTAGGTACTCTGCAAATCCTACCCATCAGAATTCATTTCTTACTTCCACTACTGCCGTTCATTGCGGTTTGAAGACAAGCCAGATTATTCTTAGCTGAAGAGACTATTTCGTGATCTCTTTATCCGGGAAGGTATGTTTTTTGACAATAAAATTTTCCTTTCTGCTCATCCATTATACTTGTCATCTTCCATGGTGTAGTCTTCTACACAGGACATACTGCTTGCAAACATTCCCCGTTTCTTTCTGATGGTATTATTAATGCAGGATATCAATTTGATTATGTATTTGACTGGACCATTTTGAAATATCCCCAGATAGGTTCCAATCCACGGATGAGGGTATGCAGTTTTTGATTATTGTTATAACTAACGATGCGGCGCAGCGGCGAGAGGAACTTGTCGATTCGGTTCCAGTACTTGGATTTGCCTAGTAGGGGCAATACTGTCCGCTGAATCCAGGAGAAAAAAAGAAAAAGAGAAAAAGGAGAGAAATAGAGAAAATGGCAAAGAAATCAAGAAACACATGTTTTGAGTGGCATATTTGCGAAACCAATGTTTGGGATGGCAAAACTGCGAAGCCCAATATTTCGGATGGCAAAAATCCAATTTTCTCACATTGCAAGGCGATCAGCCACCTTATTGCAATTTCTCGAACAATGCCGAATGCTGCAGTAGTCGAAGGAAGAGTCAATGAAATCTCTAATTTACTTGAGGAGACTTCCATGCACACTTTAATCAAGCTCCAACGAGGTCAAACCCTGTACCAGATCAGACGCATCAGACTCCAGAATAATCCTTGCCATTCTCAAATGTGCTATCCTCTGCAGACTGTACAGAGCCGCCAGTGCTTCGGCTTGAAAAGGGCTGTCCACTCTGCACAGATTGCCGCATCCCCCTGAAGGAACTCACCAGCATTGTCCCTCGCGACGAAACCCCATCCTCTCTGACCTGAACCAGCTTTAAAGGAGCCATCAATATTAATCTTGTACAGATCTTCCGGTGGCGGCTGCCATAATTTGAGTCTGACTTGCTTCTGACATTTCGTGGTTTTCCTCTCCTTTTCAAATTCTGAAACATAGAAAGATATAAGTGAACAGACCTCAGGACATGTGGCTCTTTTTCCCCCAGCATTCACCTTATTCCTCACCGACCACCACCTCCATAATAGAACCACAATTTGTAGCTGGATTGGATGTGGAAAGGACCAGATTTTCCTCAGCAAATCTCGGCCAGAATAACAAGCTGCTAGGATATTGCGATATTCCTCTAAGTTTAGTCCTCTCCAGCACTCCTTTACTTCTTTACATCTGAAAAAGAGATGCCCACAATCTTCATCCAGCCTATGACACATGGGGCACAGGGTGTCCTCCTTCATCCCTCTACGGTTCAAATTCCGCCGGACAGCTAAGCTATTATGGGCTACGCGTCACAGAAACATTTTCACTTTGTTTGGGACCTCCATACTCAAAATTTTATCCCATCTGAAAAGGGAGTCCCCATCTGGGCCTGGTTCAGAACTTGCTGCATTTCTCCCAAGCTCATTCTCCCTGTTCTGAATCGCCAACCTGTACGCTGACTTAACTGAGAAGATCCCCTTTTTCTCATAATGCCACGGCGGTCTATCTACCATATCTTGGTTTACTCTCAGTTTTAGTATGGCCTCAGCATCAAACTCTGAGAAAACATCCTGCACTAAGGTCTCATCCCAAGATCCCCAGCTCGGGTCCATCAAATCAGCCACCTTTGTCAACACCGTCGTCCCCCTACTTGTAACAGGACGTCTTGTACTGCCGTGAGGAATCCAAGAATCCGTCCAGATATTCACCGATTCACCATTGCCAATGCGCCATATGAGCCCCTGATTCAGCAGATTCACCCCTTTGAGAATGCTCCTCCAAGAGTAAGAAATCTCATCCTGTGCCACACATTGCAGTATACTCCTGTTAGGAAAATATTTTGCTTTAAGCACTTGGCCACACAGTGTATCCGGAAAGACCAGAATCCTCCAAGCTTGTCTACCCAACATGGCCATATTGAACAAATGAAGGTCCCTAAAGCCCAAGCCTCCCTTATTCTTAGGAAGTGTCAACTTATCTCAAGCCAACCAATGAATCTTTTTTTTTATCATTTTGGCTCCACCACCACCTGCCAATCATAGAATTCAACTCATCGCACAACCCTTTTGTCAGCTCAAAGCAGGACATAGCGTAGGTTGGGATTGCTTGGGCCACAGCCTTTACTAGAATTTCCTTGCCCGCCTTAGAAAGCAATTTCTCCTGCCACCCTTGAATACGAAGCCAAACTTTCCTCTTTATATACTCAAAAGCTTTCTTTCTAGATTTACCAATAGATACTGGCAGCCCCAAATATCTCTCACTCTTTACTTCTTGCATGATGTCAAGAACTTGTCTCACCTGGCCCTTATCAACAGAGCTAGTGTTTGGGCTGAACAAAACAGACGATTTATCCCTATTGACCACTTGTCCTGAGGCTCGCTCATATGCTTGTAAAATCCTCCTCAATTCCTGAGCGTCTCCTCCACCAGCTCTCATCAGGATTAGAGAGTCATCAGCGAAGAAAAGGTGGTTAATCCTTGGAGCTTCCCTGCACACTCTAATACCCTCAATTTTGCCCTCCACTTCTGCCTTCTGTAACATTGCTGATAAACCCTCCGCATAGAGAATAAAGAGATAAGGCGACAAAGGGTCCCCTTGGCGGAGACCCCTCTGAGGATGGATGTTGTTTGAGTATTCCCCATTGACCTTGATACAGTAGTTCACTGTTGTAACACACTTCATCACATTTGCCACCCATTGCACTGTGAACCCCAATTTTAGCATCATATTCTCCAGAAAGGTCCACTCAACTCGGTCATAGGCCTTACTCATATCTAGCTTAATTGCAGCCACCCCCTGTTTTCCCCACCTCCTCTGCCTTAGATAGTGTGTGAGCTCATAAGCCAGCAGGACATTATCAGTAATAAGTCTACCAGGAACAAAAGCACTCTGAGACGATGAGATGATCTCCGGGAGCACCAACTTCAGTCTGTTTGCTAGCACTTTGGAGGTGAGTTTGTACACCATATTGCATAAGCTGATTGGCCTAAGATCCTTCAATTTCTCCGGTGATTTGGTCTTTGGGATTAAAACAATAACAGTATCATTCCAACCTTCCGGCATAGCAGCCCCATTAAGCACAACAAGCACTTCTTCTTTAACCTTATCGCCCGCAAGAGACCAGAATTTCCTATAGAAGACCACCGGCATACCATCAGCCCCTGGGGCTTTCAGCTCACCCATATCCTTCAAAGCCACCCATATTTCGTCATTTGAGAACGGTGCTACCAGGTTATCATTCATTTCTTGAGAAACCTTCGCTTGAACACAGTCAAGGACCTCATCAATCTGGGGACCTGCAGTGGACATAAAGAGTTGCTGGTACTGATTGGCAATAAAGCTCTTCAAGTGTTTTTCCCCCACCCCCCCCCCCCCCCCGCCCTCATCTATCAGCTTACTTATAGTGTTCTTCCTTTTCCTTTCTGAAGCCTAAGCATGGAAGAACTTTGTATTACGATCGCCTTTGGCCAGCCAAGTAGAGTGAGCCCGCTGCTTCCAATAAACATGTTGCTGGTCCAGGAGATGCTCAAGCTTATAGCGCAACAAATGCTCCTCATTTATACACCCTTGAGAAATTGAAGCCCTCCTGATCCTCTCCAGCTCTCTTTTGGCATTTTTAACTCTCTTCTCCAAGTCTCCAAGGACTTCACGATCCCACTGCCATAACTCCCCCAACACCCGAGATTGGATTTCCATAAGACTAACCCCTCCACCTCCAATAGCTTTTTCCCATGCCTCCTCCACCCGCTCGCTACACTCCTCCTCCTCCAACCATCTCGCCTCAAACTTCCTCATAACCTCCAAGGGTTTCCTCCAATGGACCCTTTCCTTTGCACCAGGATCCACAATGATGGGCCTATGGTCTGAGTGCCGAGGATCACCATTAATCACACGGACTAAAGGAAAGCGAGCCCGCCAAGCACTATTTGCCACCGCCCTGTCCAGCCTTTCCCTAGTGTAGCTGGACGCATTTTGATGGTGGTTCCTCCAAGTGAAAGCATCCCCCACAAAGCCCAAATCATGCAGGTCACATTCCTCCAAAACATCTCTGAACTTCAGCATACTGCTCTCTGCTCTAGGAGCTCCCCCTCCCTTCTAACAACTGAAAAGAATTTCATTGAAGTCGCCACAACATAGCCAAGGAAGCTTGCTACGGTGCATTAGAATTCGAAGCAACTTCCATGTTTTCTCCTTCTCTTCACCCCGGGGCTCGCCATAAATACCAGTAAACCGCCAGGCACACCCATCCTCCTCCTTGATTTTGGCATCAATATGATACCTAGACCAGCTCAGCACCCGCAAATCCACCTCCTTTTTCCAAAACAGCGCCAGACCACCCTTCGCCCCAACACTATCCTTCACCACCATATATGGCATGTTCAGCTTCCACTTGAACCCCTCCATCCATTTTTCGCCATGTTTTGTTTCGGAGAGAAACAAAACATCGGGGTCCTTCTTCTGGACATCCAGAAGACCTCGAACTGCCGGGCCGTTCCCCAACCCCCGGCAGTTCCACGCCACAAGCCTCATTGGGACCGGCCGGGCTGACCATGCAGCCCCGCCAACAAGGAGTTTTCCTCCCCCATCTCCACCTCCACTGAAACAAACTGGAGCTTAGCCTTCTTCTTCACTTCTTCCCCCCCATCCGCATCCTCTCCTCCTCGCTTCCGCGAAACCGACGGGGAAGGAAACAATTCCCCCTTCGATTTCCGGAGCTCGCGCGGACGGCGTTTGAAAGAAGACCTCATCTTTTTTGCCTCGCTTCCCCCAGCCTTGACCAGATTAAGCTCTTCCACCGGCGGCTCCCCAGCCCTGCTTAACCCCCCTGCCTCCGCACCCTCCCCTAAAGGTGTAGAGCCCACCCCATCCACCTCCATGCCTGCCTTTTCAGAGCCCCCTGGCAGAGCACCTTCCTGCAGGGTGACTCCTCTTCCTCCTCCCTCCTCTTCTGCCAACCCAGAATCCCCCTTCCCTACCGCAACCCCCTCCAGAAGCCCCTCCCTCGCCTCCAGGACCAACTCCACCCTGCTCTCCTTGTCAGTACTTGTACTGTCCCCAAAGATTAATTTTTTTGGTACTCCTCCAGATGTAGTATTGTTTGACGGCAGCTTGAGCGGGCTCGACCCATCGTCACGAAGCTCATTTTCCTCCAAGACCCTCCCCCTCCTTTCTTCCTCATTCTGCTGCAATCTCCTCCCCACCTCCCCACGCCTCCAAGAACCTGACGACTTGTGCTGATGACTACCCCCTGAGCTGCTACCCCCTGACCAGCGGCTTCGCTGATCACGTTTCTTTGCCGGAGAAGCCCTCATCCAGTCCCCAAACTGATGATCGTGCACCTTCCAAACCTTCTCATCACACTCCTTTTCCACATGGCCCAGCAAACCACAGGAATAACAGAAATTTGGTAGGAATTCATATCTGAAATTACACCAACAGCTTGGCTCACCATCCCCATTCTCCACCATCACACCCCTAAAAAGCGGCTTGCGCACATCAATTAGAGCTTTAAACCTAAGAAAGCTCCCCACAGCCGACCCATCCTCATCAGTTTCTACTTCCAACGGTTTCCCTATCTTCGCCCCAATCGACCGACCTGTGCTTTCATTCATCAGACCTAGAGGCAGGTTGAAAACACGAATCCATACCGGAATGTGAGTAAACTCCAAATCCTTCAGCCTCTTAGTCTCATCAAAATCCACCACAATGAGCAAATCACCACCAAACTCCCACGGACCCTCCGTAACAGCTCTTCTCTTGCCCCCTGGTTGAAGGAAAGCAAAAAGAAACATGTTATCCCCCAGCTCCTTGCACCGGATTCCTTTCGCCGGACACCAGATTTTACCCAGAGTCTGCACCATCCCTTCCACATAACCAGCCTTCGACGAGAACAGCTTGCCCACCGCCTGAGGAGGTCGACCAGCCTCCCTCGAATCTGACTGCCAAGCGCCTTTGACTGCCTTCCGCTCCTCCTCCGAAAGCTTCAGCCCACCCAACAGACCCTCCAGGTCCTCCGCGCCCTGCTTCCGCCCTTTCTCCATCAAACCCCCAGCACCGACCGGAATCTCCAGCTCCAACACCGACCAAAAAAACCACCCCCTACCGACACCCCCAGCCACGAACCTCCTCCGCCACTAGCACTGGACGCCCCTCCTCCCCGACCGCCACCAGGCTCCCCCGCAGACCGCCACACCAGCCTCCCCGCAACACCACCGGCTGCACCACACACACAGCACCCCCAGGGCGCCCCAGCTCCGACCACCCCTCCGCCCTCTCCCTTCGCCCTCCAACCCTAACGCCGGGGTCAGGGGAGAAGCCCGCCAGGTAGGAAACCGCCAGAGAAGAGACCGAAGCAAGCTCTCGGGGAAGAAATTCCGATCCAACCCTAAGCCTAGGCCTGGGCGCGGAAACAGAGCTCCGACTCGAGAGACCGAGCGGAGACGGTAGCAGTAGTGTTGATGTGAATGGAGCTTGCTGCAGCCTTCATGGCTCGCCCTTCCGGTTGGCTGCTGGAGGCAGGGAGGGTTAGGGTTGGAGGCGAAGGGGCGAATTGAGGAGCGGCGGCGGCCGCGGAGGTGATGAACTGGTGGAGGTGGCTAGGGTTTGGCGAGGGGAGGGGTTGGCGGCGGCGGGGGAGGTCGGGACTAGGCGGCGGCGGGGGAGGAAGAGGGGGAGGAGCGGCTTGGCGGCAAGAGGAAAGGGGAGGCTTCGACGACGCCTTACCGCGGAAGGAGATGGAGACGATGAAATGAGAGGAGAGGAGAGGAGGAAACGGTGGTCGCCTGGGAGGAGGTTCGGATTTCTTCAGGGGAGCTTCCTACGCGCTAGGGTTTGGAGAGGACGTAAGGATTGGATTTGGGTCTGCGGGTGGAAAAGAAGGGAACGAAGAGGAGTGCTCTGAGGTCGCCTCGGAATATTTGTCGTAGCTTTTATTGGGTCCGTTGGATTCGGGGTTGTCGTGCGATGAGATTCGTGTTGTAGCCTAGTGCGGAGTTTGGGCCGTATTGGCGGTTTTGGCCACGTTTTCAGAAGAATGACACCAGTTGTGTGAAATTATAGAAATAGTATCTTCACCGTATAGCCACTGCATGAAATTGATATGGAGACGACATGCATGGAATTGATATAGAGATGACATGCAGGAGTACCACACCGTGCGGTGTTGCCAAGACCGCACGGGCTTTGTGCAGCGCGCCATCTCCTGCATGGGCACTGTTCAATGGCTTCCATGCCCGCATGGCCACCGTGCGGTGTCCAATTAGGTATGTTAATTAGTGTTAAGTAATTAATTCATAATTAGTTAATTTATTTGGCTGTATTTATTGTAGGAATTTTTAAATATAGCAAGTGAGCTAAAAAAACTTATGAATTTTTTTGTGAAGCCTTCCAACAGAGTGTACTTGATTATATACTTTTTCTATAATTTTACTCATTCTGAATTTTACTCAAAAATTCATTCAAGTATACTCTTTGCAAGAATTTTTTAATATAGAAAATGAGCTCCAACATTATAATTTTTTTTGAAGGATCCTTACATAGTGGACTTGATTATATAATTTTTCCAAAATTTTTTATTTTGTGAAATTGATATCTGATTGGTCATGTTAATTCATATTAATTTATTCGTAATTAGCGACATGCGGTGCACATTTAATTCCTCTTTTCATTCTCTCATACTCTCTCTCTCTCTCTCTCTCAAGGTGACATGAAATCCCCATAGCCACTGTGCGTTGGCCATCTTTCCCACTACCCGGCCTCCCTCCTCCGCACATCTGTTGCCCTGCCGCTAATGTCCCCCTTGCCCCTCCCTCCTCCACACATCTGTCACCTCGTCACCGCCGTCCCACCTTGCCTGCAGTGTTGCGCCTCGATAGCGCCTCCGGAATTTCCGATGTCAACACAGCAGCTACCCCTTTGCTCTGGTATAAATATCGAACTCTCACAGTTGCTCATCGGTCATCTCAACTGCGATTCGCTTCTCATTCTCATGCTCAATGTTGAGAACTCAGATAACGTGACATAGTTAAATTTTTTTAGAGAGTAAAGT
The DNA here is from genome assembly GCA_017311315.1 of Dendrocalamus latiflorus. Lineage (NCBI taxonomy): Eukaryota > Viridiplantae > Streptophyta > Magnoliopsida > Poales > Poaceae > Dendrocalamus > Dendrocalamus latiflorus. The sequence goes on from CM029613.1 coordinate 13,594,935, forward strand.
TCAAAGCTGTCATCATGATCGTAGTAGTTTTGATTGCTTCCCCTAAAGGGGAGATAATTATTTATCGGATTCCTTTGTCATTACTACCGTAGTCATAGTTACTCGGTGTCAGTCAACTAGTTGTAATTAATGCAGCTTGTATTGTGAAGTAAGTCGGTCACAACAATTTAGCCATAGTTTTTTTTATTATTTATAATATAGTCGTAGGTAAGGTGTCTGTAATTTATTAGTGTATGATACTTTGTAGGTATTACTCAGTCATAATAAATTAGGCTTTGTTATTTTCGGTATAAACTAGTTAGTGTAAAAAATTTACTAGTAATTAAGTTAGTGGTAATTAATTAGTCGTAATTAGTTTAGTAGCAATTAGTTAGGTAGAAGTAATTAGTTAGTTGTAAGTAATTAAGTAGTAATGAAACTATGGTTTAATAGTGGTAAGGACAACAGTAATGAATTATTCATTATTAATTTTCAGAGGAGCAATCAAATTATTGGTAATTAATAATTATTCATATGTAATTACATACGAATAATCGATCACTTGCATGCAATTTCTTGTCGTTGTTTGTTTTAACGCATATCACAGACCGTGTTGTTGTGGCTTTAAATAACCTCGAATATGCAAGACTTGGTAGTGTTTTATGGCGATGGTCTTGTACGGGTCGGACCCGATGGGTTGAACCTATCGAGATGCCAGTACAAGGTGGTCTGGGCGGAGGGGCTCGATGGAGAGAACATTCACGAGCTTCAAAGCTGCATCCAGAGGGAGTTTTTCATGGAGGCAATGACGAACAAACTTGTAATTGAGGGGATCACTTGCACGAATGTTGTGTGGGAGCTCGTCAAGGTGAAAGGAAGCGTAGTATGGAGCCAGTACGTGCATGCTGGCTCCTAGCCTGAGGCGGCCATTTACAAGAGGCCGATGGTGTACATGAATTTCGTACGTAGGGCGTCGGGAAACCTTGATGACGTTGGGGCCTCTACAATTGGGCAACCGCAGGGCAAGCTTGAAGATGGTAGCACAGAATGTGCTATCTAGGAGGGAAGACTCAAGCATAATTTTGTGTGAAATAAAGGGGTGGAATTGTGGTGGTCGGCCCGCATTGACTACCACAAGTATTTACCGGACCAGCCTCTTAGGTTGGAGTCCGACGAGGATGCCGGCCCAGTCTCGGATGGTAATGACGAGGACGCACACCAAGCTGGTGGTCTAATCGGGGAATTGTGTCATCGAAGATGCCCTATGTGGCCTCAAGACTTGATGATATCGTGGTGCGTCCCCTTGTACTACCGCAAGAAAAAAGGTCCCAGTAGGGTTTCATGCCAACACCCTCTTAGTTGGGCAGCGCTTCTCTAATAAAGGTGGTTGTGCAACAAGATATAGCACGATATGTCTTGTCCATCAGCCATGTATACCGAGTGCACTAGTCCAACCTAGGACATTACGCAGTGAAGTGCGTAGTGGAAGGCTGCCCTGGCAAGGTCAACGCTTAACGAGCAAAGATTTTTTGGCTCGGCCTTTGCAGTCAAGGCACTGACTAACTACACTTGCGAGCGTAGAGAGCCCCTATAGCAGCATCAGGACGTGACTTCTGCATATGTGGCAAGTGTCATCAGCAACCTAGTTGCGACGGACATGTCCATCTCCCCCAAGATGCTGATGTCAGAAGTTGCCAATCTGGTTGACTATCCAATCAACTACATGTCGAACCCGATTTTACCAACCCAAATCTTCCATGATTCCACCGCACTATTCCTTGGATTAGTAGATAGTGCTCACAGGTACATTGCTAGATCATTTCATACACGATAAATACCATACCATTATAGTACCAGAGTTTAAATAGACCGTGTCAGGTCGAGTTTACAATAGGGCCGACGGGCCAAATATTTACATTACATAAAGTGCGGAAGCAGAAGTGGAGGCAAACGTGGTAAGGCACAACCCACTATAGGCAAGTGACTAAGACAATTTAGGTGCCACCGATATTAGTCAGAGACCTGACTAATATTAGAACTACCCATTAGTCTCCCAGTCTCCCTCTCGTCTTGTGTAGCTTTGTATGGCGGCACCACTGTGCTTGCCCCTAGCTCTCTGTTTGTGTGTAGCTCTGTATAGAAGACGTTTAGCCTTTATTTTTTGTTTGAGAGGAGAGTGTGTGTTGCCTAGGTGTTCGAATTATCCGATTTATTTGACTTCATATTTGATAGGATATGAATATGGTTTAGATTTTTTCCATTCGATTAACAACTTCTCTCATATTCATATTTGTATTTGAATTCGCATAAAAAACATGGATATGAATATCATATGGACTTTTGCTATCCAAAATGTTATTGTCTATACTATTCATATTCGATAAAATAGTATACATATATTGTTGTAGTATAGCTAATTAATTTGATGAGTATTTATAGTTTATTGTGAATTCATGTTCCTTTACGTGAAATAAATAAATTAAAATGATTAAGTGTGCTATGCATGAGGATAAAATATCATAAATATCTTGCCATTATATAAGTTAAGAGGATATTTGAATGCGACCGAATTGAGTAGTCATTCGATTCATATTTGTATTCATTACAACATTCGATTCATATTCGAGTATATTCAAATTCGTATTCATGTTTGTTTAGAAAATATGAATACGAATATGGGAATACTACTATTCAATTGCCTCATTGGCTTTTTGGGCTGGCCCAACTAATATCAATGCCATTCTTTTCGCTTTAGAATTTATAAAGCAGTGCTGTAACTAAGTGCTGATATTCTAAAAAAGGTGTTGATATCATCTTATTTTAATATATGTCTATAATACATACTTTTTATATTATACTCTAGAATAGTATGCCAGAATAGGCCGATACCAGCATGTTAAACTCCTAATGCAGTTGCATTTTGAACATGTAGTATGGTGGATTGATCTTTATATGTGCAACATATATTGTGTCTATTTTCGCGTAATGTCCGATTAAATGTTCGTGACCAAGACTATCTGCATTCATCTTGACATGCATTCATGACTAAGACCATTTGCATTCGTATTTGTATCTGGTACTGTTCATGTCTGACTTTGATTCCAAGAAACAATGTGGAATAGGATACATGATGAGCATTAGCGCTAGATTTTTATACTTTTCTTGCCCCATTTATCATTATTTTATGCGATATTATGTGCTTAATTATGCCATTTGACAACTAACCCTAACAATTCCCAAAGATGTTGGATATCATAGTGATATGCAGGGGATATGCTGAAACACATCATACTTGGCCGAAAAGAGCCAATGAAGAGTTTCCTCGAAAATGTGCCAAAATGAATTTCATCAAATGACAAATTGGAGCTCACCATGACATCTGCTTCATCTAAACAATTGAAATGCATATATTATTTGCCCAAATGGAGGTTGGACGTGAAAGTTATGAAGCCTAGAAGCCATCGGAGCCTCGCTTCCTTGTGAAAGTTGTTGCCCAAATGCATATATTATTTGTCCAAATTGAAGCCTAAGGACAAGGAACATCCTTATGCATGTTCCGGAAGGTTTGAAAGTCGACTTTGAGTCGGTGGGGAGTTTGGCATGACCCCATGCCACCCTTGGCGCTAGCCGGCGCCGGCGCCAATCGCCTCTCTTCATCGTTTTCGACCAAAACTCTTCCCTAGGGGTCCCTACATAAAGAGGTCTTGCCACTCCGAGACGAACCAAGAAATCCACTGAAATCCTTTAGAATCATGAGATTAGGGTTGGCTATCCAAGAAGTCGCTAAGAGTGCAGAGCTGCTCAACCTTAGCACTGCTTGACGCTACCTTAGCAATGACTGGTACTACCTCTGCGCTGCCCTGTGCCACCACCTTTGTTCTTCCCTACATCTTCCTCTTCGACTCTCCTTCATCGGTAATCATGTGTAACTTCAATCTTCATATAGAGTAATCATATTTTCTTTTCCCGAGTCTGGGAATATGCCGTAACATAAGATATATGGATTGATCTATTATTTTAGTACTTTATGCTATGATTATATCTTCTTGATATTATGCATCTTGTTCAGAACATAGTGTTTAGATCTATTAGGCTAGCCCTATATCAAGTAGTGCAAGAATTGCCGATGGTGATTAAGGTTATGGGCCTATGACAGCGAAAAACATGAAAGGGCCCATATAGAATTGTAGGGTGAGAGCCATCATAGTATGAATAAGTGCTAATTGCTTTTAGATTGATCTAATATTAAATTATAGTAGGTGAGCCTAACATAGGGAAGGATCTTTCTAGTTAAACCCGGTTTCTCTCATTCTTATTTCAATATATTTGGTTTAGTAAATTTTCATATCTTATAACCGTTATTTTCGTTAGTTGTAATTTATTCTAAATTGTAAATCTACTATATGTTTTCCTATGGATTTCAATACATTAGAATACTCATTAGTGAAAAGCTACAAACTCGTTACTTTCATTAGTATTAATTTATTCAAAGTAGTGAATCTATGCAACGTTTGCATGTAGATTTCGATACCTTAGAATACTCCTTGGTGAAAAATTACAGTTAGAATATTACTGGGTGAAAAGCTGCAGGCCACCCATATGTTTGCGGTATTAAATTATTGTGTATCTCACATCACCAATAAGTAATATCCGTCTATATCCACTCAATGCACTTCTGAGAGCAACTCCAAGAGAAAAGCTAAATCATTTTCTAAAGGTAAATTTGGCTATTATTGGAGAAAAAACGTCTCCAATAGACTCTGTAAATGACTCTCCAAATTTAGTAGCTCTCCATCCCTCCTCCTTCGCTCTCTATTTTTGGATAGCCTACCTCGCTCACCATCCAGCCTCTTGGCGCGGTCGGCGTTTCCTTCCCGCACGCTGCGCCCCATTCCCGCGCGTATGCGACCCACCACGCGCCCTCTAGTTTAGATAGCCTGTTGGAGTAGTCTTGTTTTTTTGGGCGAGATTCATTTTAGAGAATAGTTAAATCACTAAATTTAGATACTTCTTTTGGCTAATCTCTTGGAGTTGCTCTGGGTCATGACAACACAATTTGATGGTTGTCTTGCGCCGCTGCTTCTGAAAAGATAGTCACCAATTCAGCTAGTTCAAACATCACATTGAAAGAGAACGTATGCCGAAATCCCAATATCAACAAGCTTCCCCCCACCATACAAGAATCTCATATTCACATGGCAGTTCATCGCTTTTATAATGGGATGACTGCGATGCAAATTTGCCACAACATAACAGGAGCATCCTGAATTGTTCTATCGGCATTGGATCAGAGAACGCCAGAAGCTCCATTTTTCTCGCAAGAAGCTGGATTCTTAAAAGAAAAAGAATCAGCTGACTTTTCCAATGCTGGAAGCATCAGATCTGCAGACATCGCCACGACAAAGTGGACAAACCCTAAAAAGACAAGATATTCGTATTAGCAGAAAGATAAATAGTGGTAGTGTATACTATGAAATACTAACCGATATCTACCATATGATATTAGTAGATATGCATACTACATGAAGCCCTTTTTTTAGAAACTCAGTAAGAACAAAATTATTACAAGAAATTTACACCAGGTAATTCTTAGGTTCAGTAAAGATGTCAAAATCTGAATATTTAAGCTGTCCCTTAAAATTGAGGTCTAGTAAAAAATAAGAATAATTTCAAAGATGTTTACTGCAATGAAAAATATTTAAAAGATAAGTATTCAATTAATAAGATCAAATGAAAATTTAAACATCACAGATATAATCATCGGAGGCTCCAAGCATCTTACTTCATTTTTTCAGAAAAAAAATTAAAATACCATCTTATTTAAGTTCACCAAAAATGAAAATACCATCTTATTTAAGCCCACCGGTCACTAGTGGTTGAAGAATCTCTAAGAGGGCCTTCAATCACAACATTCAGGTGAAAACATGTTTACAAAAAAGACAAAAAAAAAAGATTCATGGCTTGAGAGTTGTGACTATATCACACAATGCCTACCCCAGTAAGTCTAGTCTCGACTCTCGACACAGTAGAAAGATGGCATTTAGCACTAATGCATCTCTGCTATCTACTCATACTGGCAGTGAATTTCAAATGTACCCATGCAAGAACAGTACAGCTTGGTTTACAATTGAACCCTGTAGTTTGTACCAAAACTTGGTAAGTTTGCGAAGCATGTAGTTTTTCATTAGATAATGTCACATTGTCAATTGACATGTTATGTTAGACAGAATGTTAAGGAATATATAGCTTATAGCTCTCATGTTAAGGAGATAACCATAGCATGTTGAATTACAAAGTTTCAGTAAGCATACCTGTGAATCTCTTTCAGCCATTTATCTACACATGTTAGATGAAATTCATGATTGCATGGAAGTATGCGTACACAGTCTCCTTCTTCATATTCAACAAGGCAAATATAGCATCTGCATAGCAGAGGAAAAATGAGAACTTTCAAAACAATACATGGCTGTTTTGATTTATTCACGCAATATCTACCAAGAATAAAACAAAACAAGGTTTATTGACAAGGACACCCAGACAGATAGTGCTAAGAATTCCACCGTGGAAAAATGTACAGGAGCAAGACAGCTGGAAATGAAACAGCAGCTTAAATGGCAACTGTACACACCACATGCAAAACTGAGGGAATAGCAGCTGGGCAATCTTGCAAGGATCAGTGTTCACGGCACACTTTCTATACATTCTGCTTAGGATTTGGATCACCTGCCTTTCAATTAAGAAGGCACAGACATGCCTTTCCACTCCTAAAAACTATGTTGACTGGGGCTTGGATGGTAGATTGGTGTGTATGAGAAAATTAGTATGTCATGTTAGAAATTATAAACACCGCAAATCCAAGCACTTGATTTGTGATCAAATGGCTCAGGTAGTGGATATAAATCCTTCTGGATTCTTATGTTTTAAAAACTAGCCTCTACTTCACTTGCTGTCCTTGTGATTGAGTTTTAGACACTGAATTTTGTGGGCAAATAAGAATGGTTATAAAGAACAGAGCATGGGTATTAAGATTTCATGTATTAACTTCCCATATGTGCAGGGATGCTACACTGTTCAGTAGGACCAAGAATGCATGAACGAACACTATTTATGGAACAGTAAAACATATACTCCCTCTGGTCACAAAATAGTGACACCCTAGAATGTGACAATGCGTGCAATCAAACCCTATTAATTTTGACCAAAGATTTTGTTTGAAACGTACGGCTTGGATATATGGATTTATCATAAAAAATACTTTCATAATAGTACACTTTTACAACTTTTTTCAAATATATAATAAGATAATGATAAGTGCTTCCATGCTTTCCTCTCTAACAATAAGAACACTAATTTCAAATCACATGAAGTGGTAAGTGACATCTATCTATCATTCATCGTGCTTTAAAAGTTATGCAAATCACTATTGAGAAAGCATAGAATCACCTCCCTAGGATAATTTAGTTATTAGAGGAGCATCTTGTTGACTTTGAAAAGTCAAAAACGTCACTCTTTTGTAACTGGAAGGAATAACATAAGAAGCTTAAAGTCCAAATAATGAAGAAACACTATGTAAAAGAATTTCTAAATAGGCTTAATGGCTTACTGTGCAGTCTCCTCGGTTTGGGGTTTTAATGTCTTCCTGTACACTTTTACAGGAAGACACTCGACAATCTCCTTTGGAGCAGGAACAGATCCAATTGAAGAAAATGACGGCCTTGAGGATAAAGCCGCAGACTGTTGGTGGATTTCATCCAGAACCTATGAGAGGCATAACCATATGGATGCAAGTTGGTATCTTTCTCCAGTCAAGGAAAACAGCAATGTCTATAAATACTTGTACCACATACCTCAAAAAGTGCTTCTGCTAGCATAACAATTCTTGATATGCTAGCCCTTGTGCTGGTTTCTTCATCAGAGTTACCTGGTCGACTGCTTGTTCTGCAGTTGCAATTTCCCGTTCTATGCTGACCAGACAGTATGCATGATCTCTCACGACCTGACAAATTTTCAAACCTGCTGCCCAATCTTTGGAGAGCACGGACCTGTTCAGAAAGCAGAAGTTGTAAACATGTGCGGGTAAATAAGCAAGGCTCAAAATAATTGAACTCCAGACCACCTGAGATCGTATCCTCCTCCTCCTCTCAAGAAAAGCTGATCTGCGCTCGAGCAGGTCCCGATTACTGGCCTCTCTTAGAGTTGCAGGACCAGAATTGTATATGCTGTTAGTTGAAGGATCTGATTGCAGTTCGGAACTTCTGTCTGAATTAGTCCTTTGCATCATTGCTGAATCTTGCCTAGCACTAGCATTTCCTGATGGCCACACCGTCCTATCATAAAGAAGTGAAGGGGTGAATAAACCATCTGAGAATGGAGTCCTCCTGAGAACTCTGTCACGAAGTCGTCCAACACTTAGTGTTCGGCTGAATCGAACACTGCCTTCAAAAGGTTCCTGGGATCCCATCCTTCTGTAGGAATGCCTCAAATTAGCATCTTCAGATTCTAGCAAATTTCTCCTAGCCTGATGAGCCGCTCTAGCTTGTGCCGTGACACTATCTCTAAGCGTATCCAGAGTTGAATCAATCTCAGCAGTCGATGCACCACCTTGTTGGGAGATGTCTGCATCAGAAGATTTGTCCACATTTCCATGCCCTCCAACAGGAGTAGCTGAAGTGGACAGACCAGATGACAGAATGGAGCAGGCTACTGATGATCCCAAGCTGACAGCTCTACTCAGCCCAAAGTTGACACCAAAACGTGATCGCGACCTGTCAGAAGGATTTGGCGATTGGTTGACCTCAACTGTGGTGCTGGTGGCAGTGGCATTCTGCAAATCATCATCTTGGTCTCTGTCGCTATCTGATGAAGGCACCGTTGTCCCTTCACCTGGATGAGATTTAGGAACCGTGAATGCATCTTCTTCTGATTTGTCAGTGTGAGCGAGTGAAGGCAGCCTTGCAGTCTCCCCACCCTTGCTAGACTGCAAACACAGAAATTCACCATTCGATTACAAAGAGAGGATCTAACTCTGGAATCTACATATCTCTTACATTTAACACAACTACAAAATAGTCATTCACCGAATCATATACTAGCTTGAATCAGGAAACTCCCAGCTCTCAGTCCTGTATTTGTCATAATATACGAACAGTCTATCCAGGAGAACCTGCAGAAATCCCCGCAGGAAAATGGGACAAGCCAAACTCCAGAAGCAAGCCTCGACAAGAGAAAAAAAAACAATCGATCGACAAACACGAGATCTATCACCGCACATTCATGGAAACCTCAATCCGTCACACCCGATTCACCTATTCATCATATCGCATTGACAGAAACGCGAGGAAACGAAGCGGCGGTTTCGTTACCTCGACCTGCGACGGCGGCGGCGGCGTGAAGACCCGGAAGCAGGAGGAGCTCGGCAGCGGCAGCAAACTCCACCCCCTCCTCCCCCTCCCCTCCCCATTCCCCTTCTTCGCATCGCCGCCGCCCGAGGACGACGACGCCGAGGCGCCCTTGCTGCTCCCAGATCCCATCTCGCACCAACCCCCGCACCGCACCGTCCCTACAGGTGCAGATCCGCGGATGGGTCCAAACCGAGCGCCATCTCGACCGCCATTGTTTGGATTTTCACGCCTCGCTCCCGCGTGGACGCATAGACGGACGTGAAAGGGAGCTAGCTCCTACGGGCTACGGCCGCTGCTGCTGCTAGCCTAGCAAGGCTAGAGAGAGAGAGAAGAAAGAGACGGTTCGGTGAAATTAACCAGTGCATATCCTCTGTTTTATTGCTTCGCTACTTGGCTCCTCGATTTGGTTTCATTGGAGAATGGATAGTTACTACTACTACTACTACTCAGGGATTGATAATAGCGTCCTCTACTGCCTTGTGGAGTCCAGCCTACGATGAGTGCGCAATAATGCACTGCCCTCGGTCTCCGCGACCATTCTTCACTTCTCCCTCCTTTAAAGAAAAAAGATCCATTTTTTACTAAATGTAAATGAAGTACTGTTCCCTCCGGTCACCAAACGAAGAATTTTTTATTATTTAATCTTTTTAGTAATATTTTAAAGTTAATCTCTCAGCAACTTTATTTTTAATTTTGACCCTTTTGACTACACCACCTCCTGTAGCGTGGCTAAAACGTTTGATGACGCCATGGGTGGTGGCATGACCAAAGCTGCCACGCATGCCCTAGGCCACGTGCCGTGCTAGCACCAACGTGGATGGCTTGCGTGGCCTCTGTTATGCTGTACATAATGGCATGACAATCCCGTATTATCACACCACGAGATTTGGCGTGACAGGGGGTGACTTAAGTGTGGCTGCTGCTGCAGTTCCTATTTTTCTCTGTGTTTTCTCGTCTGCTTCATCGGTCGCCTGCATCGTCAGCTCCTGCCTCCATCACCGCCACCTGCCTCCTGCCCCGCCGCTCCCCTCCATCGTCGTCGCCCGCCTCCAGCCTCGCCGCCCACCTCCCTCTCCGCCGGCAGCCTCCAGCCCTGCCGCACCGCCTCCAACCCCGATGCCCCCGACAGCCTCCAGCCATGCTGCCGCCGCCATTCCCTCCTTCGTCGACCGGTTGCAATCCCGGTAGTTCTTCGTATGGTTCACAGGGTCGAGTGCTCCTACTTTCATGAGGTGGGTCGTGTATTACATAGCAAATAGGATAGCTTTGCGCAGTGACAATATCAGAAGGGTACAGCTTTGTACAGTGACAAAGACCAAAGGGGGGCAGCTTTACGTAGTGACAAGCTCAAATGGGGTAGCTTTGTGTGGTGACAGGACCAGACGAGGCAGTTTTATGCAATGGCAGGACCAGATATGGCAGCGACGGGGCAGCTTTGTACAGTGACAGGACCAAACGGGGCAGCTTTGCACAGTGACAGGACCAGACGGGGCAGCTTTGCGGGGTGATAGGACCAGACAGGGACAACTTTGCGTAGTGATAAGACCAGATGAGGCAGCTTTGCGCGGCGACAGAACCACACAAGGCAGCTTTGCGCAGTAATAAGACCAAACGAGGCAGCTTTGCACGGTGATAGGATCAAACGGGGCAGCTTTGTGCAGTAACAAGACCAGACATGGCAACTTTGCGCAGTGACAAGACCAAAGGGGGGCAACTTTACGTGGTGATAAGATCAAAGGGGCAGCTTTGCGCAGTGACAACACTATGCCTCGCTATGTACTTTGCAAAAAGACAAGACAACACTCTGTGTCGCAGGTAGTCATATGAAATTAACCGCACCTTGCTAACACTTTGGCTTATAAAATGTGGTCGAATAGATCTGTGAGAGAACACTACATAACCAAATCCAACACTACACCAAATCTTGCTTCACCACATTGGGATGGATAGGAGGCAGAAGAAGCAATGAGACAAAATGATGAAGCAATGGGAGGAGACTCGCGACCTAGCAAGGCCTGTTGTGGCCCGCGACAAACAAGCAAGGGCAGCTATGGCTCAGGCCGAACAAGCGGAGCATGCCATGAGGTCACACCCCCGCAATGACGTCCCCATAGAAGCATGTTTGTCGTGAATGTTCCAACCGAGTGTTCGCCGTAACACCTGCTCGGAGACGTCGCCCCTCTGTTGATGCAGGGACCCATGCAAGTTCTTCAAATCTAAACAGCGGCTCAGTCTGAGCATGCGTTACTAGGGTTGCGCGAACTACTCATGTGACTATCCTGACTACCATTGGAACACGAGCAGCTATCAGCAACCGATAAGGACAAGTTACAATGTGTTTTCCTACTATTGATCTTTCAAAGTATGCACTAACAATCTCTCTCGTCTACTCGTAGTCCCCGAAATCACTATGTGGCTATCGAAGTGGATCGACCAAGAGATCGACCCATATGACCAATGAACTCTCGACTATGAGGAATGGCATGCGAAAAGGCTTGCGAGATCAGGGAGGAGGAATGCCTCAACGACGAGCAAACTAAGCGTATACGTCAGAAGATGAAAGCTCATCTGGAGACGTGCACGTATAGGTAGCGCGAGAAAAGAGAGAAATGATAGCCAAGGCAAAAGAGGCCGCCGAGGTGTTCAATGCCGATTTCGCAAGAAAGAAAAAATAATCCCGATCCACGCAGTAGGTCGGGCCTTTTTGAACTAGTCCCCCCAAAGGTCAAATTTATTTCCATTCGAAAAGGTGCATATGTATCGTAGAAATATTTCGGTTTGCTGCATCGTACATGATGTTGTTTGTTATGCATATAACGAAACCCTGTGCGCCCTGTTATTTCCAGCTTTATTACAAAGCCTATTTTAATTCCCGCTTCGTAATTTACAGTAATTATTGTGTTTTACTGTGTACTTCTACCTAGGGGTGGGCGTTCGGGTTACCCGATTTTTTCGGGTCGGGTAATTCGGGTAATTCGAAATTCGGGTAATGAAAACTGCTACCCGATATTAGCCCCAAAAAAATACTACCCGCAATTTCGGGTACCCGATAATTCGGGTTCGGGTTCGGGTATACCCGATATACCCGAATTTCAGCAAACTGCATCGAATTTCAGCAAACTGCACAGAATTTGTACATAATTTCAGCAGCAATTTGCATAGAATTTCAGCAGCAATTTGCATAGAATAATATATCACAGGCAGTTGTTCAAACAGAGAGAATCATATACTAAATTACTAATAAAGTGACATGATTACCGGGTAGTTCGGGTAGTTCGGGTACCGGGGGATATTACCCGAACTACCCAAACTAATTTCGGGTAATCAGAATCGCTATCCGAATTTGGGATCGGGTACCTCGGGTTCGGGTATTTCGGGTTCGGGTTCGGGTAATTCGGGTACGGGTAATGGGTAGCGGGTATTTTGCCCACCCCTACTTCTACCCACGCTCCCCGACCATTGGAAGTGGGTGGCACTCACCCGCTTCACCGGCCACATGCACGAAATGATGACCACGCGCATGGAATGACATGACGATGCATCCTTAGCCCCGCTGCCTGGCAAATGCGAAATTACACCAACCAGATGGGGTAGCTTTGTACAGTGACAATACCAAATAAAACATCCTTGTGCAGTGACAAGATTAAAGAAGGCAGCAAAACTAGCTAAGTAGGTACCAGACAAAATTAGTCAAATGGAACTCCTAAATGAAATGTAAACCCTCAATTTTTTTAATTACACGCAATGATTAATCAACAAGGGAAAATCAACTCGTGAACATAAAAACCCCTGCGGCCGGGGAGTGCATGTTAACACAATGATTTACGCTTTGTCAGGAGACTTGCTGCGGGCATTCTGAGCAAACAGAGTAAATAAACAATCAAGTCTCAATCTCATTGATTTGGGGGATGACAGAGAACGCATCAAAACGAAGAGGACGTGGGGGAAAATGGCAATTGCAGTGTCGGTTGCACGCAAGTTGCCCCCTACCACGCCAAGTCTAGTGGCATGACAATCTCAACCTGTCATGCCAAGTATGACTGCGTGACAAGGTTTTATCATGTGAGGAGTTACGGTGTGACAGATGTCATGCAAGCCTCCATGTTGGCACGGCGCGTGACCCGAGGGCTTGCGTGGCAGCTTTGTCCACACCTCTATGGGTGACGTGACAGAACGTTTTGGCTATGCCATCGGAGATGGCATGGCCAAGGAGTCAAAATTGGAAATAAAGTTGCCAAGGGATTAACTTTAAAATAATAATAAAAAGGATTAAATAATAAAAAATTCCCCAAACGAAGGCACTTCAAAAGCACTCTGCCTTTTGTTATAACGGTGGTTAGTTTTTTAGTGGTATTTAATTAACAAATAAAATAGAAAAATTGAAAAACACTGCTATATTTCTACGGATAATGCAAAGGTAAAAGAAAAAACGCGTTAAGAAACCAACGTGTTTCAAATGTTTTTGGTTTCTGAATCTAAAAAGCAGAAGCTGTTTGAAATAGGGCCAAAGAATGTCGTCTCAAGTACGTGCACTCAAACTTTGTAAACTTTGACTATTTGTATCCTTTTCAAAAATTAGATTGGACATATGATGATATGTATAGATAAAACATGAGAGATTTTTTCGTAATAGTATAATTTTATTATATTTATAAATCTATTACATTAGAAACTAGTAGTTGAAATGTGTTTTAGCCTTTCAGAACTGTGTCATGTCTAAAATGATATTCTTTCGGACTAGAGCAAGTATTTGAAACGCATAAATCTCACATGAATTTTGAATTTTGTAGGAGATATTATTGTCAAACGTAATCAACAATCTTGATTAAAAAAATCATTTTCTATTGCAATCTTGATTTAAAAGAATCATTTTTTTATTACAATCTTATTAAAAAGAATCATTTTATTCCTTGCTATCTCACCATAGAAAATCAAGAAGACATGGATGATAGTAGTGGTACTACTACTTGCGGTCACACAATATAAATCCAAGATTCATTAGGCCAGTCTCAGTAGAGGTTTCATGTCCCAGTTTCCAACACACCCATATTTTGGAAACAGTGCAGAAGAGTTTCATCCACATGAAACTGTCTCTACTCCCATGAAACTTTTAGCATCTATCTCTTCATCAATACAGTGTCATGTCAGCGTATTTAATGCCCATGAAACTCCATAAACCCCCACTGAGACTGGCCTTAGAGCAAGTATTATAAGAGGCTGTAAGCTGGCTGTATGCTGAGGTGGAGGAGAGAGAGGAGAAGAGAGAAGAGAGGTGGGCTGTAAGCTTACAGCCAGCTGAAGCACAAGAACCAAGAAACTTTGTGAGAGGAAGGGGTAGATCATACAGCCTTCAGCTGGCTGTAACTACTATATGAGTAGGCTGAAAAGTGAGCTGTAAGTATTCATACAGCCAGCTGAAGGCTGTATTATAAGACTTGCTCTTATGCATATAGATCAAAGATGTATTAAATTTAAGAAAAAGGTAATCTCATTCAGCCTTCTATTAAATAATATATTATCGTTTATCGATTTTTAATATTAATGTAAAGGTGTATAATGGAAATATTGCCAGCACTGTATCTTTGGTCCCGATAGAGGACTTCTGTTGTGGATGAGTAGGCGACATTTCGCGAGAATAGGGATTTAAATGGCACGACGCAGAGGCCAGAGGGAGCAGTCTGTAGTACGTGGCTAAACCAGCACTGTAGGTGACGTGACTGAGTCGAGCTGACGCCGGGGGTGGAGCTGGACGGGACCACCCGCGCCACACAAAATACAGCGGAGCAGTCAGCCGCAGAGGGGATGGGGACAAGCGGACTGTAGCGCGCGCGGATCGAAGCGCCGCAAGCTGTCCGCATGTGGAGGCACGAGACGGCGGACAGCGCGGCCGTCCACTCGCCACATTCCCGTCCCCCTGCCTGCCGCGCTCGTGCCGCTCCGCGTGGCGCGGTTTTGGAGCGGCCCGCGCGGGGCGCTGCGCCCCTGTCCGTGCGGTCCCCCTTGGCGGATAACGAATCCGATCCGCGACGCGAGCGCCGGTTTTGATTTCGAATCCTGCTATGGCAGTAGTGGCTGCCCCCACGCGGCCACGCCTGCGTCCGTTTCGTTAGGCACTGGAGCGCGGTACGGGCTCCAGTTTAGGAGCCCCTATTGGTTGAGCTGAAAAGCTGTGGTTTATGATTAAAATTTTACTGTAGCTAGCTTATTTAGTATAATTAAATTTAAAAATAGAAAAAATATATTAGCTCATTACGAACAACGCGAACGAATACGGGAAAAAGAACTGGTAAAAAAGGTCAAAAAAGCTAAAAAATTTAGAAAAAATGAAATTAATAAATAGTAAAAAATAAACTAGAAACTGAAACTGAAATGAGCAGCACCTTTGTGCGCTGTTTTGGCCTGCGCGTGCCGTGCCGTCTGTCGGCAGAACGGCTAGTCCTGCCTGCCCTCGACAGCTTTGATAGCCTGTCGGTTTTATTTATTTTTACTGCTGGCTGTCAGGGTTTTCAAATTGCTGAATCGAACGCGTGGCTGTGAGTTGTGAGAAGAGATCAGCTCCACGTCTTCGTGATAATCGCAAGCAACTAAGCGCTGACAACTTTTGAGTTGATTAAAAGCCGGCTAATTGTGCTCAGGGAATTAATCTACGTGGTTTACAGGTCATGTAACTGGATCGGTTAGTGTGAACACTTGGATGAGCTCGTTGTGGAACGACGGATTTTGTTACATGCAAAAAGTAAAAGGTGCCCAAATGTATAGCTGCCTCTATGTACCCTATGATCATCTATATATATGTATCAACTTGTACAGATTCAGACTAATGAATGGATCAACAGTTCATCACATACACTTGTACTCTTTCTCTTGCAACACGTTATCAGTCACGTTTCTCTCCAAGTCGAGCAACAAAAACACGAACAGAACAACAAGGTATGACAATGTACTGTTTAGCCCATCAGGGCAAGAAGCCCCACGGCCACGAACAGAGCCGAAGCAGCGTGACGCCCAGCGACGGCACGGCGGCGCGTCACAGCGCGCGGCCGGCGCGTCACAGCGCGCAGCCGGCGCGGCCCAGCACGGTGCGGCGGTGCGCGGCACGCAGCCCGGCGCAAGGCGCGGCCCACATGGCCGGCGGCCGCACGCCAAGGGGCCGGCGTGGCCCGACGCAGCGCGGCTGATGCGCGGCGCGGCCAGGCGCGGCGCGGCTCGCGGCCCGAGGCGACGGCGCACGAAGCGGCGCCCGCGTGAGGCGGCTCACGGCCGGCGGCGCCTGAGCCCGAAGCGGCCCACAGCCGGCGGCGCCCAAGCCCGAGGCGACTCACGGCCGGCGGCGACTTGCGCCCCAGACGCGACCGGCGAGCCCGGCCCGGCCGGCAAGGCGCACGGCCTGGCGGTCGGCACAGCATGGTGCGCGCGGTGGAGCGGCGCCCGAAGCGGCCGAAGGCGGAGACGGCGCGAGGCCGGCGCGGCGCCCGAGGCGGCCCGCGACCCGCGGCTCCCGAGCGGCGGCGCCCACAATTTCCCCCTCTAGTTCATGGCAAATGCAGAATTTTTATTTTAAGTAAATTTCTATTGTAATATTTGCAATATTTTCCTTATGCTTCTTTATAATTGTACCCGTCAGTATGTACTTTTATAAATTAGCATGTCAGTCCCTACAGGATCTGAAAATTATGTAATTGTTCAAATAAATGTGCATGCACATTTCTATAACTTTTACATATTTAGGATTTTTTTATTGCAATTTATTTACAATATGAATTGCGATCATATTTAAATTTGCTATCGCTAGCAAATTTAAACTTAAAAATTCCCATTTAGTGAGTACCATTGTACTTAATAATTTGGAATTTTTATTGCAAAATATTATACCTACCATAAATACTATAATCACAATTTATGACACTTTGATATATTTATATGTACAATATGCCATACAATAAATTGGTGTTCACCACCAATATTGTGTTCAGCGGTATTATAAATATAACCTCATGTTATATTTAATTTGGGTATATATTCTTTTGGATCACAATACTCATATTGTTTTCCATATATTTTGCATTTTATTACAATATTACCATACACATTAATTTACCTCATGTAAATTAATCATATATGGTGTACTTTTCATGTAGGTTTTAAATGGCTACCAAAGATTTTGAGCCTCTCGCTCTCGATGGTACCAACTATCATACATGGGCTATGGACCTCAAAATCAACCTAACCACACGTGGGTTGCAACGGGTGATATTTGATCCTCCAAATGATCAAATTCCGCCGGATATTGTGATATATTCCGTTTTAAGCATAATACGGAATCACATACATCCAGATTTAAAGGCGGAATATTTGTATGAGGAGAATCCACTCACATTATGGTTAGCCCTCAAAAATAGATATGAACAGCAGAAAGCTGTTATATTACCTGAGGCTAATCATGAATGGGCACATCTTAGACTCCAAGTTTTCAAATCTGTTAGAGAATATAACCATGCCTTTCATACAATTTGCTCCAAATTGCGTTTTTGTGACAAGGAACCAACGGATGCGGACAAAATAGAGAAGACTCTCTCAACTATGCTCCTATCTGACAGGGTCCTACAGCAGCAATGGCGTGCTGCCAATTACCAAACTTATTTTGATCTTATGCATACTATGCTTCAGGCAGAAAAGCATGCTGAACTTTTTTTAAAGAATAATCAACAACGTCCCATTGGGGCTGCTCCACTTCCTGAAGTTCATGCTAAGCAAAATAACAACAAATTCAGTGGTTCACACAATCACTCAAAGAACTTTAAAGGTAAAAACAAACGCAATATGAAGCAAAAACCAAGTGGATTCAAGAAAGGTAAAGGCAATTCTGGTAAGAAAGTTGACAAAACTGATGTTTGTCAAAAGTGTGGTTGTTACAACCATCCTACCAAGAAATGACGTACCCCGAAGCACCTCGTGAACCTCTACATCCAGTTTTTGGCTTAAGGCAAGAATGCTCACGAGAAGAGATTTGAAGCGCACTTCAATCTCACATCCAACAATGATGAAGCCGGATGCTCTCAAAAGTTCCTTCAAGAACTCAAAGACACTTGTGCTTCTCCAAAGAAGGATGATCTCATATGCACCGATGACACACTTGAAGAATTTCATTCTCAAGACATGTTGGAGATCTCCAATAGACTCCTAGTATCATAGCTTCTAAGTACCATAGTGTTGTAATATAAATAATGTTGTCATTTATATTATAAGCTTTTATGCTACAATCATATATCGAACATATTCGATATTGTCAATAAAGTTTGTATGTATTCTATATGTACTCCTACAAGAATTTCATTAAATTCTTCTTTTGTGTATATAGATTTTTGGAGTCAATCCAATGGAGGAGGAATTATGCCTTGTGGATAGTGGTACCACAAACTCTATACTTAGGGACACAAAATATTTCCTAACTCTTACTAGGAGGAAAGGAAATGTTTTAACCATCGCTGGACGCGATGCAACGATAGTAGGCTCTGGTCGCGCCTCTATCACTCTCCCTATGGGTACACAATTGGAAATTGAGGATGCACTCTTGTATCCCGATTCAACAAGTACCCTACTTCGTTATAGAGATATCCGTCAGAATGGTTTCCATGTTGAAACTCGAAATGGCAACAAAGAGGAATATTTCCTCTTAACCAAACACAACGGATATGGCAAACAAGTACTAGAAATAATTTCATCTTTAAACTCCGGATTGTACTATGCATACATCAAACCCGTTCAACATATTGCGTACAAAGTAATTTTTCAAAATACTAACACATTCCAAACATGGCATGATCGCCTTGGCCATCCAGGCATTGGAATGATGAGGAAAATTATTAGCAATTCAATTGGTCATACATACCTCAAAACAAAATTTCCGGAATCCTCAGATTTTGTGTGTACTTCATGTGCCACCGGAAAATTGATTTTAAGACTCTCTTATCTTAAAATCAGAGCCGAACCACTTAAATTCCTTGAACGCATTCAAGGAGATATATGTGGTCCTATACAACCATTGTGTGGACCGTTCAGATACTTCATGGTTCTAATTGATGCATCTACTAGATGGTCACACGTGTGTCTTTTATCCACACAAAACCATGCATTTGCTAAGTTAATTGGTCAAATTATCCAATTACGAGCACAGTACCCTGAATATCGAATTCAATCAATTCGAATGGATAATGCTGCTGAATTTTCATACCATGCCTTCAATGACGATTGTATGGCTCTTCGGATACAAGTTCAATACTCTGTTCCATATGTCCATACACAAAATGGTTTAGCAGAATCTCTTATCAAGAGAATTAAGCTCATTGCAAGACTATCACTACAGAATTGCAACTTACCAACATCATGTTGGGGTCATGCAGTTTTACACGCTGCTGACTTAATCCAATTGCGTCCAGCTGCTTATCATAGCACTTCCCCGCTACAATTAGTACGTGAAAATCCACCAGATATTTCCCATCTGCGAAAGTTCGGTTGCGCTACATACGTACCGATCTCACCACCGCAGCGTACCTCAATGGGCCCGCACAGAAAACTTGGGATCTATGTTGGGTATAAATCTCCATCAATCATAAAATACCTCGAGCTCCTAACAGGGGACCTATTTACGGCCCGGTACGCTGATTGCATATTCAATGAGGAACATTTCCCGGCATTAGGGGGAGACAACAAGTACCAAACTGAATGCCAGAAAATTAATTCGAATGTACAAGACATTCCTGCCTCAGACCCACGTACCAGAGAAACTGAACTTCAAGTTCAGAAACTCATTCATTTGCAAAACATTGCAAATAACCTGTCAGATGCATTTACTGATTATAAGGGTGTCACAAAATCCTATAATCCTGCCAGAAATGTGCCTGAAAGAGTGGAGGTACCGCAAAATACCATTCAACTCCCAGTTCAAAATAAGAGGGGGAGAAGTACGGCATAAATGACAGATACAGCTTCTAACAAGCGACAAAGGAAACAAAAGAATGTAAATGCAGATCAACCTCAAGTTGATAGACACCAAAGGATCCTTGTACCCAGATCAACAGTGCACTCAATATCTGATCCTAGGACATCGGAATACCCCGACTCAGATGTTTTGGGAAATAACATTGAGTCACCAGGGGTCCAAGATATTTCCACTAACTATACTGATTCTGGAGAATCATACGATCGTAAGACTACAATTGTCGACATTTATTTCTCCACAACAATTGCAAACAACCTTCAAAACGATCCAGATCCCAAGACCATGGCAGAGTGCAAATAACGCTCGGACTGGACTCAATGGAAGGATGCAATTCAAGAGGAGTTAGCCTCGCTCAAGAAAAGAAATGTATTCACCAATGTGATACATACACCTCCCAAAGTATTCCCTGTCGGTTTCAAACAATGAGGTGGTGAGATACAAAGCAAGACTTGTAGCACAAGGGTTCACGCAGAGACCCGACATTGATTTCAATGAAATTTATTCTCCAGTAATGAGTGGAATAACATTCCGATACTTAATCTCATTGGCAGTACAAAATCATCTATCTTTTCAGTTGATGGATGTAGTGATCGCATATCTTTATGGGTCACTTGATTCGGACATATACATGAAAGTTCCTGATGGAATTTCAATTCCGAATCCAAACGCAAATCGCAATATGTATTGTGTAAAATTAAACAAGTCTTTATACGACTTGAAATAGTCGGGAAGAATTTGGTACAACCGACTAAGTGAGTTCCTAACCAAAAAGGGATACTCCAACAATGATGATTGCCCATACGTATTCATCAAAAGATCCTCAACAGGATTTTGTATTATATCTGTGTATGTTGATGATCTTAATATCATTGGTAACACACAAGATATATATGAAGCACGTAATCATCTTATGACGGAATTTGAAATGAAGGATTTGGGTAAAACCAAATTTTGCTTAGGTATACAACTTGATCACCTTCATACATGCACCCTAGTGCATCAATCAGCCTATGTCCAGAAAATATTGGAGAAATTCAATATGGATAAAGCATATCCATCGAAAATCCCCATGGTTGTTCGATCTCTCGACAGGGACAAAGATCCATTTAGACCCCGAGATGACAATGAAGAGTTATTGGGACCCGAGGTTCCATATCTCAGTGCCATCGGAGCGCTTATGTACCTTGCAAATTGCACCCAGCCGGATATCGCATTTGCAGTAAATGTACTTGCTAGATATAGCGCTGCTCCAACCAAAAGACATTGGGTGGGAGTGAAGAACATCTTTAGATATCTTCAAGGCACTAAAGATCTCGGTCTATTCTTCCAGAAGAATAAAAATGTGGATTTAATAGGATATACAGATGCTGGCTATTTATCAGATCACCATAATGCCAGATCTCAAACAGGCTTTGTATTTTTACATGGTGGAACAGCCATCTCTTGGAAGTCTTCGAAACAGACTCTAGTGGCTACATCCACTAATCATTCTAAAATAATTGCATTATATGAAGCATCACGTGAATGTGTTTGGCTTCGCAGAATGATTAACCACATACAACAATCATGTGGTATAGGTGCTATTGCATCACCTACCATTATCTACGAAGATAATGCTGCTTGCGTTGTCCAAATGCAAACGGGTTACATAAAGAGCAATATCACAAAACATATTGCACCTAAATTATTTTACCCACATGAATTGCAAGAGAGTGGGGAAATAAATATTCTGCAAACTAAGTCTTGTGATAATCTCGCGGACTTATTCACCAAGTCATTACCAATTTCCACATTCCAAAAATGTGTTCATGGAATTGGTATGCGAAGACTACGTGATTTGCAGATATCAGGGGGAGAAATCTCCTAAGATTTAACCCGTTCAATATAAATATTGTACTCTTTTCCCTTTATGAGTTTTTCCTCTAAGATTTCTCATTAAGGTTTTTACTGAGGCAATATGACAACGTAATCATAAATATATTATATCTCTATTTTCCCCCACAGGGTTTTTAAGGAGATATAATCATATATATGCCATATCAAATTTTCTCCTTAAATTTTCCCATTGGGTTTTAAAGCAGTTTTTCATGGCATATCTACTTTATAGGTTCTCCTCATATTTTTCCCTACAGGGTTTTGGAGGAGTTTTTCCAAGATGATGAATCAAGATGATCATATGAAGATTCATTGGTCAAGGGGGAGTGTTACATGCAAAAAAGTAAAAGGTGCCCAAATGTATAGGTGCTTCCATGTACAGATGTCTTTCCAGACAGACATCTATTCAAGCCACCCCATGATCATCTATATATATGTATCAACTTGTACAGATTCTAGACTAATGAATGGATCAACAGTTCATCACATACACTTGTACTCTTTCTCTTGCAACAGATTTCACTCATATCCTTCGAAAAAACATCACTCTGCGCGATTATTAGATCAATAATCATGAGGTTATGAAGTCGGGATCACACGGTGGCAGAATAAACGGATGCACTTGTGGCTTGTAGGGATAACTTCTTGCACATTTATGTCCTCAACATCTATTTACGGGTTTGGGCTAGTTCTTTATGTTACAGCCACGTATATAAATAACAGGGGCACTATGGTGCTAGAGCTCTATAACTGAGACTTTCTATTCATAATTAAGACTTTCTATCTATAATTGATTCAGCATGCAAAATCAATAAATTCCTTTCCAAATCGATGCCTTTTTGAATTAATAAATGTTAACGGGTTTACGTAATATATTATATATCATTACACTTGCACGCGTCTAAAAATAATTCAAAGACAGGGAGGCTTTGTGTTCAGACACCATGGTGCCCTATTTCAACGTCCTATATATATATATTGTTATATCTCTTTTGTCTCCTATAAATTGGAGTTGACTTGGATTCCAATCCATCACCGGTTGTCTGCTTCTTTCCTCGGTGCCATCGTTACTTCCGCAACCATGGGTTGACCACTGGCACTCCACCCTCCCTCGTGTTGTTTGCAATCGATCCAGAGGTAATGAAGTAGCAATAAGGAGGTATTGAAATAATTAAACAAAGAGGACGAAGTAGTAGCTACCACTGATCTATCCGTAGAATTGAGGAAGAGGTAGCATCAGGGCTAGATCGAAATGAGAAACTCGGTAGAGACCTGCCCACGATAGAGTGAATGGGAGGATGCCATCACAATGTTTTGTGGTCACTATACAAGAGTTAGTCGGGGTCCAATGATGTTGCAAATGTTCCTGTAATACCCCGACTTAACAAAAGCTCATAATATCATCCACCACCATAAATGCTATCAATTTAAACCATTAATTACATATTACCAACAACAAGGCTTCAAGTATAATTCCTCAACATGACCATGAACATACAAATTTCAGTAATACAGAAATCAGTAATTGACATTAAGATGAACCAATTCACAATAATATAAATCAATAACAAATTTAATCAAGGAAAATTGACAAGTAACGATAATATAAAACCATTAAGTGCTAGAAGGGACCATTATTTATCTAAGAATTGCATGGAGAGTAAGATTTATTTCTAACAATGAATAAGTGATCGCTAAGTGAAAGAAAAAACTATAAATGCAACATCAATTTATGCTATATCATGCCCATCCATGTCATCATCAACGAGTATCTAAAAATAACAACAAAACAAGGGTGAGTCCACAACTCAGCAAATACACCACAGAATACTAAACAAGGTAAATATTGTATCTTTTATTCATGTCCATTCACGTTTATCATAATTTTTCATATTCATTCTCATTATGTTCCATAATTTTTCATGAATGTAATACACATGTCTTCACTTCTCTTACTTATACCAGTATAGTGGAGTGATGATTCGTCGATTAACAACTCTTGCCATGTCCTTTTTCATACAAGATCTCAACACCACTCCCATGGAGTGCCTACCGAAGTATATCTTTCTCCACTCTCGTAGGGTGCCTACTGAAGTAGGTCTTTCTCTACCTACTCCCATGGGTTGCCCACACAAAGTAGTCTCTAGAGGGCTACACATGTCACCTCCTTGTGACATGAATGCTCACTATGCAATGCAATGATTATATCTTTTATTAGTTAATTATTATCATTAATCAATTGACATCATCATCATTTTAATCATCATCATCATTCTACCATATAATATGTGAGCATTACAAGAACAAGTGTAATCATGTGAATCATCATGGCAAGTATTTATTTAAACATAATAACAAGTTTAAACACTCGAATATCATTCTATCATGTACTTGCATTTTCTAGCTGTGAGGAACGGTTGATTCAAAGATGATAACAAACCCGACGCTACTTATCCTACAGTAAATACACAAACACAATAACAAGCCACAACAGTACAAGAACAATATTAAACAACATCGCTCCTACACGTTTCCCAATACTCCCCCTTTACCACACGATCATCCCATGTTGTCCTAATACTAAAATAGATACTAAAATAGCACAACTTTCAACTTCTGAACCCTAACATGGCAAACAACACCAGTTATGGAATCTACACAAAATTTTCTATAATTTCTTAGTTGGCCACAACTCCTGATTAGACCATTTAACACCTTGTTTTAACCTAGAAAATAGATCTGTCATCTTACTTTATAGCAGACTTAATAATTTCATATCTATTAATTTACATATGCAATACAGTAAGCGTAGTATTTTCAGAATCTACAAAAAATTATCTACATCTTTGTAGTTATGCCCAAAATTCAATTATGTCATTTACCAAGTCAATTTAATACTTTCACATGACTATGTCTAGCAACAACTATTTTCTAGATAGCAACCTTTCTAGAGCCTAACTTCCGATCTAACCAACCAAAAATTCATATTCTTGAACTCTATGAAATCCTTAGACAATTATATACACTTTTCATGGTATGCTCAGGTTATGAATCTAAACGCATAGCCTCCAAAACTAAACCATAATATCCGAACAACAACCTCAACGAATTACAACATCACTAATTTAACTCCACAACTACTCCTCTACTCTAATCCAACATCCGCATGATCTTGAAATGCATCTACTAAGCCAAAATAGTGGGGAGCACGATCTAAGGTTATACCTCCAACTCGAAAGCCTTCGAAATTGACGATGTCCCACGATTTCTTCTCATATTGTTCCCCAAAACAGTGTCCAAGTCTTTCGTGACTCATCGTCCATGTGCCTTGGTAATACCTGCACAATGTTATGTGGTTAGACCTCAAAAACCACAAGAGTCATAGCGAGGAATGCGAGAAGACAGCGAGGACAACAGTGGGCGCGGGCCAACGTGGCGTGGCCTAGTGTAAGATCGAGGAGACTAACTAGAGGGGGTGAATAGGTGGTCTAAAAAATCTTTTCTAATTATTATTGATAATTCAAAACTTTTTCTATTTGTCTAAAACATATAAACAATACGAAAGCTTAAATCAATTTGGTTTAGCACAAACAAAGTTTATATCAATTAAATTCACCTAAATGCACCAACAATTCTAAGCTATGATAAGGTTTACAATCCTAGGATGATAAGTAATTAATTTAATTTTATGCATGTAAATTGCTTGAATATAAATTGAGCACAAGGAAACAAACCACAATTTACACGGTCTCTTTTTTATCGTGGTGATCGAAAACTTGTCGGTCTCCCCTAGTCCATGTTGAGGTAAGCCCAAACTAATTGAACTGGCTTCACAAATTAAGCCTTTCATCTCAAATCCATTAGTAGTAGCTCTTTCCCGCTCTGGGTAGGTGAGCTCCAACCTTCAAACCTTTGCCGGATCTTCTCACAATCTTCTTTGAGAAGATCACTGTGCACGACACCTCCAATGTCATCTAGAAGTCAGCAAACTCCAAGAGCAACAAGTCAATCCCCTCGCTTGACTCTCACCACGTGCAGCAAATGCACAAGCTCAATTGGACACCAAGTCACCTCTAGATGCAACACATACACTATAGATCTCTTCTCCTTGCTCACAAAATGCAGCAAATGCACAAGCTCAATTGGACACCAAGTCACATGCACTCTTGAGTGGATAGCCTCACACTAGCTTAAGAAAACAAAAATGAGTCAAGTAACAACATCTCCAATCGGCCACAAAGGGGTATTTATACCCCACACAAGAAAACAAGCCGTTAGAGCCAAACCCCTAAAAAATCAGGGAAATCGGAAGTTAAAATAGGAAGTTCCACCATTTTTTAGTACTTCCGATCATCGAAATTTCGCGCCACACATGCGGAACTACCGACCGCCTTAGGGACAAGAAGTCTCTACACATGTGTCTCTCTGGAAAAAACATGCCGCTACACAAGCCGACACTTTTGCTCACCGATAGTACCACTCACTTAAAGCCGGTACTTCCGCTCGCCGATCAGACCACTCTCACAGAGCTGATCGGACCGCTCACATAGAGCCGGTCAAAACCTCCGATCCTCAACTACCCTGGTCCACGACCACATTTGTCTCTGACCATGTTGTTCGAATCGATCACACAGGTCTACTACTACGTTGGTTTACGACCATGTTGGCTTCGACCACTCTGGTCTCGACCACATTGACCAAGTCGATCTTCAACCATGTCAATCTTCGATCATACAAATCTCCGACCACCCCGTTGATCTTCGACCATGTTATTTCGACCACGTTGATTTATGACCACACAGGTCTCGACCAAGTTGGTTTACGACCACACAGGTCTCGACCATGCTGGTTTGACCACGCTGGTGTATGAACACAAAGGCCTACGACTACGCTGGTTCGACCATGAAGGCCTACGACCACGCTAGTTCAACCACGAAGGCCTACAACCACACTGGTTCGATCACGCTGGTTTATGACCACGAAGGCCTATGACCATGCTGGTTTATGACCACACAGGCTTATGACCACATCGATTCCGACCACACTAGATTCGATCACTCAGATCTCAATCGCGTCGGTTTCAACCACATTGGTTCGACCACTCAGGTTTTCGATCACTTGGGCTCTACCACTCTGATCTTCGACCACACAGGTTTTCGACCACCTGGACTTGACCGCTCTGGTTCTCGACAACTTGAACTTCGAACACACAGGTCTCTGACCATCAACACACACGGTAGTTCCGGTCTATGGTAGTACCACCAGTTACACTGCGGTAGTTCTGATTGTTCTGAGAATGCAAATACTTCACAAGATTTTGCAAAACACATTTGTAAACTTTAGTATCATGCATATAAATTCCAAACATGATTCCCAACAAATTGCAAAACATATTTGCACACTTTTAGAATCATGACACAAGGATTAAATATGAGTTTCAACCATTTACAAAACACATTTGCAAATATAAACCTCATATCACCAAGAATGGAAACATGGACTTCAAGCACTTGCAAAACACATTTGCAATACATAGTTCCATGTTATATGGATTCAACACATAGGACCTGTTTGGCGCGACTGCGCTTATGGCTTTTGGCTGAAATTTTTGAATTTTAGCTGTTTGCGACAGAGATTATAGAGAGAGATACTCTCTTGCGATTTTGGTTGATACAGATGTTGGGCTTTTAACATGTACTACAATTAACTTGTAGACCCCGTCTTGAGAAAATACACCGTTTGAAAGTTAGGTACTGTAGCAAAAACCAAAAGCCGCTAGCTTCGGTCGAAAAGAATAGGCCCATAAGTTTCAGCTATTTGCAAAACACATTTGCAAATACAAGCCTCATGCCAAGATGAGCTATAGGAGGTGAGGTTATGCTATCAACCCATGATGAGACTCGAACTACTAGACATGACTGCTCTTAATAGTACGGTAATCTATACTAGCAATCCGGTCTTCCAACCAAACACCAAGACGGGTAAAAGACTAGGAACATATCCTTAACCCTAGCTAGTCATATTTTTTTGCCTTAGGTTATCGTCTTGATATGCACCAACTCATGATGCATCTTTTTCTTCAACTCCATCAACACATGATGGTCTTCACTTGACTTGATGATCAACATATGATCATCTCCTCTTGGACATGCATCAACTCATAAAGCATCTTCTCTTAATGACCTTTAACACATGAAACCATTTTCCATCTAGACTTGATGATCTTCAACACATGAAGTCATCCCAAGTCATACTCATTTTGTGGCACCTAACCTATTCATCCAACTCATAAAAAATGTTAATCCATAAAACAATTGCCATCAATAACCAAACTTCACCATTAACACATAATGGAGGGACTAAATTCAACAATCTTCTCTTTTTGGTAATTCATGACAATGTCACAAATCAATGCAATAAAAATTGATTTTGAGTATACAATATGTACACGACAAATGTATACTCTAAGATAAGCTTTTAAGCAAAGCTTACTTATCCGATTGTAATTAATCATCTAACCATTAACACATAATGGCAAAGTTAAATAACAACCTGATTATGAGTATATATAAACTGAACAAGCTATATATACTCAAAGATGTATATCAAAGTAAAGGTCATAAGTTTGCATATTAAAGAAAGTATGGATCAATACTTATGAAACCTTAAAATATAGAGAGAGCTCTCCCTAAATGTGTACATACAAGTATGTATAATCAAGACATATGCACATATTCAATTTGTACTATTTATAGAGTTTAATCTATATTTTGGATCCAAGGAATGTACTAATATAGGATAATGTGATTTCGAATACATACCTCAATGATTTCGCCTTTTTATCCATGAGAGACTAAGTAATACCATAATCAATAAACAAAGTTAGTCTCTCAAATGCATTTATCATTATCACTAAAATCTCATAATGATATTTGTCATTATCATCAAAATCAACTAAAATGGAGCTTGATCTTTCACCTAGGCCCACTCCGGCATAGCATGGCATAGCCAAGAAGTGCACTGGTGCAGCCTAGGGCACAGTCGATGCGGCCCGGCGTGGTGGCAGTGGCTCACAGGTGGCGGCTGCGGCTAGAGGCACAGGAGGCGACGACGGCCAGCGTAGGGAGTTGACTGCGGCCGATGCAAGGATGGGAGCAGCGACCGAGAGCTAGAAGGAGTTGCGCTAGGGGGTGGCGGCCAGGAGGAGGTTGGCTAGGGTTTACTTTTTTGTGATCTCTTTCCCCCCACGTCCCCTTTTATCAAGGCACAACTTCGATTCAGTTTTCAACTCCTCCTGTATGAATCGTTCTATGAAAATGATTCCTCCCATAAAAATTCAAAGCATTCCATTTTTACGTATTATCTTTTCTCTAATTATGAACATGTATTCTACCCCCTTAACAAAATTTGACCCTGAATTCTATGCCTCACGGTTCTAAATGGAAAACATAACTGAACCAGAAATTAAACTTTAGACATACTTGAAACGAACAACTCCGAATACTTCTCATGCATATAGACTCCAGTTCCCAAGTTGCTTCCCGATCGATCTGATGTGACCAAAGTACCTTGACATAATTCAATATCTTGTGCCTCAAAACTCGCTCTAACTCCCCTAGAACCCGTACTAGCCGGGACTTGAAGATAAGGTCTTGCTCAATAGTAAATGGCTCTAGCGATATCTGATGCTCTAGATCTCTCAGGTACTTCCTTAACAAGGAGATATGGAATATATTGTGCACACCACGCATGTACTCGGGAAGGTCCAAGTGATAAGCCAACTTCTCAATTCGTGCCATGATCGGGAATAGTCCAATGTACCTCGGGCTAAACTTCCCTTTGGTACCAAATTGCATAATGCCTTTAGTGGGAGACATTCTCAAGAGCACCTGATCTCCCACCACAAACTTCAACTCCCGCCTCCTCACGTCAACATAATGCTTTTGTCGATTCTGAGTGGCAAGCAAATTTTGCCTAATTCTACCACTCGATCAATAGTATGATGAACCCAATTGGGACCTAGAATTGCCTTTTCACCAATAGTGTTGCAACACAGTGGTGACCTACACATTCATCCACATTGGACCTTAAATGGTATAACTCGAATATTGGTATGGTAACTATTATTGTAGGCAAACTTTGCCAGTGCTAAGTGATCCTCTCAACTCTCCTTCCATGACAAGACATAAGAACTATAAGAACTAAGCATATCCTCTAGTGGTCTGGATAGTGTGCTCAGACTGCCCATCAGTCAAAGGGTGAAACGTGGTGCTAAGACGAAGTTGCGTGCCCAAACCACTCTGTAAGCTCTCCCAAAACTTAGAGACATTCTACAAGCTCTCCCAAAACTTAGAGATAAACTTTGTATCTCAATATGAAATAATGGTCTTACGTACACTATGTAACCACACTATCTCTCGCATATAAATAGGAGCTAAATCGCTCACTGTATTTTTTTTGTGTGAATGGGAATAAAGTGCGCTGACTTGCTGAACTGGTCCACTGCAACCCAAATTGCACCCTTCCCCTGCTGTACATGAGGTAAACCAACCATAAAGTCCATGGATATAGCATCCCACGGCTACACTGGAACCTCCAACCTAGATGCTTATGCTCTGCCTTAACTTGTTGACTAACCCCACACAAAGCCACATGCTGAGCAATGTCCACTCTCATTCTTTTCCACCAGAAACTCTTCTTCAAATCACGATACATCTTGCTCTCATGAGGATGCACAGTGTACAGTGTATGATGAGCTTCTTTTATGATGTCAGTCATAACTTGAGCCTTCTGCAGTATACAAAGGTGGCCTTTAAACTGTAATACACCAAACTCATCAATGCTAAAATCTAGTTCCTTACCCTCATCTAGATGCTTCCTTACTTACCAGAGCATTCGATCATGCTGTTGTGCTTCCTACACTTGCTCTGGAATGGCAGACTTAAGAAGCAAGTGAGCCTTAGACTGTATGGTGCCTACAAAGCAACAGGAGATTTCCATGCACTCAAAATTAGCAAAAAAGCAACTCAGAGTAGGGAGTGTCGCATCGCGCTTAAGAGCATCAGCCACCATGTTTGCCTTGCTCTAATGGTACTGGATGGTGAGATCATAATCCTTGATCAATTCCATCCACCTTTTTTTGCTTCAGGTTTAAATCTTTCTAGGTGAAAATATACTTAAGACGTCTGTGATCAGTGAAAATATCACAAGTCTCGCCATACAGATAATGTAGCCAAATCTTAACAAGCCCTAAATCATAGTTACATAATTTTGCTCATGTTTTTTTTAACTACCTCGATGCATAAGCGATCATCTTGCCATCTTGCATGAGCACACAACCAAGTTCAACTTGGGATGCATCAGAATAGACTGTGAAGCACTTCCCTGGCTTAGTAAGGGTGAGAATAGGAGTAGTCACCAACTTCTTTAAAGTATAGAAAACTACGCTCACAATCATCTGTCCCTTGGAACTTCACATCTTTCTATGTTAGCTGAGACATCGGCTTGACAATTATAGAGAAACCCTCTACAAAATGCTTATAATATCTTGGTAAGCGTAGAATGTTCCTCACTTCCTTGACATTAGATGACCTCTTCTAGCCCACCACTATAGAGATCTTGTTAGAATCAACAGAAATGCATTTCTGGTTGATCACATAACCCAGAAAGCCCACTTCTGAGATCCAAACTCGCATTTCTTTAGCTTGGCATAAACTCCTCAACGTGTCAAACACGAGGCTCAAAAGCTATTCGTGCTCCTCCTCAGATTTGGTTTCGGTGGTGATCGGTTGGGCTGTGGCTTATGGCTTATTTCACTGTAGCTGGCCGAAATTACACTGTAGCTGAAGGTGGCTTATTTGGCATAATTAAATTTAAAAAATTTTAAAAATAGAAAAATGGGTTAGCCCATCATGTGTAATGTAAATGAATATGGGAAAAAAGAACCAGTAAAAAAGCTAAAAAATCCAAAAAAAATCAGAAAAAGACGAAATTTAGGAATAGTGAAAAATAAGCCAGAAGCCGAAGCCGAAACGATCGGGGCTCAATGAATACCACCACGAAGACATGAAGGTACTGATGTAGCATAATATTCATTATCTCCATAAAAACAACAGGGGCATTCATTAGCCCAAAAGACATAACTTTATACTCATAATGCCATACCTGGTGGAGAAAGCAATTTTTCAATACCCTACTCTCGCACATGGATTTGATTGTACCCAGACTGAAGGTCAATCTTAGAGAACATCTTGGCTCCCTTTAATTGATCAAATAAATCCTCAATATGGGGCATCGAATACTTATTCTTAATAGTCACCTCATTGAGAGCACAATAATCAACACACATACGCCAACTCTCATCCTTCTTTGTGAATAGGATGGGCGCTCTCCATGGTGACACACTGTGCTAGATCATCCCTTTGGACAGCAAGTCATCTAGCCGCTTTTCCAACTCATCCTGGAATGGTCGAGCGAAACAGCAAGGAGAAAAGGAAATAGGCCAAGTACCAGGAACAAAATCAATTTGGAATTCCACATTTTGCTTAGCAAGAATTCTCTAAAGCTCTGTAGGGAAGACATCTGGATAGCCACACATCACTGGGATCCCCTTGATGGGCAATGATGAACTTGGTTTCACGGCAAGAGACCAAAGCAATCCAATCCTTGATGCCCATCAGCCTGGAAACAGACTGGTCAACACAGAGAGAGAATCCAGTGTTGCACTCCCCTAAAAGATCATCTCCTCTTTGGATGGAGCTTGCAAGGTAATAGTCTTCTAGAAGCAATAAATCTTGGCACAGGACTAAACAACCAGTCCATGCTGAGAATAATGTGAAAAGGTACTAGCTAAATGACCATCAAATCAGCAATTAAATCCTCATCATCAATGGTAACAGTGTAGCCAGGACAAACTGTGAAACTAGCGATGAGACCCCTCGGAGAACTGACTAGAATTGACTAAGAAATCTACTACATACCTAAGTTCATTCTCCTAGCAAACTCTAGTGGTACAAATGAGTTGGTAGCTCTGGAATAAAAAAGAATAAAGGCTTTATGATGATCCACCAGTAGTATATCTGTCACCACGTCAGGATGGTCCACTGTCTTAGGGGTAGACCTGGTATAGACTCTAGGTGGCGCTGGGGTAATGGGAGCCCTGACACTCAGTGGTGGAAGACAAGGGTTGCTAAAGGCGCAGCGATAAGAAGCTGAGTAGACGGTGCTGGGTGCTAGTAGTACTCGACGGGAGGTTCCACAGGAGGTGCCCAAGCTAGAGGATGATATGGCATCGGAGCGAGTACCAGCATCTAAACAAAACCCCGAGAAGATGAGGTAGAAGACGCCGTAGGTGCTGGCTCCCACTTGATGATGTTAGCAGGGTTTCATTTGCACATCACCACCTTGTGGCCCGCTTGGCCACAAAGAAGATAGCTTCCCGTCTAGGATCACACTGAAACACGATGTCTATCACTGCACTTGAAACACATCATGCTCTGCCCCGAAATAGGGTGCATTGCCTGAGAAGCTAAAGGAGGGTGTGGTGCCAAAGAAGAGGACAACTTCAGTTGAAAAGGCCTGGATGACGATAGAGGACGTTGGCCCCCTATAACCTCTTGGGAATGGGTCACTAAGAAGACCCACCCCTTCACCAAGGCTCTTTTTTGGCCACCACTAGAACCCCTAGAAGGAACAAAACCACCAGTAGCCTACCTCTCCCTGGTGAACTCTCTCTCAAACTCCATACCCTTTGCCTGATCAACTACAGAGTTGAAGTCATGTGGACTGGTCGCTCCCAAGACATGGCAATCGTTCTGGTTAAGTCCTCTACAAAACCTCTTGGCCTTCTCACGATCATCATTAGACATGGCTGGCATGAAGCAGACCAGGTTATTAAACCCTATCTCATACTCTGCAATAATCATCTTTCCGTGTATGTAGGTCAATAGGGAGTGCTCCATCCTCTCAAGGAAAGACTACGGATAGAACTTCATCTTGAACTGCTTGATGAAATCCCCTCAAGTGATCAGTCCCTGGGTAGGGGTCCTAACTAACAGAACCCCTTCCCACCAGATGTCCGCCTGACCATTCAGCTGAAATGCCACAAAGAGTGACTTCTACTGTTAGGTTATCTCCAGAGCTCCAAATTGCCTCTCCATGTAGTGAAGCTAATCTGCTACTTGGACCGGCGTGCTCGCTCGGTCGAAAGTGTCTAAACGGAGGGCCATTCGCTCATGAAGACTCATCCTAACCTCCGGTGGAGTCGGTGTAGCAATAGGCACAACAACAGGTGAGCTTGCAGCAAGAGGAGCTACCTACACCTATTGATGAAGAGTTTGGACCTCCCTCTGAAGGTCTTACAACAAGGTGGCTGAAACTGCATGAGCACCAGCGGCTGGTAGAGCAGTCGAAGCAACCTCCTTACCCGCCTCACCAATGTTTTCCTCAACCAAGGGGTGGTAGCACCACTGGGTCATGCCCACGACTACAATCGCGGCCTCCACCACATCTATGGTCTCTACCCCTCACCATAACTAATCACCAGGAAGAACAACCAAGAAGTTAGCTCAAGAACATTAGTCTTGATCATACAACACTAATTTAGGCAACATCTCAATACTCATTTACAATTGAACAAGGTAACGGAAGTGTAAATGCAATGCATGATCTGATCCTAGCCTATTGTACACCAATATGTCAAATTTCTATTTTTAAGTCAATTAATTATCCTAAGTCAAAATTTTGCACTAAGTCATCATCATCATCATCATTATTATTATTATTAGAATACCAATCATATATCAAATTTTAGTTTATTAGCAAGTTATTGGTTTATTCTCCACATACCTAACGTCCGCTCTGATACCAATTATAACACCCCGGCTTAACAAAAGCCCAGAATGCCACCCACCACTACAAATGTTACCAATTTAAACCATTAATTACATATTACCAACATCAACGCTTCAAGTATAATTCCTTAATATGACCATAAACATATGAATTTCACCAATACAGAAATCAGTAATTGACATAAAGATGAACCAATTGACAATAATATGAATCAATAACAAATTTAACAAAGGGAAATTGACAAGTAACAACAATATAAAACCATTAAGTGCTAAAAGGAATTATTATTCATCTAAGAATTGTACGGAGATTATGTTTTATTTCTAACAATGAATAAGTGATCACTAAGTGAAAAAAGAGCTATAAAGTGCAACATCAACTTGTGTTATATCTCACCCATCCATGTCGCTGTCAACGAGCACCTAAAAATAACAATGAAGTAAGGGTAAGTCCACGAATAAGCAAGTACACCATAGAATAATAAACAAGGTAAATATTGTATCATTTATTCATGTCCATTCACGTTTATCACAATTTTCACATATTGGGGTCGTGGTGATGGGCAAGGAAGATGATGGAAAGGTTAAGGGTAGCTAGGTAGTTTAGGGCAGAAGGTAGTGCATGGTGGTGTTGGCTAGGAGGACATCGTCGTTGGGAATAAAAAATAATGGTGAGTATCATAACCGATGAGTAAGGAAAGGAAGAGTTGGAGGAAGAAGAGAGAGGGGCAAATTGTCCATAGTAGTAAATCCTAGAGAAATACTTGAAACTAAGGGCAAATAAACAATTAGGTGGGAGAAGTGGCAAATTATAGAGTGCCAAATTGAGCAGTGGTATATATATATATCCAATTTTCCCTTCTTCAATCAGCAACGAAGAGGATAGAATAAATAGAGAATATTCTTTATACATCTGCTTCTAGCCAATGTTGATTTGGTGGGATTTTGAGCGTGAAAGCAAAGGAAAGAGAAAAGAGAAGCAGGTTCATTATATGCATTTTTCACTTTCATACTTTTCTACTTGACTTCATTTCTTGGATAAATTATGAAAAAGGGTATTTTGGTGTAACAAAAAGTTTAATGCTAGTCTCTAACCTAATATATCTAAATGTGGGTATAGAACTAAAATCTCATTTCCCAATCCAAACCCATCTCAACATATCCTATTTTATAACCCACTCACAAACTCGCGTCACAGATCTCATAATTCAAACGCCACCTAACATGTGTACTACGATGATCCATAGTGTTGCATATAAAAAAATTATATCACTATTGACTTTGTTCTTTTTATCTTCTGGTTTATGACTTATACTATAGTAACTAGCTTTTAAATGGAGTATCTTTTTAAGATGAGATCTATTAGTGGATTGTAGTAGATACTGTACCGATTTCAGTTATATCGGCCAAAATAGCAAGCAACTATTTTAATATATTTTCTTTTACGAACAGACAGAATTTAAACACCATAAATCATAAGTCATTTCTTAAAAAAACACATGCATTATCTATTAGTGCACGAATTTGCGGATCATGAAATGTCCGGATCCGATGGAATCGAGGAGAGATCGTATTATAATTCGGGCCTGTTTGGTAGAGCTCCAAATTCTCAATTTTCAGCTTCTGCTCTGGATTCTTTGAGAATCCACTTCTCTGAGAATCTGGATCTGCCTCTGAAAAGCGTTTGGCTACTAGGTTAGCTCTAGATTCATAAAAAGGGGATTTGAGGGAAATAGACCATGTTACCCCTAGACCTTTATGAGCAAAGAATTATATTGCTATTGTGAGAGCATTGACTTTGTTGGAGGTATGTTCTGATGGTTACTTGGAATTACTATGTTCGTTATATGAATTATATTTCTTGTTCTGAAGAAAGCTATTTATAATACGGTTCAGTATCAAATAATACCACATTATTTTGGTTCAATATCAGCGAACATTGAAGAATGCCCAACATTCTAAAATTTGTCTTGCAAGTCTATCACGAAATTCACAAAGGGGAATGAGGTGGGACATTAGTCATACAAGTCTATCACCAAAAAAGAGAACACATCAAAATATCTCCATCATCCTGAAATTTGTCATACAAGTCTATCACCAAAAAAGAGAACACATCAAAGTATCTACATCATCCTGAAATTTGTCTTACAAGTCTATCACCAAAAAAGAGAACACATCAAAGTATCTCCATCATCCTGAAATTTGTCTTGCAAGTCTATCACGAAATGCATCCATTGATGTATCACTCCTACCCTCAGTTGATGTATCAGATGCATCTTGAGAAATGACATATCTCCTATATCTAGTTGGGATGGTAGGAACATAGTTTGGATTCCTATCAAACCTATGAAAATGCCTATCAGGCGCATCATGGTCACGAATGAAATTATGCAATCCCATAGTTGCAGCCACAATCATCATTTGTTTATCCATTGGATAGCTAGGCATCTTCAAAAGTATTCTCCACTTCATCTTCCATACACCAAAGCATCTCTCAATGATGTTCCGCAAACTAGAGTGTAAATGGTTGAATTTTTCTTTCTCACCAGTTGGCGCCGAACCTCTTTGAAATTCTGGAACATGGTATCTTTGTCCTTTATATGGTGCTAGGTAACCTAGGCGGTTAGGATAGCCAGCATCGACAATATAATATTTTCCTAATAGAAAAAACAAGTAGTTGTCATTTCCATATTTCATATGAAATAACAAAATAAAATTTGTAGAAAGTACCTTGAGGAGGATGAGGAAAGATGTCTCTATCAATTTCCAATGCATGAAATAGCACACTTGTATCATGCATTGCTCCTGGTTGTCCAATAGATGCATATATAAATCTCATGTCGTGATCACAAACTGCCATCACATTTTGAGTTGCTTTCTGAGATCTACCAATATATCTAACTTTATCTTCTTCTGGAACAACCGCCAAAATATGAGTTCCATCAATAGCACCTATACAATTTTGAAAATGTGGCCACATACGACGATCATTTCTAATTCTAGGATGGACAGTAGTAAAGTTTGGATCCTTAGGGCGCACAAAGTCGCGTGCCAAGTCCACCATACATTTCAAGACATCCTCAAACTTCCTACTGATAGTTTCTCCAGAATGCTTGAAACGGTTTTGCACCTTTCTATTTGATTCACAGCCACCAACTATATAAAGAAAAATGGCTAGCGCCTCACTTGTGTGCATATGTGTAGTGGATTTCAGATTGTATGTGCTAACCAAAAGATCATGCAACGTAATAAAGGTTCTGGAGTTCATACGAAGCATACGGTAGCATTCACCCGGAGTGGTCAAAGTTTCTTTCACCCATCCCATCCCGCTGAGTCGTGAAGTCCTAGGTGTTGCCTTATCCAAGTAGGTTGAGCGATATTTCTCTGCAATTCTTGTAGCTGCTAGAAGATTATTTGCAACAGCTTGATACCTTTCAGATCCACCCTTGTTCTTTTTGGGCTTGTCAACCTTTCCTCTCTTTCTCTTTTGGGACAGTGGCTCATCCTCTGGTTCGCTATCCTTGTCATTGTCATCATCAATATTGATAGCGTCAATGTCTACCGTAGGCATAGTGCCCATGCCTACAGACCAATGGTCGCTACCACTATTGCGAATGTCCTCAAACATCACAGTCAAAAGTTCCTCATTTTGCAGTCCAGCCTTCATATACTTGCCACAACCTGGTATATCCTGAAAAACATGACATTAAACCAATGAAAATTATGTCTTCCAAGTGCTGGACAGAAATGAATAAATTGAAAACTTACTTTTTTAAGTGCTGCCCAACGCTCAGCAGTAGCAACCACTGTTTTTTTGGCTTCATCCCATCCCAATTCTGTTTGAGCATTCAACTTCTTCCTTGTGTTGTACTCGCCCCTAAGTCTGTCCCATTTGTTCTTAAATTGGCGCTTTGTGTACACTAAGCCTGTCCTCGCGCTAAAATTCTCACTCACTTCTTTATACCCCTTATTGTTTAAATGGGTACTAGGGCGATTACCATCTCGTACTTGAGCAGCAAAAATCTCACACACTACCCTTGTGTTGTGGTCAGACCAATCAACATTGTCCATTGCCATTTTAACACTAGGTGATGGTTCATTTTGATCCATGCCTGCCATCCACTCACACCCATTATGCCTCAATAAAAAATTCAACAGATACAACAGACCAACAGATCAACAGACCAACAGATACATTAAGAAAAATTCTCAATGCAGTCGGTCCAGCACAATCTGAATTGGTAGTCGGCACATTTCCAAACAACAGATACAACAATCAACAGATACAACAGACCAACAGGTTCATGCTTACCAATCAACAATTCACATTGATACAACTACATGCTTATTTTCATCTGTTCATGCTTACCAATCAACAATTCACATTGATACAACTACATGCTTACCAATCAACAATTCACATTGATACAACTACATGCTTATTTTCATCTGTTCATGCTTACCAATCAAAAATTGATACAAGTTGCTCAAAAATTGGGAGTGGAAGAAACTGGAGAGAGGGATGGACTCACGGGTAGAGCACTGGCCGCCGCCGCCGGGTCTCTGGTGAAAACAGTGGGGGATTAGGAGGAGACAGTAGGGAATGGAAGAAAATGGAGAGAGGGAGTGGAAGAAATTGGAGAGAGGAATGGACTCACGGGTAGATCCGCCGCCGGGTATCTGGCCGCCGCCGCCTAGGGTTCCCCGGCCGCCGCCGCCGCCTAGGGTTTCCCTTTCCCCGGTCGCGCGAGAGGAGAGGTGAGCTGGGAGTCGCGTGCGGGAATGGGAGGAGCCGCCTAGATCCGTCCCCGCCGCCGCCGCCGCCTAGGGTTTTCCTTTTCCCGGTCGCGCGAGAGGAGAGGCGAGCTGCGAGTCGCGTGCGGCCGTGCGGGAATGGGAGGATTGGGGGCCGGTGGGAGGAGTGGGGTATACCCCCAATGGTATTTGCGAGTAATTTTTGTGACTTTACATGGATCTAGAGCTGTGGAGTGGCCTGGATCCCGCTCCACCACCAGAGTGCTATTTTTGGAGTGGATTCACCCCGCTCAGCTCCAGATTTTTGTGAATCTTCATCCGTTTGGCATGGCTCCGGCTCCACCAAAAGCGAATTCGGGAGCTGGAGCCCTGCCAAAGACCCCCTTCGTATCCGTCGTTCATTCAATGATCCAATTCGTATTCGACTTGGCAATCGATCATTCGATCCGTTTATCCCGAAAAAGCACCGGCTATGTGTCCACGGCCCACCGACAGCTAGCGCCCTTCACCAGGTTTGGTTTGATTTAATTTGAAAGGCTGTCGAGTGCGTATAGTCATCGACGGCGGCGCGGCCGTCTCCTCGGTGCGCAGACGCGTGTTCGGGCGGCTAAGAGGCCGAGGAATTTACGGATGATAAAACCCCAGACCTGGGCAGCTTCTCTCCCCCCCTTCCTCCTCCGCCGCCGCCCCAAATCCAGCACCAGCCCCTCGTCTCCCCTCAGCCGTCGGCTCCCCTTCCTCCCGTAAGAGCACGCCAATCCCCATCCTCCCCTCTCCTCTTCCTTTCTCATGTTCTAACGATCCATGGTATCTACGAGCCAGAATTTGCAAACGGAGGATGAGCACGCAGGCGCAGCCCAAGTTCGCCGCTCTGCCAACCGCACAATCCGAATCCGATGCCGGTAAAAGCCTGTCGTATCTTTAGCTCTTGAACGAAGTTGATTACTGCTACCTCTGCTTGCAATCGTGTGCAATTCCGACGTGACTCGTATTTACCGTTTTTGAGTTTGGCTTCCAGGGGTAGCTGGGTACCAGTTCCGGCTGGTTTCCTACAACATCTTGGCCCAGGTATGGTGGTCATTGGTGTGCTGCGTTTTGTTTCTGTTAAATCGCTTAGGATTAAGGCCACACCTAACGATTTGCTCTGCGTTGTAGGCTTATGTGAAGAGCGCATTTTTTCCACATTCTCCATCTGCGTGTCTCAAGTAAGCGTTCTTTTGATACAATCGTTTCAGCCACGATGCTTATTATGATTTTGGCGTAATGCCGTAGAGTCTGGGTGTCTGGCAAAGGAAGTAAATGAGCGCAATTTTTTAGTATAACTATTTCAGGTGCGATTCGACTCACTGGAACTAGGATTGATAAGTGGACAGATTATTGAAATATGTAAATTTGGTGCCCTTAAGGGTACAACTCAGATCTTGAAGGCTTAAACACATTGGACGAGGAGCCTGCTAAGCAACGTAGCATTACTTCATTTTCTAATTTTAATGGAAAGACATGAAAAGGCTTAAAGAGATAGTCATAAACCTGCTGGCTCGCACGTTAGTGATTAATACTTTCAAATAGAATTACACGAGAGGTATGTATGTCAACCACTAGTAATCTAGTGTTCTATTGACATTTTACATATAATTGAAAGATAAAGTAAAATCAGAGTTTGCAAATAGAGGAACTTGTAGCGGTACAAATGCCATAAAATAAGTAAAATCAGAGTTGTACCTTTTTTCCCCCTCAAAACTCAAGTGACAAGTGACATCCAGGACTGTCTATGCAATTTGCCTACAGATTTACTAACAAGATATAAACTACAATATTTGTACCAATTTTTATGTTGAGGTACTATTTTCTTGTGAAATTTATAGATATTTCTTAAAATATATAGTATTACTAAAATCAAGGACTCCTTTTAAGATTTATAAGGGCTTCTACATATCTTTTTGAAAGTTGGGGGCAAACTTGAGCACCATGCCCACCATTGCTTTAGTATGCTGGCTTCATTTTAGGACTTAAAACAATTTTTTCTTGGTCCAGTTCTATCATCATATGTGGAATTCATGTTTCCTTCCATGTTTGGGAAAATAGGTGGAAGGCTCGATCCAAAGCTGTTCTAACAGAACTCAAGAGCTTTGATGCTGACCTCATGTGCTTACAGGTTGGCTTTCATTTCTGATGTTCTAACAACACCCGTTTCTGATGTGTGGTCAGATATAGTACTCTTATTTGGTTTTGTATAGGCTTTATGTAACATCCTCGATTTTTATTTGTAAATGAATGAAAAATAATTAATTTGTGCTAATTGGGCCAAGCGTGGGGGGAGCGGCTTCAAGTCAGACTCTAGTTGGGGGAAAACGGTGCCCAATTTGTGAGAGTAAAGAAAACCGTAGAAAAACCAACAAACCTAGTCACACGCCACCTCACATATCATCATGGTTATTAAGGCGTCACGCGTTGAGGTGCTTGGGGCAATTGCCACAGCAGCTCGCCTCGCCTTACTCGTGTATAGTCTGGGAAATGAATTCAATAATTCACTAATATGCATTTGGGAAATCATGCATGCATGACAGAATCCACTTGACAATCTCAAATATAGATAAACCACTAAAGCATAAT
Organism: Dendrocalamus latiflorus; assembly: GCA_017311315.1. NCBI lineage: Eukaryota > Viridiplantae > Streptophyta > Magnoliopsida > Poales > Poaceae > Dendrocalamus > Dendrocalamus latiflorus. The sequence goes on from CM029613.1 coordinate 13,637,408, forward strand.
TGACCAGAACGTTTTATACACAGAAACATCACGTACTGTTTTACAAGACTTGGCACAATGGCGATGTCAACCTCAACAACAACAACAACAACAAAGCCTTTTGTCCCAAACAAGTTGGAGTAGGCTAGGAATGAAACTTTCTCAAGATTAAAGAGAAATGAGCCTTGAAATAAAACCTACCATCAAGGTTGTCACGGCGTTCCGGCAAGTCGCGGCATGGTCGGGGCGCCTGGACGCCTAGTCGACTAGGCGTCCGCCATGGCGACAATTAGACGATAGTAGTTAGACGACAAATAATAGCTTATATGACTGAAAAATAAATAACCATACAACATAATAGCATAAATTATCTAAATAACCATATCTCAGGACGTCTAAATTAGAAGAAATCTATTGAGGAAAGGGTTTGTTCGTAATTTTTAGAAACTCTGAAGGTCTAAATTAGAAGAAATCTATTGAGAAAAAGGTCTGTTCGTAATTTTTAGAAACTCTGAGGACTTAATCACAAAAAACCAAAAAAAAACTCCTAACCCTAACCCTCGTCGCCGCCAGCCAGTCTGCCCCTGACTGCTCTTCAGCTCCCGCTCGCTCCCCCCGTCTCTCTCTCCCCGTCGGCTCCCCTCCCCGCGCCCAATCTCTCCCCGCCGCCTCCCCTCCCCGCGCCCGATCTCTCCCCGCTGCCTCCCCTCCCAACACCCGTTTTCTACCCCCAGCACCTCCCCTCCCCTCCCCGCGTCTGGCCCTCCACTCCCCACCGCCTCCCCTCCCCTCCGCCTCCTCCCCACACCGCCTCCCCTCCTCGCGCCCGGCGCCTCCTCTCCCCACCGCCTCCTCCCCCCGCCGCCTCCAGCTCCCAGCATGGTAGTTACAATGGAGAGGGGCGTTGGCGGTGGGAGTAGGCTGGAGATCGACGCAGGCGGCGGAAGCAGGCTAGAGATCGACGCTGGCGGCGAGAGCAGGCCAAAGATCGACGTCAACCGCGGGAGCAGGCTAGGCGAACAACCTCGGCGTCCCCCTCCGGCCGCTAGGACGACTTGGCTTCGCCTAGGTGACGCCATAACAACCATGCCTACCATGCTAAAACTCTAAGTTGTATAACCTGCTATCTGGACCAAGAGCCTAAAACACCGCCCCTAACTTTCTTATGGTTTCGATACGTGGATCGCTAACTTCCATGCACTCCTATCCAAAGCTAATTCTTTAGATATATTCTAATCCTTCAAGTCTTTTTAACTACTTCCTCCAACGTCAATTTTGGTCGACCTCTGCCTCTTCTTACATTTTCAGTACATGTTAAAATTCCACTACGTACCGGTGCTTCAGGAGGCCGTCGTTGAAGATGTCCGAACCATCTCAAGCGATGTTGGACAAGCTTCTCTTCAATTGGTGCTACCTCCACCTTATCACGTATATCATCATTGCGGATGCGATTCTGCCTTGTATGACCACAGATCCACAATGCAGGAAACCTCAATGGCAATGTCAACCTCAATGCAGTAAAAGCCTCCTTCCCCAAAACTGGTTTGCAACACTGCTCTGTTTTTTCCCTAGCAGTGCGACTTGCAAAAATCATAACTAAATCATAAAACTCCAAATTGCAAGTATGGATATATGCATTCTACACAAAATTTATCATCTGTCTCAAAATTTATCATGTCTCTAGTAATTTCCATGACCAGATGTCCAGATTCAGTCATATTCCCATTTTAGTTTACTAAATACCGTGACAATGCTCAATTGCGACTATTGGTAGGACATTGAACTTCCAGAGGCGATAACTCTACTATACCTAGCTACATTGAGCGTTTTGTTAGCTTGATGGAAGGCTAGGGAAATTCTCTACAGCTTTTCAATTTTGATATTTGTATGATCCTGCCTCTAACAACCTTTAATTTTTTTAATCTACAATTTACTAATTGTGAATTCAGCAACCCTAGTTTTTGCGATTGGAAAGACTTCCAAGGTAGATTAAACACAGGTTAAAACAGCACAATTCCTTCCGTTCCTTGTCACCGGGGATTCAACAGCACAATTCCTGTCCTTTCCTTGTTGTGTGGTGTCGAGGCAGGGATATGGTGGCAATGGCAGCCGTGCTTGCACATGCGCTGATGCGAGGTGTCACGCAATGGAGTAGGGTGGCAGCAGCTTCTTTCTTTTTCTTTTTTGCTAGATGGCACACAGCCATGCAGGGCGAGGCCCGACATGGGGGTTTATAATGTGATGTGAGGTAGGGTGTGGCTATTAGGAATTTAGGGTTTCTCGGTTTTGTTACAGTTTACCTTTTCTCTCACAAACTAGACTCCCGTGTTGTCCCATCTAGACTCCGATTCTCTGTTTCCCCTACGATTAGTCCATGAGACCCAATTTTGTGCAAACAAATTATTTTTTCTATTTATTCTTAAATAAAATTTGGGGATGTTACAGTTCATATGTGATATTGTTGCAATCTTTTGGCATGACCTCTATTAGTGTAAACTTTAGATCATTCTCTTTTTTTTGGACACTTTTATTGGTTCATGCTTGTAAGCAATGTACGTCTCTCACAGGAGTTGGATGAATATGATACCTTCTATAGGAAAAACATGGAAAATTCTGGATATTCAAGTATTTACATTCAGCGATCTGGGGACAAACGGGATGGATGTGGTATATTCTATAAACCAAAAAGGTAAGACATATTCTCTTAAGTAATATAGATGCTGTAACAGGTGCTAATTTCAGGATAAAGTCCTTATTGAACTTTTTCCCCTCCAAATGTATGTGTTTTCTTGTCCTCGTTTTACTTTGCTGCCATTTTCATATGAACATCAAATCATCTTAGTTGTGTGTATTGAGAACTCGTTTCTTTTAAATAAGTGGTCAACAATGGAGAAAGCATGACATGAAAAACATAGTGTCTTTTAATATTCTTTATGAGTTGCAAAATCAACCTTTATATAATCCTTTTTTTTGTCTTGACTATTTGTAACTTCTGCAGTGTGGAACTGGTCCAGAAGGAAGGAATACATTACAATGATTTAGTGGAAAAATATGTTCCTAGCGATCATGTAAATAGTGTTCTGTCATATAATTCCTCACCAACAGAAGGTAAAGAAACTGTTGCTCAACCTGATAATCTCCTGTGAATCACATAGTGGGCACTCCTTCCGTGGAATGTAGACATTCGAAGTTTTGAACTGGGCTAAACATGCTACTTACAAGTTAAAAACTTAGTTAAATTTTAAACAACTTCAACAAACAAACAAACTCAATGGCTTAAGTAGAGCACTCACGAAGGGTTGATTTTCCTTATGGTCTTAACTCATAACTTCTCTGTTTATTGGAGCTGCATTATTTATAATTTTTTAGGTAGGACATAGACTTACCCTACAGTATGTTCTTGCTGTTTTTCTGTACTTTGGCTGGACATGTTTCTTGGTCTGATGCTGTACTTATGTTTATTCTATATGATGCCTTTTCAGAATCTAGTGCTGAGCCAGATAATAACAAGCATGGAGATCCAAATGATCCACGTGTGAGATTGAAACGCGACTGTGTTGGTTTACTCACCGCTTTCAAGCTTAATGATCCTTGTGATCATATTGTAATTGTGGCAAACACACATATTTATTGGCAAGTAAAATAGCCCAAGTTCTCTACTCTTTCTGTTGTTTGAAGATGTTTTCGTAGTTGACCCATATCTTTTTTGTTTTGTTTTATCTATTTGTATTCGTTGGAAGCTAGTTTTCAGCACATGTTTGGATTTCTTGTTCATGCTATCCTGATTTTGTAGGGACCCAGAATGGATTGATGTAAAGTTGGCTCAAGCAAATTATCTTCTTTCGAGAGTTTCTCAGTTTGAGAAACTTATCTCGAATAAATTTAACTGTAAGCCTTCTGTGATTATTGCTGGTGACTTCAACTCCATTCCCGGTGATAAGGTATGGCTTGCATTTCCTGCATTGCTTTCTCAAGCTTACAGATTTTCAAAAGTGTCATGTAGTGCTCTTGCTATAAAGTTATGATTATTGTTATTCAGTGTAATACAGAGTCTAGTCAGACATAGATTAATGCCAAATATTTTGTATACTTATTCAATCTAATCTGGGTGACTTATGGACAAAAATGACTTGAAACAAATGGGCATTCTTCTAGGTCCATGCTTTACTGAAAGATGTTATAAACTTTATTCATGTGCTAACATTTATTCCAGTGATGTGTAACATGTTGTTCTGATTATGAACATATTCTGGTAGAGAGTAACAATTTGTGGTCCAATAGCTGCTTTATTCTTTTGAGCCCAGGATGAATTTTTATACCAATAAAGAAAGAATTATGTTTCATCTCATGCGCCCTAATTAGGAAGACATGAATTTTATTTCTTATGCCACCTCGCCTCAAATTTGCTGTTTGTTCACATCAGCTAATTTGTCAGTATCGTTTCCAGGTATACAACTACCTTGTATCAACCAACTCGGAATCAACGGACGAAGCTCATCCAATAAAATTGCACAGCCTATATGCTGCGAATGGAGGAGAGCCAGAGTTCACCAACTGCACTCCTGGTTTTACTGGAACACTGGACTACATATTCTTGTCGGACGGCAGTTCAATAAAACCTACTAGCCTACTTTGCGTCCCACGAGGGGATTCTGCCGATGTGGAAGGAGGGCTGCCCAACTTTCACCATCCTAGTGATCATCTACCAATCGGAGCCGATTTTCAGGTTCTTAGCAGCTAGTACGAAGGCTATGCATTTTCAACTGCAGCAGCAAATGCCCCTTGAGTTGTTCGCCATGATTTGTGCAGTTCAGAGTTAACCATACAGGTTGCTATGCATGTACTATCTCAAGTGCAGTTCAGAGTTAACCATACAGGTTGTTATGCATGTACTATCTCAAGAACACATATTCGGATATTCCTTATTCTTTTTCTTGTAGAACGAATGGCAATTAATAATAACCAGGATTCTGTTCACTTGCCGTTTTCGTCTGTTACGTAAGGTACTCGTTTTTTTGGTGTGCTCGTTTTTTTGGTGCGCGCGCGTGTACGTATAATAAATAGTATGGATGGATATGGCAGAGATTGGTACTATTATATATTCGTAGTGCCTGTCATCTGTAGTCAAGTCCTAGTTCAGCAGTTTTAGTTGCTGCTCTAGAGGTTCACATAATGCTGGTTTCTTGGGAAATTCAAGAAGAGCTCCTGAACGGGTGAGTTGACGCAAATTCAGGAAGACCTCCTCCCTTCGCATTATCAGTGGAAGATTTTTCAGCTGAGTCGTTGGCATTATTTCCAGAACTCAAAACAGGATTCACAACTTATGCTTGAGCATCTTTTATAGATTATACTTCAGACCAGGGTTGGGATTCCCGGTGGTTACCGGCCGGTAACAAGAAAACCCGGCGGGTCCAGTATGTCAAAAATCAGTCGAAATTTGTAATTTGAAAATTTAAATTTGTAGATGTTTGAATGGGAAGAGTGGGCTTCCAGGGGACATTGTAGATGCATTGGATGCTTAATGTTGTTGGTTGGGAGCATCTAGGGCCCATGGGACATGGTAAAATAATGCTTTTTGGTTGTTGCATGTGAAGGGAGGACAATTCTCCATGCGGGGGGAGAAAAATTGAGCAGCCTGCAGCACATAATTGAGAGGAAAAGTAGTAGGAGCAGCAGCAAAGTGGAAGGAGCAGCAGCAAAACAGGAGGGAGAGGAGGGGCAGCAGCAGAGCATGGGAGGGAGAGGAGGAGCAGCAGTAGCACGGGAGGGGTGAGGAGCAACAGCAGCATGCCAACAGCTAGTAAGTGAGTCCATGTCCATACTTCACATTCCACATAGTTGTTGTTTTTCAGTTAGCAAACCTACAATAATACGAAATATACATGTTTTTATTGCTGCATGATATTATAGTTGATGGCTGATAAAAGTATCAATGTTTGGGACCATGGAGAGACTAGGAGGTGCTGGGTGGAAATGCAGATATTGTAAGCTTACGAAGTCAGGCGGAGGTGTGACACGCCTGAAAGAACATCTTGCTGGGAAGCACGGGGATGTTATTCCTTACAGTGGGGTTCCGGCGGAAGTGAGAAGGCTCAAGCTAGCAAGTATAGAAGAAATGAAGATCAATAAGAAATTTATTAGATATGAGCGCCTGAGAATGGAGCAAGTTGCTTCAGAGCCTGTAGCTCGTGGTCCATCACGTGAAGATGTCTTCGATGATGATGAGGAAAAGTAGATGGAATGGGCTCGCCGAGAGTCGTTAGAGTTGCACTAGCTCGAGCAGAGGGCAAGAACCCGGGGTGCGACATTTGAACATGGTGGTGGTAGTGGAAGTGCCACAAGAAGGGGTACAGGAAGTAATACCCTTTCGAGGATGTTTGGTAGGTTGAAGTCTATGAGAGTTAATTCTGATATTTTGCGCAGTCGGGCACCCATCCAACCCTGCATTGACACAACGCTTAAAAAAGAAGCAAAGTCAAAATTTGGAAAAATTTGGGCTAAGTGGTTCCATGGTAATGACATTGCTGGAAATATGACAGAGTGCCCTTATTTTCATGTTGCCATCAAAATTACACAAGAACTTGGTGAAGGTGTTCCGTCACCTAGCAGGCATGAAATCGACAGGCCATACCTTGATGCTAATGAACTAGAGATAAAGGAGTATGTATAGGAGTTCAAAGAAGATTGGAGCATATATGGAGTATTCATCATGTGTGATTCCTGGACAGGACATACACAGATGAGTATAATTAACTTCATATTGTACTGCAATGGAAGAATGTTTTTCCATAAGTCAGTGAATACGACCGGTGACGTACAAAATGCGGATTTTTTGTATCGTGAGATCCGTAAAGTTGTCGAAGAAATTGGAGTTAAACATATTATGCAGATTGTGACTGATAATGGTGCAAACTACAAGAAAGCATGTTAACTGGTAATTGAAGAATATCCAACTCTAGTCTGGCAGCCTTGTGCAGCGCATACTGTGAACCTCATGTTGAAGGACATCGGCAATTTCAAGGAGGTTGCTGCAGTTGTCAAGGCGACCAAGAGAATTTGTCAGTTCCTATACAACCACAATCGCCTATATAATAAAATCCGACAACAAATTGGAGGAGAGGTAGTTCGTCTAAACGCCACAAGGTTTGGAATGACATTTGTTTTCTTGAAGAGTTTTTGGGACAGAAAAGACAAGTTCATGAAGTGGATGGTATCAAATATGTGGAGCTCTAACCATTTGTACATGACCGAAGAAGGAGAATACATGTATTCCTACCTCACAAGTAGACAATGGTGGTCTAGTATAAATTAGGTCATTAAAGTGGTAGAACAGATTTATCGACTACTGAGATTTGTGGACCAACAGAAATCTACAACAATGGCAGGAATGGTTGCAAAAACATATGAACTTCAATTTGAACTTTAAGCCGTGTTAAAAGAAGATGAGGCTACCTATACTCGTATTATAGAGCTTGTTAATAGAAGAATTGCAATGTTGAAGCAACGCACCTACATTATTCCAGCCAAGTACATACTTTCCTAAATCATAACACATTTTGTTGCATATTTGTTATATTTTGTCATACTTACCTATGTGTGTTTGAAAAACATCGTTGCTTAACCCGTTGAGCCACAAACTATATGATTTGGGGAAGAATGCAGCCCTCGTCAATGCACTGACAAAAGCAATTCAAAGAATAGCCGACACACCCGAGGATGCAGTGCAGGCTCTAGTCGAGGTAGAATATTATCATAACCGACGAGGCCTATTTGCTTCAAACGAGGCTTACCTTGCTACTAATCGTATGACTGCAGGTATGTTCAAAATATGTTCAAAATACATCAAAATCAACCATCAGTACATGTTCTATATATTTTTCATGTGACTTGCAGCTGCATGGTGGATGACGTTTGGAGCGGAGATATTAACACTACAAAAATACGCCTTGCGGATTGTCTCACAATATGTTTCCTCCAGTGGATGTGAACGTAATTGGAGCACATTTGCTTTAGTGCATACCCAATTGAGAAACCGTCTTGGATACAAGAAATTGCATAACCTCGTGTACGTTCACTACAATCTAAGGCTACGATTGTAAGAGCATGAGATCAGGAATGAAGATAGGGATGTAGATCCTTTTGGAGATCTCATTAATGCCACTATGTACGACAGCGCAAACCCAATCCATGAGTGGCTTGACAGCTCCATGAGCCACTCAGAACCTCTGCTAGATGAGGAAGGTGAGCCCCCCATGCCATCTACAATTGTAGTTAATGCCATCTCTGAAAATGAACTTGATAAAACACTAGATGACCAACCGTTGAAGCAATGGACTAAGAAAACTATTGGTAAGACTCATGTTACAAAAAGAAAAATTTGTAGCCAACCAACTGATGAATTGGCTCGAGACTTTGCCTTACTTATGCAAACAAGGAAACAAGTGCTTGCTAAGAAGAATAAGAAGAAAGACATTAACGAGGATATTGTGGGAAGCGATAAAGAGACAGAAACTCCAACATCTGATGCAGTGGAGTACCAAAAGTCTGATGATAGTACGTACCTCTTCACCGTCCGATGATGGTGCTGATGGTGGGACATCTTACGATGGAGTATAAGACCAACAAGACACATGTCAACCATTGGAGTTCACCTGTGAGAAAACTTTCACGAATGCTACCCAGGATGAAGACCATGGTTGTCACGTATCAAGATTAATCAAAAAGACCTACACAAGGACTAAGGACCGCCAACGAGATCATCCTCAACCACAAGACTCTTCTTCCTACGCATCCTATAGTAGCTCATACTCTTTGCCGACTTATGGGCGTCGAGATGCCAACCTACTATCTTCTGCTAATGATTCTTATTCTTCCTCGGACATCTCTTCTTATCCTCCCAATGCAAGAATTGTTTACCAGTGAGCGGAACCTGCATATTACCAACAAGTTTATAATAATTGGGTACAACATGCCCATCCCACATACACTTGGGATCAATACAAAGTCCATCTAGCTCATTCTGAAGGACTTGTCCTAATTGATAACAATGAGTACATTGCACAACCTTCGTGTTTCTCAACAATGTATTTGTACGAATTGATCCTCCATTAGTGTTTTTATTTTTTAGTATACTACTCAAGTTAGCATTCATTACTATTAACTTTTGTTTTTATTATTTCAGATGCGACACAACACTACGACGAGAGGGCTTCACCACATGGTCAAGGTAGTAATGAGCAATTTTTATGTACAACTTGAGGTCTTCATACTTCATTAAATACTTTTAATTTAATATTTGCATTACTCAATTATCAAACTAACATTAACCGAGTTTCCACCGGTTTATCTGGTTTTTCACCAGTTTTCCCGGTTTTCGACCGATAACCGGTCCGGTTACCGGCCCCATCCCGCTCACCCCCAAATTTTCATTTCACAAATTTTGGCCGGTTTTTAACCGGGTTTTCTGGTAACCGCCCGGCCAGCGGGATTTGACCCGGTTTCGGTTTTTCGAACCTTGCTTCAGACAAACAGCATAGCAGGTAGCACACATTGCATTTTGAATTGCCTAAATCACCCTTTAGCCAGGAATGTATTTTCTCCAGCATCACCTCATGTGTTCTGAAACTCTTATATGTTCATGCAAAAGAGAAGTAGCCAAAATGATTGAATCCGTATATGCAAGAGATGTTACATTACTAAAGGCAGCAAAAAGAACATCCGTGCTTGATCACTCGTCAATATCATTTCACTACCAAAAAATCACAACGATATCAGCATACATGAAATAACATTAGTTTACAACAGATACAGCAGAATACAATTAATCTTTTTTTCCAACACTAAACACAGCAAGTCCAGAAGGTCATTGCAGCTAGCTCTGGTAAGTTCCTTCTGGCACCGAAGAGCTCAACACGCCACCAACGAAGGGCTCTAGCACCTCTACGATGGTAGCTTCTCCTTGCTACACACATAGACATCCAATAAATCGAGACCCATAATTAAGGAAATATACCCCTCTAAATTAGTCATTTGGAAATAAAGGTACTTGTAAAAAAACAAAAGGAGAACCCATTGAGTTGTCCAAAAAGATTTATGAAATGTGTGGATACAGTGGGTTCCTACCCATTGTGGCGAAAACTCTTGTATGGGGATTCGTCCCCAAAATAGTTGTTTATATGGCAAAATCGTCACCTTTAATGGAGAATTGGCCTGCCTAGCAGTAAAAAGTCGCCACCTATAAGGCTCCGCTCATTTCATCTTGAGCTTCTGGTTTTTGGTTTATTTTTCACTATTCCTAAATCTCTTTTTTTCTGCCTTTTTGGTTTTTTGAGCTTTTTTGCTGGTTCTTTTTTCTCGTATTCGTTTACATTGTCTATGATGGGCTAACATGTTTTTTCTATTTTAAAATTTTTTAAATTTAGTTACGCCAAATAAGCCACTATCAGCTACAATGTAATTTCAGCTATAAGCCAGCTCATTTCAGCCCAATCGAGCGGCACCTAAGTCCGCCCTCCCTTGGAGGCAGGGGAGAGATCAATAGGCAATTCACCCAAGAGGTAAGAGAGTCTTTACCACTCTTAAAAAGGATTAGAAAAGAACTATCTTACCACCAAATTACATATAAATTTATACCAAGTATTTATATATAATTTAATGACGAGGTACCAGTATCTTCTAATAACTTTGAGATAATCAGTAGCCACCCAAGGGGTAATGTAACACCCTGAAATTTCGAATACTGAGAAATGTGTAGTTTTTGAAATATTTGATAATGTGTCTTTTGATATTTGGATTTTTAATGGAATTTCTGTGGATTTTCGGTTGAGGTTTCAACAATTGAAGAAGAATCATGAGACACGAGATTAATGGAAAATTTTGAAGGAAATGTGAAGATAATAAAAGATTTTAATTTTCAAATATGAAAAGATGATCCATCCAAAAGGGGAAGAGTATAAGTTGAATAAAAATTTAAATAATCACCTTGGGCCTTACAATAGTAATAATAATAATAACAAGGGGATGAATGAATATGTATACATGTACATACACCCTAATCCTAATTAAATAAATGCAATAATGATAATAGTAATAAAAAGGGATAAGCAAATATGTACATACACATACATTATAATAATAATAAATAATCAAGTTCGATAATAATGATAACAATAAGGAAATGAATGTAAAGAAATAAACCCCTAAAAATATACATACATATATACACATAGGAATAGATACGCATATATATAAGTGATAATAATAAAAGAAAAAAGAAAAAAAATAAAAAGGGAGAAGCCTCCCGGCCTGGCCGAACTGGCCCAGGCTGGCCCACTATTCTCCTTCCCTCCCCTGCTCGCTTCGGCCTACCGTAGCCCACCCGCCGTCGCAGCCCGCCTCCGCGCCTGTGCCTCCTTCAGACCGCCGGTCGCCGGCATGCTTCCGTGCTTGCATCACCGGGGCCCACCGCCGTTCTGTCTTGGTCCCGTCTCCACGTCAGCACCGGGTCGCCGTCGCATCGGCTGTTCTGTTCGCCTCGTCGCCCCTACCGAAAGATGACGCCACACCACCGAGTCATCCACAGCGGGCAGCCGTGCCGCCAGGACTACGGACCTGCCCGCGCACGTCGCCCTGGGTTAACCCGTGTCATGCCTACACACCCCGTCCCTTCTCCCGGACTGTAGCCATGCCGCCGCTGAGCTCGGCTTTGCTCCGCGCATGATGCCTGGGGCTTTCCCCGGCTATAAAGCCAGCCCGAAGCTCCCGCTCACACCACATTCCTCTGCTTCACTTCCCATTCAAAGCCATTAGACTCCCTATGCTCCTAGCTTCATCGGCGGCTCTTCATCCAACTCCGGCCGGCGTAGGGACTCGCTGCTCGGAGCCACGTCAAGCCAATTCCTTCAGGCCGGAGCTTCCTCAAAGCGTCGCCAAGCTATTCCCATACTCGACCGGGCTCTTCTTCACCTCTCCTTCGCCGGCACCGGGCTCCTCCCCGATCCGCCACCGCCCCATGTCGCCAGACCGCCACAGCCTCCCTCTAGTCTCTCTCCAAGTGCCGAGGTAGCTTTCTAACATTGCCAAGAAGCTTCTCCAGCCCGCAATCAGGCTTTAATGCTGTATATTGCCGCACCCGCCTTACCTCTCTGCTCTGCCGCCGCCCACGGGAGCCGCCGGCCGGCGCCCCGGCCAAATTGGCCAGCGAGGCTCCGCCTGTAGGTAGGCGCGGGTGTGAGCGATGCATTTTGTGGGTGCTCATGTCCGGCCGCTGCTTCCTCCGCCAGCGGCGAGCCCGCCGTGGTTCGGCCGGAAGAAGCCCCCCGTGGCTAAAGCATTAACTGCAGTTAGGACATCATTAATGTTAATAATGGTGCTTAGTGTTGGTAAGGGGTAATTAAGAGTCATTACTCGCTGACACGTGGGCCATGCCCTGAAACTTGACCCCACCTGTCATAGGCACAGAGGAAAGAAGATAAAAATAAAAGAAAAACTAAAAAACTGCTGTGGGCCCCACATGTCAGATTTTTAATTATTTTTTGAATTTATCTAGGCTGAGAACTTCAAAAATGCATAACTTATTCATCCTAGTCCCAATTGAGTGAAACAAATTTCTAAATTCATTTAAAATCAAGATCTATCCAATGGAACTGAAATCATGAATTTTGGAGTTCATTTGAATTTTCTTGTGAGAATTTATTTGGTTTGCTGATTTTTTATCCGAATTTTCGCGCACGTAAAAATAGCATACGAGACTCAAGAGGAGGAAGCTGAGGCTGAAACAACCTTCAACGATCAAGACCAAATCAACTGCGACCAAGGTGAGTTAATACTTTGATCATATTGAACCTACATTTTCTGCAAATTATTTCTGTTTTAAATTATGAAATTGCATGCTGTTATTTTATGTGCAAATGTATGTTTGATTTTAAGCCTCTAGTTGTATACCCTTAAATGAACTTGTTAGTATTACACTCATTTGGAACACTTGAATATCCGAGCCTTGTCTCCCTAGGAAAATGTATAGTGATAACCTTTCAAAAATAAGTCTACTACTATTCGCTATGCTTAGTACCGCCTAGATAATCGTGGACATCAGAATGCCCCAAGCATCACTTTTTAATCATGAGAAATTGATTTGGGAAGTCATGGTGAAAATGGCTGGTATATTTTGACATAGATATTTTATGTTCTCAAAAACCCCAACTTGCTTAAATATCTGGGCGGATGGTTCGGGGGTGTGGTGCAGTGGTGCACGAGAGTGTGGTTAGTGGTAGAACAATCTAGATAACCCTAAGGACCGAATCTTATGATGACCTCCCAGTGTACAACAGTACGACCACAAACTAGCAAATTGTAGGCAGGGCTAACTAATTTGTGTAGCCCGAAAGTGGTTACATGAAGGTGTGAACACGAGCAAAGGGATAGATGGTCTCATCCCCGCCTTTGCCCGTGATGGCTCACGAGGGACCCTTCTCGAGGATGGTCGTATCCTACGAGAAGATAGACCTTAGCGGGCGTAACCACATTAGGACGATGCATTGTAACAGCCCTGTGATGGTCTACTCAACCGCATGACTAAGGAATCGTGTGGAGCAACGAGCGGATCATCTCTTATGGGTAACGTGTACAAACTCTACAGAGTGAGAACTATTCGAATAGCCGTGCCCACGGTCAAGAGTGGATATGGGAACTTAGCTAGATATAGTTCTATTTCAAAATCTTTGTGTGGAATTGGAAAAATGGAGGGCAGTGGAAAGCCCTGATTTGTGTTGCTCTGGATGTCGCCCTAGTGATAAAGTAAGCGGATAACGCTGAAAGGTTAGCATATGGTGTAGAAGCCATGTAAGGGTGGATGGTATCTGGATCGCTATTATTATTGCATTTTCACACATTATGTTTTAGTACAAACTGTTAGGTCTCAGGGAATTTCTATATATCATATTCTAAAAGCAACTTACGGCAAATAAAACAAGCCGGGCCTTTTTTATAAGCCATGCATATTATTATTGCATTCTGTGTATTGGCTCGCAGAACACGGTGGAATTGTGCTCACCCTCGCATCACTAAAATCAAAAATCTGGACCCAAGACCATTATACATATGAAGATACCCCTACTACGGATAGAGGAAACTATGACGAAAATTAGGACGTCCTCTGCGATTTTGGGTCCTAGACAAGTCGACCCATGGAGTCATGTGCACATATATTACCTAAGTCTAGGCAATATATATTGCACACATTTACCCCCAGTCACTTGCCTGTGGATTATGGTCTTACTCCTGCTTTTGCTTCCGCTGTTGTCTATGTAATGTAAATATTTGGCATGTTCGGCCCTTATGTAAAACTGTTGCCCGACACGGTGTATTTCAAACTCAGTTATGTAATATTATAAAATATTATGCTTCAAGCGATATATGAGATGATGTAGCAATGTACCTATGAGCACTATCTACTGATCCAGATAATAGTGCGGTGTTTCACAGGAAATTCTGGATTGAAAATCCGGATCCGACAGGTAATCAGTAGTGATCATAGGTTGTTAACCCATGGCAACTGAGGAATTAGCTCTAAGCCGCTAACCCCCTGCAGAGTCAAGGACTATACTGCCCTCGGCGGACGTCATTGTCAAGACTAACCCCATGGGGCCGTAGTGCCTGTTCTCCGTAAGTAGTGACCCTATAAATACCGCTGTACTATCTCTTGTAAAGGACAAGGGTAAAAGAGGACAAATGGTTGTTCGAGTTTCCGTTTGGGCATTTCGTCCTGAAAGTGTATTGTCTAGTCTTTCGACAAAATGTAACTAGCAAACCAAAGGGCCTATCGGTCAACCTAACTCGCGGGAGTTATTCAATACTAATGAATCCATTAGTTCTCTAAGCTACTGTTATGCAGTTGGAAACTCCTTAATAAAATTTGATGGTCCCAACTCATCCAACGTTCAAACTCGATAGAGTTTTGAGGCCCATGTGGTAACCACAGTATCATTTCTTAGATTTTAGAACCAGTGTGACTATTAACACACCCCTTTATCTTAGGGGGTGATCGGTTCGGCTAAAAAGCTCATGGCTTATGGTTGAAAACACTGTAGCTGGCTGAAAAAAGCACTGTAGCTGACAGAGGCTTATTTAGCATAATTAAATTTAAAAAAATTTAAAAATAAAAAAAATATGTTAGCCCATTACGTATAATACAAACAAATACGGGAAAAAAAGAACCGGCAAAAAAGCTCAACAAAAAACCAAAAATTCAAAAAAAAAGACGAAACTCTTGAATAGTGACAAATAAGCCGCAGCCAGCTTATGGCAGCTATGTTGATCGCTCCCTTAGAGAAAATGTGGCGCCATGCATTCTGGTACCCATGCATTCTCGTACATTCTGGTAAAGCCTAATTTAAGTCAATAAATGCATAGAAAAACATATGTTTCTATATTTTGTTATCTATTATATTATATTTTTAAAAGAAGAATCCAGGTTCACTCTATGAGACTAAAAATTCTCATATAAATCAGAGAAAAAAAATAGAAAGATCTCCACATTTTCAATCATAAGCAATTCTATTGTCAAATGAACATATGTATGATGTCATCTACCCACTCAAATGCACGTATTTATGGCTTTAAGCAATGTTAGAGACTAAAAATATTTTTACATCACACTCGCTTCCACCATTGTTGTATACTTGCTCCCTGGCCCTCCCTATGTTCAAATTCTGGTTCCACCCGTGCAAACCAAAGTACATAAAAAAGAATACATGATGAGCAAGATTTAAACTAGTTACACAAAAATAATACTTAACTATGGAAGAATGGTAGCACACATGTAGGTACATATCTGCTCTTTGCTTTGAAGATAATTCTTGGGAAGCCTTAGAGCACTGAAAACCTGACGAACATAATCCACTCCTATTTTGTTTCCACCAGCTATGATCACATTATGTAACTGAATTATAGGCAACTCCATATGGCACCAAAAAGATGTGGGTAAAGCTTCATAGGCACCAATACGACAACTTCAGATCCTATAGATGTATTCTACTCTTCTTTCTTCTCTTTTTCTTTCCTCTCTTTAATCAACGATGAGCAACAGAGCGGCAGCATTGTGCATGCAGCCTCAATCAACAGGCAAGCCGGCAGTGCTGAAAAATCATCTCCAGATACTCCCATGAATGCAGCAAGCGCAACCCCAAGATAACCGCTGATAATAGTAGCAAGGGCAAGTGCGGACATGACAAAGGCCATAACCGATCCCTCGCACCCATCAGGGCAAAGTTTTTCAACAAGAACACTAAAGGGTAGCACCTTAAACAGCATTAGACCCTCCAAGAGCCCTGAGAACACAATTGTGTATATGGAGTCTGGTATTCCGACCTTCCTGTATACTCCCTGAACAAATAACACATCTGATAACATTATGAGCGCTGTGACAAACTGCAGAGCTGATAGGACCTTTCGTGCAGGCGATGTTTTGAAGAACTTATTGTATGCCATGCTCCAAGCCAAGAGAGCCACTTGCCCAAAAACCTTGGATAAACCGATAACAGATGAATCCAGTCGTAACACTTCAGTCTGATAGAAGAACATGGTCCCAAGCAGAAATGGTATGACAGCGTAAGACACTGAAAACCATACGACTGACCAAAATATTTCGGGCATACATAGAGCATATGATAGTTCTTTGATTTGCTTACGGATGCTAGAGAGCGCTGATATATTACTATTTGCCTTTGGGAGTTTGAGGGAGCTCTCAGGTATAGCCACAGTAGTGCGGAACTGGAGAACGAGAAGGATTGCAAAAAACAGAAACATGATTTTGGGAGAGAAGTAACGGAGAGCAATGCCACCAAGAAGGTTTCCTAAGGCGCCAGCAGAAGAGCCAAACATCCAAGCAAAGGATTGAAGCTGACCTGACCCTGAGAAAGAGGTCGCTTGCTTCCCGGCCTCCGCTACAATGGCATCATTGGCAACCTCACATATGGATGCACCAAAGTTGCTCAAGAGGAGAAAAATGGTAAGAACCGGAAGCGAAATAGACGGCCAGAGGGCAATTGCTAACCATGATATCGCCTGCAAGAGAGCTGCAACCACATCAATAACAATGTAGGTTAGTATCGTGGTATAATACATAATGCAGAAACAGTAGCATTGTAGCCCACGGTAAGCATTTCCGAAAACATTAGTTATGGAGTTCCATACAGTTGTTATCATGAGTAAATTACACTAAATTTCCTTACACATTTGACTGTGTCAATTATGCCTGTAAACTTCCATCTTTTGGCCTGTCAAGTCCCCAAAATCACTTGGTTGGGCCGTTATGCCCATCTGTTCATGAAGTGCTTGAAAAAAACATGATAGCATGGTTGCTAAAATCGCTAAGTATGCCGCTTAGGTCCCTGAATTTGCTTAATTGTGTCAGTTGGGCAACTCTCATGCTACATTTTTCTGTTACTTAACCCACGGGATTGACGGAAGGGGCTAACTTCTAAAGTTTGAAAACTTAAACTGAAAATTAAAGAGCCAAGTGATGTTAGTCAATTAAAATTTGGATAGTATTTGAGAAGTTTGTGACTAAAACGTAGAATCTGTGCATCTCCAGTCTTAAGTTATGCGATGTTGGAATGCGACGGTTCACCATCCGTCCATCCTTGAAGAATTTCATCATGACACTCTGTTGTGCAGGGCAACTTTAAAGTGGACGGCAAGGGCCACATCCAAAGTAGACAAAGTAAGTATTCATGCTTGTATGGATTGGGATGGTATTTGCTTGTTTCTTGTGAATGTGGACACTAGTCAGGGAAAAAGAAGATGGAGACTAAAGGTAATCAGAGAAAAGAAAAGTGAATCTAAACAAAAGGAACGCATGAGAAGAATAAAGTGGACAACTGGACAAGTGTTTGCGCATATTCTTTGCGGCGATGTCATTCGCCATAGGACATTCATGTACGAACAACACGCAAGAAAAGAAAGTAAAAGATCTAGTATGCTTAAAGATCTAGTGCGACTATTAATTTAATGCCAAAGACAGCGCAAAGAAGAGGTAGATGCTGTTGCATATTCGTACCCTGCTATGACATAATAGAATTTCTAGACCTCCCCTAATCTGCGCAGCGAAAACGCGAAACTGCGCATGCAAACTAGCGTGCCTTCATGGATTGGCCAGGAAAGATGAAAAATTATGATTCTGTATCACCATAACTGACATCTAATCTTCATAGATGCTACAGAACATCTAGCACAGACAATTCCGCGACACGGATTCCGAACATGCCGTGTAATTAACCGCTGAAGTAGGACACGAGATAGAGAAGATCATGATGTTGGTTACAGAAGAGGGTGATTCTGGATCTGGACATGAAAATGCAATAACAGGGGAAGGGAAGGGAGAAACAGGGGGGGGGGGTGCGGTGCGTACCGCCGATGGCAACGTATGGCAGGCGCCGGTAGCCGCGGATGGGGACGGCGTCGGAGAGGAGGCCGAGGAGCGGCTTGGCGACCATGGGCAGGTTGGACGAGGCCTGGAGGATCTGCATCGACGAGGCGGCGACGCCCATGCCGTCCTTGAGGAAGAAGTTGACGGCCAGCCACGGGAACAGCCGGAAACCCTGCACCCAGAACCCCACC
Source organism: Dendrocalamus latiflorus (assembly GCA_017311315.1). Lineage (NCBI taxonomy): Eukaryota > Viridiplantae > Streptophyta > Magnoliopsida > Poales > Poaceae > Dendrocalamus > Dendrocalamus latiflorus. The sequence goes on from CM029613.1 coordinate 13,656,002, forward strand.
CCGATCACCCACCGCCGCGTCGCCGCCGCGGCCCTCTCCCTCTCCTCCGCCTCCTCCTGCTTCCTCTCCATGCCCCTCCTACTCCCTGTCCAATTCCAAATCTCGATCCACACGGCCACACCTCGCCTCACGTCTGCTCCGCCCCGCCGATACAACAGACCGAGCTGGTGCTTCTTGCTCTAGCTTCGGGGCAAGGCGAGGCGACACGTAGAGAGGGTGGGTATTATTAATCAATCGAATGGAATCACTGGATCATGGGTGCAGTGAGACCGATGGCACGAGACGGGAGACTGAACACGCGGCGGGAGCTAGCCTGGAATACGGGAGGCGCGTGGAGGCTGGAGCTGGAGGTGGGGGAGCTCAGGCGCGGACAAAGACGTGGATGGGATTGGCTTGGCGTCGCGCTGCTGTATATGAGGGCGTCCAGCCATGCGGGCCACCGCCAATCATCCTTGGGTGCGAGCGTCGTCACGCTTCCCCATATCGATGCGAATTTTGGTCGGCCTCGGGCTCCAGGCTTCGAGGGAGAATCCCAACTCCCAAGCTGCCCGGCGCAATCGGTAAAGAGAGATGGTATTGTTTTGCTAAAACTAAATAATAAACGTTGAAAGATGTGGTTTTTAGAGAGAAAAAAAGAATGAACAGTGAAAAAGTAAGAGAGATATGTTTGTGTGATGAAGGCGAAAGGAATGGAGTAGTGATGCACTTGTGACCTCGGATTTTTTTCCTAAAGCAAGACGGTAGCGAGTGGAGTAGAGAAGCTGCTTTTGTATTAGCGTTTGGCTTTCCTAAGTAGAAGCCAGAAGCAAAAAACCAATACAAATAAAGTCTGAGTCCTACGACTTCTAGGGGCTATGACCTAGTTCTAAATAATGATGATTTCTGACTTTTGATTTTTAAAAGCAAAAAGCTGTTGAGAACATATTGGTTTTTTAACACAACTTTTTCTTTGTTCTTTTTCCTTTTTTATATTATCTATGCATATATTTTTCTAAAAAAATTGTCTGAAAAATGGAACCTGATCTTGTGATCCATTGATAAATTGTAGATAATGAATGCATGTGAGTTTGAGCAGCATTCTAGTGAGTCATCCAACAATCAAAACGATCACATCTTCTTGGGCAGTGGAATTTCTCTTTACAGGGTGATTCAAGCACTTAGATATACTAGACTTCACTTGCTTGGAGACTTGATTGAAGAACATATTGGTCTCCCTCCAAATCAGATTCAATATAAAAAGTGGAATGGTATTTCAACGAGTACCTTAGGCTTTTTAGCTTTTATTTATACGTTAGGATAAGCTAATCGTTCTGTTGGACTATCTTTTCAATCTTGATGATCATTTAGCTTCGTTTCAAGTGAAAAAGGACGATTAGATGCCGCGGCTTCAGATCCTTGATCAACTAAAAGGTAAGTTACTGTACATGCAGAATTTTGCTGGGCCTTCTATTCAGATTGCATAAAAACCCATTGGCAGGCCTTAATATTTGCAAGACATCTATTATATGGTTTTCTACACATTGTTTTGGGGCTTGAACTTTTGAATAAGCTTGATAAGCCTGTAAACCAAGGAAGGTTGGCTTAATGTTATACATTTGTCAATGCAGATGGGACTTAACTTTATGCAAGCTTTAGAGTTTAAACTCCTCCAAAATCCAAGCAAGATCTTACTAATTTAAAATGAGCTTATTCTTTAGTCTTTACCATTTATCTATTTTTTAATCACGTACAATTAGGTATCATAATCCGCCATAGACTAACTTTCGTGACGGATCTTTGCCGCTGGCCTTGACGAGCATGCGATGTCCTTCCCCTCCCCGATGATTTTTGAGTTCTTATATTTCTAGCATGTTATTCATTGGATTGCTACTCTCAACGATGTATACTATTCTTTTATACGGTATCTATGTTCCAGACTAAGAGTACTAGATATCAATGTAAGCGGAAACTTTAATTTACAACACTATTTTGTTCAACCTTAATCAAGCATATACATATCTTGATTCATATTGCAGCAAGCTTTTTCTCCCTTGTAGTAAGCCTTTTTTCTTGTCTCTGCCTTCTCTTTACAAAGTTCTTTTGATGATCAAAGAACTAGCATTCAAGTGTATATGTGCACATAAATTACCATATGGATGTTCAGCCCATATGCACACTCAATCAAATGACAGAGCAGCATTCCTTTTATAGCAATCGAATAGACGCTTTAGCCAGCCATTGCTCCTTTTCGCTACAGTCACGTTGCATGCGAATAGGCGTGAGCAAAGAAGTGATGTTGTGTGCGTTCTTTTCTTGCATGCATCAGAGCAGCACATGCGGAAACCATACACAACTGCCACTAACTGCTACATGCAGCAAACCTTACAAGCAAACAGTAAATGATTGTGCTGCACTTTTGCATGTAAACTGCATGCCAAGATCTTTTGTGGCTTCCAATTAATGTAGCACACGTACACCATTCAAAAGGAGATAAGAGGGATTTAAAACCCAATAATTCTAATACTTTAAATTTAGCAACCATCATACTAGATTTTTTATAATTAGAATTAATTCAATAAATTACATGTGGCACTTTTCCGTTAATTAAAATTAATAATCAAATCCTGATCCCACCTAGAAGTCATTCTTTGTAAGTGTCGCTGCATTTTTTTCCTGCTTAAAATGTTCAGTGCACATTGCTCAAGTGTTGTGTTTCATATTTCACTGAATACGTCAAGTGAAATATGGAGTAAGAGGACATATCGGGCTAGCTTGCAATGTAGTTGGGATGGTTAACCATACAATCTTAGGAATCGATCATCGCTATAGACAACCGGTTTATGCACGTACAAAGTTACTATATGATGCAAGAGCTGTCACTGATGTTCCTGCTTCTTTGTTCACAATTTTCAATCATTATTTTTTCCTTTATCGCTGCAGGAATGCAGTATAAATTATTCAGAAAATGGACCCCCTTCCACCTGATGCTCCATCATGGTATCAAGCTCCATTTGATCCTGAAGGTCTCCTCAGGTTAGTAACTCACTAACTCTTCATCATTTGACAGTAAGTTTATCTTGCAACGCAAGTTCTTCTACTTGTAAGTGTTAGTTCTGATCGCCAATTTTTTCTGCGCTTATTAGCTCTGTTATGGCGATTGTCACATGCTTGTTTGGGCTGCAATTTGGACATATAATTATACATTTTGAGGTATAATACTGGTTCTTGTTAATTTGTTAGTAGATCCGAGTATTTCTTCTTGTGCAGTAGTGAAATGTATTATGATTTTCCCCTTGGGCTAAATTGACCTACAGGAATACAAGGGAAGACTCATGAATTGGCTAATCCCATACTTCAGCATGTTAGCATTGGCATCCTCATGGACTTCATCGGTAAGGGTTTACTAAAAACTGATCTGCCTCATGTACCTTGTTCCTAAATCCCATGAACATGAGATTGACCAAAAGTTTTCCATGATTTGTTTCAGGAATGTGTATAAAAAAGCCATTGTACAAGATAAGTTACACCTTGGCTACTGCTGGTGTTGCTAGGTTCCTTTTCGCTGGAATTTACACCCTGGTCAGCCGTCTTAGACACAATGAAACTGTTGTAGGGGTGGCCCCCACCTAAACCCAGCAGGCCTGGTAGAAGGGTATAAAGTCCAGAATAGGTCATGTGTAATGACATAAGTGCCCCTGGAGGAGATACTCAGATGTAAGGTATAATTGTAAAAGCACTCCCCATGTATATATATATGAAGTACAGGCCATGGGGAAGACCCAAGCCATTACTCACTCTCCACTACCATCTCTCTCTCTCTGTTTGGTCTGTAACCACAACAGTTGGCGCCGTCCGTGGGGAGGACAGGAGCAAGCATGAAATCTCAAGAAGGATGGCACCGAAAAAAGTTTCGTCAGCGGCGGCGAAAGGAAAGAAGGCGGCTGGGTCGGAGCGTCGCATGAGTACCAGGGCTTCGGCAACGACTGTTGCGGGCACGGGTGGCGACGCAGGCGTGGTGGCCGAGGACGTCGACGCTCGCGCTGCGACGACCGACCCCGTCATCGGCACTGCGATGACCAACCCCGGCACTGCGACGACCAACCCCGGCACTGCGACGACCAACCCCGTGGACGACCAACCTCGCCGCCCTCGCCGCAACCCTCGCCGGTAGCGCGGACCGGGCAGCTTGAGGTAGCCACAACGGAGCGACCGGCAGTTCGGGAGCTCGCGACGCGGTCGTGCCCGCGCCGACCCATCCGTTGGGCGCGCCGGCGGTCCCGCCCGCGCAGGCGGTGGAAAGCGCCCTGCTGGCGGCCCTCAAAGCGTTCCAACAGGAGCTAGGGGATCTTCGCGGGGCTGTCCGAGGCATACAAGAGGCTCGGAGCCAATAGGCCGCGCCGGCGGTCGCGCCAGAGCCCACGCCGGAAAGGGCGGACAACCGCGACGCCCCCACATCCAGCCGCGCCCCGCTACGACGCGTCGATCCAGAGTCCCCGCTTTCGGCAGGGCTACAGCAAGCGGCGTGGCCCGAAGACTTCAAATTCCCTAGTGTCATCGAGCCCTACAAAGGCGACACGGACCCTCGCGAGTTCGTACGCGTGTACGAAACCGCGATCGAGGCCGCGGGCGGAGATGACACCACAAAGGCGAAAGGACTCCCCCTCGCGTTGCAAGGAGTGGCGCTCTCGTGGTTTTTTTACCATAGAGCCGAACTCCATCTACGCGTGGGAGCAGGCCCGCGACCGCCTTCACAACAACTTTCAAGGAAACTATGTCGAGCGGGTCGACGTGGACCAGCTCTTCGCGGTGAAGCAAAAACCTTCGGAGAAGCTCCGGGACTACTTCAAACGCTTCGCGAAGATACGTTGTCAAGTCAAAGACGTTAATGAGACCACCGTTGTCAATGCAGCCATACAAGGCCTTCGCCCGGGCCCGATGGCCGAGTACAAAGCGCGGAAGCCAATCAAGACAGTGGCGAAACTTTTTGACAAAATGGAAGAATACGCCAGGGCGGAAGAAGACGCGCGGCGAAGGCAAGGCGACGACTCCGACACCAACCAGGCCAGTGCCTCGGCAAAAGCCGAAGACCAGCCGAAGGACGGTTCGTCGAAGGGGAAACGGAAGCAGGAGTCGTCCAAGGACGCTCCGCACAAGGAGTCGTCCAACAGGCCCAAGCGTGGCCAGCAGAAGTTGCGGCGAGGCCGTTACGTCCTCGACATCGAAGGCGGTTCCGACGAAAGCGCTCCCGCGGGTCGGGGCGGTCGGGGGCGCCGAGGCCGGGGGCGCGGCCGTGGACGGGGCCGCGACGACAAAGGCCGCAGAGATTACGACGACCAACACCAGGGGCTGTGGTGCGCAGTCCACGGTCGAGGCAACCACGACACCCGCACGTGCACCTCTATCGCGGCGCTCCGTGAGAGCGTCACCAGGGACAGGAACCTGGAAGCACGCCCGCCCGTGGTGGCCCACGTGCAGCACCCATACGAAGCCCCTGTGCACATTCAGGCACAAAGGACGCAGCTTCACGAGGGTCCGCTGCGGATTCAGGCCCACGTGCAGCAGCCTCAGGAGGGCTTTCTGCAGCTGCAGGCTCCGGAGGCCAGCCACCGCAGGGTTATCAACGTCATCTCCGGAGGCTCCTCGTTGGACTTTGCCTCGGCACGGCAGCGGAAGGCCTACGTACGAAGGCTACACCATGTGGCGGCATATCCAGCACAGACACCGCCGGACTGGGCACAGCATGAGGTTACATTCACCCCCGCCGATGCCGAAGGCGTGGAGCTTCCTCACCAGGACCCCCTGGTCGTCCGGGCCGTAATAGCGGGATGCGACGTGGGACGTGCCCTAGTCGACGGCGGCAGCTCCGCGAACATTCTGTTTGCGGCAGCCTTCGACCAGATGGGGATCCCCCGAAGCCCCATCAGCCCACCGGGAGTCCCGCTGCAAGGCTTCGGAGGACAACCTCTACGGGCGCTCGGTCAAATATGCCTTCAGGTCTCCTTCGGCCAGGGCGACAATGCAAGGGTCGAAGATGCCATATTCGACGTCGTCGATCTCCCATACCCTTACAATGCCATACTGGGGCGTCCGGTCCTCAACTCCTTCAGGGCGGTACCGCATCACGGCTATCTATGCATGAAGCTCCCGGGGCCCCGGGCCATCATTACCGTTCGAGGCGATCAGGACATGGCCCGGCGCATCGAGCACGGCACCAGACATCCCCGTCGCAGCGACCAACGACACACCTAGAATCGGCACCACAGCGCGGGACCCGCGGCGCCATCACAAGTGGTTAGTACCACCGCCACATGTAACTGCGTACCCGCGCAAACGGGAATGAAATAAAGTTCTGTTTGTCGCCACCCGTTTTCATTTGTGCAAAAAGATACGGCGAGAGCGCGCGGAGGCTTCGCCTACGCGCGTACTCCCGGAGTATAAACCAAAGACGCGCGTTCGCGTGTGCACTCTCCGTAGCTAGGGGTACGGGTATGAGTATAAACCAAAGACGCACGTTCGCGTGTGCACTCTCCGTAGCCAGGGGTACGGGTATGAGTATAAACCAAAGACGCACGTTCGCGTGTGCACTCTCCGTAGCCAGGGGTATGGGTATGAGTATAAACGAAGACGCACGTTCGCGTGTGCACTCTCCGTCAAAGACACGGGCATGAGTATAAACGAAGACGCACGTTCGCGTGTGCACTCTCCGTCAAAGACACGGGCATGAGTATAAACGAAGACGCACGTTCGTGTGTGCACTCTCCGTCAAAGACACGGGCATGAGTATAAACGAAGACGCACGTTCGCGTGTGCACTCTCCGTCAACGACACGGGCATGAGTATAAACAAAGACGTGTGGGGGACGCCCCTGCACGCACTCTACGGAGTATAAATAAGACGCGGATGTTCTCCCTGCGCACTCTACTGAGTATAAACAAGACGCGAACCCCGCGCACGCCAGGGACTTTGTCCCTGCGCGTACTCTACGGAGTATAAATAAGATGCGGATGTTCTCCCTGCGCACTCTACGGAGTATAAATAAGACGCGGATGTTCTCCCTGCGCACTCTACTGAGTATAAACAAGACGCGAACCCCGCGCACGCCAGGGACTTTGTCCCTGCGCGTACTCTACGGAGTATAAATAAGACGCGGATGTTCTCCCTACGCACTCTACTGAGTATAAACAAGACGCGAACTCCGCGCATGCCAGGGACTTTGTCCCTGCGCGTACTCTCCGGAGTATAAATAAGACGTGGACGTTGATCCCGCGCACTCCACGGAGTGTACATAAGCTGCGAAGGCTATCGTGCGTTTAGCAACGCGCAAGCGCAGCGCGAACCTCCGTGGCCAGCAATCGCGCACCTCTTCAGCGCGTAAAGGCTCGCCTTCGCGCATCACAGGGGGTGCACGCAGGGTGTATTATGACGCCAACTCCGAGAGCTCCAAGAAGCACCAGCGTAGCGCGCCAGAGGCTGGCCCCAGCGTCGGCACGCACGCGGAGCACAGGGTACACCAGAGGCTGCCCCCACCTCGGGGTGAGGGGCGGAGGTTCGCCTCCGCGCACACCAGTCCACGAGACTTTAAACGAGTCGTCGTGCGGAGGTCCGCCTTCGCACGCGCCAGTCTACAGACTTTAAACAGGTCGTCGTGTGGTGGTCTGCCTTCGCGCGCGCCGGTCTACGGACCTTAAACAGGTCGCTGTGCGGAGGTTCGCCTCCGCGCACATCAGTCCACGAGACTTTAAACGAGTCGTCGTGCGGAGGTCCGCCTTCGCGCGCGCCAGTCTACGGACTTTAAACAGGTCGTCGTGTGGGGGTCCGCCTTCGCACGCGCCAGTCTACGGACTTTAAACAGGTCGTCGTGCGGGGGTCCGCCTTCGCGCGCGCCGGTCTACGGACCTTAAACAGGTCGCTGTGCGGAGGTTCGCCTCCGCGCACACCAGTCCACGAGACTTTAAACGAGTCGTCGTGCGGAGGTCCGCCTTCGCGCGCGCCAGTCTACGGACTTTAAACAGGTCGTCGTGCGGGGGTCCGCCTTCGCGCGCGCCGGTCTACGGACCTTAAACAGGTCGCTGTGCGGAGGTTTGCCTCCGCGCACACCAGTCCACGAGACTTTAAACGAGTCGTCGTGCGGAGGTCCGCCTTCGCGCGCGCCAGTCTACGGACTTTAAACAGGTCGTCGTGCGGGGGTCCGCCTTCGCGCGCGCCGGTCTACGGACCTTAAACAGGTCACTGTGCGGAGGTTCGCCTTCGCGCACACCAGTCCACGAGACTTTAAACAAGTCGTCGTGCGGAGGTCCGCCTTCGCACGCGACAGTCTACGGATCTTAAACAGGTCGCTGTGCGGAGGTTCACCTTCGCACACGCCGGTCCACGGACCTTAAACAAGCCGTCGTGCGGAGGTGCGCCTTCGCACACGCTAGTCCACGGACTCTAAACACGTCGTAGCCTCGAGGTCCGCCTCCGCACGCACCAGTCTACGCGCAACTACTGTCAACGGCATGCGTCGAAGGTGGAGATTTTGCCCCAGCACAGCATGACCACCCGGCGTACAACGCTTGGCGCATATCCTAACCGCCAGCAGATGTATACATTGCGAAAAGCTTACAAGTACAAAGGCCCACCAGCAGGGCTGGCGCTCTAAGTCACTATTCGGTGGGCTCATCTTTAACGCGTGCTAAGGTCGGGACCTCGCTCGAAGAGGATCGGCCCGCCCAGAAGTTCAGCGACTCCTCGGTCCTTTGCCAGCGTCGAAGGCGCCGCCGGGTTGCAAGGTCGGACGCAAGCAGTCGTCCCCAGCAAGGAAGCTGCCCGGGGCACATGTCAAATAGTCAGTTCGTAGAACAAGTACATGCTTTATCCACAAAGAAGGGGCGGACATCACAACGCACGCCTACGCCTAGCTATCTCCACGCCGCACCTGCGAGTCCTCGGCGCCCTCGGAGGCCCCAGTGCCACCATCGTCGCGTCGGGGGACCTCGTCCAGGAATTGGCCGAGGCTCCCCCCGTAAAGGGACTTCTCGAGCTCGACCTGCGCGGCGGCCACCCCGACATGGTCCCAGATCCGCTCGTAGAAGTGCTTGATGGCGCCGCGAACGGCGCGGACGGCACCAGACATTACTCCAGCTTCGCCGGGCAGCTCCAGCTGGGGGTCCTCCAGCCCGGCGATGTGCGTGCAGCCACGATGCCGCAGGAGCGCGCACACCATGCAGGACGCCACGTAGGCACAGTGGTTGTCGAAGGTCGTCGCGGCGCCACGAGCAGCGTCGGAGGCATCTTTGATCCAGCGAAGGGTCCGCGACAGCTCCTCCAGGCCGAAGGCGTGGTCCGGTACTTTGGCCACAAGCCCTTGGAGATGGCTTTCCAGTGCTTGCATGGCCTCCCATGCGACTACCGAAGCGTCGCCAAGCGCCTGATCCCGCTCCGCTAGAGTCAGGGCGAGTTCGCCTTTTTCCTTCTCTAGCGAGGCGACTTGTTGCAAAAGGCCATCCCGCTCTGCCGCAAACTCCTGCTGCGCAGCCTCCGCGGCCGACACGCGCGCCGACGCAACAAGTCCCTCGGCGTGCGCCTTCGCTCCGGCGCACTCCGCTTCCAGCTGGCGGATGCGGACATCCTGGGCAGAACGGGCTCCCAAGGCTTCGCGTAGCTCCTCCTCGACGGCCCGCAGCCTATCCTCAAGCGCCCTTTGGGCGCGAGTATAGGCCATTTGCAAGGCCTGCCCCAGCACAAGTGTCTGCAGAACGGAAAGGACTTAGCAAGCTCACCAGGCCCAGGCATTGGCGTATGAGCACTTACCCTCACCCCTGACACCTCAAAGGCGTCCCCGAGGCGCCCCGCCCCGTAGGCCTGCAGCGCTTGCTGGCCCACGCTGGCAGCCGCGTCGTCCACAATCCCGCGCCACGCCCTCAGCGTCTCCGGGGGAGGCACGAAGTCCGCGGGGCTCGCACGCGCGACGCTCCCATGCTCCACCAAGAGCTCTTCCTCCGGCACAAGCAACACTGCAGGCAGGAACGCAGGTGAGCACCACAAGGCGTAGTGAAGAACACACCAGGGTAAGCTAGGCCGCCTTACCTTCGGTGGCAGAAGAAGGGCTTCGGGGGCCCGCCCCCTAGCTTCAGGCGGGGGAGCAGCGGCGCAAGTCCCCGCGGAGGGCATGGTCCCGCAAGGAAAAGAAGCCTCCACGCTCGGGGCCGGCGCCAACCGTTCCCGCACGGCAGGCGACGTGGCCTAGGGAGCGGAGGGGGCGGGCACCGCGGGGACTTCGGTAGGCGCATCCGAGTCCGGTGAGGCTCCGGGCGCAGACAAGGCCGCTTAGCCGGGGCAGGCGGCAACGACACCGCCCCAGCGGTCGCTGCCGAAGAGGCCCCCGCGGCTGCAGCACCCGGGGGCGAAGGTTCCGCTGTGGTAGTTTCTGCAGGGGGTACCTCGACGTCTGCTTCTGCGGCCGGTGACGGCAACACGGCTCCGTGCGCCCTCGCGGGGGGCGCCCCCGGCACCACAGCGGCCACGATCGAAGGCTCCACCTCGGCATCGCCGGTCCGCACGGATTCCGTCTCAGCGACCGCGACGGGTGACGAGGCTTCCCCTCACCGGCTGCTCGCGGCAAGCCGGCCGTCCAGGGCACTCGCCGAAGATCCTTCGCCTCCGGCGCCCACGCCATCCAAACCCGAGTCAGCATACTTCGCCGAATCCGACTCCGCGTCTGCCGCGCCTTCGAGAGCGCTAGCAGCAGCAGTACCAGCTGTCGCACCAAGCACGGCGGGCGCCCCTCCTCGGCCCTTCTTCCGAGACGGCGCCTTCTTCCTCTTTGCACCGTCGTCTAGAGCAGCACGGTCCGGCACGGCGAGGCCCAGGGCCTCGCACACGCGGTTTATCCGCCCCAGCCCCGCCTCGGCAGTAGTGGACGCGCGCTGCTCGTGCTCCCTGCCGGTATACGGCCCCAGGAATACGCGCGCGGCCTGCTCCGCATCCTCCAAGCAAATCCCTGAAGCAAAGGAGATAACATTAGCATATAACGCATTTCGCGTAAACGGAGGAGGGACGCGGTCGAGGCTTACGAAGACCGGAGGGCGCCGGCAGCAAGCAGGTCGACGGCGAAACATTGTCGTCTCGGCGCTTCTCGGCGGCAAGACGCCAATCGCGAGCAAGCGGCGCCACGCCGTACATCACGTACTCTTCGGCGAGATCACGCATGTTGAAGCAGGCGGCCACGCCTATGAGCCGCCGGGCCCTCCGCCTGTCCTCATCATCGAGCGTCCGGCCGGGCGAGGGCTTGAACGTGATCGGTCGGCCCGTGCACTCAAGACCGCTCCCGCTCTCCACACGGTGGTAGAACCACCGCTTCATCCACTGCGACTCCCACTTCCCGCGAGTGGAGTTCGCGGGGAAGAGCTTGCCGCAAGTTGGCTGGAAGATAAAGGAGATGCTGCCGAAGCTCGACACCGTCCCATCCTTTTGCTCCTTGGGCTGGCACCGCGCCTCGTGCAGATAGGCAAATAACGACGCACTGGGCCAGCATGCTTCCGAGCGCAAGGCCCAGCTGTAAACCGCGAGCCGGGCCACGGCATTCGGAGTCAGCTGCGCCAGCTCCAGCACGAAGGTCCGCAGCACGTCGCCCACGATCGCCGCCGCGGGGACGCGGAGCCCGGCGTCGAAGAAGGCAACGAATACGACCGCCTCCGACTCTTCGGGGCGAGGTTCCGTTTCGTCGGCGGCAGGTAGCCGCACCGCCTGGCGCTCGGACAGCTTCCCCGCACGCAGCAGCGCCTGGATCGTCTTCTCGGTCACAAGCGAGGGGCCCAACTCACCGGAAAACAAGCCCTCCTTGTCCAGCCACCACTTATCCGCCACCGCCGGGTCGCGTTCGCCGAGCGAGTATTTCACCTCTAACGGTGAAGACCGCCGGCGGATGTCGCAGGCACCAGTCGACTGGCTGCGCTTGCCACCAGGCGCCACCGCCTCTGGCAAAAGGAGTATAGCGGCGATTGTACCGTCGGAGTGTAGAAGGCGATGCAAGCGAGAAGAGGGCGTAGAGCTGCGGGGGCGCGGTTACAAGGGGTTATTTCAGGCCTCCTCGTCCCCAACGCCGAAGCGTCGCGACGGTCCACGTGCAGGACGCAACCGCAGTCGCACAAGGGTCTGCCCCGCACACTCCCCCATAACCGAAGACGAAGCGACGTGACCACGGCAGTGGGGACCGACAGTGCACGTTGCTCCAGTGGCCCCCCACCGCGTGGCCACCCCCGTACGAGCAAGCTGGAGCACACGAGGCCAGGCGTCGGAACAACCCCAATCGCCATTAAAAGCGCCACAGCGGGCCGTGGGATCACAACAGCCTCGAAGCCACGCCATTCCTCGCCCGCCTCGTGTCCCCCTTCCCTAGGGAAGGGGCGAACCGCTGTGATCACGCAACAGCCCACATCCCGTCGTGCACCTGTCACAAACCGTCGCGTGCCACACGCGCGCCGAGGCAAGGCGCGCGGTCTGATGGCCTAGCCCTGGAAGGCCGGGGACCGGCGCGATTTCAGGAACCTTTACAGCGCATTACCGCATCAGGAGATCGCGCGCGTCTACTTCGACTAGGCGCTAGCTCCGCTGCCACCCGTTCGAAGGGTAGGGGACGGAGCGCGCGCGTCTACTTCGACTAGGCGTCAGCTCCGCTGCCACCCGTTCGAAGGGTAGGGGACGGAGCGCGCGCGTCTACTTTGACTACGCGCCAGCTCCGCTGCCACCCGTTCGAAGGGTAGGGGACGGAGCGCGCGCGTCTACTTCGACTAGGCGTCAGCTCCGCCGCCACCCGTTCCAAGGGTGGGGAACGGAGCGCGCGCGTCTACTTCGACTAGGCGTCAGCTCCGCTGCCACCCGTTCAAAGGGTGGGGGACGGAGCGCGCGCGTCTACTTCGGCTAGGCGCCAGCTCCGCTGCCACCCGTTCAAAGGGTGGGGGACGGAGCGCGCGCGTCTACTTCGCCTAGGCACCAGCTCTGCTGCCACCCGTTCGAAGGGTAGGGGACGGAGCGTGCGCGTCTACTTCGACTAGGCGTCAGCTCCGCTGCCACCCCGTTCAAAGGGTGGGGGACGGAGCGCGCGCGTCTACTTCGACTACGCGCCAGCTCCGCTGCCACCCGTTCGAAGGGTAGGGGACGGAGCGCGCGCATCTACTTCGACTAGGCGTCAGCTCCGCTGCCACCAAAGGGTGGGGGACGGAGCGCGCGCGTCTACTTCGACTAGGCGTCAGCTGCGCTGCCACCCGTTCAAAGGGTGGGGGACGGAGCGCGCGCGTCTACTTCGGCTAGGCGCCAGCTCCGCTGCCACCGTTCCAAGGGTGGGGGACGGAGCGCGCGCGTCTACTTCGGCTAGGCGCCAGCTCCGCTGCCACCCGTTCGAAGGGTAGGGGACGGAGCGCGGGCGTCTACTTCGACTAGGCGCCAGCTCCGCTGCCACCCGTTCGAAGGGTAGGGGACGGAGCGCGCGCGTCTACTTCGGCTAGGCGCCAGCTCCGCTGCCACCCGTTCGAAGGGTAGGGGACGGAGCCCACACGTCTACCCCACAAGCGCGGCGCCTGGCGGCGACCTCAGCCTGGACCTCGGCTTCGGGAAGCGAACCTGCGCGCACGAACTCGCCTGGTAGCGCCTTCCACACACGGCAAAGGCGAGGGCTGAGTTCCGCAAGGTCTGCCTCGTTCTCCTTAACAGGCCACCTACAGTGCATCGGCATCTTTCAAAGCGATGCGGACGGGCTCCAGCAGGAACACCGACTGAAGGTAGGTCTGTTAAGAAGAACCGGGCAAACCTTGCCGTCGTATGCAGAAGCGCAGCCCAGGGGCAGGAAGCGCCATTGATCATCCATAACAGACGCTAACCAAGCTCCCGAGAAAAATGGACCTCCATCCGTACATCAACATCCCTCGAGCCGCTCAGCGTCGCTAGGGAAGGTTGATGCACGGAAGGGGCCCATTTTAGCGGAACAGCTTCTATCCAAGCGCATGCAGGAACAACGCCGCACCAGCACCGTATATATACCCCATCAACAGGAGAGCCAACCGACGGGAGCCCAATCGGCAGGAGTTCAACCGGCGGAGGTCCAACCGCCGGAAATCCGTCGCTACATTAACGATCACGACGCCTCAAGGCCCGCATCACGCCAAGCACGCTTCGCCACGTGGACGGCCAAAAGGACGAGCGCCGCAGCATGCCCCTCATCATTTAAGGCACAGGCGGCGGCTCAGGGGCCCGCTACGCTTACCCATGCCGGCGCAACGCCCCCGATTCACTCCGGGTAGGCGCGGACGGAGCGCGCGCGCGCGTCTGCATCAACTGCAATCCACCCATCGACCCCGGCTACAGCCTCAGCCCCCGGACCACATCACACACCAAAGCTCTGCGAAATTCGGAGGGAGCTCACAGGCCGCAGGGACGGAGGGGGCCAAAGGACTCGGCAACATGGCTTCGGCCCTGTGAAGCCCTTTACCATGAGAGGCTCCTGTTGTAGGGGTGGCCCACACCTAAACCCAGCAGGCCTGGTAGAAGGGTATAAGGTCCAGAATAGGCCATGTGTAATGACATAAGTGCCCCTGGAGGGGATACTCAGATGTAAGGGTATAATTGTAAAAGCACTCCCCATGTATATATATATGAAGTACAAGCCATGGGGAAGACCCAAGCCATTACTCACTCTCCACTACCATCTCTCTCTCTGTTTGGTCTATAACCACAACAGAAACCTATACCAATGCCATGCTATTATCTTTATTACTTAAAAAAGCGAATTGTGGTGATGATGGTTTATTTGCCTCTCCCAACTCCTCTAGCACCTCCTTACAAAATTTCTAATAAAAAGAAAAAAAAGCAATCTATCAAAAAAATAAATTTCACCATGATAAAAAATCTCTAACAAAAATAACACTACAACTCTACCGAGTACGCGGCAGAGCTGAGGGCACGGAGGCATGATGTAGCCGAGTGTGGAGGCTGAGCCAATGGCGTGGGCCGGGTAGGCTGATCCCGACAATGTTGACTCAATATGTTGGGAGGATATGATTTTTTATCCATAGCAAAGTACATGTAAAATATTTCTTGAAAAAAATAGCAGGTAAAAGATGTGTATGTTAAGCTCCATGGCTCTAAAATGATGAGAAATTGAGAATCAAGTGCAGTATGACTCATTATGGCTCACTATAGGACACATGATTAATATCATATTATTACTGAGTTTGCCAATAAATAGATTATAATTATTAGAGATATGCTATTTACATAGTATTTATTTTTTCGTTACGACTCACGGACACATGACTAATATACAAGGGAAGTGCAAATACATTGACTAACATATCGAAGCAAGGCCTCAACCAACTTCGGTAGATCTGTAAGGGCCTCGAGAGGAGAGATTCCATTCTTGCCCTCATCGCTGTTCCACTGTGCAAATGCCAAATTCATTGCACCGCCGTCTTCATTCGCGGTGCAACTAGTCTGATCTGTTGCACCATGACCGGATTCGTTGTGCTGCGTTGTTGGTCTGCCGCACCATCGTCACTGTTGGCGTGCCACTATTGTCCCAATCAACGACACCAACGATGATAGTTGTCGCCATCGCCGAACAGAGAGAGTATTCGGGGATTGTGAATGATCTGAGGGAGGATTAGACGAGGAAAGAGGAAAAAAAATCATGCGGGGTAAAGTTGTGAAAGCGTTTTAGCCGTTTAGCGCCGAAAGTTGGGCCAAACACTCCGAAATTTTGGGCTCTAGTTTCTCTTCGAGCTTGAGCTTCACAGAAGAGAGAAAAAAACCGGACCGACCTGACATACCTCTTCATGTTAATATTTTTTTTCTACCTTTTTATCGGTTTCTGACTTTAGACGGCAGTTTCTCTTAGTAGCCCAAAATACATAAACCGGGCTCAACACCGGCCCCGGCCCCGGCCCGGCCTGGAATTTCCTCGTACACTGCGACATGGTGGAGCAGAGAAAGCAGTGCTTTTGATGTGCACCGTTGATTGCTCGATCAGACGGCCGAGAATACAAACAACCCCGCTGGATGCCTGGCCCCGCTTTCTCCTTCAAAGTCGAGTCGGCTAGGGCGCAGCGCACCCGTTGGGACGGGATATCTATCCAGCGCAGGAAGAAAAAGCCCCAATCCCCCAACCCCTGCGCCTACGCCGCCGTTCTTCTCCGTCCGCCTCGGCCGCAGCCGCGCTCTACCGGCCGCCTACCGCCCTCAATCTCTCCGGCCACCGGTCCACCCGAGGCAGCCGCCAGCCATGTCTCAGAACAACCCCTCCCAGCTCCTCCCCTCAGGTGCGCGAAAGAATCTCGCTTTGAGTTTATCTCGCACACTTCTCGCGATTTCCTAGCTCTTTTGATCTAGTTTCCTGGGTTCGAGTTGTTGACTCACCTGTTTGAATCTGTTTATGTGTGTCCGCGCGCGCGCTTGTGTGGACTGTTGCGGTGAGCAGAGCTGATTGACCGGTGCATCGGGTCCAAGATTTGGGTGATCATGAAGGGGGACAAGGAGCTCGTCGGCACCCTCTGCGGGTTCGATGTCTACGTGAACATGGTCCTCGAGGACGTCACTGAGTAGTATGTGAAAATCACCTAAACCCTAGTTTCATTGGATCGTTCCCCATCAGTTCTTTTACTTTTTTTCTGATCTTATGGTAGTTTTGGTTTCTTTTGATTGATTTCTCAGATTATTATATTAAATAAATAATAATGTACAAAGAAAGAAACAGCAGGAGAAAGAGAGAGAGAGAGGGAGGGAGGGAGGGAGGGAGGGAGAGAGAGGGAAGAAGCCCAAAACACAAAAACCAAAATCAGAGAGCTAATCCAATGGGAAAGAATAGAGTGAAGAGCCGGCTTGACTCAAGGAGCAGCAAAGATGCCTCCAATCTGAGTCTAGATAGCCAATCCGAGAGACTGAGCCTAGATAGCCGATCCGAGATACTGTGACGCTGATGTTGAAAAATAAGCTCATTCCTTACGTTTCAGATGAGCCAAGCTGCCAGTATAAACTTCATGAAGAAATTCCCTGTGAAACCTTCTTTTGTATTTAGGACTCTCGTTGGATTATCCGGATCAGTGTCCCACTGAAACCCTATCGTATTCCAACATTGTAGAGAGAAGGAGCATTGAAAGAAAAGCTGAGTTATGGTCTCAGCGCTTTGGCCATTGCACAAAACACAGTGTATATTTCCATCAGTGATGAATTTTTTCCGTGTGAGCATAGCCTTCGTATTGAGTCTTTCTTTGAGAAGAAGGCAAGAAGCCACGCGAAAACCTTTTGCTTCATTAAGCATCTGTTCTTCCAAATAAGCGGGAAAACCGGTGAGGTGTTGAGTTGTTTGAATTGGTAAGTATACCATTTTCGTGAAGAGAAGTGGAAATTCCCCCAAATGTAAGTCCATTGGTTGGGTGTGTTTTGGTTTGGTTGGGTGTGTTTTGGTTAACCCCCACTTGATCCATAAGATGTAGAAGTTGGAGATACTTTGGCTATGCTTGGTATGAAAGGGGCAACTGGAATGCACTTTGGGGCTCATGTAATTGCATATAGTTTTTGACTGAGATGTCTTGATTTGAAGCTAACAGGTACAAATTTGGGAATTTTGCATAGAGCAGATTTCCATTCCAATAATCTTTCCAGAACAGAATGTCGTGGCCATTTCATAGTTGTCCTATGGCAATACCTCTGAATTGGTTGATGCTTTTCATGATTTCTCTCCACCAGAATGAGCCACTGGTGCTAGCTGCATGATGAACCAAATTTGAGTGGTATTTGCGCCAGATCAGGCTGACCTAGGGAACCTCAATTCTTCTATAGAACTTGTGCAAATGTTTTAATAGTAATCCCTTATTGAGAGTCTGAAGATTGAGGACTCCCAATCTTCCTTTATTCTTGGGCTTGCAAACGTGCTCCCATGCTGCCAGTGAATTACAATGTCCTTGCAAGTCCGTGGAACCTCTCCAAAGACAATGTCTTCTAGCTTTATCAATGTGGTTTATCACTTTCTTGGGTAATCGGAGCATGCACATGTGATATATGGATTGAAGGGAGAGAACTGCATTGACAATTGTTAATCTTCCTCAATAGGACAATAAGCTCGTCGTACTGGCTAGGCGTCTTTATGTCCTGTCAACAAGAGGTAAGAAATCCTTCACTTTTGGTCTTGTCGTTCCCACTGGAAGTCCAAGGTATGTAAATGGCATAGATCCAATTTTACATCCGAACACTCCTGCTAGATTAGCCACTTTGCCAAGTGGGACATTGATAGGGATTAAGGATGTGTTTGGTTGGAGTGATGAAAGTGGAATGTGATGGGATGGAATAGGATGAGATGGTTCCACAAAAAAGGTGGAACCACATGGTCCAGCATCTAAGTAGAATATTCTCTAAATTTGCACAGGCTCATCCCACTTTGGACCATTCCATCCCACCCCATCCCTCAAACCAAACACATGGATAGGCTTGGTCAAAGGAACCATCCCATTCCATCCCACCCCATCCCTCAAACCAAACACATCCTAACACGACTTATGAAGATTCACTTGGAGGCCAGTAGAGTTAGAGAAGCTTTGAAGGAGTCCTCTTAGGCAGAGGAGTTGCCTGGAGCACGCTGGCAAAATAATTAGTGTCATCTGCATACTGTACTACTTGAAAATCTTCATTTTCAAGTGGCAGAATCAAGTACTTGAGGAGGTCTCTTCTGGTTGCTTCATTTATGATCGACTAAAGGATATCTACCCCAAGGAAAAATAGTAGCGGTCACAACGGATCACCTTGCCTGATTCCTCTTTTGCACCGAAAAAAATTTCCAGGTACCCCATTTGTGAGCACTGAAGAGTGACAGGATGAGAGAATACTTGTGATCCTGGACATTCATTTATGAGGGAAGCTCTTTGCTCTCATCACTGCCATTATTGCTTCATGCTCAATTGTATCGAAGGCTTTTTCGAAGTCCAATTTGAGGATTATGATATCTTTTTTACTCTGCTTGCATCGGTGAATGTACCTAAAAGCCCAGGCCAGGTAGTCCTGAATTGTTCTAGTCCTGATGAAGCCATATTGGTTAGTATGGACCAATCGAACAATAATTACTTTATTATTTTAGTCTGTATCTCACATGGCTATGACTAGAATCTTTTTAGCACAGATCAGCAGTTCCCATGAATTAACAAGCAGTAATACTACCCATCTACTATCGATTGCCATGGTTATTAAAGCGATAAGGTTAGGCGACTCACCACCTTCTTACCGCCAAAGTGCTTAAGGCGTGTGGCGAGGAAATGCCATGCACACATCCTAGCCTAGTATCAAGTATGGCAGCAAATTAGATCAGTAATGTAGTACCACACATGGATCGGATTACCGGCGGTTACCGACCGGTAACCGGATTTCCCGGCGGTGAGCGGGATGAAAAAAACCGGCTGGGTTTTTTCGAAGTGCATTTATATTTGTGAGTCTTTTGTGATTGCATAATGCATCTTCTAGGTTGGTTTGAACCCTTTTTGTATTACATTACCTATTGTATGAGCTAAATATGCTTCGAAACATCCGAAATTCAACTTTTTCTTGTGTTTCCCGGTTTTTTA
Organism: Dendrocalamus latiflorus; assembly: GCA_017311315.1. Lineage (NCBI taxonomy): Eukaryota > Viridiplantae > Streptophyta > Magnoliopsida > Poales > Poaceae > Dendrocalamus > Dendrocalamus latiflorus. Next base: position 13,675,558 of record CM029613.1, read on the forward strand.
GCGGGTTTTCCGGTTTTTTAGCGGGTTTTCTGGTTTTTTGGGGCGGTAACCGGCCGGTTTTTCCGGTTACCGGTTTCAAATTCAAATTTTAAAATTCAAAATTTGACCGGGTTTTCCCCGGTTTTTCCGGTTACCGGCCGGGAACCGGTACCGGCCTCCAGTCGGGATTTAGGCCGGTACCGGTTTTTGGAACCTTGGTACCACATGCGTACCTTGATGTTGTCGGTTCTTGAGCCCATGTAGCACCCATCCCCCTTTGAAGTTCTAACATGTAGCTTGTTACAATATATTACAATAATTCATATCCAAATTAATTGAGTAAATATGGATTGAGTGACATATCTTGTTGATAATCTCTCCTCTCTTCTCTTCTCCCAAGCAAAAAACTACATGAAAATTGGACAAGAATGAAGTGAAAACTGAGAATTAAATATACAATTACATGAACAGTGAGCAACATAACAAGCACGACATAACCAACATAAGTCCACAAGCTTAGAGTCTAATGCGTAATGGCATAACATAAGTCCAACTCTCTCATCTCTCAAAAGTCATCCATCTCAAAATCGTCTAAATTGTTAGTAGCATCCATGTTATCTCCTTCACCATCTTCGATAGCATCGCTTGGATCTTTGCCATAATCATCCACATTGTTGTCATCAAGCACAATCTCTTCCTCATCCTCTTCATTGCTAGAAATCTGAGTGTGGCTCATCTTCTTCAACCACCCTTGGTGTAGATCTTGCATGCCGAGTGTAGGTCACAGTCTCGCCATTATCAGAACTTGGTTGCACAACAGAGGCTTGAGACTCCTTGCTGTTTGCTGTCACACTCGCATTTTCAGCTTCTTCTCCTCCTTCATCATCATGTAGGAAGAGTAGCCTACCCCTCTTGCCCTTGCACAATGCCTCTCGCATCTCTTTCATGATTGCTGTTGTAGTCTTGGCACATTTTTGGACATCTCCAAACCCACCCTCAAGATGCTTTTTCAACCTTTTGATTCCTCCCGTTAACATTGGACCAAATCTTAGTCGCCAATAACTGGCCAAAAGCCATACTTCCATCCCGGGTCATTAGACTTTGCCTTCCATTTTGGATCGGTCTTTGGATCATACACGACCTCGGAGGCTGCATTAGTTGTAGTTTCCATTGGTTGTGCACTTGTGCTTCATTGCCTCTGCAATAAAGACAGCATAAATAACATCAGCATTCAACACATCAGAGCACAGCATAGCATAAATAGCATTAGTGCAGCGTAAATATTATAATTTTATTAGTATATAATAAGATAAAGTTACAAAAAGTAACGGTCAAAGTTGCATCTTGTCTACCGTGAAAAGTGTTTAAGTGACGGAGGGAGTAGATAGTAATATGTGTGTTCATGCAGCTAGTTCTATGATGTAGCTCACATGAATACTTGCTTCCAAAGATGCTGCAGCAGTGCATGTGAGGCACCATTTGCACTTGCTGGAGCAGTGGCATGGTCGTCATTGTAGTTGATATTGGCTTCTTGGGGGATCTTGTTGGTGGTAAATTGAACAAGGGAAGATAAGCTATTTCTTTGTATGATTTTTATCATGATTTGTGGATAGAAGATGATACAGGATAGAATGAAAATGAAGATAGACAAGACTAGGAAGAAGGCCGGGAATGAGTTGGTCATGTACAAAGGAAAACTAAGTTTTTTGTTGCATATTGTCTAACAATATGTTGTAGCTGCTCTTCAAGATGTTGGCAATTGTTTTCCACGGATATTGCACTAGTTCTTGACAGACACTGCAATAGTTTTTCATGGTTGTCGCACTAGTTCTTTGAAGATGTTGCAGTAGTTTTTAACAAATTATTGCACTAATTCTTCACAGATGCTGCAGTGGTTTTTCATAACTGCTGCACGGGTTCTCCAAATATGTTGCTGTGTATAATTTTCACTAGAAACATGCATACACTAGCACCCCAGTAGATTGTACAAGGTGATTGGAGGTTTTGTAAATCCCTTGTTAAAAAAACTGGAGGTGTTGCATAACAATCTTAAAATGTTGCATAATGTCGTGTAAGATTTTTTTGTTGCAAATCCATGTTGTAGCTGCACAAGTCAATAACTGTTACACGTTTTTGATGTACCATTGAGGGGAAATCACACAAATACCCTGCTCCACATACACCTGACAGTTAGGGAAATGTCGAGAGCTCAGCACTTAGTTGGGTCCTTTTATTTAGCTGAAACATGGAAGTTGCAATACTCTTTTTGCAGGTCACTTTGTAAATTCATGCTGATGTTTACTAGTTTCTCTATCCGCACTTCTAGCATACATATCTTCTGAAATTGTGGTCTATATTATTTCCGGTTTCATGATGGTCTGATTGTTTTGCAGTGAGTATACTGCTGAGGGCCGTCGCATAACGAAACTTGATCAGATCCTCCTTAATGGCAACAACATAGCCATTGTAAGAATCTTTATTAGAATATCAGATACTGTCTGTGATAAAATGACTAGGCTAATGTTTAATGCGAATTTTCATGTCTAATATCATTGCTATCTTTTTCCTCACGCAGTTAGTTCCTGGTGGTTCACCGCCAGATGTGGCATGAGCTTAGCACTTCTGCTGGATATCTGTTAAGTCTGAAGGAGACATTGTAAGAATCACTCATGTTTTCTTAGGTCAAATGTGCTTCTTCCATTCATGGTTGTACTGAAGTTTATTAGCTACTGCTAAAACATTGAAGCCTTCTTCTGTATGGAACTTATAACCTGCAGGAGTGTACTTGCAATAGCTGCGCTTATACGATTTTCGTAATGCTAATTATGAGATACCTCCCGTAGCTGTTTATTATCATCATTCTGCAATGTGATTTTAGTAATGGACTAGATTGTTGATAATATGTTGCTGTCTGCGATTCAGCAATGGTGATTTGATAATCCTTTTGCTGTTGGGGTGGATATCGAGCTAACTCCTCGTCTTATGGAGCTTTTCCTAAAATTGACATAGTTCGATTCAATATCATTTTACGTATAATTTGAAAGTATTTTTAGAAACGAGCTAACGAGCCGAGCTAGAGCAAAATTCAAATTCATTTGAAATCAACTTATTTTAATGTTTAACCAATTAACAAGTATAATTGAAGCAATTTTGAACCGAGCCAACGAGCCACATTAACGAGCTTTTTTTTCACCCCTAGCTGTGTGTCGTCATCTTTTCTCTGAAAAATTTGTTGTTGTTTGATCGGTAATTTGCTATGGAAGTAAGTATTGGATGTCAGAGCTACGAGTTACATTACGGGCGTTTTTAGTTAACCTTAAACGATAAATTACGAAGCTAGAAAAAATTAATTAAATAGCTAATAAATAAATTGCAGGTAGTTTAAGCTTTTCCCATGCATAAAGCCAAATTGAAACCTAAAACCAGTAAATAAATAGAATGTATTTACAAGTCTCATCCCTAGGAAATAATACAATCTGAGCGCACCGAAATAAGAAATACAATTAATCAAGCAAGTAAACACATTAATCAATCGATAATTAAAAGTGTTTGATAAATCAAATAAAAATATGACATTCTATAACATAGAAATGGGCTCATCAAGGTACCAGACCGTCTGGGGATAGTTGGCACCTCTTGTAGCTGTAAGATTTCATCATTCGATGTTAGAAACACATTTGAATCCATTCTAAATTCCAAATTCATTGCCAGCCAACCCATTCTCAAAACCAACCCTCCTCTGTGGTGAAAATCATCCATAACACAGTCACGACATAGAGGGGAAATTATAAGGCTAATGGAGATCGACCGGGGGGGGGGGGGAGTTCATTTTCACCCAAACCGTAGCCAGCTATCGCCACAACAGTAAGCCACATTCCACTAAATCCAATCCATTTTCCCCCAAATCCCTCAAGCCATCCAAGAGGAAGAAGATGGAGTGAAGCTCGGCAACTAGGCCAGAGGGGAAGGCACTAGGTGGGGGAGCAAATGAAGACGACAACCATAGGAGGCGGCAACCGAACCGAGCGCTAGCCAATCGGAGAACAATCAAGCCAAGCACAAGCCTTGGGGAGACTGAACCGCGATTCTACCCAAATAAAGCAACCTCATCCGATAAGGTATCCCCCACGACCCATTTTTTATCCTTGTCATCACCATCACGGAACCACATCACACATCATCACATTCACAAGCACCTCATTGAATCCATGACATCCATGTAATTAAGCTAGATGTAGTAGGAGGAAAAGCAAAGGAGGGAGGGGTAGAGTATACCAGAGGAGAGCCAACCGCAGTGACGGTGTGCTACCGTCGGCCATCGTGCGCACCTGACGGCCACCTCATGCTCCCTGGCACACGAGAAGGCCTTGAGCCCTGTCATGGCTAGCCGAAATGGATCTACTGCCATCACCACCTCAGCCTCTTCTTTGTCAAAATTAACTCAAATAAAAGATTTAAATTGCATGTAAAGCCAAGAACTAGAAGTAAACCAAAAGGGGAAATCGGTAGTAGAGGCAGGAGCTTTGGATCCCCGCGGTCGGAGTTGAAGCCATGACGCCAAGAGCCAGATTTGGCCAGTGGAGAGCCGAGAAAGCGCTTGGGAAACCATTGGCAACTGGGTTGCACAGGGGGTGGTGACTGGGTTGTAATACCCGTAAAGATGAAAAGGGAAATAATGCGAATAATGGAATCAATCCAAGGGAGAATAAAAGAACATAAAATGTTTTGCCGTCAGAACCCGTTCGGCTTTAGAAATGCCGAATGATTTAGCGCTCATAGAGATTCCCAGACTATCCCGGGGCTGGTCAGCACCATCTTGCGCTTTGAGTTTTCATCATCTGGCGGGAGGTTCTATTCTACCTTTTACCAACTTACCTACCGCAGTAGAAAAGACCGAAACAGTGCAGGGCTGCCTTTGGACCAAAAGGGTCCATGAGACACAACCAGTCAAGGCTAAATGGGAAGGGTAGGAATAGCAATACACAAAGAGAGCAATGGCCAGCCAGCAAGAACCCCGCCTGCCTACTGCATCTGCCAGCTATTCAAGAGGCGTGGCAAGCTGCATGCTTGCCATGGCCTACGTGTCTGCCACCTCTGCCTTGCAGCCAAGCACCACCCCAGACAAATACCCCAAGGCAACCACACCGCACAGAGACAGTAAAGAAGAGGGAGCTGGAGGAGAGGAGGCAAGAGGTGTAGGGGAAGACGAAGGAGAAGAAGGCGACAGAGAGGAGCAAGGGGGCGGCGACAACTGGAGGCGTAAGATTTTCGGCAACCGTCGTTTCCACGCCAAGACGCCGTCCACCCCCCAGTTTTTCTCTTAGCCGACATTAGGTAAGCCCCCATTCCTTCCCCAACGCGTCGGCGGCGAGCCTGTAGCACCGCCGTGCGCCCTTAGATGGCAGTGCATGCTCTCCGGCGCATGCACTCCACCAAGTCCTGTCACGACGGCCACCATAGGTCTTCCCAGCTGCGCGTGACTAGGGGCAAAGCAAGATGAAAATGGCAACTAGAAGAAAATGTATGGTAAGGTAGAGTAGTGAAGCAAACCGACGGCTGGTAGATCGGGATAGTAGCCGGACGTGGAGGAGGCACCGGGCTTCCGGCGGAATGTGTGTCGAGGCCGATGAGCCCAAGTGGGGGCCCATAGGGAGGCAAGGCGTTGGGCTCCCGACCGGCTGCAAGCCGGGGCTGGTGAGCCGAAGGGGGCGGAGGAGTGGCGTAGGGGAGGCGGCCGACAGTCGAAGAGCAGCCAGATCCGATTGTGGGTGGCCGGATATGAGGAAGGCGCCGCCGGATCCGTGAGCGGGGAGGCGTGAAGAGAAGGCGGAGGCGCGCGGAGGTTGACCGGTGGTGAGCCCGGGGTCGGTGAGCCGAGCTCGACTGCGCGCCAACGCCGCACTGCCCGGATCTGCCAGGCCAAACGGCCGAGAGGGTTGGGGGCGAGGGAGCGAGAGGGAGTGAGGAGTGGAGGAGGCCGGTTCGGCCGAAGAAAACGAGGGGAGAGAGAGAGAGAGGGCTCGGGTGAAGGAAAGAGAAGAAAAAAAGAGGAAAAAAAGAGAAGAGAAGGGAAAGAAAAGGAAAAAAAAGAGAAAGAACGAAAAGAAAAGAGGAGAAAAAGAAAGGAAAAAAGGATTTGGTACTTGCGCGATGGGTCTTTAACCCCATAGTTTATGCCAAAATCGGGTTATACGCATAGAGTTGTCGATGCTCGCTTAAGATTTGGTTTCCACATGATGTGTTGAGTCGGATTAATTGCTTGTTTAGGTGGAGGTCCTGAGTCGACGTCGTCCGCACGTCGCTTCGCTCCGCTTGGTTAACAGGCAAGTGCATGGTAGAGTGGTAGACTGTAAAGTTTATGAAATATGCGATGCTTACATGATATAATGATGCTTATATGGAATTCCAATGTTTACATGACATGACGATATTTATTTTAATGATGACAATCGTAATGGAACGGAGTGAGCAGCGATGCTACCCTACCAATGATAATACTGATGAAAACGACAATGACATTGACATTGAGCATCTACATTTGCATCATGTGAACTCAAGAGTTAGGGAGGTGAGAAAGTCTCTAGCTACGAGTAAAGCTAGTGACTAATCCGGAGCGCTCTTGAGTAATACCTACTTCGGTAGGCCTCCATGGGAGTGGAGAGACCCTGTGCCGAAATGGGCGGGCCTAAGATTTTGGGTGAACATCGACGGGTGTTCACTCGGCAATACCGGTATATGCAATGTGATGAGCAAATGTGCATGTAGAGTAGGGTTGCATTGCATTGATGATATGACAATGTTGGAACATGAAAATGCATGCGGAGTATGTTATGGTTGATGTGGAACCATGAGAATGATGATATGAGTATGACGATGCATGCGGAGTATGTTATGGTTGGTTAAATTGCTTACCTATTTTGGTAGTGTTTATCGTTCAATTATGTACTTGCTGCGTCTTTGGACTTACCCTTGCTTTGTTGCTTTATTTTTAGGTGACCGTTGAGGACGTCATGCACGAGCGGGTGTAACACATGAATATCTTCACGTTCTTGCAGCACGTCACTTATCCAGTTTTTGTTCGTATGTTTAACCCTACTAGTAAGTTAGAATAGTTGCTTAAAATGGGTATGGTGTAAGTGGTCGTTGCTTCATGAAAAAAAGTAGAGTTTGCTTAAATTGTTTAGCAGATGTTTAAAAGTGGTATTATTATGCAATGATGGTAGCACTCTAGGCTCAGAGGATGGGCGGGGTGTTACATGGGTTGGATGGGAGCCAAGATGCAATAGCTGAGAGCGAGGGAGTCGACCAGGAGAGCGGGTTGGCAGTGCAGTGCAAGGCCAGTGGCCAGGGAGTCGACGTAGGAGGGATGCGACAGCATTGGCGAGGAGCAGTTGGCGCGGCAAAGTGAGACCAATAGCCAAAGAAGGGATGAAGTGGGTGAGGGATGGCGTGAATGGGGGGAGAGAGAGAGAAGAGACGATAGTACTAGGCTAAGGCCCTATCGGCCGACCAAGTGAGGAGAGAGTGGGAAGAGAGTTTATATTCGCATATTTATGTATTGAGTACTCTGATACACATATAGTTACATGCCTAATCATTTAGGTAATATTTAACTTGTAAAACTCACGTAATAATTGTTCGTATATATTAAACTAAAATAATTGTCATTAGCAAACTAACTTCACACGGCGATATAAAATAGCTTTTATTAATAAATTCCATGATTGGCTAAATTGATCTTGGAAATCACACGGTAACACATCGACCTAGTGTATCATTTATATCTGCAAATTGAACTGTAGCATTCACAATAAATGCAGGAAATGGACCGGGTCCGCGAGGAGGACTTCACCTGAACGCACTTGAGACTGGGACTTACTGCCAGATCCTAGGCAAGCACGGCTTTGATAATTGAATTAGAGTAATTTTGCTAAATGTTCAAAAAATGAATTTTGAAAGAAATATATGCTTGATGATAATAATGATGAACATGTGCTTGAGGGCCTGTTCTTTTCCTCCGAAGCTGGCGGCTTTTGGCTTTTGCTACAGTACCTAACTTTCAAACGGAGTATTTTCTTAAGACGGGGTCTACAAGTTAAACGAACTACACGTTAAAAGCCCAGCATCTGTACCAGCCAAAATCGCAAGTGAGTTTCTACCTCTCCATAATCTGTACCGTAAACAGCCAAAATTCAAAAATTTCAACCAAAAGCCATAAGCCGTAGCCGTTGCCAAACAGGGCCTGAGATTAATGATGATAATGAATATGGTAAGGTAGGCGGTTGAAGAAGCCACTATCCTACTGATAAATAACAGGTGGTGTATGGTGCCCTGGAAAGGAAAGTTAGTGATAGGTTTGGGGTCCTCTACATATAAATATTGTATAAGGATAAAACAACTCTCACTTGTGTAACGGGCCATATTTATCGTATCTTCCATGGTCTTGTCGAGGATGGACGGAGCTCAATTACCTTATCAAGTTACTATACACTCTACATGCGTAAGGAGTATATGATTATGAGGAGGTTGGGATAAGGCTGATGAGGGCAAAACCTATGTACCTATAAGTAGCGTGGTGGATTGTCAGGTGAAGACGAGTCTGGCCCGATGTAGGATCAAGGATAACCAACTAGAAGAGGGTGAATAGAAGGTTTTTAAATTGTTTTAGTTAAATCATAGTTTTTAGCAAGTACGAGTTTAAACAAAAACCTTTTGCACAATTAAAATCTAAATCTTCTATGTTTCACTAAGGCACCACAAGCAATGTCAATACTAGATACACTTCTAGCAATATAATTCAATTCAATATAAGTGCTAAAAATGTAAATGCGGAAAGTAAAGTCAAATAAATAAACCATAATGGAGAATTGGAGACACACAATATTTTCCCGTGGTATCGAAGACTTGTCAGTCTTTACTAATCCATATTGAGATAAACCCAAACGGATTGAACCGGCTCTACGATTTAAGCCTCAAAGGTCTCAATTCCACTAAGATTGTTCTTCCTCTACTCTACAGATCGCGAGCACCCCACCACTTCCTTCCCCTCTAAGAAATAAACTTCTATTTGAAAAAATTTCAACTAGGAACTTTCGAACAGAAAATTTCAAATTGAAAACTTTCAGATTAGGAAATCTTAACTCGGAAATTTAAAATCAGGAACTTTTCAACTCTAATCCAAGGAATGTAAGTCCATTCAGGGAAATTTCAACTTTCAAGAAGATTTAACTCGATTCAGAACAAAAAAAATCAAATTAGAGTTAGCGTTTACACCTTTCCCTCCAGGCGACGGGCGCTGCAGGCTCTAGGACAACGGCACGAGCTCCCAGTGGCATCGGTGTGAGCTACTCAGCGGCGCAGAGCTCCTCTTCTTTCGTGGCTTCGGCGGCGCATGGTCTCCCCCTGGACGGTGCTACAATCACGGATGGACGGATGGCATCACGATGGTCGGAGTGGCGTTGGCAAGCCAAACGAAGACGGCGAGGGAAGCATGCCAGCAAAAAGTGAGAGGAAGAAGAATCAACGTCGGGGGCGTCGAACAAAGCAACATAAATCCTGGGCGCACTCCTCCCTCCACGTGTCGCTCGCAAGTGCAGCGAACAACGACGTCGCACACCTTCGTCCAAGTGGCAATCGCAGGGCGAGTCTGTGCGAACCGAGTGGTGCGGGCGACATCAAAATAGCGCATCTCCAATGGTTCTAACTAGCAACTAACTAGAAAACTTCCACATTATTTATATAGTACGCACTAAAAGCTAGCATTCTAAAGAACTATCTATAAGGATAGCTATTTGATGCTTACATGTACACACAGAAAATGACTATCATTTATAGAGGCTACCTTGTTTTGCGTTATAGACTAGTGCTTAAGGAAGAGCTGTCTTGGTTTTTTTGCATACTCTCTTTCCTCTACATAGGATATATGCTGATGTGTACATACATATAGCTAACTGACTCAGACCATTGGAGATGCCCTTAGGATAGAAATAATCCAACGCCTTTTTGCTGCCCAAACACAAGCAATTACTGTGCTTCTCATAGAAATCGAGACCAAACGCACTCCAATCTCATCTCTAGCCAATAGGGGTGTCAAATGAATCAGGATAATCTATTTTATCCGATATTCGTATTTAGATAGTAGCAAATGTAGAATGCAAAATTGTATTCATATTATAAAAAGTATATAATTCCAGCTAACATATGAATTATTTTTGTCGAATACAAATATGATATGTCAAAAAGGTGTCAAATTGAATATGAATACGAATAACACATGGATTCGTCGCATGTAACAGCAACAAACTACCATGTATCTTTTGCATTCTATCTTCAAATTAGACATACTATATATGCATTTTAATCATCTTAACGAGGCCATTGTCATGGTGGACTCCAATTTGGTATTTGGTGTTGTTTATTTTAGCACATCCCCAAATGGCATTAATGATAAATGATTATGGGATAACCAGAGAATTAAGAGGCATAAATATTAATATAAAACTAGAATCATCAAACTCTTTCCGTTAAACTTTATGATGTAATAGGATATTCGGATCCAACCGAATTAAGTAGCTATTCAATTCGTATTCGTTACAATATTCGATTTGTATTTGAGCATATTTGAATTTGTATTCGTTTAGAAAATGCGAACATAAATGTGATAATACCACTGTTGGATTCGTATTCCGTCCGTTGACCAATAAGGAGCAGAAGCCCTTGTGGGCGTAATGAAGACTAACCCAAAGATTACAGCACAACTACGGCAATTTGATGATTCTGATCTAATGGTGAAGCTTCAACTTCTATTTTGGACCTAGAGTGTAACATCCCAAATAGGGAGTTAGTGTAATTTCAAAATTCCTAAAATCTTTTAATCATTTTCCCTGTGTTCTCAAAAGCTTTTGGCGTATTTTAAATTTCTTAGTTTGGTTTCTCACCGAAAAGCCCGATTAATAAAAATATATATACAAACCTTGGAATCCAGAACCAAGGTTGAAAGTCAAACTGAGAAAATCCAAATTTACTTGGAAATCATAATTTCAAATTTAAATTAAAATCTGGAGACTCAAAGCCAGGAATGGAAATTTAAAATTAGTATGAAATCTATTTCATCCAATTTGTATATCTGGAAATTCACGTTCTGAAATTTAAGATTTATTTCTCCAAGACTTGTCAATCCTAAAATTAAATTGTCGAATCCAAGTTTTGAACCAAGTTTCCAAACTGAAAACATAATTGCAAAAACCAAATCTGAGAATCCAAATTCAAGAAAATCCTTAAAATCTCCAAATTTTCCTCTTGGGACGGCCCATTTCTTCTTCCGCCCGGCCTGCTCTTTCTTTTCTCTAGCCCTGGCCCACCCGACCGCCTTCTTCTTCTTCCTTCCTCCTCCCTCCTCCTTCATTCCCCGTCGAGCCGAGCAGGCCGCCTCCGCTCGTCGCTGTTTCTCGCACCGGCCCAGCCCGCGCTCTGCCCCTGGTTTCCCCGCTGCCCATACCGCCGTACGCACCGCCATGCCCGGGGTACTCCTCGCCATACCGTTGCCCATGCCCAGCACTGCTTCGCCATACCGTCGCCCATGCCGGCAGTACCCCTACCCATACCGTCGCCGTACGAGCGCTCGCCTATAAAGGGGCCCGAGCTCGCCTCCTTTCCACTCCTCCTCCCTCAATCCGAGCTCAGCTCGAGTGCGCCGCCATCTTCCCCACATCCGGCGCCCGAGCTCCCCGCCGATTCGTCGAGCCCCGACTCAATTCCTGGCACCTGGAGCTCCTCCATCAGCCACGGAAGCCATCCCCACCGCCACCTTGGGCCCTCCTCCCCCACGGCGAGCCGTCCACGGAGCCCTCCCCGCGCCGCCGCCTGAGCTCGACGCCAGCCTTCCTCGGCCTCTCTCCGGCTCCACCAAGCCCCTGGGTGAGTTCCCCATGGCCCAACCGTGCTTGCGTGTACTTCAACTCTTCCCTTCTCTCCTCCGGCCGCCGGCGCCCATTTCCTCCTCACCGCCGGCCACCTAGGCCCACTGCCCGCTCGCCTTGGCGCCACCCCGGCCGGAGCTACTGCCACCGTGAGCCTCCTCAATGCTGGGGCATTTCATTTTAGTGGCCGCCGCCGCCTCCTCGACCGCTCCTCGCCGGCGTCGCCGCCGCTGCCATGCTTCGGCCTCCCTCCTCTGCTCTGTTCTGTTCCCCAGCCGAAGCGCCCCTTTTTTTATGTCGTCTCCCTCTCTGGTATGACATGCGGGCCCAGCCGGTTAGGCATCCCCAAAATCTTTGCCTCGTGTCTCAGTATTCATTCTTGGTGTTAACTAATTTGGAAACTGAGGTTGTGTAAACAATCAAAGGAACAATTGTATAAGCCAAGGTTTGTAAATGAAATGGGAATAAGCAATTACTCATGAGTGCATAAAGAAAAGATCTACACAACTGAATTAAAAACCTAACATTAGTTAATTTTGTGCCAATTGAGACCCATAAATTCATTAATCTATATGTAAGACTAAGACAAGATCATGCATGGTCAATTCTTAGATAACAAGGAATCAACATGGGTTAAATGCGTGTTGATGTTAAAAAGTAAATATGCGAAACTAATTAAAACGGTCATCTTTTGCAAATCAAAGGTAATAGAAGTTGATCCTAAATAATTAAAGTTGCATATTTGAAGCTTTATAAAGATAATTTCAATACTCTCAAATTTGACGTTCAAGCAAATCAAATATTAATATCACCCTCTATCGAAAGCTCAAGTGATCTAAACGTTATCTTTCATCCGTCGATCTAAATCTTTTTATGCAACCTAAATAAATCAATTTAGCAAGATTTTGCCACATAAAATATTGACCATAACTTGATCATCTTTAAGATCATGTCATCTCTCTTATTATTGCTTAAAATAATCTTTGGCAAGCCACATAAAATATCAAGTGTGGTCTAATTATATATAAAATCATGAAAGCTATCTTTTCAAAAGTGCTTAATATATTTGTGGTACAAATTTTAACATTTATCTTAAAATGCTAAGATTTAAAATAACAAATGTCTATGATTAAGAATTCTTAAATAAGAAAGAGCAATCCTTCATCTTTGTCTCACATCCAAATCTCCGTTCATTATCTCAGGATGTAAATTAGATAGTCGAGATTAATTAATAATAAAAGAAATAGCTTTATTAAGAATATCCCTAAAAAGTCATAGCATCTCTTTTTAGTAAAAGATAACCGTTGGCCATTTCTAACAATTTGGTTAATCAAGCAGAATAACTGATTTTAGAATGGGCAGTTGCAATCTTAGATAAATATTGCCACATAAAATATCAAAGTTACACAGAGTATTTAAAATTATACTCATATCCTGTAAAGCTCCCGCATCCTAAAAATCACGAAGTTCTATTCCTCTTTACTATCTTCGCTAACCTCTTTTATCTGTCCCTAAGTCCTGCCCGACTCATGGAACTTCCTTGATAAATGTAAATCGATTAATATCAAGTCATCAAATAAAAGGTTGAGCCTTGCCTTTTCCCAATCGGCTACGCAGCTAATCCCTAAAGATGCATCTTCACTTCCGATCCCTCGTTCTCCTAAAATTTTCCCTCACGGTAAAACTATTCAGACAACTCACTATCCTGCTTAAATCCAGCCACCGCTGTGTTCACAGCACGCTAATCCGAATTCTCCTTCTATACCCAGATCGTAAGAATTTTACAATTTAAATTTAATTGGGCATTTATAGTATCTGGTTTTATTTGGTCTCTTCTTTCTTTGCTGCGTATTAGAATTTGAAGACTCGACGAGGCGGAGGATTCGAACAGTAAGACTGGGTAAAAGCGAGGACCAGTAACTTAAAGTCCCTGGCTGAGAAGGCTTAGATTTAAAGCAATCAAAGCCGTGGTAAACCAAGCAAGGCAAGTCATCACTTTGATCATGTCGATCATACATTTTATGAAAAATTATGTTTCTTTAAATTATCAAATTGCATGCTTACTTTACTATGCAAATGTATGTTAAAGCTTAAGGTAGTTACCTGCCTATTTGATGTCTTAAAAACCTACTATGCCTTTCCTTGACACTTGAACCACCTGACCATTGTCACCCTAGATGCTAATAATAACTTTACTAGCTATAAGTCATATTAATGCCGTGCTAGTCTTGACAAGTCCAGGGCACTAGTGGCCCTGATCATCAATCTTTAAATATGAAAACTGGTTTTGGGACAGTCACGGGATGTACGTGGCTGATTATTTGCGATAACTTAAGTTATGCTTCTCCAAAACTCTAAAAATCTGCTATACCAATCTGGGTGGATGGTAAGAATGGTGGGTGTGGATGTAACACAAGGATTGTGGTTTGTGGAATGAACCGCCCGGACAAATTAAGGACTTAATCCTGTGATGACCCCTCTGTGTACAACAGTACAACCACAAGCTGGCGAACTGTAGGCTTGGCTGAATAATTTACTAGACTCTCTAGCCATTTCACGGAGAACGTGTGTAGGTGGGTAATAAAAACCCCACGTGGAATGGGACATCGGATGTAGGTGACGTCGCCGAGGCTAGCGTATATGGAGAGTGGAGTCCGACTGTGCTAACCTGTGGTGGACATCCCGCACAACCTATGGAAGCAACCCCATAGGAGTGAGATGCTAGAGAGCGAGGTATTGTAAAGGCCTCGTGGTAGTCTCTCGATCTGCATGGCTAAGGAATCATGTAGAACCATCGGGATGATTACCTCTTGTGGGTAAAGATGTACAGACTCTGCAGAGTATACAACTATTCGAATAGCCGTGCCCACGGTCAAGGGCGGACACGAAAATCTTCCTCGAGTTAGTTCTATTTCAAAAACCTTTGTGGGTGGGACAAAAATCTATCAGAGGGAGGTACTCTGATTTTGGACTTTTTCCTGGAGGGACGTACTCCAGCGTGGTTGATAATATGGAAGTGGCATAATGATCAAAAGCTAGCATAGGTGGATGGAACCATGTAATCGGTGGATGGAACCTACACCGCTATAAATATTGCACCATTTTAAACTCTTTAAAGCATGTTTATAAAATGCCAAGTCATAGGAATTTTAATTATGATTATTGCAAATGTTGCATTAAGCAAATAAAAGAACCTCAAGGCTCCTTTGACAGCCCTGCATCTATTACTATTGCATCCTGTGTGGTGGCTTGCTGAGTACCGTCGTACTCATTGTTGCTTAATTACCATCATTCAGTCAGAAAGGAAATAAAGTCAAGCCCTGCGATGCCTAAAAAGGGTCGACAGAGCTGGAAGACGATGAGGCCATGGACTAGGTCGCGAACCCCAGTTGGCTGCCTGTGGGCAAGTCCTGCGGGTCCCACCTGTGTGAAGTTTCCGCTGCTGCATTTTATTATTTTCGGCCTAACCGGCCCATGAGTAAGTATTACTGTATTATTTACGCTTCCGCATGATATGTTTTCGATATACAGTAATGTATCTGTGAACACTATCTACTGATCCAGAGAATAGTGTAGTGAATCACAGAGGATCTGGGTTTTGCTAACCCGAGGTCCGACATAGAGTTAGGCTATGCCTTCTCATTGAGAGAAGCTGGAGCCAAAGCCGGATCAGACGGTCCACGAGAGAAACCGAGGCCTAATAGCCAGCCTATGATTGAAGATTATGAACTGTTTTTAGTGCAACTTTTTGCAAATTTAATCTACAATGGTTACGGTACAATACTGAACGTGTGTTTTTAAGTAAAAATATACGTAATTTTGATTTGTTCGATAAAAAATTTTGTAGCTGAATGACTGGGCCCTCCTCGTGAATTTCTGATTCCGCCTTCGGTTGGGCGTAAAGAAAGTATAAAATGAAACCATACTGCTTGTTTAGTGAATGCAACCACAGAGTTTAACTCAAACACGAGCAATGGAAAATTTGCACAAAATAAATAATATAGCATTGAAAAAAGTTGCATTCCTCTGTTTGTTCTCTTCCTCAGATATGTAGAACCTAGCTGAAACAAGAACCGCAATATGTACACAGCTCTACAACTAAATATCAATTCCTGAGAGCTAGCGACTGTATATCACATAAACTATGCTTGTACTTCTCTTACCTTCTATTCATGTTCTATGAAGTATGGATACAAAGAGTACTGCTCAAGAATCACCACATCAAAAGCTCAGCAAAAGGAAACTCACCGAAGTGCAGGACGTTGTCATCGACCTGTCATTAATAGAAATGGGCAAAGCTTTCAATTAAGCAATAAAAAGCAATGTAAGATAGAAGAAACTAACAGCATAATTTGTGCTCTCTTTCTGCTTTTCAAAATGAGATCCTTCAATGTGTTCTTTTGTGATGGCTATTGTACTAAGTTGCATAACTAACAATTTTACAAAAGGCTGTGATTATACCTATGGATCTCGGCAGCAAACTACTGTTAATACAAGCATATCCAAGCATATCTGAAGTGGGAACTACCTTGGGTAATTCGAGTCAATATATCGACCTTCTCACAGTCACAGTAGATACTAGATGCTATTGAAATGAAGACACGGAGGGTAAGCCCATTGGGTGTCCATATGTCCTCATACAAGTTTCCACGGGTTACACACACATAAACAGTGTTCATCTGTCATGGCCACAATACTCCATGCACCAATTATGCAAATGAAGTCATCCCATGCGTTGATCCTTGTCGACATGCATCTTAGGCAAACGTAAATACACAATAAAGCATCCCGCGGTGAAGTAAATTAATAATTAAACAGTTCTAGCTCTATGTGTTCTTTTGATGGAGTGTCTTGTTGTTTGGTATCTGTTTTTCCTCAAAAAATTGGCACCTGTTTTCCTAAAGAAAAATCAACTGATTCTGAGATATTTGTGAATTAGGACAAGGAAACATTTGTCAAAATGCTTTTATGTTCTTATAAAAAAGAATTCCTTAAGCTTTCTATGCAGAAGTTATAGCCATTTAGGTGATACACAAAAACAAATTAAATGACATCAAATTTACTGGCAAGGAATGGAACAAGAACAAACAATACAGGTTCCAGTCTTTACTTACCAGGCTAAAATATCCTGCATGCTTTGGTAAACTCATACGGTCACTCCTGGCACTGGAATGGATCACTTGTACTCACCTCATTCTTTGCAAACTGCCACAAATCAATGGTCAGAGTTAGCACCAGCAGAAAAAACAGAGAATAAATGTCATTGAAATTATAAGACAGAGAAACAAACTGTTGTTGTTGTAATTGTCGCCATTGTGACAGGTTGACTCGATGGCAGGATGAAGTTGCTCCAAAATAGAGGGTCCGCAGAAGGATCGGCAGTGTTCCAGGTACTTTTCATTGGTGCAGGCATAACAGGGGCCAATGTGTACGGAGTCCTTTGCACTAGCAACTCATTCATGTTAATGTTAACTGCCGATGTATCATGTCCAGTAGCAGGTACTGAGGCAACCACCTTTCCTTCATCCATTTCTTTGCTGAAAGTACATTCTTCAGATAATTTTGTAGACTTCTCCAAGAAGCTTTTGAAGGCATCAGACTGCGATAAGATACTGCACGCAGATAGGCCAACTGAAGAGGGCTTTGAAGGAGAACAGAGGGCAAGAGAAGGCAACTTATAGGGCTCAGTCCGTTGCATTGAACTTTCAATAGCTCGGATTTCATCAGCAACCTCTTCCGCTTTAGATGTATCTGACTGCCGTGTCTTTTTTGGTAGCCACCACCTTATGTAATTTGTTATATCAGTTTTCCTCTTTAAGCCAAAGCTTCCCGCAAATTTCCCATCCAGCGCGATATGCTTCCCTGAAATTTAAATAACTAGTTACAAAATCACATAGCGACTTTCATCACTTCTGTATTTTGTTAACTGGAAAGAGTAGTGTGAAGGATTTATAGACGCACCACAACTAAGGCTCATGTAGTCATTGCCAAGTAATTGTCCCAAAGAAGCATCCCATCTGGAATTATGGAGCTGCCTGCATGAAAATGCACACTAGTATAAAGCTTAAACAATGCACAGAATAGCTTTCTAGTGTACAGAATTATGTCATGGAACTTCAATGGAAAATCTTTTTTTTTTTCTGTTACAACATTTGACTGATGGAACTAAATAAAGCTACTATTGTATCACTTGTGTGTAAGTAAAGTAATAACAATTTTCTTAAATTAAATGTCTACTGTTGCATGGATTGGCCCAGAATTGCCAATGCATCAGCCCTACACATGATACAAAATATTGTATAAATAGCTACTCAAGATCCCATAACAACCCTTTCTTATCCTACCAGGTAATGAGTTTTCCATAGATTTTTTACACGTAATCTATTTCCTCCAATGGAATACTTTTGCAGAGAATATTATGTTTTGGTTGCTTCTACAACATGGAGATGTTTCCCATGATAAGAGGATATATGTGACCATATAAAGAATGAAGGTACAGCATACCAAATTTTCATTAATGACAGTAATCAACAAGGAGAAATAAATTGTTAACGATGCACATTTATCACCATATTGTTTCATTGAGGGACTGTGTTTGTGCAGTTGAATGATTACTGGAAGGGATTTATGCTTAGTACACGTTGCAGTTATGTTGGCAGTCTTGGCTTTGGCTAAACTACAATATTTATTTTTCAAGCTAAGCCCATTTTTTCCTAGATTTGATAATATTTTTCAAAGTAACCAAGTTGTTAGTTCAGTAGTTAATAAAGTCCAACTAAAGAGCTAAATTGGCATGTAAACTATCTTCCTCTAAAAAAACCTGCTAAGCTATCATGAATGCAAAACCACACATGGGATAAAGAAGCTAATTGAAATTGTTTTATTCACTAAACAGGTTGCTAACTTTTACTTAGTAGTTTTACACAGTTGTTCTGCCGTAAAGATTTCTGGCAGACAAGCACAAAGCAGCAAAAAAGGTTACTAATTAATACAACAGACAGGACACCAAATTCCACAAAGATTTACATAGTTGGTTTGCCAGAAATATTTCTAGCAACAAATCACAACACCACCATACTAAGCAAAGCATGGACGGTTTGAGCAAGGTGGAAATAAAAAATTTTGACACGGAACACCCTTTACAGGGTTTCATCACAAAAAGTATATGTGATTATGCAAGTAAAACAACTGAAGACAGAGGTAATTTCCAGTAGTAGAAGATATATTTCTGCATCACTAACACGTACCTAGGAAGCCCACGATATTTTGGTAATCCCCTAGAAAAGGCACTGCTCTTTCTGCAATGCATGGATCTTCTAGTTAGTGCTTAGGAAATAAAATAATGTACAGGCATTATATATGCACAAATATACCTTCTAAGAGACACAAGATAGTCCTCCTTGGAGATCATCTGCATCTCTTCAAGATCTCTTGCATAATCAGAGACCTAAATAAGCAAATACATAATGAGCATAACTGCATAAGTCTGCAAAAAACACCACAACTTCAATTAAATATTATGATAATTACCATTAAATAGAAAACAGTATAATATTCAACACTGGAAATCCATCATCATCCAGGTGTATAGGTACCAAATGAAGCAATGATATGTATGTTTTGTGAAATCACCACTTTACATCAAATTGCAAATTTTATTAAGTAGATTTGAAGCATAGACTGTGGATACAAGTTCTCGTCTCATGTGAATTTTAACACAAATACATCAAAATGTACTTGTGCAAGCATGATATAGAAGCATCACTATTTGATGGAAGTCAAAATAACGAAAAACAAGGCAACCATTAGAGTTCAGAATCTATGGATCTTGTACTTTGTGCTTCTTCTGCACATATATTATTATTACTAAATTGTCTTCATAAAAATATGGGTAATTGGAGGCACTATGCTTGCTTTGAGAACTATAAATTCTATTAGGAGAAAAAAACATGTATACCACTTATTTGGTTGATCCAGTCATCTAGACTATATTGGTGCAGATTAATCAGACAAAATTTCCCAATGTTAATAAGTCCAAAATGAATACAACTCTAGTTTTTAGATAAAAAGAACATTTAATAATCGTCACACTGTAATCATTATATACTATTAGTTTTATCCAAAATTTGGCAGTAGCATCTCTAAGATAGGTTTTTGTTTTAACAGTTACATTTGTAAAAAATATAACAAAACCAAACCAGATAAGAGAATCATAGGCTTTAAAGTTGGGCTGAGACCCTAATTTTTGTATACTTAATGCAAAGTAGATATTAGACAGTAGACACTTCTGAAATCTAGTGATCAGGTTGGAATCTTCCAATTTTAAATCTCAAGTGTTAAACCATGTGGCTAAATCTAGGATATTTTGGTAATGAATAATTGACAATGTACATAACGAATAATTGACAACATTGGTTGTGATATTACTTGTGGTATGTTGTGTGTGCGTGGACTAATGTCAGTCAAGTTGGAGAGAACTTGTGCTGAGAAAAATATTCTTTGGTCTTTGCATGTATAGGTTGGGCGTGGAGACGGTCATGGTCGGTGACGAGGAAGACCGGGACTAGAAGGGGGATATCTAAGGTCCAGGCGGTTGAGAATGTCATGAGATGGTTGAGCTCACGCTGGAGCACATGGAGATCAAAGGTGGATGATGTGTGGAGAAACTACGGGAGGTGCGGTCCTAGAGTCTTCGACACATAACGAGTTAGAGAAGTTGAAATTTTCGAAAACCCGTGTTAGGAAGGGTTTTAGGTCCCTTATTTGTTGGAATTGGATTAGAGCGCTTGCGCACGTGATGCGCAACGCAGTGCCGGCTTCTATTCGCTTGGCATTTCGTGTGTCATCATCCATGTAGTGTAACACTGGTCTTTGCCTCGGTCCGCGTGTGTGAACCAGCAGCGACTCAGCAAAGCGTGTGGAGACAACGGACGCCACGTTTTTCCTCAGCAAACAGACAGCAGAGAGCTAGCCGTGACTTGCTTTTTGGTTTTTTGATTAGATGGTAAGTGTACTCATTGTTTCTGCATGTGCCTAGACAAAGATTAGTGTAATGCATGCAGGTTATTATCATCGGACCGAGAGAAGCCTGTGAAGTTGATTCATCTCTCAGTAAAGCTTTCATTGATCTTATTGGTGTTTGAAGTCTGGTCGTAACTCAAGTCATCATAAGTTAATCAAGTATTCATTAATTAATCAACGTGATCAGCATAATTAATTAAGTCTGGCCGACCATGCAGTTTAAAACCTCAGTATCTTCAGTTTTTGTTTAATCTGTTTGCTACAGTACCGACACACACACACATATTTTTGTTCCTTTTGTTTTTGTTTCTTCTTTGCTTTTTCAAGTTGGAAAACACAAGTGGGTTAAAAAATAAAAAGGGTTCCACTGCGCGTTGCAATCATTCGCCCCCTTTGATTGTCAGGTATCAGAGCAGGTTGCTATGGCGTCAGAGATGCATGTGAATCGTCCTTCCATGCTAGGTAGTACTAATTTTGCTTTTTTGGAAATGTCGTACGTAAACTTATATTGAGACTCAAGGTAGAGATGTTTGGAATAAAGTTTTACACTATAAGAGATTTCTGCTACTATTACTAATTTAAATAAAGCAGATGTTGATTTAAATGCTCAACATCGTAACTTGCTATTTCAAGGGATTTCTCGCAAAGAGTTTGATCGTGTAGTTCATATTAATTCTGTCCACTTAATATAGAAAACTCTTTGTCATTATCATGAAGGAACCACTAAAATCAAGAAAATGCGAAAAAATCTTTATCAAAAAGAATATTCTAATTTTGCTATGAAGCCTGGTGAATCCATTGATGATCTCTTTGCTCGTTTTGAGAAAATATTAAGTAATTTGCGCGGTTCTAATGTTATTCTTGCTAATGAAGATAATGCAATTAAAATTTTAAAATCTTTAAGTTTTGAGTGGTTGATAGTTGTCACAACTATTAATCAAATTGTTGATCTAGATATTTTAACCATGGATGATATTTATTCTAGATTGAAAACCTATGAGATGGAACTTTTGCTATTTAAGATTGATAAATCTTCATCTTTAGTACTTGTGACTAACCCCGTACAGGCCGCTTCATCGAGTGTTTTGCCTTGTGTTTCTTTGTATGTCTTATCTTCTTTTTCAGAGGAACAATTCGAGCAGCTCCCTAAAGAGTACTTGGTATTGATCTCCTCACGAGCATACAATGCACTCAACAACGTGAGGATGAGGAAGCAAGGTGGCGTGTCAGGTCCGATCAGGTGCTATAAGTGTGGCGAGTCAGGCCACATTAAGATAGATTGTCCAAAGCTCAAGGGGAAGGTGATCAAGGAAGATAAGAACTATCGTCGACGACCATCCAAAAACAACAACACCAAGGGTGGCAATTTCTGTCGCAAGTTTGCTGAAATGATCATATCGGCTATTGAGCGTCTTAATTTGAGCGATGTGGAATATGAGAGTTGCGATGACGATGACCACAACGACAATGATGCTAAAGGTAAGAAGAAGAACAACGATGACTTCACAGGCATGTGCTTTATGACAGACAACAACAATAACAACAACAACAATGATCCCGATGAAGTAAGACCATGATATGATGAGCTTAAAGATGATTTGATAAAACTTGCTATTGATTAAAAAAGATAAAACAGAAATCGAAAGAAAATAATTGTGTTGTTCAAAGCCTAAATTCTGAAATTACTAGACTTAGAGTTTTAATTCTTAATGATGAATTATGTGAGTCTTGTCAAGTTTTACATTCTGGGTTGGAGGCTGTTAGATCTATTAATGCATCAAACCTGATTCAATTTAGAGATGTAACTAATAAATTTGATGAATTAAAATTGACACATGACTCTTTTGATGAAAAATTAAAATTTGCTAATGATGAAATTGAAAAGTTCTTCTAAAGCCTGTTCTAAGTGTGAATTGCTCGAAGCTAGACTTAATGCATCTCAGAAATCTATTCAACAAATGCTTTGGTGATGAATAATTGACAATGTACATGATGAATAATTGACAACATTAGTTGTGATATTATTTGTGATATGTTGCATGTGCGTGGACTAATGTCGGTCAAGTTGGAGAGAACGTATGCTGGGAAAAATGTTCTTTGGTCTTTGCATGTGTAGGTTGGGCGTAAAGACGGTCATAGTCGGTGATGAGGAAGACCGGGACTAGGAGGGGGAAATCTGAAGTCCAGGCAGTCGAGGATGTCATGAGATGATCGGACTCACGCTGGAGCACATGGAGATCAAAGGTGGATGATACGTGGAGAACTTACGGAATGTGCGGTCCTAGAGGCTTCGACACGTGACGAGTTGGAGAAGTTGGAATTTTGGAAACCCCGTGTTAGGAAGGGTTTCGAGTCCCTTATTTGTTGGAATTGGATTAGAACTCGTGGGCTTAGGATAAACCTAGGTTTTGGGCCTTATACTATAACTAGAGATGGGGTTAGAGGCTAACCTTGAGACTTCTGGAGATACTAATTTCGTGCTAGGGTTTAGGGGTACCAGGAGGGTACTTTGTAGCCACCATGATTCAGAAATAAAGTTTAGATCTATTCTAGAAAAAGTTTTGACAGTGCCACACTTTTCATCGTCAGTGCCATCGGTCGAGAGCACTCACGCACGTGATGCGCAACGCAGCGTCGTCTTCTCTTCGCCTGGTGTTTCATGTGTCGTCATCCACGTGGTGTAACACTGGTCTTTGCCTCGGTCCGCGTGTGTGAACCAGCAACGACTCAGTAGAACGTGCGGAGTCAACGGACGCCACGTTTTTCCTCAACAAATAGATAGCAGAGAGCCAGCCGTGACTTGCTTTTTGGTTTTGTGATTAGATGGTAAGTGCACTCATTGTTTCTGCATGTGATTAGATGCAGGTTATTATCATTGGACCGAGAGAAGCATGTGAAGTTGATTCATCAATAAAGCTTTCATTGATCTTAGTGGTGGTTGAAGTCTGGCTGTAACTCAAGTCATCATAGGTTAATCAAGTATTCGTTAATTAATCAAGGTGATCAGCATAATTAATTAAGTCCGGCCGACCGTGCGGTTTAAAACCTCAGTGTCTTCAGTTTTTGTTTAATCTGTTTGCTATAGTACCGACAGATATATACATATATATTATAAATAACAGGGGCACCTTGGTGCCCAGGCTCCGTGATTGAGACTTTCCTTCCATGATTAAGATTTTTCATCTATGATTGATTCAACATGATAAATCAATAATTTTCTTTCCAAATTGATGCCTTTTTGAATTAATGAATATTAATGGATTTGCCTGATATATTATATATCATTACACTTGTACGCATCTAAAAGCAATCCAAAGGCAAGAAGGCTTGGTACCCAGACACCTTGGTGCCCCATTTCAGCGTCCTATATGTGTGTGTGTGTGATGTGTCCCTTTTATTTTTGCTTTTTCTCTCCTTTTTCAAGTTGGAAAACACAGGTGGATTAAAAAATAAAAAGGGTTCCACTGCGTGTTGCAATCATCCACCTCCCTCTGATTGCCATCGACGATCATACATCAAGCAATGTTACTCAAGTTTTTTTCCCATCCTGGTACTTCACTGCTCAATATTATTAACAAACTGGTTGATTTTCACACAAAAATATTAGTTTGACCATTGGACGCTTCCTGAATTAAATGATAACTTTCAAATGAACTATGGTCTTACCCCTCCAGTTACAAATACATGTCGTTTTGGGATGCGTGCAATCAAATTTTTGAAACTTTGACTATCGGTATCATTTTAGATATTTAGATTAAATACTTGAAAATCATATATATAGATTTGTCTCGCAAATTACTTTCATAATATTACATTTTTATTGAGTCTTGTAAATATAGTACAATATAAATTAATGGTCAAAGTTGTATTTTGGGGACCATGTTAATATTCAAACCAACATGTATTTGTGATTGGAGGGAGGATTAAAAAGGCATCATATAGTTAATAATTTAAAGTGGAAGAACTTAAAAAAGGCTAAAAAAGAGCCAATCATCATTAGCACATAAGTATAATGTCTCACAGGAAAATTTATTTGTGTTCCAGCTCCCCAGTATTTCAACGCAGCAAGGTCATAGGCTCTTGCTGCAGCCTCTTCATCATCATATGCACCTATGTATTCACACATAGAATGGACGGGTATTAAGAAAAAACATAAGTGTGCATTTTAAAGTTAACACCAACGGTGCTCCTTACCTAAATATACTGCAAGATCGGTTTGCGTGAAATAGTTTCCCATGCAAAAGAAACAATGCCATCAAATCAGATTAATGATAACTACATCGAAATAACAATTAAAAAGCAAATCATGTAGATGTAGTTAACTGTACATTAGGGCATCTCCTTAAGATATGAAAGCAATCATGCGCATGATAGAAAAACTGAGGTGTAACTTTACCTCCAGTTAATGCATGCAGTGGTTATGGCATAATGTAAGATTAATTGTTATATAGTAAAAGGCCAGCTGATTCAAGCAAGGGTCGAAAAGCATGTTTGAGTGTAAAGTGTAGATGTTGAAGAATTGGTTATTTAACTGTGACTTACATTCCATATATAGATGACAGAAGATTAGTGACTATGATGTTTACAAAACTGAAGCCAAATGATAATGCAATATAATGAAGTTAATCTGGACAAGATCACTTAGATGCCAATGTCACTATGCTCAACTTTTCAAAATATTTATGATATACATAATTACATACCTTGTTTCCCTTTTTTGTTCTGATTCTGATTCCACGTGCTTTTGTCCCAAAGGTGAGCCTCGTATCGACCTGTCCATCTATGCCTATTGATGAGACATGAAACTCAGTAATAAAGTGAATGCATACATGCATAATAAGGAAGATGAAAAGGATAAAAAGTTTGATTCATGACAAAGTTAAGAAAGAAGAACTGGTAGACGCAGCAAACTGATAAAATTGCTGATAGTAGTGTTGGATCATATTCATAAATAAAAAATTGAAATATGGTGGATTGGAAGATATATTCAATTCAATATGCTTAGAGTAAAAAGGCAAAACAATGTCAGCTGCCAATTCTTAAAATGAAATTGCATCAGAAGAGTTCCATTAGGTCCCACTAAATACTTTCTTTGTCTAAGTTTATAAAGCGTATTTTTTAAATGACCTTGTCTATAAATATATGACGTATTTCATGTTCCAATGCAAAATTAGTGTGATATTATCTTTATACCTCTAATAAATATGCAGCTTTATTTGTTATTCTCTACATACATATATTAAATATATGCTTAGAGATAACAATTAAAAGGTAATATAGCTATTTTCATTATCTCCTTGATCTATATGACAAGAGAAAATATTTCTTATAAATTTGGATGGAAGGAGTAACACGAACAGACCATTTCACAAGACACAGCAACCATAAAATTCTTTAGAACAGTACCACCACCATACCTAGGAGCTTCCAATTTGTTAAGTGAGATTAGCTACGGGTCTCTACGGAAAAGATCCCCAAGCAACATGAACACTAAATAGCATCCATCCATTAACATGGAGAAACGCAAAGAGCAGGACGAGGTGTGCGTCGATTGCTGAAGCTAAGGAATACAAAGGCGAAGGACAGGTGTGGACCAAGAAAACACCCAAACTTGCTAACTACTCTGATCAGAGCTAAACCCTGTCAACCGAGCTTATACACAAACAAAGTTGAGCTCAAGATACTAAATGTGTCAAGTTCCTTAAGAAATTGAGATCGTTTCATTTCCAGCCACAGCTAACAATTCCATAACAGATAAACCTCCGCACAAAACTCATCCAACCATACGGCTACCAAAAAAATCGCAAACAAATCCTAGATCCCGAACCGCGGGTAACGCACGGCGACGGAGCCCAGACAAACAAACGGATATAGCACCAGAGATCAAACCAAGCAGGTATTCGAAACGCGTATGTATGGAAGCTTTATAGCGATCTAAACATTCGACGGTGCCGCCCGCAAATCGACAGTAGCAACACGGTCGCACGGAGCGCCGTACGTACCGGGTGACGCCGCGGTAGATGGAGCTGCGCTTCCCCGCGGCGCAGGGAGGCATGCGGCTGATCCGCTCCTTGGCCGTGCACACGCGCTCCTTCCGCGCCGCCGCGGGCCTCCTGGGAGACTGCTCCCCCGCCCCCGCCTCCGCGCCGAACGCCGGCCCCTCTACCCCCGCTAACGCCCCCACCACCGCCACGGCCGTGGCGGGGTTGGAGGAGGCCATGGCGCCGCCGCAGCCGGATCGATCGATCGGAGCCGAGCCGACGCGAGGAGTGGTAGTGTCTGGTTAACGGGTGACCGTTTGGGGCGGCGCTGTGGTGGGATTTCAAATTGCGGGGAGAAGAGAAGAGAAGAGATAGGGAGAGATGGGGACGCGTGGAGGTGGAGCCCAGTGGGCCGGCACATGGGGGACAGCGGCAGACGGAGTACCAGGGGAATCCGAGGGTGCGGTGCGCGCGAATGGTGGGTCGGAGAGCTGTGTTGAGAGGGAGAGAGAGAGAGGCAGACAGCACAGCGCCACGGCGCGTCGTTTCCTGAAATGACAACGGAGCGGTTCTCGAGAAAATAGTCGGACCGGATGAGTAAGGGCTCGTGAAGTAGTCTCGTACGTATCCGAACCTTCCAACCTATCTAAAGATAACATTAAAAATAATTTCTTTAACAATACCTTATCTTTATTAGAAATAATATCTTTAATAGTAAATTATTTTTTAACTATTTTATTCTATTTTTATCATAACATTTTGGCTCATACTCTTACTATTTACGTTGGTTTGTGAGCTGAAATATTTCTTGCATAAGAGGCATCACATTATCTCTTCCACATGCTCTCTCTTTCACATAGAATTTTATTTATTTAATATAGCTAAGAGATAACTAAGATATTATTATAGAGATACCTTAAGTATACTCCAGCCGTTCCCAGCGTGTTGATTTCTGGCGAATTGATAGGAATCTCTTGTTTTTGGAGATGGCTTGATGCTGTGATGCATGCTGCATATATGGACAAAAGGGGAAGGATGAATTGAGCATGAATCACACTTCTGGAGCGTTCAGCCGTTCACCACTCCACAGGTAATATTGAATGGGCGATCCAATTGGTGGCCAACACATTTTTACTTATACTGGATATCAACGTCATGAAAACACTGTTTCCGTACTCGATTTCGTTCATGAAAGTAGGCATCTTGCTATTAAAAAAATTAATGTTATTCAAAATTAAAACGGACATCTGCTCCGTACAACATTGAAGGGCACGTAGCTGTTCATGCTTTCCCTGTGAATTAATAGTTGCATTCAAACCTACTCCGTACTCTTGTCACTTAGGTGTACTACAACATTGAAGGCAGGTGTACTGCATTTCCTCTGCTAGCTCTATCAATTAACGCGGCATTCAATTCACGTCACGTTAAGCCGTGTTAAGCCGTTAAGGTAACGGCTCGGTTTATTTTGGTTTTTGATTTATTTAATTTAAAAGTTACTTAGAATGTATCTATTTTAATTTTGATTTATTAGTTTTTAGGTTTTTGTATTGTTTGTGACGATAGAAGGTTTATTTTTATTTTTGCTCATAAAAAGTTAACAGTCGTTATAACGCAATTTTAGCTATAAACTAAAATCACAATTAGAAACTTAAATCGTAAGCCAGTTAGAATGGAGTCATTGCTCAATCTACGTTGCTTTGGGAGTTTGGTTTAAAAAAAGATAGCGAAGTCCGCCCATAGATTAGTGTTTCGTCAAAGGATAATGATTACTAGCAGCGTAAGTGCGGCAGCACGTCGCGCTAGCTACCATATGGACTGAAGTAAAAGAGACGACAATTTGCGAGGAAGTTTTTCTAAAAAAATCAAGGACACGTGCGTAATTTTAGAAAAACCAAAGGCCTTTTCTGCAAAAAACTGAGGACCTGTAAGGACCCGTACATAATTTTGAAAAAAATACGGAGTGCTATCCTGCAAAGGGAGGGCCTTCATGGAAATGCGAGGACCTGTACGCAATT
Source organism: Dendrocalamus latiflorus (assembly GCA_017311315.1). Lineage (NCBI taxonomy): Eukaryota > Viridiplantae > Streptophyta > Magnoliopsida > Poales > Poaceae > Dendrocalamus > Dendrocalamus latiflorus. Next base: position 13,704,472 of record CM029613.1, read on the forward strand.
TCAGAGAAGTGGAGGGGGGTTTTCAGGGAAAAAATGTTGTGATAGGGGTCTTTTTGCAAGAACCGAGAACTTGAACATGATTTCGTAAAATCCAGAGGGCTTTTTCGCAAAGAAGCTGAGATAGCAACGCTGCCCGGGGACGCTTCCCCAGTCGTAATATAGGATGATTTGCCATCTCAAATGCGGTGCAAGCACATGTGACTAGATGAGAACACAAACAACAAGGGATGGTCTCCAACGCACGTGTGGCTGAAAGAGAGCACAAGCAACATCAAGCAAAGATCTTTAACACACGTGTGGCTGGATGATAACACAAGCAACAAGAAGGAAAAATATAATTCCTGTTTCTACTATGGCAAAACAGAGGAAGTGGTTTGCTACTCTGCTCGTTTTCATATAAAAACAAATTACATAGATAGATAGACTTATTCGAATGCAAATGATTCATCTCAAGTTTCTGCAAGACTAACAATAAACACCCAAACTCAATACAAGATATAACAATACAACACAACGCTTACATGACAACGCTCCTACACACTTTCCAAATCCACAATCCCCCTTTACTGGACAGCCATCCCTACTATCTCAGTACTAAAATTATCATAACTTTCAACTCCCACAATGTTTATAGCAAATCATACTAGTTCTGGAATCTATACAAATTTTTTTACAACTTCTTAGTTGATCAAATGTCCAGATTAAATCATTTAAACCCTCGTTTTTAACCTAGAAGACATATTTGTCATATTCTGAACAGTAGGCTTAATATTTTTCATATTTTTAATCTGCACATGCAAATATATTGAACTATGATATTTTCAGAAACTAAGGGAAAGTATCTATCATTTCCTAGTTATTCCCAAAATTTAGTTATATCATTAAATCAGTCAAATTAATGTTTTCCAATGACAACATCCACTAGCAACCCGGTTCTAAATAGCAATCTCCCAAAATTCATAACTTCGGTTCTACTCATCCAAAAAATTATGATCTTAGACTTTCTAGAATACTTAAGAAATTACATATATTTTTTATGTAGACCAAATCTCCAAATTATCCCATCTTCAATTTTTAATCTACAGATTAATACGTGCTACCAATAGATAGCAATTTACCAAACAACAGGCTTACAAAATTTATAACTCAAAATCTATTCATCCGATCGACATGGATAAGAATTTTAAAGAGAGGTATCGAAATCCTCTACAACTTTCTAATAGATAAAATTCCCAAATTATGCACATACACTACCCGTAAACATAATATAACAATATATCAGGTTAAACATATCTACTATTTGATTTTCACCCCATGAGCACTTGCTCTCTTTCTAATTTGTATTTTAATCTCTAATTAAATAAACAAAACAAAGGAAAAATAACTAAATCATTACCCATGAGACAAAATCTTAGATCACATTCTCTTTCTCACTTCTCCTTCCCTCCTCCCTCCTTGTCCTTTCCTTCTACCACTGAGTCCCTGCTGGCTCCCCCTTCGAACGACGCAGTGTTGGCCCGAGTCAAGTCGCTGGCTTCCCACCCTTGGTGCACGCACCCGTAGGTGACCAGCAAAGTAGCCGTTCACCACAGCGTAGACGTGTCATCTGGCGACGCTGGCAAAGGGTGTTACAACATGTGGCGACCAGGCGCTCAACTGGGCAATGCTCGTGCGAACGAGCAGCGCACAACGCAACGTGCCATCGGCAGAGCCTTGCGCACACGCTAAAAGTTGGCGGCAGGCGGCCGACATAGATAGCGATGAGTCAACGGCAGTGCCCGCTGCGCGATCTCGGCAGCGTGTGGTCATGTGAAAGCAGTGGAAAACTATGGCATGTGGCGGCCGAAACAATAATCAGCCAGGGTTTTCTAACTCATGTTTTTTTGGGTTAAATCTTGGTACGAGATCCTATTCGGACTCCAACTCTCCATACAGACGGCCCTGTTTGGATCCTTTGGGCTAACAACTAGTTGCTAAACTTTAGCCTTTGAGGATCCAAACAGGAGGGCTAATGGGTGGGCTAAAGTTTAGCCAAAGCCCCAACTAGTTGTTAGCCAACTAGTCTATCAAACCCAGCTAATGAGGGCTAAAAGACCAACCGGATGGAAAAAAGACGTTGATACCCACGCCAACCCTCCCAGACCACCATGCATAGGGGTATAACAGACTTTGCACTAAGATAGTAGCACTTATTAGTCCTTGGATCCAAACAGGACTGGGCTAATCTTTAGCCAGCTAACTACTAGTCAGCTAACAACTAGTCCTAGCTAACAACTAGTCCTAGTCCATCCAAACAGGCCCTAACTCTAGAAAGAAAATCAACCCCTCTAAATTTCACACATCCCCTTTTCTCGTATCCTCTTTTCTATATTTACGCACAGGTCATCAAGAGGGACAATTCCAGAACATTACACACTTATTCCATACACTCGCGCATTGCATCACAATTTTTCTTTTCTTTATAGTTTTGATTAAGCATCTATAACCGATTTTCATTAATGTCAAGTAACACGTTCCCCTGAGACATGGTTACCTAGATAAATCAACGTCATTGGCTCACGTTAGGACTACCTTTTTCACAAAATTTTCACTCAAGTAAAATATCAATATCTAAAATAACATAGTATGCCAAAGCATGAATCTAAGATATGACTATTCAAGAAGATATGACTAGAACTAATTCAATCCGTAAATGGTTAATACACATGCATAATTGCAATGAATCAAATGCTATAGGATCACAAGATTTCTATGCACATCAAGGATAATAAACAAAGCTCAAGCTCTACAATATAATTCCAAGTGACATAAGACATATAAATAACTAGTAACAATATAGCTCAATTAAGAAAATTCCGGCATGACATATCATCAACATAGGGTTTAAGGTAATTAACAAATCACATACGTGAGAGACTATTGTCGAACGTATACTAAACATATTTGATAATTTTAAGATAGATAATAAAATTGTTTCTATAACTCTTGAAAATGCATCGATAAATACGACGACTATGAATCCCACTCTGGGGCGTAAGGTTTTTAACAAAGTAGAAACATTGTATCTATAAAATATCAAGAAAAATCCGTTTTTCCACAAAATATTTTTGTGCCCATGTTTTCATGCAATTAATTCAATTTGAACGAGGTTTTTAACAATGTAGCATGAGAGGAATGAAGATGATGGCCACCGCCTCCACCGTCTGTAGTTACTCAAGGCTGGGCCAGGGCTAGCACCGCACGGCGCCGACCCATCATGCTTTGGGCCATGCCTAGGCCTCACTAGAGGCAAGACGGGCCAGCACAGCATGGCACAACGGGGTGGCCCGAAGCATGCCGGCCCGTACCGGTATGGCCCCAAGTCCCAGCTCTAGTCTCAATGCAGCGATAGTACAAAGCAGTGGAGGCAATAAAACAATACAGCAAGACCAAACAGATTAGAAAGATCGATTTTAGTTTAATCAATGCAGTGCCACAAGAAATCAGGAAGTGGATTTTTACCTAGGACATCACTTAATCTTATCTGTTGTCCAATTTATTCTATTTTACCTAGAGATCCATGTATATATATTTTGGAAATAGAGAGTACAGTAAGAGACAAAATGAATGGAAGATTTCCCCTTGAGAGATAAAAAGTTTTCCTCCAAGAAATCGAAGAAGCAGGCAAGACCCTAGGACCCAACAAATCCAGACGCCAAATTCACACCTAATCACTCAGTTTTGCTCATCGGCGCACCTGCTACAGCCCAACCGGGAACTGTTTTGGCCAGAAGACCCACTCGAGTCGAGCACCATCTACTTCCTCACCTGCACTAATCTTCTAATTCGAGTCCTTTGCCGTCAACCTTGCCTGCCTCATGAACCGCCTCACTTGCACGCAAGGAGGATATAGCGCCGCTGTAGGGACCATCCCCCACAAGGCACTCTTCTCGTCTACAACACATGATCTGCTGCACCAAGCAGCCAGAGGAAAAGTCAGCGTCAGGTAGTAGCGCTGCATGGCGACGGCTTCACAGCTGGCACCATGGAAGTCACTTCTCGATCGATAGACGATTCCGACAATCTTTCCTATGTTTCCCTTGATGTTTTGTTATCTTTGATATGACAGAAAAGAGAATAGAAGCGTTGCAAGAGTTGAAGAGGGGGTTGAGAGAAGATGGCAAATGCAAAAAGGTCCATCTTAGATAGGTTTTAGATGAGGAATAATAAAATAATTGTGAAGCCGTAAATTATCATTTACACCATCTTTGCAATAGGGAAATGCATTTTTGCTCTTAGGGGGCCCTAACACATCTACCATATATGTTACTTCGGATTCCCGTGTACCTCGTACAGTGCTCTTGTATCTTGTTGTATTCTCATCCTTGTTGTCTTTTGACAATATCAGTTCTATTGTTTTTGTTTTTTTAACGGTTTTTATCTTTACTTCTCTCAGTAATAATTATTTATTAAATTAATAAATTATAATCTAAAACAACAAATCCGTATTGGCTCATTATGCCATATCCTCGTGGGACTGGCTGAGCAAGAAGTGTAATGTGCCAGCTTTGCTATCATGCAGGCCCGTGTCAGCTGTTACATCTGCCTCCTCTTACACCTCCAGTTCTTCAAAGTTCCTAGAAGATGAAAAAGGCAAAAGCAATTGTTTACTGAAATCTATCCCATTCCAAGTACGAAGACGTGCATGTAACTTAAGGAGCTTCAAACATCATGTCAACTAATCATAGCGCGGATACAAGATGCATGTGCTCCTAAGGGTGTGTTTAGTTGCTTTTGGGTAGTGGGATTGTATATTCTGGATGAGGGGAAGTTAGATGAGGAGGGCCGTATTTTGAAAAAGAAAAGTGTTTGGTTCGATGTATCTGTGGGTACAGGCTGAATGAGTCTGTGATTGGTAGGTTGTATATGAGGCTGTATGAGCGGATACAGTAGGCTGAGAAGGTGTTTGGTTGGCTGTATAGTGAGGTATAGTGACCCTCGAATGTGAGAGGTGGTGTGGTTACCCCCTTCACATGTTTTTTCAGTTTTTTGCACAAACTAAGTTATTCCTAATAGTAATTTATTTACAGTATGACATATTAATTTTTTTAACTTATGAAAAGAACGTATTTGACAATATGATGATGTATATCAGGGGAAAAATGCGACATGCAATTATTTGGTATGAACACATGTTTTGACTAAATATTTGCAACTTTACTCTAAATCAAAAGACATTAATAAAATGAACACTCCAAAGACAGAGTACATAAAGATCTATATTTCTCATAATAAAGAAGCATAAGCATAGTCATATATCTTAGCTTACACTTCAAGCAAGTAGCCCCTACATAATTACAAAAGGTGTGCCTTGAAGACACCATCAGCACATCAGTCCACATGCAGTTGAAATGCAATTGACAAAAAATGCAATTAACCGCAGCCCGTGATCGAGGGATTTGAGGCCTCAGCATGTGATCGTGAAAAGAAGTCTTACTACTAGTATCAAAATTCCAACTTGTGTCTGATTCTGTGAAGGAAGGAATGGCCTTCCCACACACACACACACTCAAAAACAATCGGCCGAATCCCAGCGAGAGAGGCATCGGCGTGGCCCGCGAGAGAAAAATCCCCCTCGGCTGGATCCCTCCGCCCTGCTCTCTTTTTTCTTGCTGCCTTCGGCCGAAGCCGCTTCATCTCCTTCCCCCGTCTCCCTTTTCTCAGCGCCTCCTACCGGTCCGGCTCTCCAACGCGCCGACTCCCAGCGCCTCCCCTCGGTGTTGCTCCCTGACCTGACTTCCCCACGCGCCACCGGTTCCAGCGGCGATGCGCCGCGCCGCCTGGGCCATCTTCGCCGCGCCAGGCTGCCGGCCGCCCCCGCCTTGCTGCTTCGCTCCGCACGGTGAACCACGGTCGGATCCGTGGCTTAGGGCCCGGATCCGGCCGAGGGGGAACCCCGCGTGGCGCCTCCACGAGCCGCGGCCGCCGCCTCCGGAAGGACCTCGCCCGCGTACGCCGCTTGCGCCGCCGCCTCCCGAGGAGGGAGAGGGAGATCACCTGCTGCCGGATCCTTCGACGCGGAGGACGCGCAGAAGAGCAGATATCGCGAGGGGAGCGCTGAGAGGTAACCCTAGCCCGCCTTGCCCGACTCCCTCCGTCCTGGATCGACAGCTTCGGTGGAAATGAGCTTCACTCCCGGTCCCGGATCCGGACCATATGCGGGATGGGCGGATCCAGGCTTGCACAGTACATCCATCCAACCAAACATCTGAATTTTACACACAATACGATGGAACTGAGATCTAGCCGTCCATATTCAGACAACCAAACACACGAAACGCAAAAGAAACTCCAAATCAATGTACGTCGAGTCGACGTAGGTGTACAGAAGAGTCACGTGTGCATCCTGCCTGCTGACATATTTCCAACGGTTGCCATACGGTCGAGTAATAAACACTCAACAGTAGAATATATCAAATAAGTTTTTTTAAACTGATGAACTAGATCAAATTAAGGATCATTCATATTAGGATTTGACTTTGGCTTATAAATAATAATGTCTTGTAGGAAAGTTTATAGAGTTGTGTGCAATTTCGGTTGATATAAATGAAGTCACTACAATATGTACTACAATCGACTTAATATATCTTATCTTAAAAAGACACTTTATTTAAAAGTTAGATACTATAGAAAAGTAATTTTAGAAGTTAATATGAATAGGACTAAAGTTAAAACACGCACACATGCAAAATTGCAAATCGATCAGTTGTACGCAACATGCAAAATTAATTGTCTCACTCAGCAATGACGATTTGAGTCGTTCCTTGCTGTCCTTGGCGACGATGGCGAGCAGCTGGCGGAGGCTCTCCCGCATCTCCCTGTGCAACTCCACCATGAGCCACCTGTGCTCCTAGACCGTCTCCTCCAGCTGCCTCATCCGCTGTGCATCGGCCCTGCCCTGGCAGATGTACTCCTGCCGCACATTCTTTTCGATCGAACACATTATATTAGATATGATTTAGTTATATTTTCCCTCACTAGTATGAGTATAGAATTCCATAAAGGTTCATGATGGGACTCAGAATTTGTATTCTAAATCTACATGTGTTTTTTTGTGCTAGTTCCACGATCACGCACATTCAGTATTGTCGACATCATATCTATACACAATAGATAAAAGAGAGAGAATGACATGAGGTAACTAAACAAACGAAACTAAGACTTAGTGACTAGTTTTACAACAAAAGGACCGACTAGCCAAATAATTCATAGGTCATAAATATTGCAGTGGAAATAAGATAAAAGTGAGGCACCAAAAAATCCAGCTAGCATGCCTCAACTCTTCCCATAGGCAACTAACTGGGTAACCGCTAGTAATATGTATCATCATCGCTGAAATCAGCGGCATAAAAGTAAACAAATGTGGGGTCATCCTCTTTTTGCTTTGATATTGTTTAACAAGCAATTGCGAATATAAGATTATACTCCGCAAAACTTTATAGCAAAGATCACTAATATGCAGCCTAAGCAAAGAAGGTTGTCTGTACTGGTTTGATTTAGCACAACGTGATTATATTAGTTTCAATAGAGAGTAATATATTGTAAACCTCTAAGTGTAAGAGCATTTGATATTTGATAAATAATAATAATAATAATAATAAGGCAAAAATATCCATAAGTAAGCAAGTGGCTTGAATATCGAACGTGGCAAAATCCTTTTACGAACAACCAATGCATATACGCCTTGTCTCTGCGTTACCTGAATCATTTTTTGTGAAAACGTAAAACTATTAAGGTGGAGGATTCACCAAGTCATTCATGACTGGGAACACAGCTATTTGAATAGATTTACACTTTGCAAAGGTTGCACAACTTTATCTATAAGATATAAACATCCCATTATGTCAACCATGTCATGCAATACCAATTGGTACCTATTTTGAGAGTTATGACAAAACCTTCACATTACCAGTCCTAACAACAAACCACACTATGATACATTCTTAAGATATGGAGAGCTCTCCAAGATACTAATAACTCATATGTTGTATCGGTAACCTTTGTGGTTCTCACAAAGCCCCTATTAATATGGAGGAACTCTATCATGCTTGCAATAACCCAGATCTCCTATCCACTACCGCCTATGGTTTGATTGCTAGAGCATGGCAATTTATTATGCTAGGGTCTTCTCATATGAGGCACATGTGGTTTGCACTGATATCTTGGATCTAACTACACCATAAACTCAATTCTTAGTGACCCAGGCGAGACAATCACAAACTAAGGTCTTGTACGACTACACCGGTCTCTACAAACACTCGCTCAAGTCCAAAATATGTTTTCAATTTTATTTGTTAACTAAAATAACAGAGGTATCTCCTCTAGACCAACATACATGTATCCCCCAATTTGCATGATTTTTAACAAGTTTCCCTAACCTAGACGAAATAATACCAATAACCATGGCTAAGCACAACTTGTTTAATTGACCTAAAATTTTACGATTATTTATACCAATAGTAGATAACAATATTAAGACAACAATGATGAGGATAACAATTTACCAAGGTGGCATCAATGCAATGATTAGATATAGCTACCAACCAGAACAGTGGGAATCCACAAAAATGGCGATGGTGAGCAGAAAGAAAGAAGAATGGTTTTGACACATCAGTATGGAAACAAGAAAATTTAAGTGAGGAATTTGCACAATAGGAACTTATAACACAAAATGACGCAAGCGGCATGAAGTCAAACTCACCAGAACGGCTAGAACACGACGGTGCAGAACGTCACACTTACTGGAGAAGAAGACGGTGAGTGATTCTCAAGGTGGCAAAGGACGCACATGTTGAGCAAGGAATCTCACCAGGGTGGCAATGAATTGGTGGCATGCTTGCTGATGCCAAGGAAAATGTCGTCGTTCCCAACAAACCGCAAGACTACAGGCTCTAGTTCTTGGAAGGGAGGCTAGAAATGGTGAGCTGGGTGAAATGATGCATGCAATTGGTTCTAAATAGCAATGAGAAGAGTAGGGGATGGGCACGATTTCTTATGAGCACAACACGATAGAGCGAGTGGGCGGGATTGGTCTCCTTCGCACCCATGTGGTGCAAGCTAGGGCAATAGGAGGGACACGACGATGGGACGTGACGGGCGAAGAGCCAATAAGCTGGTGTGGGCAGCGATTTTGGTCAGAACAGGTAGAATTGGTCAGGGTGGCGTCAGTGATGTGGGCACCGTATGTACTCATGTTTCCATTCAAAGGCGGTGGCGAGTTGAGGTGGGCGACGGCGGCTGAGACGTAGGCCCAGGGGTCCATTTAGCAATGGTGCGACTGAGGGAAGGCGAGCACAAGAGCATCTCCGCATGGGGTGAGCGTGTAGCCATGTTTGCGAATGGAGTAGGCGTGGGGTGGATGAAGGGGTCTGACAGGTGGGACCAAGGCCCATTGCTTAATGGTGACAGAAGAGAGCGGTGGAGAGAAGGCGCACATGGTGAAAAGCCAATAACACAAATAAGAGCCAAATAAATTTAAGCAGTGAGAAATCCAAATATTTTACAGATCATGAAATTTTATAATTTTAGAAAATTTAGAAATAAGTTTTACTTAATTGGAGTTCATATGCAAAAGTTATGAGCATTTGGATTTGGTTCGATTGGAAAAACCTAGAAAAGAAAAGGAACAACACTTCACACAAATTTCAAATTAAAATGTATTTTTATTTCTAAAGGAAATTCTCAATTTATTGCATCATGAGCTGACAGGAGGGATCAGGACTAATAGGTGAATCCTACATATCAGCAACTCACATTTAAACCGGTTTAAATTAGAAATCTTGATTAAATAATATATCAGCCCACACGTTAGTGACTCATTAGCTTTAACGGGTTTACTGAATGCTAATAAAATCTTAACCAAGTCATCCCACATGTCAACGAGACTGGCATGGGGGAGCCACACTCAAGGTGGGAATGATGCACATGTCGAGCAAGAAAGCCCACTAGGGCGGCAATGGCGTGATGGCATGCTCGCCAACATCGAGGAAAATGGCACCAGTCCTTGCGAATCACAAGACCAGGGGCTCTGGTTCTTGGAGGGTAGGTTGGAAATGGTGAGGCAGGCAAGATGACATGCATGATTGGGCCTAAATATGTGGGCGATGTGGCTTGGGGGTCCACTAGGTAGCAACGCAGCTAAGGGGAGGTGATCGGGAGTGTGTCTCCACACGAGTGAGTGCATGGCCACGGTGGCGAAGGGAGTGGGCACGAGGTGGATGAAGGGGTCTGATAGGTGGGACCAGGCCCACCGATCATTGACAGAAAAAGAGAGAAATGGAGAGAAGGCACACTCAACGAAAAGGCGCTTTTGTGTGAATGATAAAAAAAACAAGAGGGGGGAGAAAGCAGCTCAGGGTGGGGGTTGGCGCATGGGCTGAAAATAGGCTGGAAGTGGTGATGGGCTGGGCCGAGGCTACTGTTATGGTCCAAGAGAGATTCCAGGGTTTCACCCTCTCCACTACGATCTGCATGGCTCAATCATGTGTTGCACCCTTTCCCCATGACCTCGTTGAGCTCAACGACAGCAAGCCCCTCGTTGTAGCCATCGAGCACCTCTAGTAGGAGCCCACAGTAGTGGTCGCCTGCTATGCTGCCCTACTCTGTTGGAAATTAGGCAATTTTAGCAAATTTCTCGTATTAATTCCAAAGTTAATCATATATAGTAAAGCATATATCCATAGACATGATAATAACATGAATAATGTATTCAAGACAAAGGATAGTATGCCAAACTGAGCTCAAAAGTGAACATTCGTGATTTGCATAATACAAATATAAATTTGTATATCTTTGCTCTCAGGTGAGGAGATGCTCAAGTTTTAAATACTTAGCCTTCTTTACTCTAGTCTACAGATCATCAATTAAAGTGACACCCTCTTATTCTGCTAGTTTGCCAGTCTTAACATTACCTCAGTTAAAAGACAGACACATGTATATTTGTAAAGCACTTGCAGGAACCAAAAAGCTACTGGAAAGTAATTTACAGAGCTATAGCAGAACCAGAAGAAAGGTAACAACAAGTGCTATGACAATGATAAACAAGTTCAGCAAGAATCAGTTCATAACCGAAGTAAGCATTCAACAATAGATGACTCAAACTAGCAGAATACTCTTAGTATGTCACAGTGATCTCATAAACGACTAGAATCCTCATTGAGCAATCACAAAGGCCACACACTATCATGCAAAGTCCTCCTAGTGCACAGTCACAAAAATACAAATGACAAACAAATATCACACTAACACGGCTAACTTGCACAATAGAAATTAGAAAGCACTGAGATATTCACTGTAGTGGCAGCAATCAAAGCCACCAAGATGTCTAAACAGGCAAGGCACATCATAGAGACGTTGTCCTAGAAAACCAATCACCGCCATACAGTGGCGGATCCAGGAATTTTTTTTGGAGGGGTTGAAATACCTTCAGCTCGACCTCAGCCCCTGCTGCATTATACATCCATGCTAAAAATTTATGGGGGGGCTCCAGGGGGGCTCGAGCCCCCCCGCCCCACCGCTGGATCCGCCCCTGCCGCCATATGCCATGGTACCAACGGGTTCCAAAGATACAATGCCCAACTCTGGAAACTGGTATGCACCAAGTCCCCAAAGTCGAAGTGCTAGTAATGCCGCACAAGACCAACTGGAAGCAAGAACTCATCGCGCACACAAATCACACAAGGGGATTTCAACCCCCTTGGAAAACCAGAGCCATCCTCAAGCAGCACACCCGAATGTTGACTGCCCACAATCATAGAGAAGATCAAGAGCAGCGAGCCCCAGTGAGGGCACTCTGAACCAACCCCAAAATCCCAGATCAGGAGCAAACCAGCCACTACTCAAAGATTTTGGATCTACCGGGACTCACCTCTGATTTTCTCTCTCTTCACCGTCACGGAGGTCCGACTTTAAAGGACAAAGGCAGCAGGGGATAGGGAGGAGGAATCGGCATCACCCAATAGCCCGAGCGTCCAAATTGCATCGATGAGCAGATCCAGAGAAGTCGAGCTTTCCCAGCTGCTACCGTCGCTTAGTCAAATGAGAAGAGCGAAGAAGGGGGATTGGCTATGCCGATTCACATCCGAGCAATGAGAACAAGGCTGATGGCCAAATGCTTCCTCTCCCTCTCCTTACAGGTGGGCCCTAAGGGCTTTTCTTTCCCAATTTTCTTTAATTGAAAATTGAAGGAAATTACAAAAATGCCCAACATACTCTCCCTATTGGAGTTTCTTCTCGTGATTTTTTACTTTGCTCAAGGTCTTTGACTGGGTGCGCAAGAGGCCATCTATAGCTAGATGTTGTAATAATTCTTTTGGAATGTTGTGGTTCATCTCAATTGTTGCAACAAGAGTTTATTTTTGTTTAGGTAGTTTTGGTGATTTGTTGCACATGAGTTCTCATTTGTTGTAGCATTTGATTGTCACCTTACTTGTTGCATCAATGTGAGTTAGTGTTTCGATGTTGTGCATCTCTAGAATTTGTTACAAATGTTGCCCATGATTGTTGTATACATATTTTCACATTGTTGCAACAGGTATGAGACTAAAAATTTGTTTTGTTTGGAATTTTTTTGCTATTTATTCAAGTGCACCTTCATGTAAGACAAGACTAATTGAACTTTATTGAGAGAATGGTTTTACGGCGTATATAGCATTATTAAGGCATTAGGTGAGAAATTGATATGGCTCTCTCTATAAGTGACCTAGCCCTATAAGCAGAAAACAGGAGTCCACATCCGCATCAATCCAAAATCCAAGGGAGGATCAATGGGGCGTGCATTTACTGCTTAAGTAACCTCAACCAACCTCATCCCCTCCCAACTCCTTTTGAACTGCTCGTATTCCTAAACTATTCACACTTATAGCACTGTAGTGCAATTGTTTTTCCAAATTTGACCCCTGGACACCCTTTTTTTTTTGCAAAAATGGCCCTGTCCCTAAGCTTAATAGGCACGACAAGCAACATGTGTCACTTACCACACTACCAAAGCTCAACAAGGCGTGCGCATGATAGAAACTAGCTCGAATCGATGCCGATGGGGCCCGTAGGGCTACTGAATTCCCCTAGCTTGGCAAGAGCTGATGAGCTACCCTATCTTGGCAACTTTGCTACCTCAACTGTAGTGCATGGTGCCTAGTGGCTGTTAGGGGTGCAAACGGGTTTGGTTTTTCCCAACCGATCCGGTATCGAATCCGATTGGTAGCGAATTCGGTAAACTGGTTTGGTATCCGGTCAAATTCGATTTCAGATATGGATACGTGTAGACGGATTGGTAGCGGATTCGGTACAGTTAATATCCGACCGAATAGCTTCGGTATTCGGTAAATCGGATATTATCCGAATGAAATCCAAATAAATATCCGAAACAAAATAGCGTAACAAACTTCAAACTTCTCCCGCCTCATGAAATATCCGAGATTTCGAGTCGCGCCTAGGGGCTGGGGGTCCACGCGAAATCCCAAAACTGCCCCAGCAGCACACCGCGCCTGCCTCGCGCACCAGTGGCACCACCTAGGGGCATCCACGCGAATTGATCAGGTTCCCGTCTCCCGAGGGTCGAAGCAACGGGAATACCGGAAGAGCCCCAACCCACCAAGGCACCAACCCTCGTGCAGTCATGCCCTAGGCCCTCCCCTCGATCTCGCCGTCTCTCCGCCGCCGCCGCCGCTCACCGGAGACGCCCTCTTTCGCCGCCGCCTTAGACCTTCACCTGAGATCCCATCCACCACCGAGCCGTCCCCAACCTCCTACCCAGCAACCCTTGTGCCCTAGGCCCCCCTCGATCTCATCGTCTCCTCGCCGCCGGCGCCGCTTGCTGGAGACACCCTCCTTTGCCGCCGCCTTAGACCCTCACCTGAGATCTTATCCACTGCCGAGCTGTCCCCAACCTCCAACCCAGCAATCCTTGTGCCCTAGGCCCCCTCTCGATCTCGCCGTCTCCCCACTGCCGGCGCCGCTCGCCGGAGACACCCTCCGCCGCCGCCTTAGACCCTCACCTGAGATCCCATCCACCGCCGAGCCTTCATTCGACGCCCCTCTTGCTCGTGCCGTCGTCTTCGGGGTTCATATTGATGGTAAGCCTCTTCTGCCCATCAACTATGGACTTATGATGTGGTGATGGTGTTGGTCATAGTGTTTGACATCTGGTGATGATGTGATTTTTCAAGGCACTTGGTTGTGGAAGGGCTTCTTGTTGCTGTTATAGTGTTTCTGTTTCAGCTTTCCAGGAAGAGCTACAAACCTCCAAAGAAGCCACTCACTGAAAAGGTGAAGTGTTTTTCTGCTCATTGCTCACTGTTCATGTTAAAAAGTATTGGCATTGGTCATTGCTTCATGAAACATGTTGGTGAAAGTTAGCATTTTGATCTATGCAGGAGATTGATGAGCTATGTTGGTGCCTACATTGCAGTAATAATAGCAGCAACTTCATGCATCATATGCTTTCTTAGTCTGCACTATTGTATATGGTAGAATGTATATTGTTTTTAGATTTTAGGAATAGCTGCCAACTCCTAGCATTGGCATTGCTCTGTCTGAAGTAATACTAATTCCCATTCAGAATATTGCTTCTGTTGTTCTTCCCCTCGGATATTGTTTAAGTATCTTCAAATGATATTTAATAATCAATATGTTTGATCAAAGCTCACCATTAGCAGAAATCCTTCTTGAGTTCTTTTGTGCTTGGAACGCCGTAGGTATGAGAATATTGCCCCTTCCAGTTATGAATGGGATAAAGCTCTAACACTTTGCAAATGCTTGAAGAAATTCTATGATGTTACCGAGCTATTCTCTAGTACTTTATATCCAACTGCAAATTTGTGTTACCAAAGTTTTTGTGATATTAAAATGTTGATATCTGAGTGGTGTGCTAGCACTGATACCACTATTAAAGAGATGGCACAATCTATGAGTGATAAGTTCGAAAAGTAATGGAAGAAGTCTAATATTGCTCTAGCTGTGGCAAGCTTTCTTGATCCTAGGTTCAAGAAAAAAAAATAGTGGAATATTACATGAAAAAGTTTTATGGTGAGCTATTGTATAAAGTTGAACTTGAAAAATCCATGAATGTTGTGAAGCAAATGTATGAAGCATATGTTTCTGTTGCATCTACTGTCCCAAAGAGTACTACTACACCTGCTCCTAGTGAAGAACCAGAAGATCTCTTTATGGACAATGAAAATGGGGAACTTCATAACTTCGTATATGACACTCAAGATGGCACTAGTCAAGATGAGCAAAATGACTTGGAAAAATACATGGCAGAGCAACCACTAAAGCTTTCAAAATCTAGCAATCATAAATTTGATATTTTATCATGGTGGAAGAACCAGGAATATGAATATCCTATTCTCTCGAAAGTTGCTCATGATGTATTGGCTATTCAAGTGTCAACAGTTGCTTCAGAATCTGCTTTCAGTGTTGGTGGCTGGGTCATTGATCCATTTCGCAGTCGCCTCGAGCCTGAGATGGTAGAAGCATTGATCTGTACCAAAGATTAGATAGCTGCATCTAGAAAAGGTGATAATTTTAATAGTTTGTTATCTTTTAGTTTGAAAAAAAGTTGTGTTTTTTCTAATGTACCTTTCATTACGTTTTTCAGATTCTAAGAATAAGGTTGCATCTATCGCTGCTGATCTGGAGGTTGTTGAGACACTTGTTACTAATATGTTGATTCAGGTATTGCACTCTTCTTTTTGTAAATATTTTTCATCTTTTTCGTTACAAAGTTGCTTCTAACTTAGTTTGACATATTAATTGGCGAATTGTAGGAAGAAGAAATAGCTAGTGATGATGAGCCATAGAGCGTGAAGGCACTTTGAGCGTTCAGTTGTTGTCTGCTTGAGGCTATAAGCCTATACTATTGTTATTTTGTGTTTCTATTATGGCAAGATAAACTTATGTTATGTATGGTACTCCGTACTCGTAATCTCGTATGTTTCTATTGTGGCTTGTATGAATTTACCACTTATGTATAATTTGTGTTCCTATTGTTCGCACTACTTCCTTTTATTCTTCGTTTTACTGAACCTTTGTGTTCCTATTGTTCCTATAATTAGTTGAACTGCGTTTTGCTTCGTTCGAATTTACTAAAGTATAAGCTTCAGTCGTTATTATTTCTATCACACCATCTTCTATATATGTTTGTCGAATTGTTTTCATTCATGTTTTATGTAGTGTACTTTTAGAACGATACCTGCTTCAGCTTTGCCAATCCTACGGTTCACTGATATGCTAGAAAATACAGCAAAAAGTTTAGTATGGAGTTTGTAAAATCCCACCAAAAAGGAGTTTGTATGATATACCATGAGCTGTGGTATCTTCTCCCTAGCTCAAAACTGTAGCTTTTGGAACTGTAATCATCTGTATTATCCGTCTATATTATCCATTTCCGAGCTGAATCCGTTATATATCCATCCCGACGATACCGTATTCGAAACTCCGAATATTCCGAATTCGTATTCGTATCTGGTCTTACCGTATCCGACTCTGAATCGGGGAAAAATGTGGGTTAGGATACGGTTTAAGCAATATCCATCCGAATCCGATCCGTTTGCACCCCTAGTGGTTGTTTGCCCATTTAACCTTTTCTTTTGTAATAACTAGCGATATTGACAAAAAAACATCTGGTTTTTTCAGATTTTTTTAGGGAGGCGCAACTGGGGGTTTGGACGAGTAGATGAACCACCACCATGAACTCGATCTTTTAAGTAGTGCAAATATATTATTGCAAAATATTATTGTAGTAGACCATGTGTAGACTAACATAGCACTTCGCAATGAAGTGTGAATTACAAAGGCCCTAGGGCAAAAATGTGGAACCGTAAGGCACTCACATAGCATGACGGTCATTTGGGCGGCGTAGACGTGGCTAGTTGTCATGGTAGTGGTAGGCACAATTGTAGCTCGGGTTAGCACAATAGAAATACGGGTGGTAATCACTGTCGTGGTGCATGACCTTCATGTTGTTCCTCTCCCTGATCCTTTGTTTGTGGAGCTCCTCATTGTTGGTCATCTCATTCTGGAGTTCCTCACACAACTCTTTTGGGCTGATGTGTAGTTTATGGATGTAAACCTAGGCAGGTATTGGATATGATGGATCCACCCGCTCGGTGAACTTGCAATACGATATCTACAAGCAAGATGAGATGAGTATAAGTGTTCCATGAGTGCAAGTATATGTAGGTAATGAACAACTTACAATGAATAGAAGGCAACGAAAGAATCAACATCGCAAGTGTATGTTGTCATCACAAACCTGCACCACTGTGTTAAGGTTGTACTTGCATTGCAGCCAAGGCTTAGGGATTTGTGGGTAGTCACAGAGGAGATTTCTATGGGTGTACGGCTCTCTAGTTTCGAGCGGTAGATCAAAGCTTGAAGTCAGGGTCTAGGGGACCATAGATGCTCGTATTTTAGAGGTAAGGGTCATGGCCTCAAAACCCAGCCTGTGCCCACCGTCTCCTCCCACGCCTTGAGATTTCAACCCTATCTGTCATGCTTTGGTTGTCGTAATACAATTCCCTGCAATGTAGAAAAGGATGTTTGAGTGTTTGTATGAAATGTGCATTAAAAGCATATGTCAATGGTTGTACATAGTTCACATTAAAAGTTATGGAAAAGAACGTGGCAACATTAAGGCTGAACTTAATTTAAAATGTACATAATTTGCATTGCAAAACATTACTTCGTTGAGAGTTACATTGTAAATACCAACCTTATAACGAATGAATACACGGTGTAGGTGCTACAAACTATCACATCTATAAGGTGGCTGACAAAATGGGCCTATTCGAGCAGTCCTCATGGAGTGACCTACTACTTGTATAGCCTGTATGCCTCATCCATTGGTCACGTTGACTATCATCCATATCATTGTAGATATAGCAGGACTGACATCTTCTATGTCTGGGCTAATTCAGTTCATCATTCTGCACCCACTTCACTTCCCCTGGCCAAAGGTCCCTATAATGCTATGTCCTTCTCATAGGAGGTGAACTCAACACTCCAAGTCCCACACAAATGATGCATGTCGTAGTACTCCAAAATGTACTGTGCAGAGGACTACCGCTATGCAGCGCACGCGATGTAGATATGGGAGCACGGCTTGTGAAAGAGCATCAGCTTGTTGCATATGCAGGTTGCAACTATGCCGATGGTGTATTCTTGCTTGCGATCTCCTCTAGCATAGCCCATGATGTACTTCTCCCTCAAACGGATCTCGAATTTCTTTCTCACCTAGTCCATGGTCCGAGCGATGTGCGAATGAGCCTTCACCATTTTCTGCTCCACGTACGCCTATATGACTTCTAAGAGTTGCCCCTTCATCCAAGTGCTTCTTTGCAATCATAGCTCTGTTAACGGAGTATCTGATGGTGCGGTTCCAATTCTTATCCACAATTGTAATGATCAGAAGGGTGCACACACTCTTCAGCACACCATTGTATGCCTTAGACATGTTGGCTATCATAACCCCATACCTCGCACCATCGGCGTCATGAAGTAGGGACCATTTCACCATTCCCAGGGCATGCAAGTTGATCCATTGGGTGAACTAGTCCATTGCTGTGATAGCGGCCTGAGGTGTAGCCGGTTCTATTCCCTGTGACTCCCTCACATGCCTAAACATCTCATCAAGCTCTCACCAATATTGCATTGAACTTGTGCCTCTGATTCTGCATGTAGAACTTGAATTTCTTCATCAACTCCTTATTGTGGAAACAAGTATGGAAGTTTGCCAGATGCCTCATGCACCAATGAATCCTCACGTCATTCCACTGGAAGGGTGGTTGAGTCCCTTGCTACATGGTGCTCAGGGCTGACAGCTGCCCAACATTGCAGTCTGTGATAAGATAGATGTTAGGCCAATCTTGGACTACTGCTTGCTTCACATTAGCTAGAGACCACATCCAACTATTAGTGTTCTCATTCTCTATAATTGCATAGGCCACTGGGAGTAGCTGGTTATTTGCGTCGATGGCCACCGTCGTCAACACCGTACCCTTGTACTTGCCAGAGATGAATGTGTCGTCCACCATGAGCACTGAATGATAGTACGTGGAACTCCACAATCACCTGCCAAAATGCCCAGAACACCCGGTCAAGATGAAACAATTGGGCCCCTCTGTAGGGTGCACCATCTTCATCTTTTTTACATATTTCTCGGGGTTGGCTTTAGCAATCTAATATAGTATTCTTGGCATGAAGTTGTAGGCCTCCTTATACGTGCTACACATTCCTTGTATGATCTTCCTCCTCGCCCGCCACACCTTATCATAGCTCACCGGGGAACCATCCATGTTCACGGCATCGGCCACCAACAGCTTTGATGAAACTGTGACATCTACAATTATGAGGTGACTAATCAACAATTATGAGGAGACTGATCAGGCTGGCGACGAGTGACGAGGTCACATTCCAGTGCCTATGCAATGGCTTCGCAAACTCACAGGTGTGATCCTTCACCATCGTTATCCGAAAGTTCATTGCACAGCTTCTAAATTTCTGAGCATAGACCTTCCTGGTCACATTTTGGTGCCTATGCCATGGCTTCGTAAGTTCACAGGTGTGATCCTTCACCACTGTTATCCAAAAGTCCATTGCCCAGCCTCTAAATCTCTGAGCACAGACCTTCTGGTCACATTACGGTGCCTATGCAACGGCTTGCAACGGCTTCGCAAGCTCACAGGTGTGATCCTTCACCACTGTTATCCGAAAATCCATTGCACAACCTCTAAATCTCTGAGTGCAGACCTTCCTAGTCACATTCCAATGCTTGTGCAATGGCTTCATAAGCTCACAGGTGTGATCCTTCACCACCGTTATTTGAAAGTCCATTGCACAGCCTCTAAATCCCTCAGCACAGCTTTCCAAGGACAAAAATCATTCACACACTTCACCACATATGTATAGGTGTTCGACCTATGTACCTGATACGTGCGGCTTATGTGGATGACATACCTTGCGATGGCTTGCTGCGCAGCACCCTTGCTGGGGAAGCGTTGCCCTTCAACGAGAGTATCTTTGTCGAATGACCATTCTGACCCATTTTCGGACGACAGAATTATGGAGGCCAACACAATAGCATCCAATCTTGGAGGCATACTCAACATCTATGCACACAATGCCACCAGATGCACAGCCCCCACTAGTGTCTACACCAGCCTCGTCTCCATTGTTGGTTGTATCTACATCCTCCTCCTTGTCGGAATGGTTTCCATATGACAGGCTATCCAAATATTCATGGCAGTCAATACGCGCTACCCATCATCTCCCTGCACCTTCTGTTAGCTCAAAGTTATGAGCCCACCTTGATAATCGTTTATCATCCTGACCAGCATCATCTTCCGCTGCACTAACATGTTTGACTTTGCTGCCACCATCCCCACCAACACTACACTCCACACCACCACCACCACCACCACCACCACCAACCAACTGCAGCACTTCTACACCGATACTCCCGCTAGGCACGCCCTATTCAATGCTTCTGCCCTCTCCACAAACTGCACATACACCATTGGCCTCCCATATATCACCACAGTAGGATTGCTTGTAATCTCCATATATCTCAGCTAGGTGATGTTGCCAACCACCTTATTCAGCTCCCAAAAACACTCCCCAAAATTTCCAACCACTGTGGCTGTTACTATCTCAATCACAAGTTTCTTCTTGCCAACCTCCCTCAGCTCCAGAGCTCAGAGAGACCCATCTCCTTCAGCCCCGGAGCCTGGATTATAGTCCTTTCACAATTTTGAAGATCCACCTCGTATGGCCTGCCCTATATGACTCCCTCCCAGTAGAACATGAACAAATGTTCCATATTCGACAGTAGGTACCTACCACCAATACAACAAAATGCACTTATTTCAGACAATGCTAAATACAACTAAACATAATAAAAAAAATAATCATCAACATATACATAGCTGAGCTATCAATTATGCCTATGACCATGTGCTAATAATATAGGTAAACATATACTTTGTACATTATTTGCATTGGCACCAGAGCAATACACATATATGTGCTTATGTACATGCGTATTTCCTAATTGGCGAAGACAACAACAATAGTACAAATAACTAGGCATATCCGACACCACATACCTGCCACCAATGCATACGAAATACACTTATTTTAGAGGATGCTAAATACAACTAAACATAATATAAAATAATCATGCACATATACATACCTGAGCTACCAATTAAGCCTATAGCCACATGCTAATAATACAGATACACATATTTTTACATTATTTGCAATGGCACTTGAGTAATACATATATATGTGCGTACCTATTTTTGCAAAGACAGCGATAACTGTATAAATAACAATGTGTATTTCTTTGGCTATTTACAAAGAATCTTCATTATCGCCACTAGTACAACATTAACATGGCTAATTATAAAATATCGTCCACACAAACTAAATACATAAGTCAGCTAAACATGGTTACCAACTGCATTTTATACAACCAAACCACTGTTAGGCTAATGAAGTGTTAATAATATATTAAGCAAATTGCTCGCATGCGAATGAAACATACCTCTCGATGAAGGTCTTCACTGGATCCACACTAATTCTAACTACAAAATCCCCTAAATCACACCAAAACAATCTCAAAAAACTAATTCAAACTCTCTTCTACTCTCTCTTTGTATCTTCTCCCTCGGCTCTCTCTCACTCGGTAGGGAAGATACTCAACTGCACGGCTTCGGATGTGAGAGCGGAGAGAGATAAGAGCCATTTTATACGTGTGGGGAGGCATTAGCGATTGAAAAGCCCACACAGGTGCATGGGGTAGCACCAAGTCCTACTAAAAAGCCACGGAAATCACTTTTGAGTGCGTCACATCCTACCAGGGTAGCTTAGTAGGGCTACTACCGAGCCAGGGGAGTTAGGCAGCCATACGGGGCCCGTCGGTGCCCACGCAATGCCCCTACCTACCACGGTCGCATAGGCTACCCTGCTCGAGCTGGCTTGCTGAGCTTGGGTGGCATGGCATGTGACATGTGTTGCTTGCCGCACCTACCGAGCTCAGAAATAGGGCTATTTTAGCAAAAAAAACATGTGTTCTAGGCCCAAATTTAGAAAAAGTTGTGCTATAGTGCTAATTGCATAAGCGGTTCTGTATTCCTATGTCTTTGTCTCTTCAGCAACCCATCTCTAGCACAACCCATCTTTCTTCCTCCACACTAGCGAGCGCCTCCACCACCGCCCCTCTTTCTTCTTACACACCAGTGAGCGCCTCCACCCCTATTTATTCTTCCTCACTAGCGAGCACTTCCACCATTGCCCCTCTTTCTTCTTCATCTCTGGTGAGCGACTCCACCCCTCTTTCTTCTTCCTTAGAGGCGAGTGCCTCCACCACCGCCCCCGCCCCGTCAACCACCATCCACGGTCGATAGCGACCTTGCCGCATGGCTGCACCACCCCCTCTTCCTCTCACCGCCACTCCAACCCTTCCTACCCTAATATTCTCATGGCCATCGTGCCACTGTCGCCCACTGTCCTCCCCGATCCTACATCCAACTGCCGCCCACCCTCCCTCTAGGTCAGGGGTCCTGGTGAATCTTAACCCTAACCTCGATGAACCCTAACCCTAACTCAGGTAAGCCCTCGCTAGAGATCTCGCTGTTGAGACGAGGAAGGTGTGGTTGCACGAATTTTCAGTGCTTGTCATTTTCTTGTCCGAATTTTTGTTGAGAATAGTCCTACATCTGTTGTGGGAAGGAAAAAAGCCCAACTTATAAGTGTAAGGGAGACATCACCCATTAGACTAGTCTTTTAAGGGGAGAAAGTCCAATACCACTTATAAGGTTATTACTTTCCAATACCACTTATAAGGTTATTACTTTAGGACTTGCATGCGGTAACCCGTGGGCTTAGTTGTATTCAGCCTGTTTGGACCTAAGATCTGGGGAGCAAACTCGGTTGGACCTAGGTATGCGGCCAGGGTCCGATCTAACATTTAGTATCAGATCCCAGTCGCCTAACATCTCCTTGGACTTCATGGTTGTCAAGGCAGGAGTGCACACCCGATGTGTAAAGGGGAGATTGTTGGAAATAATCCCACATCAGTTGTGAAAAGGAAAAAATATATAATTTATAAATATGAAAGAGATATCACTCATTAAACTAGTCTTTTGGAGAAAAAAACCCTAATACCACTTATAAGGCTGTTACTTTAGGACTTACATGCGGTAGCCTGTGAGCTTAATTGTGTTTAGCTCATTTAGACGTAAGGCTCGAAGAGTAAACCTGATTGGATTTAGACATATGACCTGAGTGTGATCTAACAATTTTCACTCTTTAGCTTACATAGTGATTATTCACTGTATACCATTTGCCAAATCCAAAGCCCAAAGTTGCCCATGGAGGTGACGTCAAAACTGCAGTGGTCGAATGTCAACTGCACCATCATGGCGCCCCTTCGCCATCCCAGCGCTGGCCGGGTTGCTTCGGCACGGCGCTACGCTCGCCAGGCGACCCCGCTGAGGCCCCGTGAGGAGGCCCGCAAGCTGCCGATGAAACGGCAGCGGCCCGGCGATCTGTGCTCGCCTAGCTGGTCGCCATCGGTCCCCTCGACGCTGAGGTGCTCGACATCCTTGCCAAGTGTCGTGAGGTGCTTCCCGAGATGGCCGCCGGCGCAGCGGAAGTGCTCCGCCTCCTTGCCAAGTGCCGTGAGGTGCTCCCCGAGCTGGCCGCCGGTGAGGTGCTTGGACTCTCTGCACGGCATGCATTTACTTAGGTACTTAGAGCAACTCCAGCAGTACTACTCAAAACAGGGCCCCTACTTTTCATTTGAGGGCTCCCCCTACTTTTGAGAGCCCTGTTTTTTTTTGCATCTACTCCAACAGCACCCCTCAAATCTAAGCCCTCAAATTCATCCCACAACACACTGACACATAGGACCCACTCCTAAATCCGGTCGGAGGCGTCGGGCGGAGACGTCGGGCGGAGGCGACGGCGTCGGGCGGAGGCGTCGGGCGAGGCGTCGGGGGACAGCGTCGGGCGAGGCGTCGGGCGGAGGCGTCGGGCGAGGCGTCGGACGGAGGCGTCGGGCGACGGCGACGGGCGAGCCGAGGAGCCGGGCGAGGCGACGGCGTCGGGCGAGGCGTCGGCGGAGGCGTCGGATTTTGGGGGGAGGGGCGCGGGGGATTTTGGGGGGAGGAGGCGGCGGATTTTGGGGGGGGGGAGCCGGGCGAGGCGACGACGACGGGCGAGGCGACGACGTCGAGCGAGGCGTCGGGCGGAGGCGACGGAGAGCGGAGGCGGCGGAGAGTGGAGGCGACGGAGAGTGGAGGCGGCGGAGAGTGGAGGCGACGGGCGAGGCGGGGGGGCGAGCGGGCGGCGGAGGCGACGGGCCAGGCGGGGGATTTTGGGGGGAGGAGCCGGGCGAGGCGACGACGTCGGGCGAGGCGTCGGGCGAGGCGTCGGGCGGAGGCAACGGAGAGCGGAGGCGGCAGAGAGTGGAGGCGACGGAGAGCGGAGGCGGCGGAGAGTGGAGGCGACGGGCGAGGCGGGGGGCGAGCGGGCGGCGGAGGCGGGGGAATCGACAGGGGGCGGGGATTTTTTGGGGGGGAGGCGGGGATTTTTGGGGGGGAGGCGGGGAATTTTGGGGCGGAGGCGGGGGATGTTTCAGGAGCGGGAAGAAACCGTAGGATGAGAGCCAGAGTAGGGGGCCCCTGGGAATGAGGGGTGAAGGGGGGATTTGAGGGGCTCCTCAAATTTGAGGGCTCTAGTAAGGGCCCTGCTGGACCTCTATTTTTGCCTCAAGCCCTCAAATATGAGGTTTGAGAGCTCAAGTAGGGGCCCTGCTGGAGTTGCTCTTAGCCATGGTAACAAAGAGGATGAGACTTACTTGGGCGCATCATAAGAAGATACAGCGGTGGGGCGCACGGAAGTCACGTGAGTCAATCATGTAAAATGCGGCCTAATTAAGCTACTTTCAAAACCTGTCGGTCGATCTCCATCACCTCATCTGTGTCCACATTTTTATAAAGACATTTTCTATATTTTATTTTAAAAGATTTTTTTTCTAGCCGTTACTATTTCGTTTCAATCAAAAGTCAAATGATTCAAATAAAAGCCATCAGCTCAGCGGATTAAAACACCCCTGCGAAGGATTTCCGTGTCTTTTGAGGCCTTATAGGTTCGCACGATTCTAAAATGCAGAAATAGGATATGAAAGCAAAACAGAATTGAAAAAAAAAGAGTTTGGAGTGGATGTTTTGATTTCTTTGAAATTCATGTGATTTCATGGGAATTGCTAGAGTAAATATTATGTACTGATTCGTTTGAATCAAACACAGTTACAGTGTGAAATCCTACAGGAATAAGATTCCTGTGTTTTTCCATTAAAATTCCGTCGAGTCAAAGAGCCCCTTGAGATCGAACCCTGTTTGTTGTAAACGCTATTCTAAGTTGTTGCGCCATAACGTCCGATGGGAACGTGATGTCGGGGCGCTATTCATACCCTAATTTGCACCGTGCACTTCTGCGGTTGAGGCCATGTTTGGCTAAGCTCCATGATTTTTTTTTTTGCCTGTGGGTCTCTTGAAATTAAAGATAGACCAGACATGCTAATCGTTGATGCTTCTTAGGTGACAGGGCACTAGTAATCTAAGCCAGTCTCCAAATTTGACGAAGCCTCCAGTAAGTAGCCATATTTGGATGTGATAATTCGTGGTATACTTCTCGAAAGAATGGTATAGCTCATAATATCATTTCAAATAATAACTTTCGCCACATACCACTCTAAAATGTTTAGATTTAGTATATAACATTTTTTATTTTATTGTAAATCATCTTCACTCTTTTGGTCATGAAAAATGACTATTTTGCTCACGTATGCTATGTTTTCATGATTCGAGAAAATACCATACAAATCATACGATCGAGCTAGCCTTTCTGTTGTGGTGCGATTGAGTCCCTCACTCTTTTGATCATGAAAAATGACTATTTTGCCCATACATGCTATGTTTTCATAATTTGAGAAAATACCATACAAATCATACGATCAAACTAGTTTTTCTATTGTGGTGCGATTGAGTCCCTTCATGCCCAATTAGTGACAACTCTACTAACTTTTTTGTGGATAGAGTATTGTAACGTAACCTGGGTTCAAATCTATGCATGTACTTATAGTTTGCGATAAGAAATGACATATTTTATATATTTATTTATAAAAACCAGGAGAGCTACTAATTCATTAATTGAAAATGACATATTTTCTATTTTAGAAAGGCAAAATTTTGGTTTGGTGAATACCACAATCTCTTTTCGTGTTCAAAAAAGGCAAAACTTTGCCATGCCTTTAGTTGGATCCTTTAGCATGGTCTCCATGTACCAGAAGTGAGTCCGGTCGGCTTCATCCAGACTGACGTGGCCACACGTGAACTACAGACCGTAGAAAGTGACTAGTCTCGAAAATGGTTTCTGCAGGGTCAAAACGGCTTGAATGGTATTCCTTAAAATTATAAAAACATAGCACAAATAGGTAAAATAGTCACTTTCCATAGCCAAAAAGGATGAAAAAGCTTTAATTTACAAAAAAAGGGATATATACTGAATCTAAACTTTTAAGAGTAGTACACGCTAGAAGTCATTCTTCAAAGTGATACTAGGCTACATTATTCTTTCGAGTGGTATTCTCTCTACTTCGATAAGCTAAATTCGGCCAAGCATGCTCTTCGTTTGTCAAGACATGCTTCTCCCTCTACCTTCTCACTCTTTCCTCCATATCCACTAGTCTCACGCTCACATCCATGGTCCATTCTCCATTGCACTCTGCCCTGTCATCCAAAATCACATGCCTGCTAGTCAGCCCAGCCGCTGGTAATCTCCACAACACCAATGCTAGAGGTAGAACTAGAAGTCAGTCACGAATTCACGACGCAACAAACCAGTAGCACAGGATCAAGATCTTACTTTCTCACCTGTATCCAGATCTGCGTGCCATGCAAGCTTAGATAGCTCGCAAGAATACGCTGCGCGCGGGAATTTTTTGTACGGATAATCTATTTTTTATTCGAAATTACATAAATATACCCGCGGGAAAATTTTTTGCAAAAATAAGCTCCAGTCGCCTAATGGTTGGGCGACTGGAGACTTTCGCCCAACCAGACCGCGACAGCTGGAGAGTCTACGAACGGTTGGGCGATTAATTGCAATCGCCCAACCGTTGGGCGCCTTCAATGTAGTCGCCGAACCGTTCGGCGACTGTGATTCAGTCGCCCAACGGTTGGGCGACTGAAGGTGGGTATAAGGCGGCGACGCAGCGCCGGACTGTTCTTCCGTTCGGCCAGCGCAGAGAAGAGAGGGGAAAGAGGGAGAGGGAGAGGAGAAGAGAAGGGGGAGAAGAGAAGGGGGAGGAGAAGGAGTGCGCGTTTTTCAGGTAAGTTTTTGTGTTATATTTTTTGTTAGTGTAGAAAAAATAGTTTAGAAAATATAGTCTAGAAAATTAGTTTAGAAAATATAGTCTAGAAAATATAGTCTAGAAAATTAGTTTACAAAATGTAGTATAGAAAATTAGTTTAGAAATATAGTTTAGAAAATTAGTTTAGAAAATGTAGTCTAGAAAATTAGTTTAGAAATATAGTTTAGAAAATGTAGTTTAGAAATTTAGTTTACAAATTTAATTTTCAAATTTTGTTTAGTAAATATAGTTTAGAAATTTAGTTTACAAAATGTGTAAACTAAATTTTGTATACCATTTATAATGCATTATTGTACAAAAAATAGTATTTAAATGTACATGTACAAAATTTAATTTTGCAATTATTGTACAAATTTAGATGTAGAAAATTTAGTGTTGAAATTTACATGTAGAAAATGTAATGTTGAAATTATTGTACAAATTTAGATATAGAAAATGTAGGGTTGAAATTTAGATGTAGAACATTGAATGTTGAAATTATTGTACAAATTTTCCAGGTATGGCTCGTGCTGGACGTGACTCGGAGTGACGGTTCGCGCTGTTGGACGAGCACGTGGACCGCTCTCATCGCGCTTCCCGTCTAGTCCCGCCACCGGGGAGCACGGACGACCCGCCTCAGCTGGGAGTGGTCCGGACACGCACACCTCGCGTGGCCTGGGGACTTGACCCTCGTTGGACCGCCAGGTTTGCCACGCACTACTCCAGCGTTTAGTGCGACAGTAAGTTCGTTCCGTGCTGACCTTCACTTTGTTTGCAGGCTGCGGGATGCCGGGCTACTCCCTCTTGCCCGGATGGTGCAGGCCACGGACGAGGATGGAGGCGCTGGCGCCGCTGGCGGGGACGAGGCGGGCGGGGAGCGATCACGACGCTTTCCGTTCGACCGTTCCCTGCTGACGGCTTTGGTGGACCGTTGGCGGCCCGAGACGCACACTTTCCACCTCCCATTCGGGGAGATGACGCCGACCTTGCAGGATGTGTCCCTGCTCCTTGGGCTTCCGATCGCGGGAGACGCTGCCTTCCTACCGGTCGTTGAAGATGCATCCCTGGGTCGAGCAGTGGGAGGGTGCGCTCGACGACCGTGTGGAGGAGGACCGCCCGTACGACAGCACGGAGTACGCGGAGTACCTTCGCTGGTACCAGCCACAAACCCATACCAGGCTCGTATATGTGGTAGACCCGTCTGCCACACACGTCGCCGCTCCGACGGACACGTACCCCGCGCACTTCGCGCGCGACGCTCACCTCGCGGTACGTTAAATGTCATTTCAAAGATTCCCGAATGGTAATGTCGTTTCGATAATCGACCATTTCATTTCATGTCTTTGTGTTCAGGCTGACGTCGGTTCTGTCCTATGTGCCGACTCCGGCACAGTACTTGAGAGGCTCACCAGTGGTGGGCAGCTGACCCATGACGAGGGCGTCAGCTTTGCGCGTCGGATGCACGATGGGTGTAGACGTATTGTTAGCCTACTGTCCTGCACGAGGCTACCGGCGGTCTCCACGCCCACCGCTCGTCCACCAGTGCCACCCCGACCAGCGTGGCACTACTCTGGTGCACCGACATGGACACGTCCTCCACCGCCTCACCCGGAGCAGCCAGGGGGTTCAGCCTGGGCAGGGCCTCCTACACCGGTTCACTTCACGCCTCCTACGCACACCCCTGTCTTTCCCACCTCGATGGCGCCAGCTACGGGTACGCAGAGGTTCTTATATCGTGTTTATCCGAAGACGACATGCAACGAACTAACGTTATTAATATTGCAGGTACTTACCAGCAGCACGGCGTCTCCCCAGGCCCGGACGAAGTGGACCAGTTTTTCGCGTCTACACCGGAGTGGCCTGGACACTTCTCCGGCGTAGCACCGGAGGTTATCTCTGGCAGTGCCCTCCCCGGTGCACCAGAGAGCACACAGCCAGAGGTGCAGCTGACTCCACCAGCGCGGGGGCGGGATAGACACCCTCCTCCTCGTTTTACTTTTTCGGATCGTCCTAACCCATTGCACCGGAGGAGGGCCAAGCGAGGCCGTATGGGAGGACGCGGGCGCGGTGACGGGGCACACCAGGGTGACCAGTGAGGCGTGTTGCAGATGCTATATATGTTATGCATGTAATGAAAAAACATGCGGCATGTTACTCTCAGTTATATTATGAAGTTTATTTAAATTTACATAGTCTATCATCTCTCTCCCCACATATAAACTATCTCACTTAACAGTGTATGTATCGATCGTTTTCTACTCAATCTTTCATAAAAAAAAATTAAAAACTTTTTACATACCTACAATATACAATGAACATAAACTTTTATTACAACTTCACCGTATTTTTTACCGGTTCAACGTTACAAAATTCACAAAATTTAAAACAATCACGGGGGCTACATGCAGTCGCCTGACGGGATGGCGACTGCATGCTAGTCGCTTAACGGGATAGCGACTATCGTTAAGTCGCCGAACGGTAGAGCGACTTAATGTAGTCGCTCTACCGTGCAGCGAGATAAATTGTGTCGCGGTCTGGTTGGGCCAAAGTCTCCAGTCGCCCAACCATTAGGCGACTGGAGCCTATTTTTGCAAAAAATTTTCCCGCGGGTATATTTATGTAATTTCAAATAAAAAATGGATTATCCGTACAAAAAAATTCCTGCGCGCGGCTTATCCAGATGGCCATGCAAATTTTGGAGTAACACAAAACAAGAAACCAAAGCACAGGATGACAGGAGCGTGCGCACGAAAAACGACTGCAAAATTATTGTCTAAAACGTATCCAATGCAACAAAACAAAACGCACAAGCCACCAAAAATAATCCAATCACTTGTTTGTGGGAATTCGACAAATTACCCTCTTTCTTTGGGCTTCTTTAAAAAATCGAAATCTGTCCCAAATGTCTCCTGTGAAGGCAGAAGAGTCGTGTTCCAGAGGTAGGAAGCATGGTAATATCAAGTGGTGACGAACCGGCATTGCTAATGATCTGTGCAATTTTAGCTCTATCTTCAAACCTACTGTATGCCTATCCACTTAGCATAGTCAACCCACCTGCAAAGGCAGAAGTTTAGCCAAGTGACCTCATCAGAATGGACAGAGTTAACCTCCTGAGAGCTAGATATTACTCACAGTAGAGAACCCAAGAATGTGTTCCCTGTCCGAACCGCAAAGCACAGTGCACTCAACACTAGTTTGTGGTGGTGTAGTAATGGCTCGAGCATCCGTTGTTCGATCACTCCAGCAAGAACCTGGTATCTGTTGAAAAAACAAGTTCGATCACTTGAGTGCAGTTTTAGTTGACAACCATTTTTGTCCCCACACAATTGCATGTGCGCATATTCTAGTATGCCCTACTCCTATATCCATGATTTTCTTGAAGATTTTCAAACCTTCCTATCATCCTATGTCCCAACCAGAATGGGAGTTGGTCACTTTTAAGAGTGGAATTAAACAATTTTAAGAAAAGTACCTTTCAGGAATAATTAATCACTTGACCGGAATGGGAGTGGTCACTTTTAAGAGTGGAATTAAACAATTTTAAGAAAAGTTCCTCTCAGGAAATAATTAATCACTTGGCACAAATTAAACATATCATATAGGGGATGGTTTGAAATATTGCTTGTTACCTGAGGTTACTAGAAACTGCCATGTATACACCATAGGCAACACTAGTTGAAACAATTGGAATATCCTCAATTTCACCAGCAAAATCCTTGCTAACAACCTTTCTTGCTTTTATCAGTACATTGGTCACACCAGTGCCGATCTGAAAAGGACATTGACCATACATTTTAAGCTTTCCATGTGCTCTGATAGAGCATGGATTCAATAGCAAAAAATGACATTGACTAGATAGTTGTTTCTATGTGGAACCAATAACAAATTAGTATCATAAATTCACCAAACACCTTAGTTTTTGAAATGCCACCTTGACCTAATACAAGATCAATGACACTCTAGAAGGCATATTTGTCGCTTCTTTTACAATTATCCGACATATATGATTTAAGCTTCAAGGTCATGTTATAAATTTATAGTGATAACTTTAAGAGTACCGATAAATTTATTGAGTTTGTACACTCCTAACCTCAAGGTTTTCCAGTAACAACTGGGCAGCGCATGACATAAATGAATGCTTACATGAAATAGAACAAGCTGACCCGCACCTCTCCTAAATGTTACTTGCATTATTTTTTGTAATAAACAGTTACTAATTCCTATGCAGAACAAATAAGTCGAGAAAGGAAAACAATTGTTCTACTGATGCCATTTATTGACATTAAGTCAAAATAGACTGCTAGTGGTGTTTGTCAAAAGCATCACAACTACAGCATGACAAGCTTACCAGAGATGCACTAGTTCCCACTGCAAAAAGCTTTGCACCGTTCCTCTGAAATAAGCCAAATTGTTAGTTTCTAGAAACAGGCAGTTGAAATTACTCAATGTCAACTGTGAGTGTCACGACAGAGCCCAGAAAGTTGACTTTACCACAATAGCTCCAATTCTCTGCAAAAGCGAGTATGATGTTCTAGACAAAGCAACCTGCAGCAGAAGTTACATAAGCTCCGTTTCAAGTTTCAAGGGAAATTATTTTCCCTTTCAGAGAAGGAAAATTTTCATCTATACCACTAGAAAAAGGAAAATTAAGCTTAAAAATATTTGTCCAATTCATTAAAATATAAAGAACATGTTACCTGGAATGCATTATCCGGGCAGTTATGGAAGAATTTAGCAAGAGTCCCAGCATTAACTGCTAGTGGTGGCTGCAGAGACACAGTTGGAGCAGGAAGCCAAACAAGCATGAAGTCTGCAATTATTGCCATGACCTGGAAAGCATTGGGAACTACTGATTAAAGATCTCATAACAACAGAATCAACAAGACTAATAAAAAAGATGTCATTTAACATCAGAGATATTTTTTTTAATTAGCAGAGACGTAGTTGGAACGTTTCTTGCATTGCCATTAGAATAAGTTCTTTACATGTTATGAACCTTAGTTCATAACGGGTAAACACCACCAAAAAGATGGCCGGATGGAGTCGGCGTAGGGAGAGAGAAGAGAACTTTAGACGGGGAAGACTTTATTATTACTCTGCTTCATGACAATAGCATGCGGTAGCCCCTTTATATAGATGGCTCCCCCTAACAGATGAATCTAACTCCAATCATATCTCTAACTATATCTCTAATACAAGGAAACCAATCCCTAACTCAAATAGAAACCAATCTCATATTCCTAATAATAACCCAACTGGCCCAAGGCCCATGTCTATAACATTACACCCCTCCCGGACAAGCAGCTTGTCCTCGAGCTGCTAAACGGCGGTCAATGGAAGACCTTCGATGCCGATGTAGAAGACGAACGGTGGCGGAGTGCTGCAGCGGATGGAAACGGACGGCCAGATCCATGCGGAACAAAGCTAGACGAAATGTAGCGCCTTCGGAAATATAATACCTGCATTTTTATTTTTATTTTTATTTTTTTTATTTTTATTTTTTTTATTTTTTTTATTTTTTTTATTTTTAGTTTTTAGTTTTTAGTTTTTATTTTTATTTTTTATTTTTATTTTTTGCTGAACTAACCCTAACCAGTCGGTTTAAAACCGACCGACACCCACGTATCGGGTGGAACGACGCCTGAAGGCGCAGTGGCGGCGGCTGCTCCAGGCGAGGCAGCGGCCTGGCTGTCGACGGCGAGCGGCGGCAGCCGACGGCGCGGCGGGCGGCCCGACTGTCGGCGGCGGCTGCGCACGGGCGGAGGAGGCCCGGGCTTCGGCGGCAGCGGCTCGGCGGAGACGGACCGGGCGGCGGCGGCTCGGGCGGAGGCGGTCCCGGCGGCGGCGGCGGCTCGGGCTCGACGGACCGCACGGCGGCGGCGGTGGCTGGAGACGGCTCGGCCGACGGCGGCACAAAGCGGCGACCGGTGCGGTCCAGTGGCGATGGCGGACGCAGAGGCGGAGCGGACAGCCTGCGTAGCGGCGGCGATTCCGGCAGCGGCGACTCCGGCAGATCCGGCGGTGGCGACCTGGGCTGCGGCCCGAGCGGATGCGTCGACGGCGGCCCGGGCGACAGCGCTCTCGGCGGCGGCGGCTCCGGCCCGCCTCGTCGAGGTCGTTCTCGCAGTCGAGCGCGAGGATGCGGCGGACGCTTCGGTCGGTCTTCGAGCGGCGACCATCTCCGGCGACCAGCTCCGGAAACGACGACGGCGACTTCGACCTGCATGGATCCGTGCGGGGGGTGGCGACCGGCGACCGAGGACGACGATGGCGACGGTGATGACCGTGGATCCAAGCGGAGGATGGCGACGACAGACGACGTCGCGGCGGCGGCAGCAGACGCCGGGCGACGGCGGGTGAAGTGCTGAACGGAAGCGCCGGAGACGACGCTGCGGCGACCACGTCGGCGGTTGAGACGCTGGACAGGGACGCTGCGGCGATGCAGTCGACGGGAACTGGCAGTAGCGATGGCTGTTGTTCTTGTTTTTGTTGGAGATCGGATGATGTTGGATGATGTGTCTTGCTCTTTGTTTCTTGTTGCTCCTTCCACCGATTCTCCATCCTCTCAAGGATGGCATGTATGTTGAGAAAGCTGTCCGTCATCTTCTTGTTGATGCTGGCCATCTCGTTGACGCTAGCTTTTATCATGGTTAACGACTCGGCAGTAGGGCGAATCGCAAAAACCATGGTAGCAGAAGTCGTGGAAGGGAATCGACTGCTCTGATACCAATCTGTTATGAACCTTAGTTCATAACGGGTAAACACCACTAAGAAGATGGCCGGATGGAGTCGGCGTAGGGAGAGAGAAGAGAACTTTAGACGGGGAAGACTTTATTATTACTCTGCTTCATGACAATAGCATGCGGTAGCCCCTTTATATAGATGGCTCCCTCTAACAGATGAATCTAACTCCAATCATATCTCTAGCTATATCTCTAATACAAGGAAACCAATCCCTAACTCAAATAGAAACCAATCTCATATTCCTAATAATAACCCAACTGGCCAAGGCCCATGTCTATAACATTACACCAATCTTCAGCTGAAATGGCAGAACTTAAAAAGGGTTGACACACTGTTTAGGCAAGGGGTATGAATTAATCGGACAACAAGTAAGGGGTTGGCATGTTAGGGTCCCCATAAAGGGCATTTCCTTTAATTTCACAATTACTGTGCAAACTTTTGTAAATTACACAACAAACAATCACATTTTAGTTGCTTTTGGCATGTTCGATTCAACTCCGAGGGTGGAGATGGAAAGGAGGGTGGGGGTGAGTTGCTGGAACTGGCTGTGAGGTTTAAGATGTATGTTCAGAAACACATGAATGAACCTCCAATACACCTTTGGCAGAGTCAACCCACCAG
Organism: Dendrocalamus latiflorus; assembly: GCA_017311315.1. Lineage (NCBI taxonomy): Eukaryota > Viridiplantae > Streptophyta > Magnoliopsida > Poales > Poaceae > Dendrocalamus > Dendrocalamus latiflorus. Next base: position 13,739,297 of record CM029613.1, read on the forward strand.
AGCATATTAATTATTCGTTCTGATTTCTCAAGGAAAAATGATGGCACAACTCTCCAAAAACAAATTGATGCCGAGTATTAGGGAATCAAAGGCAAAGTTTCGCTGATTATAAAGGAAATATCCAAAAGATAAATAGAGTATACCACATCTGCAATCACAAAGTCAAGCTCTTTGACAAAGTTCTCCCTCCTTCGCTCATACTCTGCTGCAGTCTAGCAAAATTAAAAGAAAATATGTCAAATTAGCTGTAAGAAACTTATATATGCATTGCAAACCGAAGCATAGAATAGTCAAATTGCATTTTTTTTAGGAGGCAACAGCGGACAAGCAGCTCACCTGAACTCATTCTATTAACCAAACAGCCAAGAAATCATTACAGAGGCTGGCTTACCGCTGGGTGGTTGCCTACAAAATACAGAGACGAGGGGGCTGAGAAAGCCTAGAGCAAGCTATTAGGTGACAACACCAACTAGGTGATTACATTTACACAAATTCAGGGCCACTTCAGGTCGATTTGCGCTGTTTGCCCGAATCAAATTGCATTCAAGTAAAAAAAAAATGGGGATATAAAAGAACATGTTTCATGCTTACTCCTATAGAGAAATAAAGGGTGTAGAAAGGTGCAGCATAGTTAACTCCAAGCAAAATATCTTGATGTTTCTAACAAAAATGCACCCAAGTTATGTGCTGCATTGTATGTACTTTCTCTGCTCCAGACAGATGGGCAAATGTTTTCCATGCCATGTATTAACTACATATTTCTCTGCACCGGAGATTCTATTCTGTTGAAGTTGACTACTGCATATTGGCCAGTGGTCCATATAACACTGAAGTGACTGAACAATGCTACTCCGGTCATTCGCAGAAATGCTTATATTTCCAGAGAAAGAGGACTTTAGAATGTACAAAGGCTTCTTTTATTCCATTTTTTAATCTAATAAGCCAACATTTGCTTTCGCTTGTTCAAAAAACGAACTTAGATTAGATTCTCCAATTAGATTATTTCAATGCTTCCCGATTTAGTGAACAAACGGCATCTGGTCACAGAAGAAATATTCCTGCCCCATTCCTCACCGAAGCGCCCATCCAAACACAGCCAATTGTGCCCAAGCAACCGCAGCAACCCGGAAGCGACGGCAACAATGCCAAAATTGGGCACGCATCACCATCAAACCAAAACCCCGACTCCTAAAACAATCTAAGCCAGGAAATCTGCCGGCATCTGAATTCTAGATCACAAACAGCTTACACTAAAGTCCGTCAAACCACAGCAGACCAAGCCACATCTGTATGATCTGAATCACAAACCACAAAAAATACAATAGAGTAAAAAATAAAAATTAATGTTGGATTTTCTCGCGGACCTTGGTGAAGATGCCGACGCCGCACTCCATGGCGACCTTGGCAAGGAAGAGGTCGTCGGCGAGGAGGCGCTCCTTGAAGCCGCCGAACTGCAGCAGCCAGCGGAAAACGGGCGACTTCTCGAGGTCGGCGAAGCGCCGCACGATCTCCCCGGGGACGCGGCCGCCATCCACAGCCGCGGCCAGGTCCGCCGGCAGGCTCTCGAGCTTCCGCCCCAGCTGCGCCAGCACGAACAGCGCCTCCTTCCTGTTGACCGACGCGTCGTCGTCGCCGCCCGCGTCAGCGTCACCGCCCTCGTCATCGCCTCCGCCCCCGCCGCCCGAGGGGAGGTCGTCATCGTCGCCGCCGATGTTTCTGCCGCCGCCCGAGGAGGAGATGGGGAGGGGAGGGTGGACGGGGCGGGTGAGGCGGAGGGCGGGGAGGTGGAGCGGGAGGGAGCGGAGGAAGGGGAGAAGGGTGGGGAGGTGGGGGAGGGGCTGGGGCTGGAGGCGGAGGTGGAAGGGGGAGGAGGGGTGGGAAGCGGAGAGGGAGTTGGGGGAGGGGAAGGCCATGGCGCGGGGCGGGAGGCGGCCGCGGAGTAGAGTGGTGGGAAGGGCGGCGGCCGACGGGAATTTTAGGAAAAAATTCCTAATTAATAAATGGTGCAAGAAGAACCAGGTGCATGTAAGCTATCCGAGAAAGGAGGAGCACATGCGCGGTGTGCGGGTCACTTCCGGTCCGAGCTGTACTCCGTGGGTCCCGCGCTGCAGGGTCACGTGGAACTATTCTACTGGCTCTGCTTGTGTTGTGGATGTGGGTCGGCGGCTCCGTGCCGTAGTGCAAAATGGCAAGTCACCACTGGAAAAAAGTGGTGCGAAAAGGACCTTTGATTCTGGGATCGGGCTTTGGAATATGCAGTCCAATAATCCATGCGGTTGAAGAATCTACAAGTAAAGAATCTAAAGACCCTTTTACCCTTGAAGGCTTGAACAATAAAATATGTTTTCATGACTTGCATCACAAAATATTTTCTTCGAGCGACAATAAACTAATACAGATTTTTAGAAGAAAAAAAATATGTGAGTAGGTGTGATCACCATGGTTCTTTTTAGAGTTGTTGGTTGTTTAGGCTTTGTTGGAGATTGTTATTTTTGTGTTGATTTGGGGTTTTTTTTGTGGTTTATGGTTTATTTTTTATTGTTGGTACTGTAATCAGTTTATTTTGTATTATAGTTGCTGGTGGTTTTTTTGACGTAATTAAATTTAATAAATAAATAAATAACAGGTTAACTAATCACGGACAATGCAAAGGAACACAAGAAAAAAGGAAAAGCAAAAAAAGCCCAAAAAACCAGAAAAAAATGAAATTAAGAAACTAAACGCTAGAAGCTAAAAGCCTAATGGAGAAGCCGAAATGAGTAGGGCAACTGGGGGATAATTTTTTGACAAAATATTAGAGGAATAACTGCAATACAAAATATTTAACTAGCAGGACTTTCTGGAATAAACTTGTCTATTATTCTCTATAATGTTGTGTTTGGTATTGCGATAGCTTATTCTATTTTTGGACAAGATATTCTCAAGAGAATTGCTATACCACATACTGCTATGGTAAAATATTCAGACGCTACCCTAAGCTGTCATTCTCTAAAGCCTTCCCCTACGGTCCCACATATGCTCCACTAACTTGACTATTGCTATTGTGCTACTGTCCTTTTTGTCATGTAGGCCTCAACATCTGATACAAAGCATCTCATTGTAAATGTTGTTAAATAGCAACTTTGGGATACTAGCAAGTAGCAAATCTGCTCAACTAGTAACTATAATTGTTGCTATCTAGGTGATGACAGCTAACAACTTTAGATCTTGAGAACTAGCAACTAACTCTAAGTAGTTGTTGATTAACAAATTGTCACTGTTAGTAAATACAAGTGTTGGCAACTAGCAACTCTCAATGCTGGTAACATGAACCCTACGAGTTCGCAACTAGCAACTCTAGGTACTGTTAACTAGAAACTATAAGATGCTACTAACTAGCAAATTTCACAAGCCACCAAATTATAGTTATTAGTATCTAGGAGCTAACAACTAGCAACTTTAGATTTTAACAACTAGCAACTCTAGGTAATAGCAACTAGCAAATCTAATGTTTTTGCAACAAAAATTTTGCTTATCATTATGTATGTATGTACACGTACATACGTACTTATATATGTATGTATGTATATCTTGTTTTGTTCACTTTGTTGTTTGGAACACAAGTGTTTAAACGGAATGTGAAACAGACACTCCATTAGAAAGATAGTCATTTAAACATCAAACATCGAACAAGTATAAAATCCTAACACATATTTATTAATATCCTATTGTTCCACAACTCTCATACGTCGACATAAAAATAACATTTTGTCTTTATCCATATCTTCCTAATGTCTGATGTTGGATCTAACTAGAATCGGACGCCCGTGGGCACGGTAACGCGCGAAAGCAAACATGCTACACACGCTGTACAGAGTTATCGTTTTTAATTAGCTCACTTGTCATATTAGTCCACAATCTGAACTATTGCTATACTGTTATACAGCTCTAAATGAGAACATTGACAACTGGTAGGCTGGTAGCTGAAAGGCAGACAAATAACTAGCGTACAGGTTATGTACATTAGTGAATTGACACTTGAAACAAGCTCTACACAGTGAAAAATGCATTGTCTATATCACTGACTTCTCACCGATGTTTCCACCATAGGTTTCAGTCGCAATACGCCCTCAGTTCACAGGAGTTAAATCACAGTGCAGCTCACCATAGGCCGCAGAATAAGGATTTGAGTGATACGTAAGTTTGCTTCGAAGATAATTTCATACAGCGGGGACTACTTATTTACCGTTCTTATGCTCAAGCTGAAACTATCACTGAAGAATAGTATGGTTCAGGAACCGTAAGTACTTGCGAGAATGGCAGGTGAGAATAAATTACTGCCTCAAGCTCAAGGATGACTATTGAATATTGACAAAATATTGAAAATTACAACAAACATCTCAGAGAGACATCTATAATTGCACGCATAATTTGCTCATAAATACATACCACCGACAAGGTCGCCTCTGTCGATCTGGGCATTGTTTAACTGCTGATGTCGGATGCCCGTGAAACTGAAAAACTGTACCTAAGCACCTCCCAGTCTTCCCGCACAATCATGTTTCTCGGTTCATTTATCGCAAGAGATGGATGGTTAAATTTGTAAACTTTGTAGCAAATTCCAGACGACTTAATTGGTCCTTGTGGTGACATTCAGTCAGATGATTCTGTGCCATAGTCAAGCATTTCTTTTATGTTTAGCTTGATTGAAGGTCCCATTGATGAGCATACATACGCCGTTTTCCAGTATATCCCCTTCGCACCAAAGGGCTTATTTCTTTCGACAGAACGCTGGAAAGAGATGGGAAAAAGTTAGTCAACATGAATTCTCAGTAACATCAACAGAGATGTTTATAGGAGCAGATATCTTACAACAACAGCCATGAAGTTTGCAGTAAGGTCTTCCTCAGGGAAGTCAACCTTGCCAAAAGGTATGTGAACAATCCCTGTCTTATCAACTCTGTATTCAACTTTACCTTTCTTGAACTCTTCAATAGCCTGGAACCATTTGCACAGTTAGCATGATCTACCTCATCAATCTCCATTGACGGTTTATTGCTACAAGCATGTGATTGAAATGGTTCAATTTTACACAAGCACAACATTTACACATTAGGGAATTTTCGACACAACAGATTTAGGGGTGCAATAGGAGCCGATACGGACAGATATCGCTTATCCCGTATCCTAATTCACATTTTTTCTTAGAGTCGGAGTCGGACACAAACAATGGTGGATATGAATACAAATGTGGATGGTCTCGGTCACGACTACGGAGCGAATACATGTCACATTGAATACGAATAGTTTCAGTCACGAATATTTAGCCCGATATTACATGAAAACAAAAAAAACAAAAACCATATATATGGCACATATAAAGATCAATCACCCGTACACGATGTCCAAAATGCAACTACATTAGCAATTCAACAAGCAAATTTAACCCATGGACATAGCAGGGGGACATCAAAGTACAAAGGATGTCCAAAACACAACTATATTAGGAGTTCAACAAGCATTTATGGGCTGCTAGGGTTTGGTTGCAAACGAGTTATTGGAAGGACATTGTAACACTCCAATTTTTCGGATTTTCAAAAAAAAAATTCTAAATAGCTTTGGATAATTTTCTGGATTTTTTGCAATTAATTAAAGCTTAATTGGAATTTTCTTAAATAAAAAAGATTTAATCTGATTAATTTAAACTTCAATATCAAGTTGAAAGTATTTTATTTGGGTTTGGAATGTTCAGATATGTATTTGTGAATTTTCTTGGATTTTTTGGAGTTTGTTTGGCATTTTTTTAGCTTATTTGAATTCTTAACGTTTTCTTTAATTTGAAAATCCTTTCTTTTCTTTTTTTTCCCTGTGGGCTTACTCTTTTTTAGCCCATTTCCCTCTCCCCTTTCCCACCTGGGCAGCAGCCCATCCTCCTCTCCCTTGGGCCCTCTCCTCCCCCAGCCCACCTCTCCTCCCCTCTCACCTTTCTCTTAGGCCACCATCCGCTGCAGCCCATAGCTCCCATCCTCTCTTGGGCCAGGCCAAGTATCCCGGATATCTTATATGAATTTCTTCGGATAGCTCTGACAAAACTACCGGATAGCTCCGAATGCAACGAATACCTGCATTCCGAATCCGATTTCATGGGTGGGTTCTTTTGGGTTGTGGCTTTGGTTTATGGTTTTTGAATTCTGACTGTTCGCGAGAGACAATACGCAGAGAGAAACAGTCGCATGCGATTTTGGCCGGTATAGTTGAACTCGGTATAGTGTCTATTACAATATACCTATAGATACTGCCTTGAAAAGACGCATCGTTTAAAAGCTACTAACTGTTAGGGGTGCAAACGGGTCGGATTCGGACGGATATTGTTGTTACCATATCCTAACCCATATTTTTTCTTCGGATTCGGTACCAATCGGATTCGGTGCCGGATCGGTTGGGATTAACCCGTTTGTAAGGAATGCATGCAGTACAACAAATGGAGTAGAAGGACGTACTGTCAAGAACTTGATGTTACTACTTAATAGCTGATGTGGAAGATTTTATTTTACCATTGCGAAAGAAAATGAAACGTCAAATAGTAGCACTAACCTGAAATCAAAATTGAAGACGTATCGGATTCGGACGGATATTGCTGTTACCATATCCTTACCCATATTTTTTCTCCGGATTCGGTACCAATCGGATTCGGTGCCGGATCGGTCGGGATTAACCCGACCCATTTGCACCCCTACTAACTGTAACAGAAAGTGATAAGCCAAAGTCTAAACCAAAAAGAACCTAGCCCATATCAGAGGGAAACTATCCCACTTCGATACCATATCTGAGACAAGCCGGATATCCAGAATCTCACTCCCGAGGTTGGTCCGAACGACTTCGGACGGATGGACGGACATGAAGTATCTGCTCTGTTTGCACCCCTAAACAGTCTTCAAGGTACCTCTTCAATCACTAATTCTGTTATATACATGTCCAGTTTTTTAGTTTATGGGCCTACTTGCAGCCATCTCACAAGTTTAGGAACCTACGGTGTAATTACTCGATAATAAATTAACAATATACAAGTATATTTCATGATGAATCTAGTAATATCAATTTCATGTGGCCAATCTATATGCTTTTTCATATTGAGAGTCAAACCTAAAAATGTTTGGTCAGCAAATTCTAGCATAACTTATATTTGCAATCGGGGTGAGTAAAAGGTAACTTTTGTATAGGAAGGCTTGAAAATATTGATGGTCAAACCTGCCAAAAAAAAGCTTCATGTGGCCACAAGTTCATGCATAAACTTGCTTTCCAGATGACTATTAGACAAAACTACCACATGCCAGAACAACGGCAGACAGATTTGGCAACATCACAAAAAAAGGTGGACTTTATGATGATAATGTTCCTTGTTTAATTGTGAATAGCTCACTACGAGCATTTATTAGCATCACAATTTGTATCAAGGTTATATATGTATTTTGCAGTCCTGTACTGTATCGATTGATGAAGTGCTTAGCTAGTCTCCTTGCAAGGATGAATGTAGATAAACATTCAAGTACTCAATAAAAAACCAAATCCATTTTCTAAATGAATGATAACAATGAAATCCTATAAGTTTTGGGTAGTTAGAACCTTGCTTCTAAATAAACTAAAAAAAATGTAAATTGGCCTAGATTTCCAGTCGTGGTCAATCCCTTGAGTTAAATGTCAGTATCAATCTTACAGTCTACTGGTAACTCTGCCATCAGCTGATTATAGCTTCTTCTTCTTTTTTGAAATCAGCTGATTATAGCTGTCACTATGCTTTGCATTACCCTTACCAAGACAACCTGTGGACTGAGGAGTTAGCTAACATTACCACCAGTTCACTACCATAAACTGATAACCCTCCAAATCCTACCTCCACCTCATCAAGTTTCCTCTCACCATTTCAGTCAGTTAAAGCATCTTTTCCTACTTTCTAAACTTTTCCATAGGCACAATCAAACTACAGATTCAAGTTGTGCCTATCACCATGCCTGAGCCTTGAACTATTCAATACAAGCAATTAAAGGGAATTAACCAAGGTAGTAAGATATCAATATATGAATATCAGAATCCTAGAAGTGCAGCTAAATACTGAAGTCTGAAGTTAGGTGGATGACATTTTTTCACTCAGTGTCATTGTCACAATACCCAAGCAGCATAGACATGATTGATGATTGACAAGCAATATTGCTGGAAAATCTGAAGGAAAAAAAATCTGTAGGACTTCCACAGACCTGAGTAATGTTCGGAGAAACAGTACCCGCTTTGGGGTTAGGCATCAGTCCTCTTGGTCCTAGAATCTTACCCAAGGTAGCAACCTGAAAAGTAAATGGAAATAACTCAGCTTGACAATCAACTGAAGTAGTAGTACACTGTGAAAGTTTTCATGAGCATGGCTGGTCCTGTGACAAATTAACGTAGCATTCCCTACATTTATTTCAGGCCTAGCTTTCAAAGAATGAAACACATGATTTCGTGTATTCCGAACTTAGTTTGTTCTAGATAATCTATTTTATTTCAAAGAATCATACTGTGGTAGTTAACAGTTAATGTAAGACCTAAGAGTAGAAACAAGTCTAATAGTCCGTTTCAAACTATTGTGGCAAAATAGTAGATGAATCCAACCTCCAATATGAACTGAAGTAAGTCCACAACTCTTTCACAAAGAGAAAAGGACCAAAAGTACGACAAAAAGCATGCATCTGAAGAGGATGCGTCTGACAAACATAACCAACAAACAGCTAACTGTATTGTTCCTAGTAACATTCCAAACCTAAAATTTTGTTTTGGTGTGAGGCGCATGATAAGTGTTGACCAAATGCTTAGCTAAATAAGCCCAACAACCTTGCATGTGGATAGGCACCTTCACCAAGCAAGGTAATATTTCAAACATGACTCAAAACAGCTAGTTCCACTTTCATACCTTAGGCATCATATCAGGTGATGCAATCAATTTGTCAAACTCCATGAATCCTCCTTTTATTTGTTCAATCAAGTCATCTCCACCAACAATATCAGCTCCTGCAGCCCTCGCTTCATCAATTTTCTCACCTACAAGGACATCAGACAATCACTAATAAACCGGGGTCATGATTATTTGAACTACACATGGGCAGAAAACTTTATGAGCATAACAATGTAAGAATAACAAAGTAATACAAAGGAGTGTGAAAGATAAGTTCAAATCGTTCAACAAGCTCATGCACCATGACCAGCCCAAACAATAACACCAAAGCAATATGTCCAACTGACATCTTATGCATATGAACAGAAGTAGAAACATCACAAACATAATAGACTGATTGAAAGCTGCTTACAGGTTCCCTAAGACAACAAATTTCCTCCAACCCAATATGAATTGCACTACTCCCAATGTTTTCAATGATTATTTTCAAATTACAAAGAAGAGTACAATAATTGTAAACTTGATATTTACCCATTAAACCAGACATGAACTCACATCAGCTATCCTAAGTGGAATGCAAGTTCTTGGGTTACAACTCCTTGAAACTAAAAGGGTTTGGTACAACTCTCAATTCTACGTAGTGTTCATTGTGATAAAACATTAGGTGATGCTTTATGAGGAAATACCATATTGATCAATCAAGTTGGTGCAATCTGATAGGCCTAGTCCTTAATGCGTTGACGCCACAGATGCTAGCTTGAGCAAGATAGTACTGAATCCAATAGGCTCCAAATATATCAATATGCGAAAATACAAGTCATCATGCTTCTAATTCAATCAATCGTCACATTTTGGTGAACAAGATATGGTCAAACAGCACAACCATGCAGACCATCATAGACTGCAATTGACATCAATTCCGCAATAACTATCTCCGAACGACATATAATCACCACCCACCTTGTGTGAGAACTACAATCTTCATTGTCTGGCCCGTCCCCTTGGGCAAATTCACCTGGGAACGCCAACACCAACACCAATCCAAATTAACTAACGGAAGAGAAAAAAACAAACAACGAAAGAACAACAACACAAACGAAGAAATGATACCGTCGCACGGAGCTGCTGGTCATTGTACTTGGGGTCGAGGTTCATGCGGAAGTGCGCCTCGGCCGACTCGACGAAGCGGGTGCTGTCCATCTGCTTCATCAGCGAGATGGCGGTGGGCACGTCGTACTCCTTCTTGCTCTCCCTCAGCTTCTGTATCTCCAGGAATCTCTTCGACCTCGTCTGCACACCCTCAAAACCACCACAGAATCGCTATCTATCCAAAATTACACAAATGGAAAATAGAGAGGTGCGGTCTCGTGTCATACGCGGTCGCGCTTGAGCGGGAGGGCGGCCTTGCCGGTGCGCGGCCGGGTGGGGGGCGTCAACGCGGGGCCGCGGCCTCCCTCGTACCCATCGTCGTCATCGTACTGGACCTGCTGCTGCTCCTCCTCAATCACGGCCCCCTGCGGGTCCGCGACGGCGGGGCCACGGAACGCGAGGAGCAGCCGCGGGTACGCGCGCAGCGACGGCAGGGAGGTGGGGAACAGCGGGCCGGATGAGGCCGGAGCCGTGCTGGTGGCGGCCGGCGCGAGGAGGGAGGAGGCCGAGGCCGAGGCCGCGGTGGCGCAGAGCGAAGGGGCGGTGGCGTGGAGAGCTCTCCTGGTTTGTCTCGGCCGAGGTGTGTGGCCGCGGTGCTCGTGTGGGGGCGAGTGCCGAGACGGGGTGTGTGGGTGGCTGCGTGCTGTGTAAGCAGGTTCTCTCCGAATTCTCGTCTCGCACGAATGTTTTTCGCAAGTTACCTTGGTTTTTCCAGCGCCCGGGACGTGGCAGTGTGACTGACAGGTACATCTTTAAATTCCGGGGAGAACTTGTGGTTTGGATCGAATGATTCGAGAGGCTCGAGCTTATCCGTGATGAGTTGTTTGTTTGGAGTTGTACGTTGTTCGTTTCGTCCATTCCGTGTGATGCCAAGCGCTTCTGACTAGCATGTAGGGGTGAAAACGGATCGGATTCGGTCGGATATTGTTTAAACCGTATCCTAACCCACATTTTTTCTCCGGATTCGGAGTCGAATACGGTAAGACCGGATACGGATACGAATTCGGAATATTCGGAGTTTCGAATACGGTACCATCGGGTCGGATATGTAACGGATTCGGGTCGGAAACGGATAATATAGGCGGATGGTACGGATGATTACAATACAAGCAGTGAGAACAATAGGAACACAAATTATACATAAGTGGTAAATTCATACAAGACACAATAGAAACACAAAGGTTCATACGAGATTACGAGTACCGAGTACCATACATAACGTAAGTTTATCTTGCCATAATAGAAACACAAAATAGCAATAATGTAGGCTCATAGCCTCAAGCAGATAACAACTGAACATGAGATTGATTCCTGCCAGTGCCAGCTACAGCTATGTGTACACAGTGAGAAAGAATCATTGACAAACATTGCAGCACCTGAAGCTAGCTTCTGAGACATGTCCTTAACTCAATCCCACTGTCATCTCTCTTTTCTCCCTAGCCGATTCAACCAGACACCAAATACCATCTCCATAGATCAATGTTAGTACACAAAGGCTCATTACTGCATAGCTAAAAGGCTGAAAGACTTGTGCTTAGCAATCAGAAATTTTGGTACATATGTAATTCTAAGTTTCTCACCAATTGTCATCACAGCATAAAAGGGAACAATGTTACTACAAGGTGAGGGAAAATGGCAAGAAAAATAGGGAACATACAAATATACAACAGTCTGCAGACTCACTGTAACAGGATTCAGAGCTTCAGATGCACTGGGAATTAAACAGATTTTTTGTTGTGATCTTGTGGATCCCTCCCAGGATCAGAGGATCTGAAAGTGATGTAAAAACTAAGAAATCAATAGATCAGGACAAAAGACAAACAATCATTCATATATTTAAACAAGTATAGTGTATAGACGTAGATAGGAGCTCAGCACTAAATATTTTGAACTTATACACTATATATTTCTTAGGGAAAGGAAATGAGCATGCAAATTGTGCTACTCTCATGTTAAGAATGGATCAAGGTACTACTTAGGGAAAGGAGCATGAAAACAAGCATATGAATATACGATAAAGTCAATTGACATATGTGCATGGCATGCTATTCCTTGATACAATCCGAAACAGCAAGTGTATGGCAGAGGAACACAGGTCTTGCCTGGCATGTGCAATGGCTCACGCCGACGAAGCTTCGGCCGGAGGGATTGACACAGTGTGCAGCAGCTCCAGCGAGCTCGCCAACCCAAGGAAATGCGACAGGATGGTGTTTGCTGAAGCCTGCGCATGACGAGTCGAGGATTAACAACGCATCCTTTTCAGCTACAACCTGCACCCATCCCGACATTCCGCGGCGGCGCGCCGCCCGCCGCTCCCCCGAATCGAATCAACACAGAGAGGGGGATAACCGGATAAGGGAGGGGGGAAGGGATCAGGAAGGCAAGAGGGGTATACCGGCTGCGACGGCGAGGGGGATGTGGCTGCAGCGCCGGCGGCGGCGAGATCGAGAGGCGGGGACGCCGGGGAGGGATTTGCGGGCGGCCGGGCGAGAGCGACCGAGCGAGCTAGGGTTTGGAGATGATTTGGCGGCGGCTGGGCGAGAGTGAGCGACTGGTGCGTGGTCGATATGTTTCGCTGATGGGCCGCTCCGCTTCCGCTGATGGAGTGATGGGCCGAGGCGCCAAGCGCTAGACGCAGTCGGGTTTTTATTCGGTTTCTATTCGGGTAGTATCCGAATAACCGCAAACCGAACCTATTCGGTCGGATACCAGTTATACCGAATCCGCTACCGAATCCGACTATACATATCCGTATCCGAAACCGAATCCGACCGGATACCAACCCAGTTTACCGAATTTGCTAAAAACCGGATTCGGTACCGGATCGGTCGGGAAAAACCCGACCCGTTTTCACCCCTACTAGCATGGTGTACTTGGTAGTAGCTTTCAAGAGAACGACTGCGGATCATGATAATCGATAGGGTCCGCATGTTTGATTTTACAAATCTATCCCCTTTCCTAAGTTTGATACCACGACAAGCAATATATGTCACCTGGCGCACACTATAGTAGCTCGGCAGGACTTGCCGAGCTTTGATAGAATGACGTGTCGAGCTCGCCTGATAAGAACATGTACCGTGTGGATACAACCATATTTGCTATATTTGTTATTCCAATTACAAGAGCTCCTACGCATCACTTAAATTATGAGGTGAACTCGTTTCAAAGAGATTTTACTTTATTTGATAAAGAACTTATGATATTACATAATGAGAGTTTGTTGCGTTTGTTATCATGTACCAAGATTTATGATCAAAATCATGCAATACGTGACACTACACATATGTTAAAACCGAGGACGGTTTTCTGCCAAGAAGGGGAGGATGATGTGACCACGCCACCAACACGTACGACCATAGCGGCCAATATCAACATTGGACTAAAGATGAATTCGTTTCTTCAACTTCAACACATTTTAAATGAGAATATGATGTTATCTAATGATGAAAATATATATATTTATAGCACCACATCATTTTGGACCCAATTGAAGCAAGGGTTCAAGTTGGACAGATTTTGGAATCCAATTCGGCCTCTAGATCAATTCGGATTCAACTTGATAGGTCAACTTCAAATGGTCATAACTTTTGATCCAGAAGGCTTCTCGGGGTCCGTGAGTACTCGTTGGAAAGATCTTGGAGTCTACTTTCAGATGGATCTGGTCTCACCTCCAAACTCCACTCGAGCAGATCAGACACTGCAAAACAAGTCACGTCACTTTTCTAGTCCGAGTCAAAGTGGGCCAGGGCCTTGTAACTTGGGCTATTTGGGCCGGCACTGTTCACATGAACAGTACCACGGCCGCGTGAACAGTAACTGTGAATAGTACCATATCCCTTGTCATTAGATAAGTGTGGCTTCCCCCTCCCCTATTTAAGGAGGTCACACTACTTTAGTTTTCCTTGGGTTTTTCTTAAGAGATTATTCTGCTTAGCAGTTTCACCTCATGTTCGGTTGAGAAACTCCAACTTGTGAACTTAAACATTATTCGCAATTTCAGATTGCATCTTGAACTCTCTTGCTTGTGTTCTCGATTCGCTTGTAGGAGATAGCCTTCTTGGCGAGGTCAACCGTGTTCGGCACGGTTGATAACCAACGGAGTAGTGGTGTAGTGATTGCGAGGGGTTCGATCTGTTTTGGTCGGAGCCATTGGATCATCAACGTCGAGATCTCCACAATCGACTTATCAGTACCTCTCGGAAGATCGGGCCATCGTCACATCAGTTGGTATCAGAGCAACGGTTGCCCGTGAGGTAATTCTTGTATCCCTAGTTAGTAGATTGGTTTTTATTTCCTATAGCCTAGAAAAAAAATTGCCCCACAAAAGAGTTAATTCCGCTGTCCAAACCCCGTTGTGCTTTTCGATCTGTTAGTTTTCGTTTGCTAAATTGAATTTGTGTCCGTCATAGCATTGTCTAGTTGCTGGTCATATCATTGTTCCATTAAAAATCTAAACAAAAGAAAAATTCCCCACCCCAAACCCTAATTTCCAATTTCGGCTGATTTTTCCTTCCTCTGCAGCCGCCACCAAAAACGTCATAACTTTTGTTTCCGAGATTATTTTTGAGTGGGACCATCGCCATTAGATTCAAAAATTCATTATCCATCTATCTGTAAAATTTCACGTCATTCCAGCAAGGCAGTTAATAGATATGTACGGTGAAAGTTGACCCAATTATCTGTTTTGAATCTGCAACAGTCAGCGGTTGTGATTTTTGTACGAATTTCTGTGTTAGGATTCAGAAGTTGGCCCCAAAACAAAATCTGTAGAAAAAGCCATCAGAAAACAGGCAAAAAATGAATCAGTGAAAAAGAGGCATCTGACAAAAAGTTACGGCCAAATTATCAACGTGCTGTCCAGTGGACGGAAATCTGAAGTTTTCAGTTTTGGGTCAATCCTTGTGTTCTTCAATTCCAGATTGCATTGGATCGAATTATCTTGTATTTACCACTCCTACACATTGCCATACACTTGTTTTTAGCCTTCTTGCATTCTTGATTGGTCAGCAATATACGCTAAGTGGTAGATACAGACTATAATTCAATTCTATGCAATTTCTGAAATTAACTGATTGTTCTCCATTGCTACATATTGTGCCTTCCAAGCTCCACATACTCTTGATCAAAACAGGTTCCCTCTTGCAATCGTACCCACGCTCGACATGGTATCACGAACCAGCCACCGGTTGTACCACCTACTGCATTGGTAAGAACACTTGTAAGAGTGTGGTAAGACGCTTAAGAATGTGTGATTCCACCTTCCACCACCTAGTAGTTGATAGGGATAATACCTTTGTGTTGTCTTTTGTTTTCTACTAACCATGACAGGTGAGTCGTCTGATGATCAAGAGTGTGTTTTAAAGGGAGAGTTCATGAAGCTATTGGATGAACCACGCATCGATAGGAAGCTTCAAGCTTCAACGGATGCATTTCAGCGCTCCATCGATTCCATCAATGAGAGTATTGCAGCACTCACTACACGCCTTGAAAGAATGGTGAATCGACCGCCAAACAATGGACGCGAGTATGATCACTATGCAGGCCAAGATCTCGAGGAGGGAGATGATAATGAGAGACAAAACTGTGACGTCGGAGCTGCATTTGCTGCCCAAGATGCACGACACCACCTACATCAAAACCGTCACGGTATGGGAGGTACTAATTTTCAGCACCGCAATACTCGTGCTAATGATGACCCATTTGCTAAAGTCAAATTTACCATACCATCTTTTGCGGGTACTTATGATGCTGAAACTTATCTAGATTGGGAGATGACAGTTGAACAAAAATTTAATGTCCATCTAGTTCCTGAAGTGCATAGAGTCAGACAAGCTACTAGTGAATTTAAAGATCGTGCTATCATTTGTAGGGGTGGAAACGGATCGGATACGGTCGAATAGTCTCAAATACGAATACGAATCCATATTTTTCAAACGAATACGGATACGAATTCGAATATTCTCAAATACGGATACGGATATTCTCGAATACGAATACGGATATTTTTGAATACGGATTTTCTCGGATACGAATATCGGATAAAACGGATTCCTATCGGTTTTACCGATTTTTCACCGGTTTTTGACCGGTTACCAGTTTTAAATCGCCTAAATTCAAATTTTGAATCACAAAATTTGTACGAATTTTTCATATGTTCTAGAAACGGATCGAATACGAATCGAATAGTCTCGAATACGGATACGGATACGAATATTCTCGAATACGAATACGAATACGAATACTCTCAAATACGGATACGAATATTCTCGAATACGAATATGAATATTTTCGAATACAGATTTTTGCTTACCACATTTATGTTTTCTCGGATACGAATACCGGATAAAACGAATTATCCGTTACCGTTTTCCACCCCTAATCATTTGGTGGACTCATGTAGTTAATTCTGCTTTAGCACCTGATACATGGGATAAATTGAAGGTGGCTATGCGTGCTAGATTTGTTCCTCCTGCTTTTAAACATGAAATGCATAAGAAATTGCAGCGCTTAGACCAAGGTAATAAATCTGTCGAGGAATATTATCAAGAACTACAAATAGACATGTTGCGTTGTAATATTGTAGAAGATGAGGAGGATAAGATGGATCGTTTTTATGGGGGCTTAAGGCGTGAAATTCAGGACATAATTGATTACAAAGAGTACAATGATATCAATAGATTGTCCCAGCTTGCTTGTTTGGCAGAGAAAGAATTGCAGGGTAGGCAACAAAGGACAAGGAGGAACTTTGGAGGTACGTCCACATCGAGATCGACGCCTAGGCAAGCCAAGACAGCCCCACCTCCTGTTTTTCGAGCTGCTGCCCCCTCTGTGAGTAGGGCGCGTTCAGCAGCACCGCCGCCACCATCACGCGCACCCGAGACGAGCAAATCTACTAGTGTGCAAACACCAGCAAAGAGCTCTTCATCGGTTGGTTCCACAGGCCGTACGACGGGCATTGTGTGCCACCGTTGTAAAGGGATGGGCCACGTCATGAGAGATTGCCCAAGTCAGCGGGCGTACATTGCGACAGAAGATGGTGGTTATGTAAGTGCTAGTGATGTTGAGGATGAATATGCTCTTGCAGCTAACCTTGCAGGTAATGGTGATGATCATGAGAACAAATCTGTGTTTCTGCCCTTTTCTGTGACTACCAACTTGCAGGTAGTTGAGAACCATGCCGAAGAGGAGCATAAGCTGATTGAATCACTAACCCCATTGGTTGAGAATGAAGATAAGGAGATGGATGCACTTACATCATCTGAGGAGAGCAAAAAGGTAAAGAACATGGTGCTATCATCGCTCATAGTACTGATTTGGTGCTACAACAAGACATAGAGCAACCTTGTGAGTATATACCTGCTGTAGTGCAATCTTTTGATGTTCCTTGTGTTGACTTAAATGAACCATGTGTTGATCTAAATTCTCATAATTTTGCACATGTCAAATTAATAACACATAAAGAAGTTTTGACTAGAATTTCTCCTGTTAATTCATTGTGTTACATCATGTTGGATCTACCTATGAAATTGTCACATGCTATGGAGAAAGTTTCTGAACTTACATGTTCGAAATTCTTGTTTAGTGCCTACACCCCTGGATATAAGTTTAATTTGATTGGAGATTATGGTGTGAAAAATCAATTTCTTGTATATCGAATATGCATAACTTGCAATCACATGGATAAATTGAAACTTGCTGTTTCGGACAACAATTCTTGTATGCTAAATCATGTTCAATGTGAAAGGGAAGTAAAATTTAGTACTCATTCAATGCCTATGTGTTCATCGCTTTTTGCACTATCCAGTATGGACAATCTGAATAAAGATGATGAATTATGGCAGAACATACAAGTCTCTTCACCCTTGTTAGATGAATTTGCTATGGTTCAATTGAGATATGATTATATGGATGAACTTTGCTTGATTCCAAAAGTTGTAGTTTTGCCCATATGTGCCACCACTACATGTTTACAACGTCAAAGATTTGAATTGCACAAATACTTCACTTACATTTGCAAAACAAGTTGCAATAATTACTGTGTGAGAAATTTTGAATTGCTTATTAACATATATGATTAATCTTGGGTTAATAATACAATGAGCTTTTATGATCGCTGCTGTTTTATAACATTAATTGTGCAACAACGAAGAACTGTTAAAACGGATGACATATACATATACCATGCATACACCTTGACTTCTTTATTACCATATTTTCAGCTTATCAAAAGCCGAGGACGGTTTTATTTGCAAGAAAGGGAGGATGATAAGAACATGTACCATGTGGATGCAACCATATTTGTTATATTTGTTATTCCAATTACAAGAGCTCCTACGCATCACTTAAATTATGAGGTGGGCTCGTTTCAAAGAGATTTTACTTTATTTGATAAAGAACTTATGATATTACATAATGAGAGTTTGTTGCGTTTGTTATCATGTACCAAGATTTATGATCAAGATCATGCAATACGTGACACTACACATATGTTAAAACCGATGACGGTTTTCTGTCAAGAAGGGGACGATGATATGACCACACCACCAACACGTACGACCATAGCGGCCAATATCAACATTGGACTAAAGGTGAATTCGTTTCTTCAACTTCAACACATTTTAAATGAGAATATGATGCTATCTAATGATGAAAATATATATATATATATATATATATATATATATATATATATATATATATATATATATATATATATATATATATATATTTGTAGCACCACATCACTTTGGAACCAATTGAAGCAAGGGTTCAAGTTGGACAGATTTTGGAATCCAATTTGGCCTCCAGATCAATTCGGATTCAGCCTGATAGGTCAACTTCAAATGGTCATAACTTTTGATCCAGAAGGCTTCTCGGGGTCCGTGAGTACTCGTTGGAAAGATCTTGGAGTCTACTTTCAGATGGATCTGGTCTCACCTCCAAACTCCAGTCGAGCAAATCAGAAACTGCAAAATAAATCACGTCACTTTTTCAGTCCGAGTCAAAGTGGGCCGAGGGCCTTGTAACTTGGACTATTTGGGGTCGGCACTGTTCACGTGAATAGTACCACGACTGCGTGAACAGTAACCATGAATAGTACCATATCCCTTGTCATTAGATATGTGTGGCTTCCCCCTCCCCTATTTAAGGAGGTCACACTACTTTAGTTTTCCTTGGGTTTTTCTTAAGAGATTATTCTGCTTAGCAGTTTCACCGCATGTTCGGTTGAGAAACCCCAACTTGTGAACTTAAACATTATTCGCAATTTCAGATTGCATCTTGAACTCTCTTGCTTGTGTTCTCGATTCGCTTGCAGGAGATAGCCTTCTTGGCGAGGTCAACCGTGTTCGGCACGGTTGATAACCAACGGAGCAGTGGTGTAGTGATTGCGAGAGGTTCGATTTGTTTTGGTCGGAGCCATTAGATCATCAACGTCGAGATCTCCACAATCGACTTATCAGTATCTCTCGGAAGACCTGGCCATCATCACATCATCGCCGGCCACGTAGTGATTAATTAATGCTAATGATACTTAGTGTTAATCATAATTAGTATTAAGCATGATTAAATGGCCTCCTGCCGAGGCGTGGCAGATCAGTAGGGCTTCTGCCGAGGCGTGGCTGCTTGACATAGGTCCTACCAAGCTCTGGTAGCTTGTTAGGTCTTGCTAAGCTATCATAGCGCGGTAAGCGACACGTGTCGCCTGTCACGGCTACCGAGCTTAGGGAGGGAGATATATTTGCAAAAACGAATGTCTGAGGGTTAAATTTAAAAAAAGGTACAGTGCCATATATGTGAAGGATTCGCTCATGCACACAATGTGCATGTTTGGCACTTCCTTTCAGTACTCGAGTGCATTTGTGTTTTATCTTGTGATCCATATCTAGTTGGGTTTGACCACTTAAAGAATCTGATCAACTTTCTCTCAAAAAATATATTTCGATCAGTAAGACTAGTCGATAATGTGACTAGTCGGAGATTATAATTGGAATCATCTTTGTGTTTACGATAGATTATGCGCCGACTGGAATCAGACGTGGCTACTCGAGGCGCTCCGAACTACAACTCTTCACCATCATCTTTTGAGACTGTGTTCCATCTCCGAGTAGGTTACTATTCTAGTTTTTGAGTAGATTTCGTTTCTATTGCCGACCCAGACCCTGTTCTTTCTTTATCTGGGACTCTTGTTCCTGGCTATTTATACCCCCTATAAGCCATAGATAGCGCATCACAAGTTATCTACACATATAATATGCCAAGAGTATTCTGTAACCTCTCCCTCATATAGCGATTTCATCAATTATGCGTTCATGATTTTTTCCGTAAGGGTTTTTTATGTTAAATCTTTATCTAATGCTCCTGATTATTATTCATTGTTTCATATCTCATCGTGTCGGTTTTTCAGAACAAGTGGTATCAGAGCTTGATTCTTTGTTTGATCAATCTAGGGCATACTCCCTGTCCCCTTTCCACGTGTCGGCATAATATTTGTTCTACTTTTTCCGACCCCTATTCCCTTCCCGAGCGTTCCCCCTCCCAAATCCGATGAAGCCTTTCCCCTCGCCTCGAATGCGGCTCCCCCTCCTCCCACGAATCCCCGTCCACATCCAACCAAATTGATCTGAGCTTGGACTATGAAAAATCAAATCACTAGTGGTTCTATTGCTGAGACTAAGAATTAAAAAGGAAAAAGTCTATATAACACCCCGAACTTTGCCTAAAAGTCCGTTTAGTACCCCAAACAATGAAACCATTTGACCTCCTAAACTTTGCAATCCGGTTCAAATAACACTCTAGTACGATTTCGCATAGTAGTATTGCCCGCATAGAGCAATGAGTGGACGGTTTAGCCACATAAGATGACATACTGACAAAGATTAGGTGAATAACAGGTAGGGCTTACATGGTTTCTCTCCTATTGAGCCCCCATGCACTTCCATAACCACCACCTCTTGTAGCTCCCTCCCTCTCTAATTCGATTGAGGGAGAAGCCTCTGCAAGTCTTACGTAGCATTCACTTAAATTTGACCAGCGTGTCATCTTACGCATGGTAAAATCGTCTATTCATCGCGCCATGTGAGTAATACCACCCCGCGAAACCGAGTCAGGATGTTATTTGAACTAGATTGCAAAGTTCAAAAGATTAAATGTCTGATTTCATAATTCAGGGTGCTAGATGGACTTTCGAACAAAGTTCAAGGCATCATATAGACTTCTTACAATTAAGAAAGTCTGTACCATGGACAATACGTAGCAAATGGGCATGAGCTGCAATGCTACCATCTGAACAGTTATTGGCCTGAAGAATACAATAAATCTTCCATATCTCAAGATGTCAAAGTTGGACTTGAGAGGGCAGTTCCCCAGCACAAGCTGCGGCATAAGCATCTGCGAGCCCAGGAACAATGTCCTTGTGGCGGTCAATGTACCTTGATTTGAAACTCTCCTTGCTAACAGTAGCTAATGAGTAGAAAACAGACTTGTTCTTCAGCAATCCCTTTGCCAGCAGGACCTTCATGACATAATGCCGGGGAACTAGCCGCTCCTCCAGGCTGTACATGAATAGCGCAGGCCTTTGCACAATGTACTGTGGCTCCAAACCGATCTCGTTGATCAGGAACTCCACCTTGCGGCGGAAAGACTCCTTAGAGATTTTCAAAACGGTTGGCTGCTTGCACACCGCGATACCAAGCTCGGCCTTGGAGCAACCAAGAGTCCTCTTGAAAAACTCGATCTTAGAGGCGATCGTCTCTTCGCTGACACAGGCGACGGCTGCCACCGCTTGCCTGAACATCCTGGAGCTGCGGGGCACGCCAAGCTCCTCGGCGCGCAGCACAAACGCCTCCACGCGCTTTGGGTTGAACACAAGCACCCACGCGGCAGTTGAAGACAGCCTGACAATATCGCAAACACTTAGCCCGCACTGACGAAGCAGCGCGATGTTAGGCTTGATCACCTTCTCGAGGCTCGCGGTCAGGATTCTGTTGTTCATCTTCATGACCGCGAGGAGCTGGTCACATGAGCCATAGAAGGAGATCAAGAACTCGAGCTTTGGGGCGATGTCGCGGGAGCGGAAGATGCGGGAGCCGACCAGGAGGAAGCGAGCGATCTGGGGAGCGGACAAGCCGAGGCGGTCGCGGAGGGCGGCGAGGCGAGGGGCTACGCTCTCCGCCCTGGCGCTGAGGAGCAGCGGGTCGGCGGCAACGACGGCGGCGATGTCGGGGCGGGAGAGGCTGGCGCCGGAGAGGAGGGCGAGGACGGCGTCGGGATTGGAGGCGGAATCGAGGCGGGGGCAGGGGAGTTCCCCTTCCTTGAACGATCTCGTGTACGTTCTGGATGCTTCATTGAACGCTTTCTTGGATGCTTTGAGTGCCTGGGCCGGGGCGAGGCCGCAGGTGGTGACGAGGTAGTCCTCGAGGGAGAAGGGGGCGGGGGAGGTGGAGGTCGAGAAGAGGAGGCGGCGGCGGCGGCGGTGGAAAGGGGAGGAGGGTCGGGAGGAGGCCCGGAAGAGAGGGAGAAGGTGGTTTCGGAGGTGCAGCATGGCGGCTGCGGCGACGGCGGCGGCGGGTCGCCCCCGTCTTGGGATGACGGGACTGGGAATTTTTGGTACAAATAATCCATTTTTTATTCGAAATTACAGAAATATACCCGCGAGAAATTTTTTTACAAAAATAGGCTCCAGTCGCCCAATGGTTGAGCGACTAGAGCCTTTCGCCCAACCAGCGGACGACACAATAGCTGTCGCCCAACCATTGGGCGACTGCATCTAGTCGCCCTCCCATTGGGCGACTTTCATGCAGTCGCCCAATGGTTGGGCGACTACACTCAGGGGCCGACAAAACCGTATGTACCGATCGTTTTATATACCGATGCAATATAAACAACTAGTCTGAAAAGATAAAATGGCAAAGTTATATATGGCTTATATATACTCATTTGAAAGGTTTCGACGAGATCTACAACTTGTCAGTTGAAGAAAAATCCAAATTCCAAAGGGACGAACAAGAAAAAGGCCAAAAACAGAAAGAAAAAACTTACGACGCAGGTTTAGGTCCAAAGATAGCCGATTTTCGGGGTCTTGGAGGGCGACGGGCGCAAGATGGTCGTTATTTTTGGATCGGGCTCGTCGTTAGCTTTCCAACGAGTACAAGAACGTCGAAAACGGACACCGTATGCAAAAGTTATGCCCGTTTTACTAAAGGTGTGTCGGAAACGGACTCGAATTCGTTTCGGTCTCAATTGAAACTGCTATAACTTTTGATCCTATGGCCGAAATTGCTCAAATTTATTTCTGGAGGCTTTTGGATGTATGAAGAACAGCTCCACCAATTTTCACTATTTTTGGCGAAGGTTTGATGCACTTTCCAAATTTCGGCAAAATAGACTCTTTCCTCTCTTTTTTTCTCTCGGGGACCTGAGTGCAGTCGCCCAACCATTGGGCGACTTTCATGCAGTCGCCCAATGGGAGGGCGACTGGATTAAAGTCGCCCAACGGTGGGACGACTGCAATTAATCGCCCAACGGTTGGGAGATTTTCTAGTTTTCGCTGCTGGGTTGGGCGAAAGGCTCTAGTCGCCCAATGGTTGGGCGACTGGAGCCTATTTTTGTAAAAAATTTTCCCACGGGTATATTTCTGTAATTTTGAATAAAAAATGGATTATTCGTACAAAAAATTCACGGGACTGGTGCCTGGCTGCCTGGGTAAGCTCAGCTTCAAGAGACTGGAAACGGGCCCCAGTTGGCACAAGGGCTTTTGGGCTTTTGCCACGGGCGTAGAAGGGCTCTTGTGAGTTGCGACTTGCGAGGGAAGGAATTTACGAGGAAAAATGAAAAAAATCAGTGCAAAAGGAAAGTTTTTTTTATAATGGGGAGTTTAGATTGTATTTATCGAACAAAAAAAAATGAGAATGTAGATTGTATTCCTTAGAATGATTTAGCAAGGAAAAGAAGATGATTTTTATTACTACGAACTAGTTACAAGATGTCTTCGCTAAAGGATTAAAAAAATGATGTAACTAACATTAATCTCTACGGACTTTTCACTGATCAAAAGATCTTGATTGATTCTTTGGATTCTAGTTTCGATTTTGTTTGTTCCGCTTTGACTTGATTTGTTTGTTTCTTCTCTCGTCAACTCTTAAATAGCGTTAAAGGTGTATCAATTATCTATCTGAAAAGACATCTTGTGGAATCATCGCGTCTGATAAAAAAGGTGGTTGCTGTCAGAGAGATATCTGATGATAACTAATCTTTTATCATTATTAGTGGGAGAATTGTGGAGACAACTACATGGTGGTTGTTGTCAGAGATGCAGAGCTGAAACGTCGTATTGTTTAGAGCAAATAAAACACATACTTTATCTGCCACATAGGAGAAGTTCCCTAGAAGAGGGTCCTTATACTAGTTTATAGAATCTTTGAGTGGCCTACTGATCAGGCCAAATATACAGTAGTTCTCCAACCAAGGGTACTTAGGCAATAGCTTTAGAAAGCTTATGATCACGTGCGTCTTAGGTCCTTAATTAAGTATCAGAGTCATATTTAATGGATTATTTAATCATCATCAGTTAGCCCCCGAACTTTAAGTGAATTTATAACCTGAATGTTCCGATTGGATTTCAATTCAAAAAATATTCTTTTAATAAAAGTAAAGAGGCAATTTTTATTAACTTAAGGTTGAGAAAACTAACTGAGAAAATTGAAAGGTTTTTCTATCCATTTGGCTTCAAATCGAGCAACCACTATTTTGCAATTGGAAAACCCTTATAAAATCTTGGCATGGTACTTGTTGGCTTCACGTTTCCAGAGAAAATCTTTCATCTTTTTCAATTTCCTCCACCTCTTCCCCTTAGTGCCCTTCAACTGTAGTCTCGAATCCTCTTAATCCACGCTTAGATGTTCAGCCACCGTAACCAAAGTGTCTGATTTGATCACCGATTGGTCGGTATCCAACTAGGATCAAAAAAGTTGAAGGCCATGGAAGAAGCGAGAATAATCCCCAATATAAGGTTCTGATCCATTGGAGGTCAACGATAGGGGAAAACTTTCTGAGTGGAAGTGATAGTGAAATCCCAGTCTTTTGGTCATATGTGAAGTGTGGATTTAGGCTACTGGTGAATCCTTTTTTTTATCGAAAGTTTTGGAGTTCTATGGGATTGAGTTGGTGAATCTAGCCCCCAACTCAATTGCCAATCTCAGCATCTTCATCCATTTGTTCAAGGTGTATTTGGGGATTTCAGTGAATTTGGAGCTCTTCAGATACTACTACAGGATGATGGGAAGAGTTGGAAAAGCGGCGGTGTCACCCAAGAACTGTTCTTTGTGGCTTCACAATGGAAAGGCGAGGGAGTATATTCCAATGTTCTCCAAATTTTTGTGGTTTTCATGGAAGAAACTTTGGATTTACATGATGGTCAGCAAAGAAGACAACTTTTCCTTTGCTGGATATATTGCAATAGAAGACCCACTAGCCACCTCCAAGGCTTCGACAACACTGGTGGAGGCAACAATTCTGGTGGTCGAGGAAGCCCAACCCTCCAAGAAGGTACAGGGAATTGGAAAAGCTATCTCCGATCGCTTCGAGGAGGAGTCGACTAAGAATGAAAGCTCCCAATCAGGAAGCACAAAAGGGTCTGACTAGCCCTACTAGTATTACACTGGTGAAATTGGTTAAGAAGAAGAAAAGGAAGGCGAGCACTCTAGATTACATTTTGATTTCAAGACGAAGAAGACAAGGAATGTACTAGTTGTAAGAAATTGTATAGAGTCATACCTATTTGGTTTGTTTATGCCTTGAGGTTCTTATTCCTTTCTTCTTCTTCTTCTTCTTTTTCTAGTTTTGTATCGCTTCTACAATTCCGATCACTTTCCTCCTGAGTGCTTCTATTAAAGAGGCATCAAAGAAGAAAGTGGTAGTAGCAACACCTCAGCTAACGACTTTATCAATAGAAGAAACTGAAGCTGTTGTGACCAATGATCCTTTAGTGGCTACTCCTATTTCTTTTGGGAAAGTGGTGGTCGAAGAGGAGGAAGTAAAAAAATGCTTCCTTTATTTTTTGGAGCACTACAGGTTGAGATTTCCTCGCTGACAAAGAGATCTCCGCATCCGAGGGAATCCTCGACCGGGGTCACATCTTCAATAACCCAAGACTCAAGGAGCTTTTAGTGGAAGAAGGTATCGAACCTTGAGCTGAAGACTAGTCCCGAAGAACTCTACTCCACATATGCAAGTAAAATAGCCTTGGTAAGTTTTTAAGACCACTTATGATGCATCATTGATGCTATCGAAACTTTTCTGAGTTTCTTTCTCTCTCTTTTTTAAGCACATGATGGAAGGAGTTGCCCTGGTCGGAGAGATGACAAGGCACTCATTAGCCCTCCAGAAAGAAAGGGCTACCCTCCACCGATAGGCTGACGAGTGGTAATAATCTTTTTCTTCTCATTACATTCTAGTCGTGAAGTGTCTTTCTTCTTGTAACCCTTCAAACATCTCCATAGGTCAGGAAATACCATTAAGGTGCTTGAGGATACCCTCAAGAAGGAGAGAATTGTTCGGGTCTACTTTGACCAAGAACAAACAGCTTCTCAAGACACTTGTGGAGAAGAGCGTTAAATTGAGGAGTAAGCCTCTTATTAATGTTTCCTTTATTACTTCAAAATCCTTACTCTTTCTCACTTCTTTCCTTGCCGTGATCGTCAGAATTAGAAGATTTTAAGAAAGAGGCAAAGGCGAAGGGCACTGTCATTTTAAAGCTTGAAGACATGTGCAAAGCCAATGATCGGTCAATCAAGGACTAGTCGACCAAGTTCAATAATAACGTCCTTAAGCATAAGGAAGTCATTGAAACTTATAAGAAGAAAAACCAAGATAACGATCATTGAGCTGACAGGCTTGATTTGTTTATAAGTTATCTTGATTAACTTAGAGTTATTTGTTCAGAGCAAGCTTTGATAGTTCAAGAACTAGAAAAAGCTCTTGGCGCCGAGGAGGAGAAGAAGAAGGAGATTCAAGGGTCTCTTCAAGAAAACATCCTTCTCTTCAACAACATGCTTACTGAGATGGGTTCGAAAGCACCAACCGCCTCGGAGGAATCAGTCAAGAAGGTAAGTTGTCTTGGTCGATAACTCAAAAACCTTCAAGACTTGTTGGCTACCTCTAGGAGCAACCATAAGTGGACCATGAGGGATGCCATCGTAGATGGAGTTAGCTTTACCTTAACAATGCTTAAGGCCTTCAACCCTTCTCTCAACCTTCAAGCATTTGAAGTGGAATTCGTCGGAGGAAGAGGCAGCCAAGTTTTTGAAGAGGTGAAGCCCTTCAGGAACAAGATAGCTAAAGAGATGAAGGTCAGATCTCCATTAGACAGTAGCTAGTCGGGAGGCTCTGATGAGTAGTTAGCAATGTAACATGAAATGCTTCATGTAAAAAACTTAACTTTGGTGGCAATAAAGTTTATGTCATTTCTTCAAAAAAATTTTGAAGAGTGGTCATATCTCTCCTAGACCTCGATTGCTTGTTTAATAGTATAACTTACTAAGCAGTAGACCAAAAAAAAGATGTGTTGTAGTTTTTTTCTGATCTGTAGACTAAGTACATCAACGCACTTGGATTATGATTTTGAAAGGATTGAGTAGCACTTGAAAATCATTTTGGATAGAATCAATGAAAGATTTCCATTAATCTCAAATACCTTTATCATAATCATGATATATCATAGTCATAAATTGATCAGACAAGAACTATGACATAAACATGTCGATTTAAGAATGATAATAAATTATGCAAGAATGTATGCAAAAGACAAGTGCTTTTATTGGTGGTTGTTATTTGAACTGGTTGTAAGATAGCCGTGGACAGAAGGCATAAACAAAACTTCCTGAAGTGTATTCAATTCGAGTTTCGACTGGCAGTAAAGATCGTAGAAAAAAGGCTGTCGCTAGGAAACTCCTTCCAGTGGGTGTGACCATATATAGAGAGGAGAGATTTTACCTAGGAGGTTTTCTGTGTCTCGACTAGGCTAAACAAGAGAAGAACATAATGAAGAAGTAGGAAATAAAGCCTTCAAGGCCCCAAATTTTTATAGACTATATCAATTGTCTTTCTTTTTTACATGTTTTCCTTGGAGGAAAGAGCTCAGATTATCGTAAGTGGCCTCGCTATGAAGGTTACAATAATGATCCACATGGTATTTAACTAAAATATCAAAGCCAATAAAGTAAAAAAAAGTATCGCTAAGAAGGGTTTAGACAACAATGATAGTTTGTGACCAAACTTGAGATAATGAAGTACAAATAAAAATACTCATTGAAAAAAGAAAGAATGATAATTTAACTTTATTAAAACATGGAAATAAAGAAATACATCATACAAAAAATTTACATAACTGATCAATGTTCCAAGAATTAGGAAAAACATGTCCATTTGACATGGCTAGTCATACCAGGCCTAATCTGGTGACTTGGACCACAGTGTATGGACCTTTCCATTTAGATGAAAGTTTATTACAATTTATCTGGCTCTGAATTTTTTTAGAACCAGATCTCCCACAGCTAGGCTACAAGGCTGTACTTTATGACTGTGGTACCTTCGCATGGCTTGTTAAACTATCGATCGTATTAGGGTTGCATTTCTTTGTTCTCAAGGAAATTAATATTATCGACCTGAAAATCTTCTTGATCATTATTATTATAATGATCTATTCGAGTAGATTCAATCTTTAATTCCCGAGGAAGCATGGCTTGCTTTCTAAACTAGAAAGAAGGGTGTTTCTCCACTTGCATGATTGGTCATGGTTTGAACAATTGATAATACAGAAGGAAGTTCTTTTACCTAAACTCTTGTCCATTGTATTAACTAGTCAAACACTCGACATTTAATCCCTTGTATTAGTATACCATTGGTTCTTTCTACTATCACATTACTCGGTGGATGAGTTACTGAGGCGTAACATACCTTGATACCTAGATTTTCGCATAATTCCTGAAAATTTCTGCTCAAAAATTGAGTACTATTGTCTGTGATTATACGACTAGGAACACCAAATCGTGTAATTACTTTTTTGTTATGAATTTCTTGGCGGCTTTAGTTGTTATTTTAACAACTCGCTTAGCTTTGATCTATTTTGTGAATGTATCAATCATTACAAAAAGGAATTCAAAGCCCTAGGTGCTCTTGGGAAATGTCCTAGAATATCTAAACCCCAGGTTGCGAATGGCCAAGAAAGCGGTATTGTTTGGAGAGGTTGTGCAGGTTGATATACTTGTCAGTTGTGAAACTGATATTGTATGCACTTTGACATAAGATCTTTTGTATTATAGAGGGTAGTTGGCCAATAGTATCCTTCTCAGAAGGCTTCACCGACTAGTATTATATAGAAATGATGTGCTCCACAGACTCCGTGTATTTTGGATAGTAA
The DNA here is from genome assembly GCA_017311315.1 of Dendrocalamus latiflorus. NCBI lineage: Eukaryota > Viridiplantae > Streptophyta > Magnoliopsida > Poales > Poaceae > Dendrocalamus > Dendrocalamus latiflorus. Next base: position 13,768,762 of record CM029613.1, read on the forward strand.
ATGCAAACCATCCTTTTGAGATATATATACCTCATGAACACTCCGTGAGTTCCTCATTTGTAGAGGATACATTTGATCAAAGTGTATGATTTGGCCTTTCAAACTATATGATTGGCCTATACATCATCTTCAGGAAGTGTGCCATGCTAAAGATATTCGTAGATTGATGTCATCCGATCATCATTGGGGTCGATATGAGTAACCTCTATTGGAGCGTTTTTGGAGTGCTCGACTACCGAGGGTTTTTTGAGTTGTTCGAGAAATACTCTAGGTGGGATGGGTGATCTTAAGGAAGCCATCCGTGCTAACTGATCTGCTAGAAAGTTTCCCTTTATAGGAATGGGTTGTACTTCAAAACCAAAGAAATGCTTTTCTAGTTTTCGTACTCCCACATGGTAAGATGACATCATGATGCTTGACCATTTATACTCTTTTCCTATTTGATTCACTACTGGTTGAGAACTGCCTTTCACTAGTAATCTACGAATCCCGAGTGCCTTTGCTACTTGGAGCCCTACCAATAAACCTTCGTACTCTGCCACATTATTTATAACAGGATAATTTAACTAGATGACATGTTTTATGTTTTCCCTAGTAGGAGAAACTAGGACTACCCCAGCCCCTGAGCCCTTTATCGTCAAAGATCTATTGATGTACATAGTCCACTGGTCATGATTTTCATACTCAGGCCTTTGGATGGGTTCAGGGTTTGTCCACTCGGAAATGAATTCTACTAAAGCCTAGAACTTAATGGTTGTTCATGAAATAAAATGGAGATTAAACTTCCCAACTTCGATCGCCTATTTTGCTATATATCCTGATGATTATCTATTTTTGGAGAAATTGACCTAGAGGATACCTGACCAGCACCACAAATTTGTGGCCTTGAAAGTAATTCCTTAACTTCCTTGATGTCATAAGGAGGACATACAATAATTTTTGTATTTTTGGATATCTTTCTTTTTGGTCCATATAAGATTTTGCTTACATAATATACTGGTCGTTAGATATTGTCACATTCAATGACTAATATTGCACTGACTACTTGTTAGTAGCCAAGTATAAGAGCAAAGATTCTCCTGGTTTCAGAGAGACTAAAACCGGGGCATTCATCAATTATTCCTTGATTTTTTCAAAAACATTATTGGCTTCTTTAGTCCACTAGAAACTTTCATGTTTCCGAAGAAGTTTAAAGAAAGGTCATCCTTTTTCTCCTAATCGTGTTATGAAACAATTTAATGCTACTATACAGCTGGCGAGTTTTTGTACCTGTTTCTTTGTGGTCTGATGATGCATCTATTCATTGGCCGCTATTTTTCTGTGTTAGCTTCAATCCCCCTAGTCAAAACTAGAAAACCAAGAAACTTTCTAGAGAAAACTCTGAACATACATTTCTTCATATTTAATTTAAGGTTGTATCTTCTTAAGTTGGATAAAGTTTATTGCAAGTTAGAAATATGGTCTCCGGTTGGCACTTTTTACAACCAAGTCATCAACATAGGCCTTTAAGTTCTGTCTAATCTGTGGACTAAATGTTTTTTTTTGTATTAACCTTTGAAAAGTAGCACCAGCATTTCTGAGGCCAAAAGACATTTTCATATAGTAGAAAGTTCCGTATAGTGTGATGAACAAAGTTTTCTCTTCATCTTATTTCCTCATACTAATCTGGTAGTACCCAGAATATGCATTTAAGAAGCTCAATAACTCACTACTAGAAGTAGAGTCAATAAGTTGATCGATGCGGAAATCTACACACATTTGCCATTTTCTATTATTTTTTCTAACCATTATAGGATTGGCGAGCCACTCTGGGTGGTCGACTTCATGAATAAACCCAGCCTTGAGGAGCTTGTCGATCTTCAACTAGATTGCCTCCTTCCAATCAGGTGCAAAACACCATAGTTTTTGCTTGACCGATTTTTTGTTAGACTGGAGTGCTAGCTTATGCTCGATCACCTCCTTAGGGACACTGGGTTTGTCGGATGCTTACCACATGAATACATCTGATTTTACTCAAAGGAAGGAAATGAGTGACTCTTCCTATTTAGGATTGAGCCTTGCCCCAACCAATAACTTTTGAAAGGTGGTACTAGCATTCTCAAGTCCAAATGCCATTCTGACATTTCCTGAAGGACTGTCCTTGTCAAGAGGTACCTCCTTGATTTGGTTGGAGGGTTTTGAAGCCACTTTTGGCCTTGAGGACTTTACCTACATAGAAGGCAGGTTAGCACTTCTGGTTGATAATTCATCAACCAGTTCAAGAGACTTACAATCATAGGCAGAATCCATTTTTCTATCCTCTCGAATTGTTATAACACCTTTTGGTCCCGACATTTTTAGACTTTAGTAGTTGTAATGTGCGGCTACCAGAAATTTGGCTAAAGTCGGTTGACCAAGGGTCCTATTGTATGTAGTTTCGAAATCAACTACATCGAACGAGATCCTTTTCGTTCAAAAGTTAATAGAACTTCCAAACGTAACCAGTAGGGATACTTGCCCAATCAGTTTGGGCGAAGATCCTAGGACTAGGCCATGAAAGGCACACTACATGGGCCTTATTTTTGGCTTCGGAACTTGCATTTTTTTATAGCTCCCGTAAATAGGATGCTAAGAGAACTAGATCCATCTACAAAACTTGATTAACTTTATAGTTATTTATGGTAGGCTCTGCAATGATAGGGAACCTATCTGGTCGAGTTGAAGGGATAGGATAGTCTTCTCAGCTAAAGGAGATGGTTGTCTCTAACCACCTGAATGGCTTGACAACATCTAGTGCTTTGGTGAGGTTCACCTCACATTCCACAGTCTTTAGTTGTCGTCTGGACTTGTAGGAGGATGATCCATTGAAAATCACATCGACGGTGTGCTCTGGCTCTTGGAACTCTATTTCTTCCTCGCCATCCTTATCCTTTATGGTGCTCGGTTCTTTGATCTCCTGTATAGAAGGGAGAGGACCCTTACTCGAATAGTAATCCTCAAGCTTCTTTTGGCAGGCATGACAATTGCAAAGATCATGCCCTACTGTTTGGTGGAGTGGACACCATCTGTTGGTTATCTTGGATTCGTTGGTTAAAGTCTTTACTTTATTCCGTTTAGAATAATCCTTTTTACTCTTGGTGTATTTCTCTGTAATTGCAAGGACTTATTTGGTGTTGGGCTTGTGATTCTTTTTACCCTTCGGTGATTTATTGACCTTCTTTTCTTTCTTCTCCAAGCCTAACTGAGGAATCTTCTTTATCTGATTGATGGCCTTATTCCATTGGACTGCTTCGATAGTAGCATTATATTTATCGGCCATATCGAATAGCTCGATGATTGTAAGTGGAGGTTTTATTACAATGTCCTCCATAAATCGCATGTTCCTTAATCCAGCCTTGAATGCCTACATAATAGAAGAATCTACGACCTCTACGATAAGGTTACGAACCTAACTAGAGAATTTGATGTATTATGGTAGGGTCTCATTGGGCTATTGTCAGATCTGATGAAGGTCATCTTCCTTCCAGGGTGGTCATGTGTCCCCTAGAAGTTGGTGATCAGCAGGTCGCAGAGTTGTCCCTGAGTGTAGATTGATCCTGCTAGTTGGTTGAGCAACCACGACTAGGAAGAACCCTCAAGAACTGTTGGCAAATAATTTACCATCACATTGTCATCACCTCTCGCAGCCCTGATTGCAGTGGTGTAGATCTGCGAAATTTCCAATGGATTTTTCTTTCCATCGAATTTTATCGAGATTTGTTGGTTGAAATCTTTTCGACCAGTGCACCGCTTGAAGACCTACCGAGAAAGCCCGACAGCTTATGATTAGGTCATGGCACCTTCTCTAGAAAGGTGTTGGATTGTAATATGTCATAGGCCTATTCCCCCAATAGTCATCATGGGGAGCTGGTTCCCCTATCCGGTCGTGGACACTCAAATTGTGTCTTCAACTAGATACATGATTCAAATGATGATGTAGGTCATTTGGACTGTATCCTTGCTGTCGTCTTTTGTGACAAGGGAGAGGAGTTGCTTCATTTTCAAAGAGCCTTCTTCCCTCATGACTTCCTTGATGAAATCTTTGAGCAGGTGTAGTGCTTGTTGATAGATTATTGTTACCCCAACCATGCTGGCTTTTGCCACATAGAGAGTGCATGGATGAAGTTAGTGTTTGGCTCTGGGAGTGCCTTTGCTCTCGATACAGTTCCATTCATCACATGATCTATCGCGGAATATCTGATACCTAACCTGCAACTTCAGTACATCCTAGGGCTTCTGCCAAAGCAGGGTCTGGGTTATTAAGAATATCATGCATACATTGTAGGTTTTGAATAGTTACCGAAGGCCTTGGAGCATTCCTATCTTGACTCGAGTTTTGTGCTGAGTTCTCTGCTTACTCCATGCGACTCAGCAAGTGTGAAGGGGTAGAAATAGGTGGATTAGGTTGTCGATGTCCACAAGCTCTGTTATTTCCATTCCCTCTGGATGATGCAGGAGCGTTCGTACCATTATGGCCAGTGGATCATGGGGAGTCTGTTGTGGAGAACCATGCACGACATCCACAATGATATCTTAGATTGTGTTAACCTTGTTCTTCCAGCAGAAATCTCCCTCCAAACTCCTGTCAAACTTAGAGAGACTCTTCCATCGCTTTGGCAAGTAGCTTACATGATGGGGAACGATTGGAGACCACCACTTTTGAAGGGCTGTGCAGTGGACTCAACCTGATCTGGCAGATTGACAATCGAGTGATGAGTGTTATTATCTTCCCGTGGATTTTCGTTGGAGGCAGTCTCATCGACACCATGACTAGGTGCTGACTGGCCCCCGCTATACGTAGGAGCCATTGGTGAATAGCAGTCACCCATAACTGTATTGAGAGTACTCTAACCCTCAGATCATGGCATCGCGCTCCAGGCTTGCCGTATTACTTGGGCATTCCGACAAGGTCGGAATGACAGATTCCCCTAGTAATGTTGATGACGTGTGCGGTGTGTCTTCTTCCATCTGGTTGATCTCACTTGTTTCAAAGATTGGTGAGCCTGGGATGGAGGATGACAATGAAGAAGCGTTGTGCTCCATGGTACAGATGCATATGTCCATGTTGAGGTCAGTGTTAGCCAGATTAAACTAGTTCTCCTCATCTCAGGTTCCTGCCATGTTTGCATGCGCAATGTTGATAGAAACAAGAGAGGATGATGCTTGCTAATGAGAAACTTCAAGGGCTCAGTCCCTTCGAACCCTACGGATAGTGCCAACTATTGATGATCAAGTCGTCGATCCTATAAAAATGTGAGAAAGTAGGCTGAATTCCTCGGAATGGTTCAGCAAGAGAAAGGGAAAGATCTTTATTACTATGAATTCGTTATAAGATGTCCTCACTAAAGGGTTACAAAAGGATGTAACTAGCCCTAATCTCTATGGGCTTTTCATTGATCGAAAGATCTTGATTGATTCTTCGGATTTTGGTTCCAATTTTGTTTGTTCCACTTGGACTTGACTTGTTTGCTTCTTTTCTAGTCAACCCTTAAATAGCATCGAAAGGGTGTCAATTATCCATCTTAAGTGATGTCTTGTGGAATCATCATGTCTGATTGACGGGGTGGTTGCTGTCAGAGAGAGATATTTAATGATAACTAATTTTTGGTTATTGTCAGTGGGAGATAATCATGGAGTCAACTTCATGGGGGTTGTAGTCAGATATACAGGGCCGAAATGTCATGCTGTTTACAGCAGATAAAACATGTGCTTTATCTGCTGCATGGGAGTAGTTCCCTAGAAGCGGGTCCTTATACCAGTTCATAGAATCTCTGAGTGCTCTACTGGTCATGCAAAATGTACAGTAGTCGTCCAACCAGAGTTACTGGGCAATAGCTTTAGAAAGCTAACAACAACATGGGTCTTAACGCCTTAATTAAGTATTAAAGTCATATTTAATGGATTATTTAATTCTCATCAGTATGCTTCAATGAATTTCATAGGATGAAAAATCTATTTATCAATCATATTATTAAAAAAAAGGAAAAAGAAGCAATCACATTCGCTTTCAAAGACTGTTAATTCTTGTGTTAATCAGGAGGGAAAAAGGAAGATCTACACCATCAATTTTGGTGGTCTAGATTATAATAATATAGATTTATCATCTATGTACGAGAGTTGTTACAATTGTATGAGAAATACAATTGTATTTCCATCATAACCATTATAGTTGTATAACAATAACAACATTATGTTTAAATATAAATATATGCATCATAATATTTAGCCGCGCAATTGCGCAGGAAAGTTGGCTAGTTATATTATTAAAACAAAAGCAAAAGAAGCCACCTTGTTCCCTCTCAAGGGTTATAAATTACCACATTAATCAGTGGAAAAAGATCTACATCGTCGATTTTAGTGAATCTAGATTATAATAGTGGAGAGATATATATTAGGGCTACTACAATTGTATAAGAAATACAATTGAATTTTAGATCACACACATTAGAGTTGTCTAATAAATACTAGTTGAATGCCCATGCACTACAGTTTTTTAAATTTATCATACTATATGTTTTAAAACTCATGGGTGGTAAAATTTTTTAGAATATGCATATAAACATGTTCTAAAAGTTTTTAAATCCGTCAAGTAAGTCAAAAGCTGTTGATCACACCTTGTGGTCATAAGTCGGAAGATATCAACCACACCTCGTGGTCGTAGGTCGGGAGCCCTCGAGCACACCTCGTCATCGTAAGTCGAAAGCTATCGACCATCGCACATAATCGTAGGGCGGAAGCGATCGACCATCGCTGGTGGTCATAAGTTGGCAGCGGTCAAATATTGATCGTGGTCCTAAATTGGGAGCCTTCGACAATGGCTCATGGTCGTACATCAGAAGCCGACGACCATCGTTCGTGGTCGTAAGTTGGAAGTCATCAAGGATACCTCGTGGTCGTAAGTTGGAGCACATTGACCAGCGCTTGTAGTCATAAGTCGGGACATCGACCACACCTCGTGGTTGTAAGTCAAAGCACATCGACCAGTGCTCATGATCGTAAATTAGAAGCCGTCGATCACACCTCGTGGTCGTAAGTTAGAAGCTGTCGACCATCGCGCGTGATCATATGTTAGGAGCGGTCGACCATCGCTGGTGGTTGTACGTTGGTAGGCCTCCAGCGTGCTTGTACCCTGTCACCCAACTACCGGCGCCAGCTTGCTCGGCCTCGACTTCGACCACAGCCTTTCGACATCGACCACGGCCCCCTTCGACCATGGCCCCCTTCGACCACAGCCCCGACTCGACCACAGCGTCAACTTCGATCACGCCCCCTTCAACTTTGACCATTGCCCCTTTGACTTCGACCACTACCAGTGGCGGAGGACGGAAAAAAAATAAGGTGGGGCGGATCGACAGCAATACCATTCAAGCTATAATACTAATTAGACCCATCAACAATAATCCAAGTGCAAAGATATTTAATAATGCAAGACATTGAAAAGTACCTCCAAAAATTGAAGAATCACAATAATATATCACCAATTTAACATATAACCTTGTAGAGCGTAGTAATGGAAATAATCTGCCAAAGAAATAGCAAACATAGTTAATATTATTATATATAGTGTAGACAACACAAAAGAGACAAGTGGAATCAAATGAGAAATACCAATATTAATCTTGTTAATTGCGTCTAGGAGACTTAGGCAATTGCTTAAACTATACTCCAACCAATTATATTGCTTAAACCAATTTTTTTGAAAGCACCTTTTATCCCTTGAGGGGGGGGGAATTATGACCGGTTGGTTGAGTCGAGCCCTTAGCTATGAAAGCCCTCCTAACTTCATCTCTAATATTAGGAGCAAATCTTTCAATGGGAATACGAAGCCCCGGATCAGAAACAATATAATCTGGGTTGAATTCAGTTATAAGATCACCTTGCACTGTCTCTTCTTCAATTACCTCTTCCACTTGTACAGAGCCTAATTGTATTTGTTCTTGTAGCTCTTCCACTTGCCCAGCACCAACAGACTCTCCCACCTCCACTTCAACATTTCCACTTTCACGAGTGCTTGGGTTTGTGGCATTTGAACCCCGATTAAAATAGCTCTTCAAATCTAAACACATAAAAGCAAATAGACAAATAAATTGACCTATGAATTTGCAAAATGTAAATTGACACTCCTAATATATGCCTCACCTCTCTGTGATTTTTCCTTTCCCCTTCTATCCATTGCTCAAGCCAGCAGAGAGCACACAAATCTACAAATCCACCGAAGTCCTAATATATGCTAATATGCTGCCGGCCGGCCGGCACAAATCCACAAACCCACTGCGGCAGCCAGAGAGCAGAGAGCCTCGGACTGCTCCCGAGTCGCCCGCCCGGCCGCCCGCCCGGCCTCGCCGCCTCCGCATCCCGCCCGGCGCCCGCCCGCCCGGCCTCGGCGCCTCCGCCTCCCGCCCGGCCCCCGCCCGCCCGGCCTCGGCGCCTCCGCCCGCCCGGCCTCGGCTCCTCCGCCTCCCGCCCGGCGCCCGCCCGCCTCCCGAGCTTCTGGAGAGTGGAGACGGCAGTCGGCAGCTGAGGGTGAAGTGCCACAGATTAGGGTTACTTATTGGGCTGTTGCTATTGGATAGAGAGGTATATGGGGGTCCGTTGCAAAAATTTGAGGTATGGCATGGGCCATAGCTCGCCCTATCGGGCCCTCCGCCCCTGACCACTACCCCTTTCAATCATTGTCCCTTTTGACCATGACCTTCAACGTCAACCACTTCCCCTTCGACCACGGTCCCCTTCGACCATGGCTTCGACTTCAACCAGCGCTCGTGGTCGTAAGTCGGAAGACATCGACCACACCTTATGATCGTAAGTCAGAACACATCGACCAGTGCTCGTGGTCGTAAATCGGAAGCCGTCGATCACACCTCGTGGTCAAAAGCACATTATAATCCATGAAGAGTACGAGACCTTGTGGGTCTTGCCGTCGACCTTGTGGCCCCCTTCAACTTTGACCACTGCCCTTCTCGACCACTGTCCCCTTTGACCATGGCCCTTCGACGACCACGACCCTTCGACGCTGATCACTTCCCCTTTCGATCACGGCTTCGACTTCGACCAAGAATCTTCGACTTCAATCACGGATCTTCGACTTCGACCACTGTCCTCTTCGACCATGGCTCTTCGACGCCGACCACTTCCCTCTTCGACCACGGCCCCCTTCAACCACGAATCTTCGACTTCAACCATGGTTCTGCGACTTCGACCATGGTCCCCTTCGATCATGGATCTTCGACTTCAACCATGGTTCTGCGACTTTGACCACGACCCTTTGATGTCAATCACTTCCCCTTTCGACCATCACTCCCTTCGACCACTGTCCCCTTCGACCATGGCCCTTCGACGTCGACCACTTCCCCTTTCAACCACGGCCCCCTTCGACCATGGATCTTCGACTTCGACCACTGCCTCCTTCGACCATTGTCCACTTCGACTACAGCCCTTCGACATCGACCACTTCCCCCTTTGACCACCATCCCTTTCGACAACTATCCCCTTCGACCATGGCCCTTCGACATCAACCACTGTCCCCTTCGACCACGGCCCTTCGACGTCGACCACTTCTCTCTTCGACCACTGCCTCCTTCAACTACGGTATCGACTTTGAACATAGATCTTCAACTTCAGCCACTGCCCCTCAACCACAACCCCCTTTGACCATAGCCTCGATGTCGACCACACCCCCCTTCGACCACGGCCTCGACGTTGACCACGACCCTGACGTCGACCACAGCCCTTCGACTTCGACCACGGACCGACTTCGTCCATGGTTCTTCGACTTCGACCACTTCCCCTTCGACCAATGTCCCCTTTGACCACGGCTTGGACTTCGACCACGACCCTTCGACTTTGACCACGACCCTTCGACTTCGACCGTGGACCGACTTCGTCCACAGCCCTTCGACTTCGACTACTACCCCCTTCGACCATTGTCCCATTCGACCACAACCCTTCGACTTCGACTATGGCCTAACATCAACCATAGCCCTTTGACTTCGACCGTGGACCGACTTCGTCCACGGCCCTTCGACTTCGACCATTACCACCTTCGACCATTGTCCCCTTCGACTACGGCTTGGACTTCGACCACGGCTTGACTTTGATCACGGCCTTTCAACTTCGACCACTGCCCCTTCAACCACGGCTTCGACTTCAACCACGGATCTTTGACTTCGGCCACAGCCCCCTTCAAGCACATTTTCAACTTTCACCACGACCCCTCGACTTCGACCATGACACCTCAACTTCGGCCATAGCCCCTCGACCATGGCCCTATTCGACCATGGCACCCACTTCGACGACCATCTTGGGAGACCAAAATCACCAGAAAGAGCGATGGGCTCCGAGAAAAGAGCAGGAGGTAGAGAGGCTCACAGACGAGTGACCGCTGGGCGGCGGCAACAGGGGGAGAACAACGTGGGCGGGTAGTAAGAGGAAGCCCCTGCCACCATCATCGAGTGCCGTTCTCTCTGATCCACCGGCTGCTGTTGCCAAGCGCCATTCTCTCTGATCCACTGACAGCTATCACCGAGTGTCGTACCGCTGGTTGGTGGGGCGATGGGAGATGGAATTGGTGGCGGCGCGCGTGGGGAAAGAATTGGTGGCGACGCCGAGGAGGAAGAGGAGGCACGACATGAGGGTTCACATGAGAAGAAGGCGGCGGTTGCGAGAGGTGGAGGTGGGGAGGCGGCGGTGGGCAGATGGGGAGAGGAGGCGGCGGGCACATGCGTTGAGAAGGCGACGACGAGGGATACGACACTGCTGGGGAAAGTTGGAGGACTATGACCAGACGCTGCCGCACGGGGAAGGAATTGGTGGCAGTACTGAGGAGGAGGGGGAGGCGTGGCACGAGGGTTCGGGGAGAGAAGGAGGTGACGGTTGCAAGAGGTGGAGTGGTTGCTTGAGGCGGAGGATGCGGGGAAGAGAAGAGGAGGAGCATGGCCCACGTGTCAGCCTGACCTTTTCTATAAGGAGCGGAAGAACTATTTACATACAAATCTGTACGGCTGATCTTTAATCGGACTGCTAAGAAAAGAGAAGGAAGAACGGACCGACAACTACCAACTCACATTTTTATAATAGTAAAGATAACTCTATCAAATATAAGTATATGTATTATAGTATCTAGCCATATAAGAATTCTGCTAGTTATATTATTAAAGCAAAGAAAAAAGAAGTCACCGTGTTTGCATCATCATTAGATTTGTATAACGTATACAACTTAATTTCAAAAAATAAACATACATATTGTAGTATTACGCGGGAAACATAAGTACATAAGTCATTCACGTCATCTAGAAACAATTTGGAAACAACCACTCTAACCCTCTATATCTTGACAGTAAATAGGTGAGATAGCGGGTGATTATTTTTCCTTACCAGGCCCACCATTATCCTATAATCACTAACATAGTAACATTGAATTCTTGTGTTTTTTATATTCCTGTTTTTCCTATGTTCCAAATAGGGCCAATGTCAGATCAAGTCGTACAATTCCCGCAGGAATTTGGAAAGTTTTTTGTGTTCCAAACAACCTAAGGCATAAGCAGTTCAGCAAACTTGTCAGATTCAGTACAGAGAAGATGTATGTGTTGAGAAGAAACTTTGAAAGCGGTCAAAATAGATGTATCTTGCCAGTGGCGGATCCAGAATTTGAATCCAGGGTATGCCTAACTAAAAAATTATTATCCAATGTTGATATAATCTAATACAAAAATTCGGTAAACGGTTCGGTAAAAACATAATATATCTAAAAGATCTCATAATACCTTAAATTCAACAAATAAGTTCGAAATTTGCATAACTGATAATATAAATTGTTCAAATGTAATATAAGGTCTTACATAAATAGAAGATTGCAACACTAGTTTAAGGCTTTTGCTTTCCGCTTCTTCATGGCCATGAAAGTGTGAACTATGTCATCCTTGCTGACATTGGAGAAGATATCACGCTCAATAAAAGTGACCAAACAATCATTCAATAACTGATCACCCATTTTATTTCTCATCTTATTCTTCACTAGACACATTGCAGAGAATACTCTTTCAACAGTTGCTGTTGCCACCGGTAAGATCAATACCAATTTGAGGAGCAAGTACACCAAATCATAAAGATCATGCTTCTTTGTTTCAACAAGCTTAATAGAGAGCTCACCAAGATTGTTCAGGCCTTTGAATCTATCATCCCCTCTCATATCATCAATATATGTATCAAGTTGGAGTTCAAGTTTCATGAGATCAGAGCTTGCAATGTCTTTGGGATAAAAACTTGCAAGTCTAAGTATTTTTTGTGCATCAAAAGAGGCAAATGAATCGGAGGGGTTGAATGCCGACATACAAAGAAGCAACTCCATACTAACCTCGTCAAACCGATTCTCAAGCTCTTGATGAACTCTATCAATGACACCAATATATACCTCTCTTCTATAGTGGTCATCAATTGTTTGTTCAGAGTAAAAACGATGAGATCTTCCATGAGATTCATATTTAGCATCCATTGCAGGAACATCAATGGAATATTTGATGCAAAATGATGTAACCTTTCCTAAGAAACCTTCCCACCCATTAGACCTCATCTGTTGCATTCTTTTCTTTGCCAAACCCACAAGTGTCATCGCATTAACAATATCTTGGTCTCTCTTTTGCAAAGAATTAGACAACTCATTTGTGTAACCAAGAATGACAAGCATCAAGTGTGCATTGAAAATAAACTCAAATGACTCAAATGTAAGAACCATAGCATGTATGTTAGGCCAATCATCCTTTTGGGTGGGATCATTTCCAAGAGTTATGAGTACTTCCAGGATTGTATCATACATGTCAATGATATGCAAAATAGTTTTGTAGTGAGAACCCCACCGAGTGTCACCGGGCCTAGCCAATCCCATCTCTTGATTTAACCCACTTCCACTTTCTATTTCATCCAAGTCAAGTGCCTTCTTCAATTTTTGAGCTCTAACATCTCGAAGCATATCATGACGTTTGCAAGAAACACCAACTATATTCAGCAAGCGTGAAACTTGACCAAAAAAGGTTTGGCAACCAACATTTCCCTTGGCAACAGCAACAAGAACTAACTGAAGTTGATGTGCAAAACAATGCACATAATAAGCAGAAAGAGACTCTTTCATAATCAATGTTTTCAGCCCTTTAACCTCTCCTTTCATGTTACTAGCCTCATCATATCCTTGCCCACGAATTTGAGTAAGAGTCAAGTGATGACTAGTAAGCAAGGACTGAATTGCTGTTTTAAGTTCCAAAGAAGTGGTGCCAGAGACATGAACTACTCCAAGAAACCTCTCACAAACCCTCCCAAGTTTATCAACATAACGCAAGCAAACAACAAGTTGTTCTTTATATGATATATCACTAGATTCATCAGCTAGGATTGCATAGTGGTCATCCCCAAGTTCTTCAATTATGTATCTAGTGGTTTCAATAGAACAACATCTAATAATTTGCTTCTGTATGCGAGGGGAAGTCAAAATGCAATTACCTGGAGCATTTTTCAACACCAACTTGTTAACCTCTTCATTATTTCCAGCAAGCCACTTCAAAAGTTCAAGAAAGTTTCCTCTATTATTAGATTCTTCACTTTCATCATGTCCACGAGAAGCCAATCCTTGATGCAAAAGATACCTCAAACATCTAAGTGAATAAATCAATCTAGCCTTGTACTCAACTCGATCCTTTTCTGACACCTTGACAATGACAGTATCAATTTTTGTACCCTTTTTCACAAATAAATTGTATTTGTCTTGAGCAAACTTGTGCATAGTAGAGCAACAATGTTTGTCAAGTGCTTTAGCTCCTATATTCCAATTATGCCACCCATCCATTACAAACTTTTCACTCTCTTTGCCAAACAAATAGCATATGAAGCAAAATGCTGCATCCTTCTCAACACTATATTCAATCCAAGGGTACTTATGAAACCAAATAATACTAAAGCGGCGATCTTTACCATAAATTTTTCTAATGGGGTAATCATAGGCCCAAAGTTGGCATGGACCTTTTAGAATGTATCCTCTTCTAGCCGCATCTTGATCATTGACATCATATCTTGAAATAGGCACCCTTAAGTCTGGATCATGTTCAAGGCAATCAACATTATAAACCAAAGGTGGTTCTTCTTCATTTTGAGTTGGCCCTTCATCCACAACTGGATTTGCAGGTGGTGTTATTACATCTTCACCTGACCCTTCAGTCACCACTACAATTGGAGAATTATCATCTACAGATGACCCTTTTTCAATTGGAGAATTATCATCTACAATAGGATCAGACGGCTGTTCATCTAAAGCTGAAATCGGTGGTGGTGGAGCACAAGATACAATCTTTTTTGCTTCATGTTTCTGAAAAAGCAATGCAATACTTCCGTTCTTCCTCTTCATGCCTCTCAATTCAGTGCTAATGTGTGTTGTAGATCTAAAAAAACAAATGATCCTATTAACCATTTAGCATGTAAAATATTTAGTCTAACTAACAGTGCAAGACTATAGCATACATACAATCAGTGAAAGCACAGCACAGTAGCACACAGTCACACAGAGCACAGCAAGCCGGGAGCAAGGCCACCAGGACGGCGGAGGCCACCAGGACTCGCCCGGCCAGCGCCAGTGCCGCGCCGCCCTCGCGCCCTGGCGGAGGCGGAGGCGCCGCCGAGGCGGAGGCGGAGGCGGACTGGCGGAGAGACCGAGAGAGCCTGGCGGAGTGGAGGCGGATGGGCGCTGGCGGTCGGCGTAGCGTGGGTTAGGGCACATGATTTTTTTTGGGCCAAATTGTACTGTTGCAGGGTAGTCCTGGGCCTATATGGACTACCTGCTGGGCCCGCCCCTGTATCTTGCTAGATGGTGAGCCACCTTGGCATAAGCTTGTGTTGTTGACAACTGATGACTAGTCCAACCGATATAGTAAAGATGTCTTATAGTGAGCTTGAGTCGCACTAATTACATATTAGCTGCCATGGTAGGTTTATTTGTGGAGAGAGAGATTATGTGAGCGTAGAGAAGAACCTTTGAAAGCTGCGAAAATAGATGTTCCTTGCCCGATATAGCAAGAAAAACCACACATCGGATTTGTTTCTGAGTTCTGACGAGTTACCTATGCATCTTTCCCTTTCACGAGGTTCTCTGTTGTGTTACCTGCATAAGAATTTTCAGTGCATTCGCTGTAGCACGAATCTCGTTCTTTTATGTACTTGCTTCCTACCTGTTTCAGATGGAACCACCAATTGCCTGAAGGAGCACATCGCAATGTCTATGGATGACGTGGGGGACCTGGAAAGCATGGTTAATGATGTCTGCTCCAACAAGCATGGTGTGGTGATAAACGAGATGATGCTGCCCGAGTTCCTCTCTCGATTGCCCGAATGACAAGATCCTTAACAAAGGATTCTTTGAGTTTACCATGATCCTCGAAGCAGTGAGATTTTATGAATTAACTGTAGGGGGCACCTGGGGGAGTTAAATGATGGCATTGCGCTTGCCTAATGATGCTGTACCAGGCCATATATAGTTGACACAGTATTTTTGCAGTTATATTTTGGTTGTTGTAGTTACTCCAAACTGCAATGCTGAAACTATTGGGGCAGCATTATTTTAATTATTGGACACCAGGGAGTTGTATCTAGCGAGTTTCATCTTGGTCAAAAAGATTTGCTTCTTTTTGGGACTGAGAAAGACTTGCTAGCTCACAACTGGGATTCAACTTTCTGAATTGATAGCAGCGTTCTAGCAGTTGTCACCCGTAAGATGGTAAGAGCATGTACCGGTTTAGACGGTGAAATGGTATATACATAGAACCAACTGCAACAATAGAAAGTTCTGAACTTGCAAGAAAAGAAAAGATTCCACCGGATACAAGTTTTCTGGAAGGTATCGGTTTCTCCTATCATTGACAGCTGAAGATCACCAGCCTCATTCTTGGAATTTGGGGGAAAATTTCATTATTTCTCAGTTTATCACACAATAAAAGAGCCGCAGATGTGCACAGAAAGCAGTGGCGGACGCAAGAATTTTAGAATGGGTGTTCGAAATTGTAAAAATATTGTAACATTCCAAAAATTTGCTTTCTGAAAAATTTAAATTCAAATTCATTATTTTAAAGTATTTGAGTTTTATTTGGATTTGCCCTGAATTTCTGTTTTTGAAAAAAACTAGATTTGAAAGTATTTTAAGTAAAACCTAAAATTATTATTAAATAAAATGATATTTTGATCTTATATGAAAATCCTAGTTCAAATTAATTATTTGGAGTTATTTGGCTTTTATTTGGTTTCCTGGATTTTCTGGAGTTTAAAAACGTATTTTTGAAATTAAAAAGTATTTTAAGTATGAAAATTAAATACCAACATTAGTTGGAAATATTTTTATTAAGTCCAAAATGTCACCAGGAACTTCTGTGAATTTTCCTGGAATTTTTGGAAGTATTTTCATTTTTTTTCTGAGCCTTTTTGAATTTCCTCAGCTTTTCTGAAAAATCATAAAATCAAAATAAAAATTAAAACTCCCTTCCCTTCCATCCGGCCGCCACGTGGACGGCCAGATGCCGCCCACGTCGCCCGGCCGATCCCGCCTAGACCCCTTCTCCGCGTGACACCTGGCCGGCCTGGATCTCGCCCGTGCCCCGCCTTGGCCCATCCCCACCGCCCGCAAGCAGACGGCCCAGATCGGCCGCCACCTCCCGCGCGTCACCCGATCCGCCCCGCCCGTGCCCTCTCTCTCGCTGCGCCCCGGGCCCACCTGTCGGGTCCTCCTCCTACCCCCGACCGCGCCTCCTCTCTCCTCCCGCACTCGCCTCCGCCCAACCCGCTGCCCGCCTCCTTCCGCGCGCACCCACCTCCCCTTTTCTTCCCCCACAAGTCGCGCCCCTTCCATCCTTGCCCCTTCCCCGATCTCCTTCCTTACGCGGCCGCGCCTTCCTTTTCTCCCTCACCGCAATTCCCGCCGTCCCCGCGCCATCTCCGGCGACCGATTCACGTCGGCCCGCTCCCCCTCGCCCCTATTTAAACCCCTCCCCGGCTTCGCCTCTCCTCGCTCCACCTCCCCCTCTGCTTCCCGTCCCCTCCCGTGCATCGGAGTGACCCCGCGCTGTGCTTCCCCACCGCCGCCGCCGCCGTCGACTCCGGCGAAAAATCGCTGCCTACTCGGCCCGCCTCTCGTGTCGCCGCCGGCCCCTTCGGCTCCGCCGCATCGCCTCCGACGTCCTCCACCCCTCGGTCATGGCCTAGCCCCACCGGAGTTCCCTCGCCGTCGCCACCCGAGAGCCGTCGCCGCCCCTCCTCGCCGCCGGCTCAACCCCGGCCGCCTCCGGTAAAGCCCGCCCCACCTCCGAGCTCCCCTCGCTCCCCTCTACCTCCTCCGGCCCTCGCCGCCGTTCGCCGGCGAGACCCCGGTGCCCGAGCCTCCCTCCGGCCGGCCTGCCACGTGGGCTCGCCCGTGCCAGCGTGGACGGTGACGCGGCGCCACGCCTCAGCCACCTCAGCTCCACCCGCCTAGTCAGTGCCACACCTCCACCCCCGCCACCTCAGCGCCTCCCATAGTCCCATCGGTTGTGGACCCGGTCTGTGGACTAGGGGCCCACTGTCAGTCCCTCTAGGCCAGGGCTGACGCCATAAGTCTGATTTTCTTTCAGAAAAATAAATCCATTAATCTCTGCTGACGTCATAAATCCCTTTTTTAGTAGAAAAAATAATTCCAGAAATCAGTCTTTTCCATTTTTCTCTCTTTTTAAATTTCCCGGAGCCCGTTCTCCTTCGTCTTAACTCCGTTTGAGCCCATTCAAATTTCTAAATTCATCAAAAATTCCAAACTATCCATTTATTCCATCCTTTCAGATATTTAAAATTTATTTGATATTTCAAAATTTAAATTTCAAATTCCAATACCTAGTTTAATTTCAAAGCCTCAGTTCCATTCCAAATTCTTTGTGCACTTTCAAAATTCAAATTCAAATCTTGCCAAATCACCATAAAATTAATTTCATCTTTCTTGGCCCAAATATTGTCTCAGTAATTTCTTCTCGCAACCGATCTTCCAGATATTCGTTCTCTCTCGTGTGAACCCCAAATCCGCTGAATCTTTCTCCTAAATTCGTACGAAATCATAAACTTCCTTCCAGTAAATATATATTATATATTTGTGATTTTATTTGTATTTATTTGTTCGTTTGTTTTGTCGTTTCGCACGTAGAACCCGACGTCACCGAAGAATTTGTCGAGCCGCAGCAAGAAGGATCAAATACCGCACAAGAAGGCAAGTCTCCTTTGATCATCTTGAACCTATGATTTTGAAATGTTTTAATTATTTTAAATTATGTGCATTGCTATTTACATTAAACCTTAGTTCAAATCTTAAGGCATTAGTTATATCCAACCTTGTTATGCCCTCACTTGAAGTTGATTGCCATGTACCTTTGCAACCCTAGAAATTCCTTTAACTCATTAATGAGAGTAATATATTTAATTGTTGGTATTAGAATGGTAGTACAATGCTTAGCCATGCTATTGAATACCTCATAAATCTTGCAAATGGGAAATTATGAATTATGGTAATACCCTTGTGTTTCTAAAGTCTAGTGGTGATTGGAGTTGCCACTAATCCTTTAAAAATAAAACAAAATGTGGAAATTGATTTAGATTAGGGTGGATGGTTGGTTTGGATTGGTGCAGGAAGCACGAGATCTTGTAAAGTGTATGTTCCACCCTAGTCAATTAAGGACCGACGCTTGTGTTTGTCCAGACTGAGCATTAACCGTACAACCACAAGTCTATATGGGTACGACCTAGCTGACTAACTTATGATAGTCTAGTTTAGGTGCCACCAGTGGAAAGTGGGTGCCAGGGATGGACTGGTTATTCACAGTGAGGGACAGGGATTTACTATACTCATATGGCGCAAGAGGGGGCTTCGGTTCGGGCAGTTAGCCTACCTGCGGTGAAACCTCAGCGGGTGGTATCTAACTAGATTAGAGTAAGGTAAAGGCTTTGTGATATTTTATCTGGGTCTCATGCCAAAGGAAGTGTGCTGACTTTTAGGATAATTTATCTCTTGTGGGTAAAGTTGTACGACCTCTAAAGAGTGTAAAACTATTCGAATAGCCGTGCCTACGGTCAAGGGCGGGCAAGGAATGCATTCACATACTAGATTTCTGGTTTTGATTTTAAAATCAAAGTTTTTGTATTCCGAGAGTGGAGGGAACTCTCGGAACGGAATCCTGGCAGTTGGAGCCAGAGAGGGTGGATGGAACCCGCAGTTTTAAACTTGGTCAGATAGACTGGATTATCTAGTGTTGGTAGATGGAATCTTCACTATAGAATTAATGATAGTTCTGTTAAAACGTTTACTTTATTAAATTGATGCCTTCGAAAATAATTAGTAGTAATTGAAATTAAAACATTGCTTTGTGCAAAAGAGCCATATAGCCTTCCTTGGTCAAGCCTTGCATCTATTGCATTTTTCCCAAGACTTGCGGAGTACTTTATGTACTCACATGCTACACTCAAAAATAATAATCAGAGGAACCCGAAGCTCAAGAAGGAGACTACGACTACTTCGCGGGTGGATTCGACGAAGGGTTCCAGGAGTTCTAGATCGCGCTTCCCCAGTCAATTGCCTGTGGCGTATTGATGGTCTCCGCTGGAGTTATCTTTTTGCTTCCGCTGTGTTTTGTGTGTTATCTGGGACTAGTGCAGTAATACACAGAGGGTCCGGGTTCGGAAATCCGGGGTCCCGACAAATATTTTTCAGTACAAAACATAAAGATCTACAGTTGCAATAGTTAATATACAATTGTTCGTATTAAGGATAATATCTCAAATAATATAAAGAAATGTAAGGCAAAATAAGGAAGAGTTCCAAGATGAGTTGCATGTTATTGCAAGGATTAACCATATGAATCTAGTAAGGGCCTGTTTGGATCCACCCAGATTTTAAGAATCTGGCTTTTGGAAACTGGGTGGGATCCAAACAGACCAGTTTTTGGGGCAGTTTTTAAAATCTACCTACCCAGATTCTTAAAAACCAAGAAGCTGTTGATACCCAGCTTTTACCAGTTTTTTTTGCATAAATACCCATTTACCCTCATTAAAGACCACGCATGGCTGTTTAATGTGCTGTTCAAGAGCAATAAATGTAAGGGTATAATAGTCTATTAGCACCAATCATAAATGAAACCAGCTTTTAAAAACTAGAGGATCCAAACACCCCATCAGTTTTTGCTTAGAAACCAGCTTTTAAAAACTAGAAGTAATAGCTGGTTTTTAAGAATCTGAAACTGATCCAACCAGGACCTAAGAATATGGGGCTTTTGCTCAGAAAGATCCCACAGGATGCTGGTCTTCGAGTATGTTGAAAACGGTTCATTAGCCAACATAATGTTCAAAAACAAAATCTTGTTGGAGTGGAAGCAAAGGTTCAACATTGCTTTAGGTGTTGCAAAGGGCTTGGCTTATCTTCACCATGAATGCCTAGAGTGGGTCATTCACTGCAATCTGAAGCCAGAGAATATTTTGCTGGATCAAAATTTAGAACCTAAGATCACCGACTTTGGGTTGGCAAAGCTGCTCAGTAGGTCTGGGCCTAATCAGAATGAATCACGAGCACGAGGAACTATAGGTTACATACTTACATTGCTCCAGAGTGGGTCTCTAAAACCTCCTAACTCTTGAACCAACTAATCAGCAGATCCAAAACAAAAACCCATCTATCTTCCCACATCTATCCACAAGCCAACGGAGCTGACGAGATCAGAGCAAGGCACGAGCGATACCATGTTGTCGGTGGTGATGAAGGGGTCGTAGACGGCGACGAGCTCGACGTCGTCGCTCTGCAGGGCCACCCTGTCGGCCTGTCCATGAGCCTCCCGATCCTCTCGAACCCTGCAACCAACCACCCAAAAAATCCATCAAAACCACTCGACCCCCCTGGCAAACATCGAAAAAAACAGATCCGAGCGCGGAGCCGAACTCACCATTGATACCGATCTCAATCTTCAATGTTTTGCAATTGAGTCAGGCACAGATCTGGCGGAGCGGAGGGCGGAGCGGCCGGAGGGCCAGCGTGGAGGCGGAGCGAGAGCGGAGGGCCAGCGCGGAGGGCCGGAGGCTCGGCTAGGGTTAGAACGTGGACTTGGGCAGTCAGAGGTATGATACAATGCGTGGTCGCCAAATGGGCCGGCCGGCTGGGCCGCACGCTCGCGCGACGGGCCGGGCGAGCGTCGGGCGGTCGGGCCGGCCGATTAACTGGCGGACTGAGGCTGAAAACAGTGTTTTTGACCCAATTACATGTATATATATGTATTATACCTCATATATACTAAGTTTTTTGTCAAAACATTTGGGTGTTCAACTGAACACCCATGAACTACGGTAGATCCGCCCCTGACAGAAAGAACCAGTGACAGCTCAAAGTATCAAACCAATGTTCTTCTTGGTATTATCTGCTCCAGGCAATACGCGCGATTTTTATAAGTTACAGAAAACAAAAGGAGAAGAAAGGAGAGGGTAAGCTTAGGGGCCGCTCCAACGGACTGCCAGCTTTTGGTTGAAATTACATTGTAACGTCTGTTAGTTTTTTCTGAGTTATTCAATTAAAATAATAAAAAATGAGAAAAATGGAAAACACCGTTATAAATGCAAAGGAATAAAGAAAAAAGAAAAAGCTAAAAAAAGCTAAAATTAAGAAGTCCATGCGTTCTAATGGCTTGTGGGTTCGAAAAACTGAAAGCCAGAAGTCAAACGCTTTTAAGCTGGTTGGAGTAGAACCTTAGACTTATAAGCCTGTTTAGTACAACTCTTAGGATTATTGAAGTTTGTTGTAATAGATGGAGTGAAGTTGTAGAGGAACTGTTGAAGTGTATAAAATCAAATTTTCTTTCTTTCTTTTTTTGTGGTCAAAGGAAGATATATTGATGCGAATACATATATATCTTGCGTTTTTCAATTGAATATATTATTTAATTGAAAAAATTATTGAGCTGAATTAAATATTATCAGGTAAGCTCACTCTTAGGTAAAATAAATTTTGGTTTACACGAGAATTGGTTACTATTTAATGCTAGGGAGTGACTATTGCACAGGCGACTGAAATTTTTTTATCTTTCAGTCACCTGAAGTTGCACTCTGAATCACCTAAAGTTGCAGCTGTATTTTTGGAGGGGGGCTGCAATTTCAGTTGATTGAGAGTGCAATTTCAGGTCACCTGAAGTTGCACTCTGAATCACCTAAAGTTGCAGCTGTTTTTTTGGAGGGGTGCTGCAATTTCAGTTGATTGAGAGTGTAATTTCAGGTGACTGAAAGATAAAAAAATTTCAGCCGCCTGTGCAATAGCAAAACTGTTAATGCTAATACTTTGCTCCGGTTTATGAATCAAGATGGTGTCCGGTGAAACGTGTGAGAGGAAAGGCACTGCAATGGAGGAATACTAGTATACACGGAAGAAATGCCTCACGCATGGGCAGCATGCATCCTGTGACACATCAAGCAACATAATGGATCAGACTCAATGGACAGTTGGAGCCAACACTCAAGCAACAAAATGGATCAGACTCAGATGGGCAGTTGGAGCCAACACTCCTTTAAAGATTCCATGACGTGCACTATCTTCTCGCACAGTATTCGAACTCATTTCCATGTTCACCGGTAACATCTTGTAAGGTTTTTCTAGCGATGGCATGGTGAGTAATGCAGGGCCATCTCTGCATGGATACTAATGAAGCTGAAAAGGAAGCCATCTGAGTCCCTGAAATCCGTCCCACTCAGGTGGTGCCATCACATCAACCCTGCCAACACAAGATGGTGCAAGCCTGAACAAATGGAGGACCTCATTAATGACCACATCAACCGACATAAGCAGTGTCGGATCCAGAACGAAAATTTAGAGAGGGCTAGTGGAAGAAAGCTAGCACCTGTCATCAGTACCAGCTCATGAGGCTATAATACATCGAGATGTTCATTAGTGATGGAGATTGAAGAGGATCTGTTTCTTTGAGTGAATAGTAAAAAACCAACATATCTGCGCTACTGCATCAAACTAAACTAATAACTTCTTGAACGCGTGGTCCCAGTCGCACCGGAACCTCACCGCCACCCTACTCTCGATCCGACGGCCGTCGCCCACCAGCGATAGGGGGGCGCTAGCGCCACCTGACCGACTGGTGGGTCCGCCCCTGGACATAAGCGCCAGGAAGGTTGGCCAAGAAACATCCTATCAAGAACCAAGCCACGTGAGGAGCCAAGACATGGAAACCAGTTCGGCTTTGAGCCAGGAATAGTTGGGAGATCAGCACGGTCTGCACGTTGGCTTAGTTTGGATCGGTTTGAGCCTTTCAAACTGAAACTAATCAGGGGTTCTATCTGGCCGAACCCAAATCGTATGTTTCCTTGCTCCTATCTGGCCGAACCCAAAACCAGGCCACGTTTGTTTCCTTGCCCCTATCTGGCCGAACCCAAATTGTATGTGCACGAGACGTGTTCGGCCGTAGGCCATTGTGTCTGTGTATGGCCGCACTCTTGGTGCCAATCCAAGGCTAGGGCTTAGCCCATTGTAAGAGAAATCACGTTATTCAGATTAAAATTTTTTGCTCTTAATTCTATGGTTTGTGCTACAACACTCCAATAGAATAGAGAGTTTCATTTTGAATATTACCGCCGTTCTTCTTGTGATTTCTTTTTGTTTTGCAGGAAGAACATGTTTGCTTTTGTGTGGCCGAATAGACGAGAATAAAAGCATGTGATTGGGCGAATTTTTTTGTCGCAAATTGCTTTACTGAGATAGTGATTGGCTCCATCGGTTTATCAGGTTGTACGGATCTAAAGTTATTTTTAATGCTACGTCGTGAAGATCAGGTACCCTGTATCATATATCATGAGGGGCTTTCTATACACATGACTATATGAGGTATGAAAAATGACCCAAAAAAAGCAGGTATGTATTATGACGATGAAAAATATATCTTTTGAAATTTATGCTCCCAGAAGCATATGATAAGAATGATTATGGATGTAGCTATTAAATGGTTGTTACACATTCGTTTTCAACACAACTATGGAAGAATAGAGACTGTTCTTATAAGCAACGCTGGTTGTCGGGGGACTCGGGTCAGTGTTTTTGCTATCTATATAGATGGCATGATTGTGAGTTTGTGACAGCTGACAATATCACCAAATAGATTCTCTCCATTTTTTGCCTGCCTAGAGTCACTGTAGCAGCTACAGTAATCCAAGGTACAGTTTACTGCTGCTGTTAGTACTGTAGCATATTGTACATGCCGATACTATAGCATTGAATCTAGGCCCTTCTTCTAAAATCCAAGGGCAGAGTTGACTTTACTGCAGTAAATCCTTATGAACTAGGTGGTCATCGATAGGGGTGAAAACGGTAACGGATAATTCGTTTTATCTGATATTCGTATTCGAGAAAACGCAAATGTGGTAAGCAAAATCTGTATTAAAAATGTTCGTATTCGTATTCGTATTCGAGAATATTCGTAACCGTATTTGAGAATATTTGTATTCGCATTCGTATTCGAGACTATTCGATCCATTTCTAGAACCCATGAAAAATCCGTACGAATTTTGTGATTCAAAATTTTAATTTAGGTGGTTTAAAACTAGTAACCGGTCAAAAATCGATGAAAAATTGGCAAAACCGCTAGGAATCCATTTTATCCGATATTCGTATCCGAGAAAATCCATATTCGAAAATATCCGTATTCATATTCGAGAATATTCGTATCCGTATTTAAAAATATTCGAATTCGTATTCATTTTAAAATTATAGATTTATATCCGTTTCCACCCCTAGTCATCGATATTCGATTCTCTCGGTTTCTTCTGATATATGCTGGTGACCGGATCCATGATATGAATTGTAAGCAGCACCAGTAGTTTATCTTGTCAGGCGTGCTGTGCAATGCTTGATCTTGCAAATGTCGTTAGATTAGTGGGTCAGTTCATGCGTAATCTCCGCATAAATAAAAATGCGATATGGAGGCAATCAATCGGGGGGCTCGTCGATCATATTTGAGCATATGAGGATTGTCCCAGCAAATGCATGTTTAATTGGCCTTGCTGATGCTTACTTGTCTGGTAGATTATACAGGCTCTATATCAGCTAACCAGGGTCAGGTTACCACATTTTTAACTTGTAACTCTTGGCCGCAACTTGCAACCTGGGAAAGGGCAATGGCATAGTTGCAGCCTTGCAGGCCTACAACTGGGTTGAATTGGGTTCCATGACACTGTATGTACTCGTAGTATATAATGTATACAACGTTACGAAGCAAAAGCATTATAGAGGTGTTCTATTGGTTTCGGCTTATAGGGAAATGAGGGAGATATGTATACGTAATAAGGGAACGAGAGGAGTGGAGCGTGTAACATACCCGTGATCTTCTGTCTTATCTCTAGAGCGAGATGAAAGCGAGAGAAATGAAGAAGCCACTTCGACAAACCAGATGTTCATATTAGCTTTGAGCTTCTGTAAAAATAAGCTAAAAACAGAAGTCCATACAACACCCCCTATTATGCATCCCGCCTATTCCTACTTCCCATGTTCAGTCTTACCTACCACACTCATAACCTTGAGTGGTGCTCATTTAGCCTAAAAAGTCCATACTTATTTTTTTTTTTTGCACTATAATAGTTAAAAATACACTATAACTATGGTAGTTTTTTTAGCTTGATTAAATTTTTAAAAATGAAAAAAAAGCTATATCATCTAAGGCAATGCAAAGTAATAAGAGGAAAAAAAAGACAAATCCAAAAAAATAACTAAAAAGCCAAAAACGTAATTAAGAAGTTAAAAGCAAGAAGTTAGAGGTAGAAGCTCAAATATGCAGGGTATGATTTCTACATGTACTCCTTCCCAAAGAATGCAGTGTTGATTTGACAACAATATGATGTAGATTTAAATCAAGCTAATAGACTGCGATCTTCATAATTTGGATCTCTCAAGTAGATCATGCCGATATTCCCTCTTTCCCTACCAACGAAAAAACATACCAAGAATGCACTTTCACTCCCCAACCCTTCTATGACCAAATGAATTAAACCTGTAGCATGTTGGGCTTTTCCATCATATTCTCTCAGAATTTAAACCATAGAGATGTCCCATATCATATTAAATAATGCATTAAATTCGTTATGATGGCGCAGACAGTTGGGCAAAACATTCAGACGGACGGCAATATGCAGTTGCTCCACACAATTAATGTGATGAATATATTATTAATGAATGCACAACTCAGAGTAGATAAGAATGAGGTGCTACTGCAGGCACCCTATCAAAATCTATTGAAAGAAGTCGATAAGACTACGCACCCGCTGATCATTGTCTTACCAACCTATTGATGGTCTTCAAAAGAACAAAACACTTGCACGGTGGAACTACAACAATGCTTAGAGCAAGTCCAATAATAGAGCCAAGTGCTGAGCCAAGTTATATAATAATTTGTCTTCTATTTGTCTACAAAAGGTTTTTTATTATTATGTGGTACCATGTCTCACATTCTCTTTCCTATTCCTCCTCACATACATTTATTATCTTGGCCCACCACTGCATATGCACCCGTGCCCAGCTTGTTGCTTGCATGAGAGCCAAGCTCTCATCTCTCTCCTCTCTTCTCTCCTCCACATCAGCAAAAATGCTGACTAGCTTGGTTATAAGACCATTATTGTACTTGCTCTTAAGCATTTCACATTTGTGAAAAGTATATCTTCGGCTATTCTAAGGTTTTACTTGGTCTCATAAAGCGACAGGGAGAGTGAACACATGCTGGAATTTCTCTACAAATATGATGAAAAGTTATGGTAAACCCTTCATTTAAACAGTGTGACTTAAGGAGTGCAAAACGAACACAACTCATAGCTTATATAGCCTTAAACCAAACAAAAAACTGGGCAGCTGCTCACTTTCGGTAGAGGTTTTGTTCAACACAGGCAATAAAATGAAGCAGTACCAAATTACCAATCGCGGGACTAGCGCATAGAACAATAAGAGTACACGAGAACATTTCTTTATGTACCTTCTCAAGATGGAAATCCCAAAATAATTTTGTTCCTAACATTCACTTCAGCTACCGTCCTGTCCACAGGCAAATCAATAGAACGCTTGATGATTCTTCTATGCAGACAGGAAAAACAATCAAGGAAGCTCTGCAAAACTACAACAATCTATTTCAACTAAGGCATGCCTTCGACTAATGGTTATTTTGAAGCTCCACATAATTTGATTTGAAGCAGCAAATGAATAGCAGTTGCTTACATGGAGCGTAAATTGCATTAACAAGTCCCGGATGCTGAATCATCTGATGACCTACCGAACTGTGGTGTTCAAACTTGAACATCACCAGTGAGCTGTTGCATTCACTATCACCTGAGATTCAGTAGAATGTGGCCTCGGTGGCATTGTCAGCACAGTACTCATGTTCCAAATGACGGATCACATTGCTAGATTTGAATTTGAAGGTCTTATTGGTAAATCATCACAACCAGGCCATTCTATTAGGATAGAACATAAATTACCATGGCAATAACAGAGGAATAAGATCCGTCTCTCACGAGCTGTCCCTGACATAGACTACTGCCAAGCAATAATTGATTAAGCTGGCCTCAAGAACAGTAGTATAACTCTTAACTTTCTCCCATTTTGCACTGGGTTTTCTCTGCTTTGCCTTGAACTTCCCCCGCATGTTCTTGGATCTTCTCTGGTGTGTCTTGGATTTTCCTTTCATTTTCTTGGATTTTCTCAGCTTTGTCAAGGTTTCGCCCTGTTTTTTCTTGGATTTTCTCTGCTTTGTCTAGGATTTCCGCTGCCTTTTCTTGGATATCCCCTGCCTTCTCTTGGATTTTGTCTTCCTTCTCCTGGATTTCATCCACCTTGTCTTGGATTTTCCCTGTCTTTTCTTGCTCTTTACCTGCTTTATGCTTGATTTTTGCATCCAAACGTGAGAGCCTTTCAGCTTTAGAGAGTGCCTCCGATCCAACTACTCTTACAGTTTGGTTCCTCCTCAGAAGCAACACTGCATCCTTTTCAATATGATCACTAGTGGCACGCACTGTTCTTGCCCGACTAATGCCAATTCTTTGGCCGGCAACACCATCAATCCGAGCCATCAGCTCCAAGAGATTTCTCCTCTCCCGAGCCCCTGCCTCAGAGAACACCTTTCCATTCTTCAATGGCCGAGGTGGTTTCTTGGCACTCACCAATGGCACCTGATCCTCCAAGGCACCTGCATCAGACTCCTCCTTTTCATCGTCATCAAATGCCAATGCTGAAGTCGACTCCCGCTCTGATGCAGCACTGTCGCTAGCAGCAGCTCGCTTCAAGACTGTCTTCTGAACATCTACAACCGCGCAGGGATTCCCGACCACCGCAAGGCCGTTCCACACCTTGGTGGACACCGCCTTGCTGAGGACCATGAGCCGCTCAACGATGTCAGCCATCGATGGCCGCCGCTCCCTGCAAGATCGCACGCAACTCGCCGCCAGGGCAGCCAGGTCCCTCCGAGCGACAGGATCGCGCGGAGGCGCCACCCGTGGGTCGAACAGCGCGGCCACCTTCCCCTTCCGCAGCAGGGGCACCGCCCACTCCACCACAGAGGGCGGCGAGTGCTGGACATCGATGGCCTTGCGGCCGCTCATGATCTCCAGCAGCAGGATCCCGAAGCTGAAGACGTCGGTCTTGGTGCTGAGGCTCTCCGGCGTGATGTAGGCCGGGTCGAGGTACCCCAGCGTCCCCGCCGGCGCCGGCGTTGCGGCATTGCTGGCGCCGCCGTCCCCCGTCTTGGACACGCGGAGGGCGAGGCCGAAGTCGCCGAGGCGCGCGTCGAGGTTGGCGTCCAGCAGGACGTTGGCGGACTTGACGTCGCGGTGGATGACGGTGGGCTCGGCGTCGTGGAGCCCGCGGAGAGCCCTCGCCGTCTGGAGCGCGAGGCGGATGCGGCGTGACCACCCGGGGGGGCGCGGGTTGTCGTGGAGCAGGTCGTAGAGCGTACCGTTGGGCATGTACTCGACGACGAGCAGGCGCGGGGGGTGGTGCGCGTCGGCGGGGCCGCCGGAGTCGGAGAAGCCGAGGAGGTTCACGAGGCGCGGGCCTCGGACGGAGGATAGGATGCGGATCTCGTTGTCCACCTCGGGGCGGCGCGGGGAGGGGCGCTTGACGGCGACGGCGCGGCCGGAGGGGAGCACGGCCTTGTAGACCGCCCCGTGGCTGCCCCTCCCGAGCAGCGCGGCGTCGGCGAAGTGGGAGGTGGCCGCCTCCAGGTCGGCGTACGCGAACCGCTCGATCTCCGGGGCGGGGGGCAGTGCGGGCTTGCTCCCCGACCGGCGCGAGATGGGGAGCGGCGAGATGGCCGAGATGGAGCGGCACGTGGCCACGGACGAGTCCGCGCGGCAGGAGAGGTACCCCATTTGGGCCGGGCGGATAGAGTCGCCGCGCCGTGCGCCGCGGCTGCCCGGGGCAGAGGCGGAGGAGGAAAAGGGGATCAGAGAGGCGGGGTGTCAAGTGTGGGCTGCGGAATCGGAACGGCAGCGCGGAGGGCTGCTTGCTTCGGCTGCGTCTGCGTAGCGCGTTTCCGGTGGTTTGTGGGGCGTTTGGTGGGGGAAATGGGGTCGTCTCGGCGCGGCGCGGCCAGGGCGGTGGTAATTTTGGGTTCTGAAGCGGGGCGGCGATGGATTGCTTAAATGATGTTGGATAATTCATTACCGTGTCGTGGAAACTTTAGAGTCGTCGATACAGGGATGGTGATTGCATAATTCAATCGCGCGAGCGACGCTTTGTGTCGACTAGTAGTCGGCCGCCTCTTTTCAGCTTCTTAAACGTCTTTCGAAGCAGTTTAACATAATAGTTTTTAAAAACAATTTATTATTTTTTTATCGGTATTTAATATATTCGTATAAACATTCGTGGTAAAGTTAAAAGCTGTCAACCACTATAAACCATTAGCTATGACCAAAAAGTTGCTGGATGGACTCGTCAAAGGAAATGGTAGTAAAGCATAGCTAGGTATTTGTTTTGCTAATGTGTGCATCCGACTCCAATTAGTACTTGGACACATAGATAGTAACAGTACGAAAAGAGGAGGCGAGCGGCTAGGAGAGCAGAGTAGCATACGATCTTTGCTCTTTTTCGCCTTTTGTTATAGGTGTGAAACCTAGACACAAGTAAGGGGTGGGCGTTGGCCGTCTGACGGGCCATCGTCCACAAGAGTAAAAATAATACGGAGATTTATACGGGCTTGAGGGGCCAAGAGGACCGTCCTACTCCTATAGGTGAATCAACGCGGGTTACCTTTGGGGAGCGGGTCCCTGAAGGCTCACCAGTTTGAATATATTTTTTTATTGCTAAAGAGAGCTCAAGTTACAAATGAAAGATATATGGGGTATTTGTAAACTCTTGGGCTGCACAAATGACCGAAACACCCCACGTGGAGATAGCTAGTCTATAAGTGGGGGATATTATTGTCCTTTCTAAACATAATAGTAGTTCTTCGATTTGTATATCATCTAATCAGTCATTAGTCACACCGTACTTGTATGGCCATATGGCAAGTGGCCCCATGCCCTGCCTTAGGGCATATTCTTGGTCCAGTGGGCCCATTCATCTTGTGGGATTAGCTTGGGATGAATGCACCCTTTAGATAGTTTCGACCCTTGATGATAATTCCCTTGACCTACAAGGGTTTGTAGGAGACGTAGAGTCGTTATGGTAACCCTTTGTAGTACGGTTAGAAATGTAGCCTTCCTGGACGAAGGCCACATGGGAGCTGCCACTTCCCTCGAAAGCGAGGGACGAGGAGGCTCACAGGCATCCTTGATAGACCCTGTCTTTTCTAGGAAGATGTTAGCTATTCCTTCAACATTGCTTAGGCAAGATTTGTTTTAGGATACTTTTTAGTTGAATTTATTGACTCCACGGTGATGGTATCGAGTTTATTGCGTCGCCGACCATCCAAAAGCTCAAAGATGGCGTCAGCATTTACTTATTATGCTCTCTTCTAATAGTGGTCTATTGGTATTTAGATTGTAAAATCCTGATAGAAAAGAAAGATATTAGCTATCGTCATAAGCCATTAGCTATGGTAAAAAAGATGGCTGAAATGTGGCTGGGTGGACTCGACGAAGGAAAAGGTTGTAGAGCGGGGCTTAGGTCTAGGGCTGTAAACGAGCCGAGCTCGAGCGAGCTTGGCCTTTCAGGCTCGAGCTCGGTAGAAGCTCGAGTCGAGCTCAAGCCGAGCTCGAGTTGGGGTCCGAGCCTGGACCTGGGCTCGAGCTCGACTCGTTAAAGCTCGATAACAATTAAAACAATTTATTATGCACTATTTTTCAATAATAAGAAAATTTTAAGCTCGAGCTCGGCTCTAATAAGCTCGATAACAGTCAAAATAATTCAAATACACACTAATTTTCAATAATAAGGCAAGCTCGAGCTCGAGTAAGCTCGGTAAGAATTAATATGTATTACTATTTAAGCTCGAATCGGGGCTCGCGAACTATTCGAGCTCGGCTCGGTGAAGCTCGTGAGTTCGAGATCAAGCTCGAATTCGGCTCGTTTAAAGTTCAAACCGAGATCGAATCGAGTCTAGAACGAGCCGAACTCGAGTAGCTCACGAGTTTCAAGCTTTTTTTTACAGCCCTGCCTCAGTTAGTACTTGGACACAGAGATAGCCGCAGTATGGAACGAGGAGGCGAGCGGCCAGGAGAGCAGGGTAGCATGCGATCTTCGCTCTTTTTCCCCTTCGCTCGTTTCAGATGGTGCAATCTTTCCGCATCGTATCCATATCTAGTTGTGTTTATCTGCGCCAACTGGAGCTACGAACAGTAACGAACTCTGGTTTATTTTTTCCCCTCCTGGAAATCCAAATGGAATGACAAATATCAAATTATCAATGTGCACGTACAAATTATAGGGAGCTTAGGTACGGAGTCACTGTAAGTGTTGGCAACAAACCGGGGCTCTTTCGTAGTCGGGAGATCGTGGCTGTAGTACCCGTTGTGGCTATTTTATTGGTGGACAATAATCAATTCCGATCATAATCCAAGTGCCTACGCGATGGCGCATGTGACGGCAACCCAAGTAATTTTAGATTTTGGAGGCAGGCGCAGAGCAGGAGAAAGGTCAAAGGATTCCCAGTTTGTTCTAAGCCTACTTCTTTATCTGGGGAGGGCATTAGCCGGCACGAAAGGAATCTGTACTTGGTGTTCCTCTATCCGGCGATCCCACACACGTGCCCCGCATACATACAGCTAATCTGATCTGGTTCTGCGTTCGTTATCGTTTCTGCGACTAAACTACTTCTACTAAGCACTTCTTGCTGTCTGGTGAGAAATTTGAGTTGATTTTTGTTCTTGAGCCTCTGCTTCGGGGGACATATTCTAATTGCAATATTACAAGGAGATTCTCTTGTGAAATCCAAGGCTTCCATTCTCTGAATTTACCATGCTGACTTCAGACCTCAGACTTGTCAGAGAAAACAACATGGAATGAAAGAAAAAAAAAGAGTAAAGTCTATTACCGGTCCTTAAACTTTTTATGCTGTGTCATCCCGGTCCATAGACTTTTAAAGTATGTCATCTCGGTCCCTAAACTTTCAAAGTGTGCCATTACCACCTGTTACAGGTCCAGCTGTAATGGCACACTTTTGAAAGTCTATGGACCGGGATGACACAGCATAAAAAGTTTAAGTACCGGTAATGACACATTTTAAAGTTTAGGGACCGGGATGACATACTTTAAAAGTCTGTGGACCGGAATAACACAGCATAAAAAGTTTAAGGACCGGTAATGTACTTTACTCAAAAAAAAAAAGAGAAACTATGCAGCGGTATACCATCCAAAGCCTTTATGATGGGATAGCTAGCAGCCATACGGTCATGACTTTGTCACCATCAGATTTCTCCCACATGCACGTATGAAGCTAGGAGCCAGAGCCCACATGGAGAATTTCTATTCCCTCGAACACTTCCCCTTCTCTCTCCCTTTCCCCAAAATTGATACCCCAAAATTGAGTTGTACAAATGACAACTTTCGCATCGTCGTGCTATTTCTCCGGTGACATCTCCACACTACCCACAATATGTTGAAAATATAAGCACATGTAGGTTCAATTTATTCCATAAATAAATTATAACATCATGCACGCAAAATAATAGAACCATCACAGGCATAAAAGATCTAAACATGTAAACCAGGAAACTGTACATGAACAGATCTAATACGGAGAACATGACTGTTACGTACCGATGGTTCTGTTCTGATCGGTTTGCCGATGTAGACGCCGCAGGCACGGTGAGGATGACACGAAGTCGATGTCGATTCGCCGAAGCCGAACGACGAGGAAGACGAGCCAGAGCTACAGCGAGCAGTCGCGCAGAGCGCTTCCCAAAAACCTTATTCGCCCTCTCCCGGTGCAGGACTTCGAAGGCGACGGTTCCGGAGACCTGCTCTCCCGAACGGCAGTGCACGCCGGCGGACGGGACGGAGTAGACTACGTGGGACGGCGCAGCACAATGGATGGAGGAGGCAAAACCCTAGATTGATTTTCGCATATGCTGTATGGAGGCGGCGACTCCGTATTTATAGAAAACCAGGACGCGTGATCAAGACGCCTGCACGTTCTCCATAACTCGTAAGCGAACCGGATTAGTCACGCGTAACCAATCCGGATTCACCGCCACTCAAAACAGCAAAATAAAACTGCAAAAGGAAGCCGCGTCTGCGCAAGCACCTGGAGCCGATTTTGGCGGACCATTCACGCAGGTGCCGTGCGCCCGCCCCGCCCGGCGAGGCGAGGCGAGCGAGCGCGCGCGTGTTATCCTCTAGTTCTCTCCCACACATGCCTCAAGTGGCTAGGAGTGCACCATACCTTTTAAGGTGGTCTTCCTCTCCTAGAACTAGCAATATGGTACTAAAGGTCACATGCATGCCTCCTTTGCATGAGTGGACCTTTGAGATTTAATAGGAATTATTCTTATTATATGGGCTTGGCCCACATAATCCAACAATCCCCCACCAGATCTCAAAGTCCCACAGAGATTTGCCTGAATTCCAATGTACTGTTTATATATCAGTATTTCGATGGAGACCGATTAAGGTTGAACATCCACCTAGAACTCCAAGCTACACTTACTCACAACTTGAACAATGGACTATGCCTTGAATTGCAAGTTTGGTGCAAGCAAGCTTCACTTAAAGACTTAACTGATACTAGGCCGCCAGTAGGCCACCCCTCGGTTGGAGCGTATAAGTCATACTCCTTGGTCTCTTCATGAGCTTAGTAGGAGATTACCTAAGATCTCCATAGACTGCGACTAACAGTCGGGCTCATATAGGTGTGTTCTTTCAAGAACGTTCTGCAGGATAACGTCTTCGCTTCTGAAAGCCAATGGAACACATTAAGGCCTTAACCAACCTGCCTTGCAGTTACTGAGAGTATTGTATCTTCACATAGAGAGGGTTGAAATTACTCTCCTCCAGTTAACTAATGGCTTGTTTTTCCCAGATCCTAATTCACGGGATCTCCGATCACATAGGTTGGGTTACTACCATAGATAACTCACATGGGTCTCATACCCATCTCCTTCGATGCACTATCTATTACATTCCGTGATAGTCCCTTTGTAAAGGGATCTGCCAGGTTTTTATCTGTTTGGATGTAATCCAAGGCTATAACTCTGGAGTTTCTCAATTTCCTGACAGACTTCAATCGTCTCTTGACATGCCTAGACGATTTCATATTATCCTTAGAACTGTTCACTTTAGCGATAACAGTTCGATTATCACAGTTCATAAGGATAGCTGGCACTGGCTTTTCCACCGTAGGTAGATCCATCAATAGATCCCGTAGCCATTCTGCCTCAACAGTAGCAGTGTCTAGTGCCGCAAGCTCTGCTTCCATGGTTGACCTCGTCAAAATGGTCTGTTTGCAAGACCTCCATGAAACAGCACCACCACCAATAGTGAAAACATATCCACTAGTGGCTTTGATCTCATCAGCATCAGAGATCCAGTTGGAATCACTATAACCCTCCAGCACCGACGGGTACCCAGTATAGTGAAGTCCAAAGTTCGAGGTACCTTTCAAATAGCGCAACACTCGCTCAAGCGTCTTCCAGTGATCATCTCCTGGGTTAGATGTAAACCGGCTTAACTTGCTCACAGCAAAGGAGATGTCTGGCCTTGTTGCACTAGCTAGGTACATAAGTGAGCCAATTATCTGAGAATATTCCAGCTGATTCCTAGCAATTTTCTTATTCTTACGAAGTAACACGCTAGGATCATAAGGTGTTGGAGAAGGCTTGCTATCAGAAAAACCAAAACGGCTCAAGACCTTTTCCACATAATGAGATTGCAAAAGTGTAATCCCATCCTCACCTCTAACCAATTTAATGTTTAGAATAACATCAGCTACTCCCAGATCTTTCATATCAAAGTTTTGAGACAAGAATGATTTGACCTCATTTATCACATTGATGTTTGTCCCAAAAATCAGGATGTCATCCACATACAAGCATAGAATAACTCCCTCACCCCCACCATAGCGATAGTATACACATTTATCTGCCTCATTGACAGCAAAGCCTGCAGATGTCAGTGTTCTATCGAACTTCTCATGCCACTGCTTAGGAGCTTGTTTCAGATCATACAAAGATTTTAACAGTTTTAACACCTTGCCTTTTTGACCTTCTACTACAAATCCATCAGGCTGTTCCATGTAAATTTCCTCATCTAGCTCTCCGTTAAGAAAAGCTGTCTTAACGTCCATTTGATGAACGAGAAGACCATGTGAGGCAGCCAAAGCAAGTAGTACTCGAATTGTGGTCAGTCTAGCAACAGGTGAGTAAGTGTAAAAGAAATCTTCGCCTTCTTTCTGAGTATAGCCCTTGGCAACAAGCCGAGCCTTGTACTTTTCAATAGTACCATCAGGCCTAAGCTTCTTTTTGAACACCCACTTGCACCCTACAGGTTTGCACCCATAAGGTCTATCTGTCAGCTCCCAGGTTCCATTAGCGATAATAGAATCCATTTCACTACGGACAGCCTCCTTCCAGTAGTCTGCATCAGGGGATGCATACGCTTCTGAAATAGACTTGGGAGTGTCGTCCACAAGATACACAGTGAAATCATCACCAAAGGATTTGAATATCCTTTGTCTCTTGCTCATTCTAGGAGCTCCACTGTCATCCTCCTCATTGACAAGTTCATGTGTATGTTCAAAAGATTCAGGTGGTGTGATTGAACTGGGAATTATTTCAGAAGGTTGACTAGTAGTGTTATGTGTATCCTTCATTGGAAAAATATTCTCAAAGAATGTTGCATCTCGAGACTCCATAATTGTACCAACATGCATGTCAGGTACTTCAGTTTTAACTATCAAAAATCTATAGGCAATGCTATGATTAGCATATCCCAGAAAGACACAGTCCACAGTTTTAGGTCCAAGCTTGCGTTTCTTAGTTATTGGCACATTAACTTTCGCCAAGCACCCCCATGTACGCAAGTAAGAAAGTGATGGTTTTCTCCCAATCCATACCTCGTATGGTGTTTTGTCCTTATTTCTGTTAGGAACTCTATTTAATACATGATTAGACGTTAGCAAAGCCTCCCCCCACCATGTCTTAGGTAAGCCCGCAGTGTCTAACATGGCATTCACCAAGTCAGTCAACGTGCGATTTTTCCTTTCGGCAATCCCATTTGACTCGGGAGAATAAGGAGGCGTCCTCTCATGTATAATACCATGTTCCTCACAAAATAAGTCAAATTCGTTTGAGAAATACTCTCCACCACGATCTGACCTAAGTCTTTTTATCTTTCTATTTAACTGGTTTTCAACTTCTGCCTTATAGATTTTAAAATAGTCTAAAGCCTCATCTTTCGTTTTCAATAAATACACATAACAGAACCTAGTTGCATCATCAATCAATGTCATGAAATATCATTTTCCACCCTTCGTCAACACGCCATTCATCTCAGAAAGATCTGAATGCAGGAGTTCTAGTGGTGCCAAGTTTCTCTCCTCGGCAGCCTTGTGAGGCTTACGAGGTTGCTTTGATTGCACACAGCTATGGCATTTAGAACCTTTGGTGATGGAAACGTTTGGAATTAAATTCATACTGGAAAGCCGAGACATCAAACCAAAATTAATATGACATAGACGTGAGTGCCAAACATTAGCCTCATCATCCACACTGCCACAAATATGGTTCACAGTCTTATTGCAGAAATCTGAAAGGGAAAAGCGGAACAAGCCTCCGCACTCATAGCCTTTACCAATAAAATATCCATGTTTAGACACGACTACTTTATTAGACTCAAATACCAACTTAAGCCCGTCTCTATATAAACGGGAGCCACTAACGAGATTCTTGTCTATAGAAGGGACATGCTGCACGTTCTTCAGCTGCACGATCTTTCCCGAAGTAAACTTCAGATCTACCGTACCAACACCATGAACAGTAGCATGTGACCCATTCCCCATTAGGACGGAGGAATCTCGGGCGACCTGATAAGAAGAAAATAACGAAATATCAGCACACACATGTACATTAGCTCCTGTATCAATCCACCAATTGGTAGATTGACTAACTGAAAGAACAGTAGGTAAATTACCATACCCAGTCCCATCTCCAGTCTTGCCAATGGTCACGTTGGTGCCTTCTTTCCTTTGCGTTGTGGGCACTTCTTGGCCATGTGACCAGCCTCACCGCACACAAAGCAAGTTCTATCATCCTGATTGTAGTTGTTCTTCTTCTTCTTGAAGTTGGTTGTCTGTTGGGCTTTAACAAATTTCCCTTTGTTCTTGTTTGAAGTTTCTGTACCACATTGGCACTAGACTGCCCTCCATCACCCTTAGACACAGCGTCCTTTTCCCGAGCTTTCTCCTCAATTTCAAGAGACCCAATCAGATTCTCAACAGAGTACTCTTGTCTCTTATGTTTGAGTGCTGTTCCGAAATTCCTCCATGAAGAAGGTAATTTCGCAATAATACATCCAGCCACAAACTTGTCGGGTAAGACGCACTTCAGGAGTTCGAGTTCCTTGGCAATGGCCTGTATCTCATGAGCCTGATCTACTACAGAACGGTTATCAACCATCTTGTAGTCATGAAATTGCTCCATGACATACATGTCATTGCTGGCATCAGTAGCACCGTATTTGGAATTCAGTGCATCCCACAACTCCTTTGCGTCTGTCATGTGCATATACACCTCGCACAGACGATCAGCAAGAACACTAAGAATGCATCCAACAAAGAGAGTAGTGGCAGTCTCGTATTCTTTTTGCTTTTCAGCATCAAGAACACCTTCAGGCTTGCCATTACTAACCCAGAATACTTTCATAGCAGTAAGCCACAGAGTGACCTTGATCTGCCATCTCTTAAAGTGCACACCGGAGAATTTATCCGGCCTCAGTGCATCGGTAAATCCAGCCATGGTAAAACCACAATGCCTACAATAAGGTTTTTGGATTGTTGAAAATATAAGCACATGTAGGTTCAATTTATTCCATAAATAAATCATGACATCATGCACGCAAAACAACAGAACCATCACAGGCATAAAAGATCTAGACATGTAAACCAGGAAACTGTACATGAACAGATCTAATACAGAGAACATGACTGTTACGTACCGATGGTTCTGTTCTGATCGGTTTGCCGATGTAGACGCCGCAGGCACGGTGAGGATGACACGAAGTCGATGTCGATTCGCCGAAGCCGAACGACGAGGAAGACGAGCCAGAGCTACAGCGAGCAGTCGCGCAGAGCGCTTCCCAAAAGCCTTATTCGCCCTCTCCCGGTGCAGGACTTCGAAGGCGACGGTTCCGGAGACCTGCTCTCCCGAACGGCAGTGCACGCCGGCGGACGGGACGGAGTAAAACTAGGACGCGTGATCAAGACGCCTGCACGTTCTCCATAACTCGTAAGCGAACCGGATTAGTCACGCGTAACCAATCCGGATTCACCGCCACTCAAAACAGCAAAATAAAACTGCAAAAGGAAGCCGCGTCTGCGCAAGCACCTGGAGCCGATTTTGGCGGACCATTCACGCAGGTGCCGTGCGCCCGCGCTCCCCGCCCGTGCCCCGCCCGGCCCGGCCCGGCGAGGCGAGGCGAGCGAGCGTTTGTTATCCTCTAGTTCTCTCCCACACATGCCTCAAGTGGCTAGGAGTGCACCATCCCTTTTAAGGTGGTCTTCCTCTCCTAGAACTAGCAATATGGTACTAAAGGTCACATGCATGCCTCCTTTGCATGAGTGGGCCTTTGAGATTTAATAGGAATTATTCTTATTATATGGGCTTGGCCCACATAATCCAACACAATATTGCTACCATTACCCTAAATGGAACTTTTGATATGCCAGAAGGCAAGAGGACGATCGGCTCCCTA
Organism: Dendrocalamus latiflorus; assembly: GCA_017311315.1. NCBI lineage: Eukaryota > Viridiplantae > Streptophyta > Magnoliopsida > Poales > Poaceae > Dendrocalamus > Dendrocalamus latiflorus. The sequence continues at coordinate 13,808,159 of CM029613.1, forward strand.
ACATGCAAGGAGGACATTGAAAAGTCTTATGCTCTTAGATGACAATGGGTTCCTGTGCGTAGAGGAGGAGGATGATGGGGGCATCGTGCTTGTAAACGACGATGAGGCCTCGTGCTTGCGGATGACAAGGGGCTCCCGCACATTCGTGCGTAAGAGCACGTGCGAGATCGTTCAATTAGAACAGATTAGATGACCGAGACCTATCCCGTCAAGATGCCTGTCTACGTTATACCGTGCACTAGTCGCACTCTTATTCTTATCAAGATTCCATTAAGTGAGTACATGAAACTTAAAATGTCTAAAAGCTCTATTTCTTAGCAATAGCTTTGTAGTGTTTCTCAGCTTGTCCTAGAACATCTCAAAGATTGCATGTACATGTATAAAACGAACACAAGCTCCTCCATCAGGTATTTCAACCACGAAGTTTGATCCATTTGAACAGTAACACGGGCTTCTCATTATTGTTGCATTTAATTTGTCTGAAAACTATCAAATCAAGAGATTTTTGAAAACAAACCTAGCTAGTCATTTCGTCGAACATGTTACAAGCAATAACCATGAACCACAAGGAGGCCCAAAATGAAACTAGCTTGAGAATTCTATGAGGTTTGAATGCACCTAGAGGAGATGGAGATGAGTTTTGTTTGAGTCCTTGTGCATGCGAGGGAGGTCAGCAATGAGCTCCCCACAGAGGAGGCCAGTGACGAGGGTCCAAACACGCCCCCGCGCATGCGATGGAGGAAGACGGTGAGGGTTCGTGCGTGCCTCGTAGAGGAGGACGGGGAACTGATATGCATGCTCCCACATGCAAGAAGGAAGGTGGCAGGAAGCTCGTGACTAAGGATGGCGATGACCAAGTTTCGACGAGGAGCAGCTATGTGCGAATCAAGTGTGTCCAAGTAGTATATGAGGATTCGACGGTTGGATCCTATATCATTGAAGGGCAACCGAATGGTATAATGTGGCCTAGCCGTGTCCAAGAAAAATGCTACTGAGGGCTGGTCAAATTGCTGCATATTTTATGAGTTCCATGTATGATGATTGAGTAGGGGTGACAAAAGGGTCGAGGTTCCCGAGGAAGCCCCCATGGCCCCACCCCAGCCCTGTTAAGCTTAGTGCGGGGGAGGTTGCCCTTGTCCCCGATCCCATGGGGACCTGACCCCCACAGGGATCCCCACAGGATTAAAAATAGGCTATACTATTTTTTAAAAAAAATAAGCTAGTGCACACAGTGATAACATATATATATATATATATATATATATATATATATATATATATATATATATATATATATATATATAATGGCAAACTTTGTTAATTAAAAGAGTATGGGCCTTATGGCCAAGTTTTACATCTTAATAGCCCATATGCCAAATATAAAGTTAAATAACAGCGGAAGATAATAAAATAAAGCGGAGAAGCCTAATAAGTCGATCTGCCCACAGGCAGATGACTGTGAGACATGGCCTACTCATCCTAATCCTCACCGTACTCAAAGATGTTCTCCTTTGAGCAACAAAATTAAGCAAGGGTGAACACAAAAATATACTTCGCAAGTTACATGGGAAAGTGCATTATCAATGTAAGGACAACAAGTGAAGGTATAATAGGGTTACTTGAGCATAAAACCAAATTTGAATAAATATAGTAAACAGATGTAAATTGCTGAATTAATATAATAAGTAAAATCATTAATGTAGGTCCAACCTAACATTAACCTAACCACGGGTATCCTACCTGGACCATCTTTCTCCAAAAAGATCTTAACAACTTTCACTTAAACTAGTTTTTGAACAACAAATTATAATCCGTGAAAAACTTTACTCAGCATGCCCATAATCATTGGCATGGCTATTCAAGATAGTTTATACACTTTGCAAAGTTGGTACAACTTTCCCCACAAGAGATAATCAACCTATAAAATCGGCCATAACACACTTCCTTCGGTGTGTGACTAAGTGATTAGCACAAGGTCTTTACAATATAAAGTTGTCAACCTGGTCACGCTCTCACTAAGGTTTCACCTTAATAAAGAATCCACTAAATCAAGGCCCCCTCTTGTACCACGTGAGACTTTCTGTGGCCTATGCCATGTCCACATTCAACCTATAGCGAGACTTAGGTTGGGATTCCCAATTAGTCAACCAGGCCTATTCCATATCAGATTTATGGTAGTATGATGTGGCTTTGTAGCTGTACCTCATATACTGATCTTTAATTGACTTAGACGGACTTTTCACATATCCCTTATGCACCCGAGCACCCACATCCTAACCATTTGCATAAGTTTAAACCATGATTTGATATTTTATTTTAAATATTTCAAACACCTTCTTGACTCACCAAAGTCAAGAATACAATTTGATAATCATCATTTTATGTGAAAAAGTTATCCCAAGCCTAAGATCATTTCTAAGTATGACTAAGCATTTCTATAGAGTTTTTCACCTAATACTAGTGTACTAGCCAGAGTTTTATTCTAAGGTGACAAGCTATTTAGGTGATCAATGTCAAATGTGGTCATAACGAGTATGTATTAACTAAGTCTTTAAAACTAAAATTAAAATACATTGAATAAACATAAGCATGTAGAATAATTTTTAAAACATAATTTTATTTATAAACGGGGATCAATATGGTTAAGATGTGTAACTTGCTTTGCTCTATGAATTGATGAGATTCGTTGTTGAAGAAGTACTCCTTGAAAACATCGCAGTCAAAAGAAAGGTAGAAATGTATAGATGGGGATTTTATGTGAACTCTGAAAAAAGAATGGGTTCATTGGAGCTAGGACCGAGAAGAACGAGCTCACAGAAATTTTAAAACTAAGAAAAAGAGAAAGAAAGATTTATTCAGATCTTCTGGATTTATTTTATAAAGGAGAAGGGATTTATGACATTAGCATAGAATTAAAGCATGGGCTGAGGCCACGTGGGGTGGGGGGGCAGTTGGGCCAGGGCAAAGGGAAAAAAGGAAAATGGGTCAGAAATGAAGTTGGTTTTAGCCCAAGAGAAAAAAGAGGATTTTAAATACATTTTTGATTTAATTAAAGGCTAGAAATTCAAAGAAGGCCTAGAAAATAGAAAATATGGGCCAAAAACTCTTAAAAAATCTTAAAAATTCTACAAGACAAGAGCAACTCAGGAAAAAGAAATTAACTCCTAAAAGGCTCCAAGACAAGTAATTAAGCCTTTTTGTTTTCTCAATGCTCAATAAAAAAAGAAAAAAAGGAAATCTAGACAAAAACTAAATAAATAAAAGCTAAAATTTTGGGATGTTGGAAACCAACCCCCTTAAGAAAAAACTCGGCCTCGAGATTTGGACGGGTTATGATGTAGGATTGGTCCAGATCTTTTGGTGGATGATAATTCGATTGGTAGAGAATGACATTGATGAAGCCATCCAACAATCGCTACACCTCGCTCTTGTCATTTTCAATCTTGCAAAGAATGATGGTTGACCTGATCATGAAGATGAATTTCTGCAAGCAATTGAAGAGCAAACAAGAACTCAAATAAAGATTAATATGAATCGTTAGATATAAAAGTCTGTAGGATCGATTACCACAATTAGAGGGGGTGAATAATTGCCTCTGCTTTTTGAAACCTCTTAGTGCTCGATGAAGGTTTGATCGCTCAACGTTCGACCGCTCGCTCGACCCCTTTGTACGTAGTCTCAACACCGATGCTGGTGGCGACGATCAAGCAAAAGACTAGGCGGGCGATCAAGTCGATGGAGGAACGCGCCACACACTACGTACTCATAATGAGAATGAGTCAAAGATGATACCCAAAAAATAGCGCCACCGGCGCCGATTAACTTTTCAGGAATATATCTGATCTTTTATTTCTAAAACATGTTCTGTGGCTACAAGTGTCATCATGGCTCCCCTCAAACCCTATCACAAAAGCTTTCTCTCCAAATTCGTCTAAGTCCTTAAAAACCTTGTGTTAACTTTTAGCCTATTCTTGCTTTCATCGGCTAACAACCCCAAACCATGTTCTTATCAAACACAGACACCAAACTCTATCCGTTCTGAAAATCAAGGGATTCGAAACCCTTTCAAACACGAGTTTTTCCAAAATCTCTAAACCTTCCCAATTGTGGACTCCTTCCACAACTCTTTCAACTCAGCACATATCAAAGCCTCCAGGACCACACCTTCTGTAGCGTCTCCACGCATCATCCTCACATGTCGAAGCCTCCAAGACTGCACCTCCCGTAGCTTCTCCACACATTATCCACCTTTGATCTCCACGTACTCCAGCGTGAGCCCGACCACCTCATGACATCCTCGACTGCCTGGACCTCAGATTTCCCCTCTCCTAGTTCTGGTTCTCCTCATCATCGACCATGACCATCTCCACATGCAACCTGCACATGCAAAAACCAAAGAACATTTTCCCCGTCATATGTTCTTCCCAACTTGACCAACATTAGTCCACACACGCAAACCATACCCTTAACCATCAATAACTACAAATAAGATCATCCACGATCTCAATTTCCATGTTCTCCAGAAATCAACCATAAACAACTCAGTAAAACTAGTCAGGACCGCCATGCCCAACTGGTCAGACCGCTTACCCAACAAGCACAAGTACTTGAGGTACTCAAAGATTACAATAATTAAGAACTCAAAGCCTACAAGTACCGACCATGAAGCCTACAACAACTAATTGCAAAGTCCACGACTACCGATCACAAAGTCTACGACAATCGATCGCGAGGTCTACGACAACCGATCGCAAAGCCTACGACTACGGATTACAAAGTCTACAGCTATCAATCACCGAGTACCGACTAGGTACCGATCACTGGGCACTAACTAGGTACTGTAGCTTTGACCTCCGACTGGTTACTATAGATTCGACTATGGACCAGTTATTGTAGCAACGACCACCAGCTGGATACTGTAGCTACGACCAACAACTGGTTCACTTTAGCTTTTGATTATCCTTGGTCGTTCTGCCACGGTCGTTCAGCCATAGTCGTTCTGCCGTGCTCGACTTACTGTGGTCGTTCTACCATGATCGACATGCCTTAGTCGTTCTGCCGTGGTTGACCTGTCGTGGTCGATATGCCGTGGTTGTTCTGCCATGGTCGATAAGCCTCCGAGTTGTCATGCTCTGATCAGCCCTGCTTGTCGATCGCCAACCGTGGTCGATCAAAACTTTCACAAACGCAAATTTTAATGCAACCCAAAAGTCAATTATTCATCACTACTATATTCATGACCTCCACATGGTCTAACAATCTCTCTCTTGATGAATACATTGACAACACCTCAAAATCTCTCGAATGAGTTGAGTTTTGAAGCAAAATTTGTGAAAAGAAAGTTTCAAAGACGTAGAAAAAGGAATTTTGACAAACCACAATAGTAAGCACTCAGCAAAGGAAAAACTCATAAAACTCTCTCTTAACACAAGAGAGCAATTTTGAGCCAAATCTCCCCCTTTGGCAATGAAATTATCAAGAATTTCACCCAAAAAGAATAATTCTAAGAAAGAGTAATAAGTGTAAACTTCCAAAAACTTTGTAGATTATCCAAGTCACTTTGCATTTAATTAATAAATTAACCAAGCCATCTTTTTGAATAGAGCTACTTAGATCATATAAAGTCATATACCATATAGCAATATCAAAACAATTATTTAGCATCATTAAGCAATTTAGATTAATGATAGGCATCTCAACAATGACCAAACTAATAATGAAGAGCACAATTAGATATCACAATAAAAAGTCAAAGCCTAAAAGTGAAGCAAAACTTTAAATCTAGACGAACTAGCAGTCTCATATAACAACCTATTACTCCACACTCAACTCTTAAGCATGTGGCATGCTTGTAGCATACTTCTTTTCATGATGGCATGCTTGTAGCATATTTCTTTTAGATGGTGGCATGCTTGAAGCATACTTCTTTTTATTTTGCACTTTTTGTGTTTTTTCTTTTTGTTTAACCATGGCATGCTTGAAATATACATCTTTTCAACTTTCTCTTTTTCATTTTTTCTCATAACATGCCAAATTGAGTAAATATAAAAAGATTGCAATAAGAAACATACGAACCTCATAGCCAAGATTTAAAATAAGACACACAATCAAGCTAATCCTTTTCGATGAACAACGCAAAGTAATAATTATAATCAATCTAGTCAAAGTATTCCGCCATGTCATATTTTAGTTCAAATGTAGCAAATTAATTATAAACAGTCATGATCACAACTACACAGCACATGAGTAAACATGATAAAGAGAGCTCTACTACTCATTTGATTTCAATGGCTTGAACTTGATGAAATATTTAACAAGTGTAATAAACAAAGCTTCTGAAACTTTTAAACAACATGCACTCCTTAGAATAATCCCATCGGATGGCATACCCCCAACTCAATCTGCAAACGAACAAAACAAGAAGTGTCAAGTGGCTGAGTGAGAATATCAGCAATCTAAAAATCAGACTCAATAAAGTGCGGAACAAATCACCCTTTTTCACATGGTCTCTTAGGGAGTGAAACCTTATATCAGTATGTTTAGTCTTAGAATGTTGCACTGGATTTTTAGCAATATTAATAGCACTAGTGCTATCACAATAAAGTGGAAAATTACTCAATTCTAATCTATAATCCCTGAGTGTAGCAGAAATCTATAAACTTTGAGAACAACTAGTAGCGGCAGCTACATATTCAACTTCAACAGTGGATTGTGCAACAGATGACTATTTTCTAGAAGACCAAGAAACTAATGATATGCCTAAAAGTGATATGTACCAGAAGTATTCTTTCTATTAATCCTAGCAAAATCATTATTTGAATATGCACGTAGGGTAAGTCAGAATGAAGAAAAATACATGACTTTGAATTCTAAAGTTGATTGGAGGTACCTGAAAATTCTTTTCACAGCCTGACAATGGGATGCACGAGGTGAAGCTTGAAATCGAGAGAACAAACACACAGCAAAATGTATATCCGGCCTTGAAGCAGTAAGGTAAAGTAGGGACCCAATCGTGCTACTATATTCTTTTTGGTCCACTACCTCACCTTCTTCATCTAGATCAAGAGTAGTCATAGACCCCATTGGTGTAGAAATATGTTTGCAGGTTTGTTGAGACCCGAATATGTAAATTCGGACTCTCCTGTGTATACCGCAATAGTCCAGGATCACACTAGTGTACACAATATAAACATAGATGAAATATCAACTACACACTCGATTAATAAAGGAAAGAGAAAAATATCATTAATTATCAGAGTTGCGACCTTACGGCCAAGCTTACAATTAATAGCCGGAAGGGCTTAAGAAACTAGCAGAGAAAAAGAAAAGAAAAGCGTAGTGGCCATTCGATATGCAGACAGGCAATTGACTGGGAAGCAAAGTCCTAATCCGCGAAGTCATCGAATGTTTCTTCTTCTGGTATCTTCTACTGATATGGTTCCTCTTCTTCAATTGAGAAACAATAGGCATAAAGCCATGAGTATATTGGTACTCGGAAGTCGTTTATGACAAAGAATGCAATGTAGTATGCAAGGATTATCAAATGATGGCTGAGTGGTTATTTTGCAAAAAATAATAATTTGAAGTAAATACAATAAATAGATTGAAAGCGAACTTTGAAATTGATTAATAAGTAAATAAACAAAGGAATTGAAAGTAACTACAAGTGAACTAACCATTCACTCCAATGAACCACCTGTGAACTAACCGTTCACGTAATGAACCACCAGTGAACTAACCATTTACTTTCCAACTTAATCCAACCAAGTTTTTAATGAAAACTCTACCCTTTGTGTAAAATCACACAACTATTCGAATAGTTTTACACTCTGCAGAGATTACACAACTTTACTCACATGATGTGATTATCTCTACTTAAAATAAATCACAATAAGGCTTTTACAATGCTCAATCTCAACCTGATCTCGCCTGCTAAGGTTTCACCGTCGAGTAGGTTAACTACCTAGTCGATAATTGCTGATAGTCGAGTAGGCTGGGAGGCTGGTAGTCATTCGGCTGGAGATCGGTGAGAGGGAGGAGACCCGAGAGAGAGAGAGAGGAGAAATACATGAATAATGGCAGTGCTTCGAGAAGGCCAGAGCCCACTAGAGAAGACTGTGGTGAGGTACAGTGAGGGTGTGGGAAAGATACAGAGAGAGTTGAGCGATCGAATGAATAGGTAGAGAAAGATAAGGGGAGAGACAGGCCGAGGCCCACTGGGTCGGCCAGGAAAAATGGATTATATACATCCCATATAAATATACCACACACATATATAAGGGATATTAGTACACACATATATGTATATGCAAAGGCAGTAGCTAAATGACAACAACTAATTAATCATGACACTAAATTGTTGGCATAACAAGTACACAAAAATAAAATTTAATGTGCAAACCACAACAATCGATGTTAAATAGATGTAAGGTTCACCATGTAGTAGCATCAATGTAGTGTATTTTATAATTTCACAAATTAATATCATTCTCTTCGTAAAATAAATTTTGGAATAAATCATGTGATTGATGTTTATAAAGATGAGTATGGAAGGATAGGCAATTGATGGATCAACTATCCTACAGATACATAATAGATGGGTGAAGGGTGCCCTAAAAAGGAAAGATAGTGGTAGGTGTGAGATTCTCTACATATAGATATGATATAAGGATAAACCAACTCTCACTCTTGTAATGAGCCGTATTTATTGTATCGATCATGGTCTCATCGAAGATGGGTAGAACTCAATTATCTTATCAAGTTGCTATACACTACACATGGGTGAGGAGTATATGATTGTGAGGTTGGGTAAGACTAGAGATGGCAAAACCCGTGCACCTATAAGTAGTACGGTGGAGTGTCAGATGAATGTGAGACTGGCCTGGCACAAAGGCTAGGGATATACTAGTCAGGTGGAGGTATAGTATATAGAAATAGGGGAACAACTATGTACTCTAATTTGGGCATCGCATCTAAAGAACGAAGAAAACGATTGCAATTAAGGTCATGGTAGCTATGGGTAAAGTGATACCAACCTGCACAAGGTTTAAAATGTGATTCATGCCTATTCCTGACTTGGAGGCTACAGGAGCCTATCGGCGGCCTTATGTTTGAATACGAGTGATTAGTAGATTTACAAACTTTAATTATAACTTTTCACCACATAAAAACTTACTTTCAAAATGATGATGAATAAGATAGGTTTGTTGATATGGTTATTGTTAGCATGGAAATTGCATGTTGCTATTAATACTTGCTAAGTATCTTTGTACTCACCCTCGATATTAACCCTCCTTATTTAGAAATTCAGTTTGAGGAATTACTTAGTTCTGACAAAGTCTACATGGAAGACAACTACCATGTTGAGTGAAATGCAGTGGACCTGGAGTTCAACACGTACGATCTGGATGTCTCATACGAAGCATGGGACAAGTAGTTGTTCCGTAGTAGTTAGACTGTGCAATCCAGAGTATATAGGAAAACCCTTAGATAGTATGTTTGGTTCTTGTATATTTAAAATTTGTAAATACTCCTACTTGTAATTTTGTTAATATTGGGTAGTCTGGTGTAGCCCTACATGGTAATGGTATTATAATAATATTGTACTGTCTCTAGCTATTGTTCTGCTGCAACACTCTGATGTGGCTTATTATTTGATAAAATAAGAATTTATTTTATTTTGTTGGGTAATAACCATAGACGGGTGTCATTACTTAAGATAGTAATGGCACTGGTTGTCATAGACAAGCAATACACAATTTGTCCTTCTCAAACCACACATTCTTAAAGCCACAACCAAACCATTTTTGAAAACCTTTTTCAATGTAGGCATCTGCACATCCAAGACGGTGGTGCCAAAGTAAACCAAGTGAGACTTCGGCCATTAAGCATGTCAAAATTCACGAAGCATTATAGGAGAAATCCACAAGGAACAAGTTTTGAAAACGAAAGCCTTGGAAGATCAAATCTTGAGAGTTTTTGTCAAAAACCGAAACACCCTTTTCCATAAATAGACAATAGAACCCTACATCACAAATTTGAGTAACTGAAAGTAAATTCAAGTTTAGAGATTCAATCAACAACACATTGGAGATGGAATGGTTGTTGGAGATTGCCACCTTTCCTATGTCTATCACCTTCCTTTTGCTATTGTCACCAAATGTAATCTTGTTGCTTGAGTCTCCTTCTTCTTTAAGTGAGGTGAGCATCCACGAGTTACCAGTCATATGTTGAGTACACCCACTATCAATCATCCAATGCTGATCTCCAGTCTTATAGTTCACCTATATAAGATAGGATCACGTCTTGGCTTTAGATACCCAAATTCTTTTGGGTCCTTGTGAGTTAGTACATAGAGCTTTAGGCACCCAAATGGTTTTTTCTTCTCAATAAGCATAGCGACACCTTGAAGATGTCCTTCTTCTTGCTCTCACATCTTGAAGCGATGTGACTCTTCTCATTGCACTCGTAGCATATGGTGTTGGAGAAGGGGCTCTTGTTTTTGTAGGAGTAGCTTGAAGATGATCTTCTCCTCTTGTCTTAGTTGTCATCATTGGTGTTCATCATTTTGAGGAGGCACCTTGTCTTTTACATGAGCAAGACCAAGTCATTCGGGACTCCACCTCATCATCATCATCATCATCATGGTCACAGTCTTCATCGTTGGCCTTGAGAGCAATGTTCTTATTAGAGCTTGGAACATCTCCATATTCCTCTAAGAAGAGCTCATGCGCGGTGAGCTTCCCTAAAAGTGAAGTAGGTGTCAACTCATTGAAGTTTCCATTTGTGAGAAGTACCACAACTATCTTGTACTCCTTGGGTAGTACCCTAGGCATTCTTCTTACAGTCTCAAGGTTAGATAATATTAATTTTATGTCCTTCAACTCATTCATAATACTATTCATTTGAGAGAACATATCGTTCTCCTTTTCATGTGGTAGCATTTTGAAAGAGTCAAATTAGTCCTTAAGAATGATCATCTTAGCCTCTCACACATTAGATGTGCCCTCACGAATCTCACAAAGAGTAGTCCAAATCTCATGAGCAATGTTGAGATTGCTCACTCAATTAAAAACATCAAGACTAAGAGAGCTAAAGATGGCATTCTTAGCTTGGGTATTGAATTGTATGTTTTTGACCTCCACATTCGTGGATGCAAGTGGATTGCGTGGAGAGAAAACCCATACTCAACTACGTGTCAAACATTTATACTCAACCCTTGATATAACATGCATGAGAACCTTCCAATACGAATAATTTGTGCCATCAAATAAATGTGCCCTACCAACATCCACACCATCTTCTAACGTCCTTACTCAAGGTGGTAAAGCCTTAATTGAGCAGCATTGCTCTGATACCAACTGAAGTGGACCATATGCTCAAGAGAGGGGGTGAATTGGGATTCTTTTTCACAAAAAGGCTAAATTAAAAACTTCATCTTTACTAGCCTAAGCTAAGTGCCTAGGGTTTCTAGTGAAGTTTTGCAATCTAGTTTTAACCTTACACAATTCTAGTAAGCTAGAAAATGAAAGAAAAAAAGACAAGGAACACAACCACTTCTTACTAATGTCTCAGAGATTTGACGATCTCCCCTACTCCTGATTGGAGCACTCTTCTAAGAGTATAGCTCTGACTTGAGATCGTGTAATAAATCAAGCCATCTATTCATGGTTATCCTTCTCCACTATAGATAGGTGGACTCCAAACCTTCACAAGCCTCCTGGTGCCTCCCACATGCTTCTCCAAGGAAGGTCACCGAGCCAACGCCTCCAAGCCATCTAAGAAACACTAATCTCCGAGAGTAATAAACCCAAAGAAGTCACTTGAAACCAACAAAGTCAAGCAACTAGAAGTGATACACAACCTAGGCCTAATCTACTCTCTCTCAATCTCTCACAAAAGCACTCAAGATCTTGAATCCAAGCTTCAAAATGTCCTTGAGCCCCTCAATAGGATGGATACTAAAATGAAGTCCCAAAAGAGCTAACTTGAACGCCCATAAGGTCTATATATAGCTCCTCTCCTCATAAATTAGTAGGTGGACATAGGTATTTTAAAACACCCCTTGAGTCGGATCATCCGAACCACTTGGATTATCCTACTGAAATGCTTCCAGTAGTAAAAAAAGTCATTTCACACACTCGGATCATCCAACGCAAGTCAGATCATTCATGTGGTTCAAATTATCTAGGCTAGTACAAAACTTCAAGAACACCTCTATGAAATTGATCTAGGTCATGCTCTGACCCACTCAGATCATCTGACTCACATGAAAACCATCTCAGACCAAGTGTCTATCAAATTGATCAAACCCATAGTCTGACCTACTCATATCATCTAGGTCCCATTGAGCACTTCTTTGCAAAATTGATCTAACCTATAGTCTGGGTCACTCAGATCATCTGATTCCCATTTAAACTTCAAAAACATGCCCTTTGTAAAATTGATCTGACCCATACTCTGGGTCACTCAGATCATTGGACTCCTATTGAAATACTCTAGACATGCTCTCTATTGAATTTATTCGATTGATGATCCGACCTAGTCTGATTATCCAACTCAATGAAGAATGTTTTGACCAAGTCTGAAACATCACACAAAGTGAAAATATGACATCCTCACTTGGTTTCTTAGCTTCCTCTGACTAGATATGAACTAAAGAGACCTAGTGTGCATCACAACTAGCTATCCAACCTCACTAAGTTCAAGTTACTAGCATTGAACTCCCCTTAATAGTACGTCCAAAGCAAAAAAAAAAAACAAATCCTATCACTAAAATGATCCAACCTCAACCCGAGGATCATTTCTAGTCACGAGTTCCTTAATATTCGTACTTTGCCATCATTTACACCTTTTTAGAGATTCATGAATACCAAGAAGTCCCAATATTCCAATATTAAGCACTAACTCATTTTAAAACTTTGAAACATAGTCTTGAGAACTAAATGCCATTAATCACCAAAACACTGAAATTACTAAAACTAGGGGCCTAAATGCGTACATGAACTTTATTTGCTCACTATTATGTGGATTAAATTAATCACAATAGTGCACCTAATTCTAACAAGAATGTTATACCTCTGTCGAATGATTATTTATTTTTTTTGCAAATTAGTCAGATTTCTCGGATTTGGATTTCCTTAAATATTTGTGCAACCAAGAGGCGTGAGTGACAAGTTAGGGATCGATGTGGGATGGTGGATCTGGTGGTGGGGAGGTGGGGTGGAGGAGGAGGCGATGCTGGTAGCCGCATTGGTAGGCAGCGACGGTGGTGGTGTGAGGTGTGGTGGCTTAGAGATAAGGTTTGGCTAGAGTGGTTGTAGGAGGGTTGTAGGGGTGGGGAGGTAGTATAAAAAGATAGCTAGGTGGATTATTGGATAAACAGATCACTGTTATTTTGAAGGAAATTTTGTCGAATGTGTCATAGACAGACCCTTGCTCTCAGTGGCGGACCCAGGACTAAAATGTAGCTAGGCCAGACTCGTAAGCCGTAAAGCAAACAATATTACCCAAAATAAACTAAAGGTTGTTGGTTCGCATAAGGCAGTAGAACATAACTGTCAGATATACCCGTCGAGATGCTGAAGTTCTTCCTGGTAACTGGATTGAGTTGTACTGAAATCTCAGACACCCAAAGCTAGATGATCTTGATTGGTTTGAGAAGGCCTGTTTCAGCGATACATTTCAGATTGGTCTCTAGTGTCTACGTACATTACTGAAATTTGTTGGGAACTTCTTTTGTTAAACACAAAACTTACATGTATCATGTTTTTAGCATCTGATAGCCCATAATGTCAAAATGTTCAATGTTCCTCTTATGGTCTAGACGATCCAACGTGGTGTAGAAGGGATAGTTAGGAGCATGTTCCACCTAAATAGACAAAAATTATAGCATTAAGCATATAAGCAGAACTTCCAACAGAGACAGGAAATCCATGAAAGTACCTCTTTTAAAGAGTGGAGTCCTTTGCATCGCATTAGAGCTTAGTTGTTCCTTCGGTAAGCAACCTGATCAGGTTCCTATACTATCAAGAATTAACTCATTTTCCGAGATACTAACTTTTGAAGCCTTGTATAATTCCAATAAAGATCTTGTGTCATTCAAATACCCCTGAAGTGAGTTACAGAAACTGGAAGCTTCAGCAACATGAGACAGGCCATCTGCACCACGTTTTCAGGTGGATCAGTGACTTGAAAGAGAGACCAAAGAATCAAACTTAGTCTTCCCAGCTTTGTCAGAGGAGCTCATTAGATGGTTGCAGTGGTCCTTGTAGATTAAGGGGTACCAATGAATCCTCTTATTTGGGTTACATTGGGATGGCTCTTGGTTGTACACCGTTGATTGAGGCAGGAAAGCACACAACTCTATTTACTACTAATGTAGGTGTTTCTTTAGGAACTAATGCAGGTCATCACCATGTGTATTTGTCATGTGGTAAGTGGTTACTGTGTAAGTTTGCACCAGCCATCATTTTTGTTTTCCCGACATCTCTGAAACGTCTATGAAAGCCCATCTCTTATCCCATAAAAGCCCAATGCTTCAAATGTGAATCACCTCGTCTCGTCAATTGTGGCCCAGCAAAGCCCATCGCATACCCAGCCCTTGCGGTCGTTCACTGACCCGATCGTGAGAGTTGCCACATCGATTCCCGATCGATTGTGCTACGCTGGGGTCCAGGCAACCGCCGCCGCCAGCGCTGCGGCCATCCACCGGCAACCGAGCGACTCTGGCATACGGGCATACGGCAACTTTGCGTCTCCACCACCATCGCCAACTGAAATGGAGAGACAAAAAAACAATGTGTGAGGAGCAGAATTGGGAGGAGTTTGGCTCTGGCAGCCTGCAGGAGAGGAGGAACACAACGCCATTGCCATGGAAGAGGAGAAGGGGAACCCCGGCCGTCCCCGGGGAGTTGATGATCGCCGCTGCTCTCTGTGGCAAAGTTGTGCGAGCATCCTCTAGCCTGCGGGCCAGCGACGGAGCTCGGGCGGCCGCCCGGGCTTGCCCGAAGGGTGGGTCCGCCCCTACTTGCTCTTGCTTTTCCAGCAGAAGATAACCACTGGAAAGCAAAACAGTTGACAAATGGGTCTGAAGTAACAATGGCCTCAATGCTATTGACTCCGTAGAATCATACGAGGATATGCAGTGGCATATTCGAAAAAGATTGAGTTGGTCCTTTGACCAAAGCAAAAGCTCCAAATACAAATTCTCAAACCCTTTACTGCAATATCGGTGTCCATTTTCTTTATTGGAAAAAAGGTCATAGGACCATCTGAAAAAAATGCATCAACGGGATTTATTTTCGTCCTCTAGTCTACCATGCATCTATAATTTGGCGAATGTTAGTTCACCAAGTTTAGGTAGTGCTCATTTTAGCTTTTGATGTGAGCTTTTAGTTTTTTTCCTTCTGTTTGAGTCTTTTTTTGCTTTGTGGCTGCAGTTAGTTTTTTCAGCGTAATTAAGTTTTAAAAAATTGAAAATTAAAAAAAAAACATATTATCGCATCACAGATAATATAAAGGAATACAGAAAAAAGAGACAAAAATAGCCCAAAAATATCCAAAAATAAAAAAAAGATAAAATTAAGAAGTTAGAAGCTAAAAGTTGAAACCCAATTTAGCAGGGTGCGGTTCTTGTTTCAGATAGTTTCAAATTGAAGGTTACACCTGTTAGATGCCTAAGCCCTCTAAACAAGTTACTATGTCCCCTTTTGGAGACGTTGACATACTCTCCAAAATATATATTTGACCACTAATTTGTTTGTAAAAACCTAATTATAATATTATTTTTAGAGAAATATACTCACACCATTTCCATATGGACAATCTAAATATTCATATGGATTTTGCTGGATTTGGTAAAGTTAAAATAGTTCGACTGCAAGCATTTTAGAATGACATTTTTTTAACTATAGAAGGTAAGTTGAAGCTCACTCCATAACTATTAGGATTAAACCCTGATCTTCCAATCGAGCAGACAGGTGCGCTTCACCGGTTGGACTTCAAGTTGGCTAGTTTTCCATCTCTTTTTATTGGGTTAAATAAATTATTACGAGTTGAAGGGTAAAACTTGAAATAGTGCTTTGACCGGCTTAAACTAACTCTTCCAATCTACACGTGTTTGGTGGGTTAAACCTCAATCTGGCATGTACAATGATGTGAACGGTAGATGTATAAAGCATTTCCAAATCATCTACACACGGTATTAAAAATAACACATACAATACTTTAGAATAAAGTTGTCTTTAGACTCATGTGTTAAAGGCATCATGCAACAACAATAAAACCGCCCGTAATTAAGGGTCTTATTTCTCGGCCGTATATATACACCGTTTGTTGCATGCTAAACAATATCTTTCTCTCCTCTTGTTCTCTCACGTCTATACCATTAAAAATCCTACATAGCAAGTGTTATAGATAGGTATATGCCCTTAGCTTCGAACCAAAGTTACCATTAAAGTATGTGCCTGTGGCTAGTCCGGACTATTTTTCTCCTCTTTTGAAAAGAACCCACGTCGAACAGCTACAGAGTACAGATCATTGGATCATGAATTGTAACCACTGTCGTTAACACGTCTTCTGGCTTAATCACACACGATCAAACATACACATCCGCACCGTGTGCAACACATGTAAGACGTGTACCCGCAACCCATAGTTGGCAGCTCGTACGGTTGAGGCCTTAGCGTACGTAATGCAGCCTGCTACCTAGTTAGAGTAACAACACAGCCTGCTACCTAGCTAGTTAGAGTAACAACACAGCCTGCTACCTAGCTAGTTAGAGTAACGACAAGTCAACATGCCAGATCGGTTGTTCCTAAATGGCATAAAGCACCACTGAAATACTGAATTCTCATCTAGGGTACCAAATGTCCAAACCTGGTCGTGCTGTCGTCTAGCAGCGGATCGTTCGTAGGCGAGGAAACGAGGCACGCAAGTGAGCAGAGGAATTTTGCTTGCTCCATATGGGAAAAAAGTCAAAACTTTGATCGGAGAGGTTTGACAAAAAACCTGACAATCATTGGTCCTCCTGCTGTACCTCGCTAGTCACTACGCCTCGCAATTAGAAAGTCTCGTGCGATGTTTGATCCAGTTTTCAAACCCTCGCTTCAGTTCAAGTTCAGACGCTTTTCAGCCTAGCCTGCAGACCGACTTTGTTGCGAGCTTTGCCTGTCGTGCGCGTGCCTTTTGAGACGGCGGTGTAACTCGCAAGCAGCAGACGCGCGGGCAGACAGCCGAACACAAGAGCACTAGCCGAAAAGCGAGTCGAAGTGAGCGAGCGAACGTCGTAAAGCTACGGTTTGCCGAGGATTGAAAGCCACCGGCCGGCCGCAGCACGGGCATGAGCAGTGGCGGTGTCGGGCGCGTGTGCCGGCAGGCACGCGTGGGCGCGGCCGTGCGTACGCGTGCGTGCTGCACGCATGGCATGGGCGAGCCGTACTCTAAACCCAGCAGGCAGCAGCTGCTGCAATCCTCGAGCCACCGACCAACTTGTAGGCAACGACCTGTTATTGGAGAATGCGAGAACTCGGTGCCACCGTCCGCCCTCGCTTACCATCTCGTCATGGCGTTGTCTGGTACCTATTGCTTCGTGCCCTCGTCGGGTGAAAGAAACTTAGGTCCACTCGATCAGTATGTACTTTGTTCTAAATTTCTTTTAATTATTCCAATTTGTGAGTTATGATTTCAATGTGATGATTGTTGATTGATTTTTCATTGAATTGTAGGGTTAAGACTTAGTCTTTCAATTTTGATTTTTGGAATACCATTCTAGCTTATTGCAAATCGAAGGTAAAATTACAGTATTTAACCGCAATGTCAAGCAAGTAAAACTCTGAGCGTATTTTTCTATTGTATTATTTTTGAACTATTGAACATACAAATATCTAACAGACTATTCAATTAATTGATGATAATTTTATGAATGCTATACTTATTTGTTATGTGCAGAAATAAGAGTTGATGAAAATTACTAATGATGTTATGGTTTGTCGCTTTATGAACTTGAAAGAATGTAAATACTAAAAGATAATGTATTAACTTATATTTGATTATTCTACTATGTTTTACTATAAAATTTTAAGTAGTTTTGTTCTCTTTTGAAATGCCATTGAAATCGAATGATATATTTTACCAATGGCGACCGACTTTTGTTTGTGATTTTGCTATTAGTTTCTTCAGTTTGCTGCAACTAATCAGTATTATTATCAGGCTTTTTATTTAGGTAAGCATTTCCATCATTACTTCTTTTTTATCATACGTTGTCATCGGTTACATTGAAATATTGATGTTAAAAATTATCAAATATATTACTGTTTAGTATAATATTATTTAAAAACTAAATATGTTGTTATATATATAGTAAAGTTTGGTTATTTTTATTCTAATTCTCTCCCTGATCTCTGGTCATTGATCGGCTCAACCGTATGGTGGTGTGGTGAACAGCTGGTGATCTATCTGGCCAATGTTAATGGCCCGTTGTACTTTTTGGTGATTTAGTAGCAAAAAGAGCTCACTTACTTCCTCTGTAAGTTACGAGCCGCTGGTAGCTAGTTAGAAATAATCTTAATTTAAATTTTTAATTAAAATCTACTTTCAAAGTAAAATTGTGTTTAACTTGAAGATATAGTCTAATACATATTCTAATTAGAGATAGAGTCTAGTATTTATACAAGCCCTATGCTATATAAATAGAGGAACATATAATCTATTTTGACAGCAAGAAAGAGAATAGAGAAATTCAAAAAATTTGGCTACGCAGCTCTGGCCAAGGCAATTTTCCTGTGTTCACTCTGTTTTCTTCAATATATGAGTTTTCTCCTGGGATAAAGCCAACAGTTGGTATCAGAACCTAGGCAATTATCAGAGTGCAAACGAGATCCAATCGAAAAATTGTCTCTTGCCGATTCCGTTTTGGCGCGCTTAGAGGAAGTGGCGACTTCGAGGCAGAGGATAGAAAAAAGGGGATGACAATCAAGTTGAAGGTATACATGAGGACTCGTGCCAAGTGGGAGGTCCAATCTTCAAAGCGTGAAGGCAAGAATACTTTCAACGGTAGTGGCCGAGGCCGCCAGAATCAGAAGCTTAGTAAGGCAAAAATGAGGTGCTATAATTATCACGATTATGGGTATTTCACTTCAGAATATCGCAAGCCAAAGAAGGAGAAAGGCTTCTTTCTAAAACTCTCAGCGATAATGAACCAGTACTGCTCTAATACTGAGATGAGTTCGAGACATTGAGAAGATGTGTTTGTCATTCTAACTTGAGTACGTAGAGTTGAATCCAAAACGTTGAGAAGATGTGTCGAGTATGAGTTGGGTAAGTTGTAGTTGAGACCGATTGTCTCAATGAGTTAAAGTCTTTGTATTTGGATAAAGTTGTACCAGTTGAGTAGAGTTGTTACATGTAGCTATATGTTTAGCTTGTATATATAAAGCTTCATATGAAGACGTAGTTGATAGTTTATAATGTGTTAAGACTGAACTATAAGTATGTTGAGTTAAGATTAGAAGGAAAAATGTTGAAAATAATCTTAACTTAGAGTTTAAATCAAGTCTATTTTTCAAGTTGAGGTTGTGTTTGACTTAGAGATAGAGTCCAGTACATGTTCGAATTTAAGATAAAATCTTGTATTTGTATAAGCCCTATGCGCAGTTACAGCCAAAACAATTTTTCTGTGTTCACTTTTTTTTTAATAT
This sequence comes from Dendrocalamus latiflorus, assembly GCA_017311315.1. NCBI lineage: Eukaryota > Viridiplantae > Streptophyta > Magnoliopsida > Poales > Poaceae > Dendrocalamus > Dendrocalamus latiflorus. The sequence continues at coordinate 13,827,856 of CM029613.1, forward strand.
ATGAGTTATCTTCTGAGCAAATCCAACATAGATTATCGAAGCCAACATAGATTACTATCGATGCAGTGATCCGGCGTTGATCCACTGCTGCTGTTGTACGTGCAGTACGTAGTCATGCTCCTTGGTCCACCAGCTTGATCGTTTCGGGAGGGTCTATGTGAACCATGTTTCGCAGCCTGTAGGACTTTTCCCCAAGTGACTACATAAGATCAGTTGCGGAGTAAAAAGAATACACATTAACTCTACCTAGTTGCGGAGTAAAGAATAATATACATCAAATCTACTCATACTTAAATCATAGAAGACACACCTTTATTATAAGAGAGTACATAGTGTATCCTTTTTTACTACGATTTATAGTTTATGGTTTTAACTTATGGCTTTTGGTTCTAATACGAGTGCTCATGCGTACGAACTGAAAGCCGATAAGTCGCTTCTAAAAGGCTATCCCGACAAGCTACTTCGAAACAGCGACGGAAAAGCTGTTCCGTTTGTTTATTTGAGAGAAGCCAAAAGTCATAAGCTGAAAAGGACGGGTGGCTTAGCAACCGAGTTTTATAATTCTAAGGGCATCCAAGCCGAATGTTTATATTACAACACAAAAAAATCTTCCAAATAAACCATAGGTACGCCCAAACGTAGACAAGACCTAAAACCAGTAGTCGTCACCTTCTAGGGAGTCATCGAAGTCTCTCTCAAAAGGTTCATCAGTGTCTTCCTAAACTTCTTTTGGTGATGATCAAGCAAGTATGAGTACAACCATACTCAACAAGTCACATAGGAATATCTACTTAACTACTTACTAGTATGTCAATAAAATGAGGTATGAAAGTTTACATGGTATAAATGTATGTTTGTTTTCAAAGAACTTTAGACTTGAAATATAAATCGATATTCTATTAATAGATATTCGTTCAAATCAAGCAGAGTGCTAGACTAGATTGACAAGTTAAACTTATGGTTGAGCGAGATCTGTGTCCTTTACTTGGCATAAAGATCTAGTCCTTACTTGCCATAGACGAGGTTTTCATTCACATACCACGTGCATTACAGCACAATACTATCAAAAACATACCAAAGCCTCAATCAGAGTCAGGTTATAGGCTCCATCCATCTAGTGGCTATCCACCAAGTAGCCTCAACCCTTAGCTTTCATTTTAAAGTCTACCGGCATGAAGCCGGATAATTCTTATTAGTATTAGTAAATCATTACTTTTAGTTATTCAACCTAATTACTAGTTACTTATATGATGATTAATTACCATTACATGCTATTTCAAGGTTAGCAAGGTGAATATGGCCTTCAAGAACATGAATGGGTTTTTTGGTGGTAGGATCTAACTATCCATCATGACATTCTAAACTAATATTTATGTAAATAAAAGTGAATAAGTAATGTAAATGAAAATAAAGATACATAGGTAATATGGGATAAACATGATCAAAGACGTGTGACTTGCCTTCCTACTCGTAGTCTTTGACCAGGCATACTTCTTCAGCATCTTGATTAGTTTCTTCGACGGTCTGCTCAATGAATCTAGGTGTTAGCAAAGAAAAGATACAAAAAAAAGTGTGGGCTCGAAAGAAAATGAGCTTGGAACAAAATAAAATAGAAAAATCCAAAAAAGAGTTTAAACATAGGAGGGTTTGGATGATTAGAGTCTAAATGGTGCTTAGATAGTTGGATAGTAATAGGTTAGGTGAACAGCATCGGGTTGACACTATTACTTGCTGGTCAGGTTTGGTGAATAATATGTGTTGGCTAAAAACTATGGGTTGTCGATGAATAGTATTGGGTTGGTTTTAAACTATGTTGAGCTTGCACGGTGTGGGCTGGCCCAGTTGGCTAACTGGGCCAAGAAATAACCTGGGCTAGCTTTGCCAGCCTATTTTGGCAGTCTAGAGAGCTTAGAGCCTTCCAAAGGGAGCTGGAGTTTGCTCCAATGGCCACCGAGACAGGGGAAATGGTGACAACATCATCAACAGTGGATAACGGTGAGTGGTGGTGTGGCGAGGGATTACAGAACAAGAGCAACCTATTTTGGGCACATGCGTAGGCGATGGTGGAGCTTGGCCGGAATAGGCGCATGGCCTGGTAGGGCTACAGTGAGGTTTCGACTAAATTGGCAGTGGCTAGAGTATCTTGGAGATGAGAGGAGCTTGGTGATGGTGATGGCTTAGCTCGGGGTGGCCTACGGAGATCTGGCGAAGGTGTATGTGGGTGGCAGAGTATTGGCGTACAACGACAGTAAGCTAGGGACGGTGAGCTTGGCGAAAAGCTGGGTATAGCTTTGTGGTGTTGAGGAGATGCTAAGGATGTGGTTATTGGATTGGAGAGGAGGCAGCGGCGAGAAATCGGATTTGGCCTCACAGGCGAAGATTGAACATCGACGATTGCAACACGGTGTGGTTGGAGAGGATGAAGGAAGGGCTATGGTGGTTGTGGGGCAGTGCGGAAAGTGGTTAAATAGTTGTCGAGCTTGGCTTTATAGACAATGAAGGTGGTAAGACCAGGAGCGGTGTGGTAGTGCGCTCGAAGGGTGGACGGCAGTGTGGATGGACAAGCGGCTTTTATGCTGCAGCGATGGAGTTGACGAGTGCTTTGGTGGCATGAGAGGTTCTACCTCTCACAGGCATGAGTGTGTGAATTGGCACCGTGAGCAACGGTGTTGCGGTGCGTGTCAAGCAGTTGCTGGCGAGAGGTGGCAGTAGTGTGGATTCATGGTAGAGCGGCGCGGCACGTGATATGTGGTGGCGTTAAGGCAAGGTGGCGTGGATGCTGTGTGCTTTTGACGCTGTTGTTGGCAAATGGCAATGGATGAGTGAGGTAGCATTTGTGGGCGTGAATGGCGTCGCAGTGCGTGGCAGCGGGAAGGTGTCTTTGTGCTTGGAAAGCAGATATTGTGAAAGAAAAGGCAGTTAATTGGCTAGAGTTTTTGGATTTGGCAAAATTTTAAATTCAAGCAAAATTCAAAATAAATTTAAAGTTTTTGAAAATTTAAGGCTGTTTCAGTCAAGTCCTCAAATGATCCCCTGCTCGTGAAGATCGAGCTCACTACGAGCCAAGAGTACGTACTTCTTGTTGTGATGAATACGCAATAGCACACAAATATGTTCGTTGCAAATTAAACTAGTATTCATAATAGGGCTGGCACTCTGGCATGAACGAGGCTTCCCTGTTCTCATTTCCCCGTTCCCTCCGTGTTCCTGTCTACATGTCATGCATCTATTAATTCATTGCTTGTGCTATGGGACCCCTGTATTTAACAGATGCATGACACGTAAACAGGAACACGTAGGGAATAGGGAAATGAGAACTGGGAACCCACGTTCCTTTGGCATGCATGCATGCACCTATACATTAATTTCTTCTCTTTGCTCCGTGATGAATTGCGCACCGTTGCACTTCGAGTACCATATAAAACACAAAGCTAGCCTCAAAAGTTTTATACCGCAGGCTCACCATTTTGGATATCAACATGCACTAGTGCATAATAGGTCATCACAAACAGTTCAAAAATATTATCCTAGACCATTTAGTGAGCCGTCTGAGTTTATAGGTCAGTAATAATACAAGGTCATCACAGACGGCTTTCGAATCGTTTGTGATGCAGACTATTAGTAGACTATCACTGACGGTTTGTACAAACCGTTTGTGATAAATGGTTTCTACCACAAACCATCTGCGATAGTTAACTATCACAGACGGTTAAGAGTTAATAACCATCTGTAATATTCTTTTCTGTTCCTAAAACTATTTATGTTTGTTGGCTAGTCTCAAGAAATGTTAACCATGCCCTCTGAAACAAGCAAATCAACACAGTATATATACATCCAATTCACATTCATTTATTTCAGAAATAAGAATATCAATTTCATAAATCAATTAACAAAAATGAAATATAAATACATACACGAACAATTAAGTTCAATCTTATTCCAGTGAAATTCATTCTACATTGTGAAACTCCCCATTTTTCTTTTATGTCTTTAGACATCAAGAAGTACGCACACTATCCTTGAATATTTTTGAGGTCGGCCTATTCTAACGGAGTTGTAGTGATGGACAGAGCCTATCGGTATGAAGATCAATGGCGTGCATACATATATAAATTGATAAGTATGAAATAATTATCGCAAGATTGACAAACCTTATGATAGTTCTTCACGGAACTGACGAGTAGTTGCATGTTGTGTCAAATATAGATCTACAGGTGTTGTTACCTGGTGATTGCTGGTGGCATTGTAAAAAATAGAATTTTTTATTTCGAGAGGCATTACTATGAAGTGTTGTATAGGACTAATTTGTTTTAGTAAATACTGGGAAATCTAGAACGTGTTGCAGGGCATCGATCCTTCTCTTGGATTTTTGTACCTTTGCAACGTACATGGCGAATGGCCTACGTGATTCCAAAAAGTTAACCTTAGTCATTGGGAAGGAAGAAAAGACTACAATAGAGTTATCTATGTAGAACATGTGTTTGCCTGCCGATTACTTGTTGTACAACTGTGTAGTTAGTTTTGTTCTTCTTTAGAGAATCAAGGTATACTACCCTGTTCCATTTTGGTATAATTACAATTAGAATCCAGTGGAACCTACACAAGTATGTCATGGTCATTAAACATAAGTTTGTGTTGCTTATAAAGTACAAATCAACAAATATAGCCACTAGTGTAGCACTTACCCCTGGTTAGGCATAATATATGAATTCCTTGTCACGGTGACCCTCCAATGCCTTTATAATGTAATTCTCAATGAAGAATGCATCCTCCTTGATGATATCTATGGTGATCAAGTGTGGATCGAAAAAACCAACTGATGATTTTATTAATTTAGCTTCACTCACCATGTATCTATACACACACACATAAGCAATGACTTATATATGATATTTATCGGCATCACATAAACGTAGACCATAATTATACACACTTACAGTGTCTGATATCGAATGAGTAAGGCGTCGAGGGTATTGAGTGTAAAGAGAAAGAATAAGTCCTTAAAAGTTACCGTGAAGATACAGTCATGAATATCGTGCTGCAGATGATGCGGCATGAACTTGACATTGACACCCGATCATCATTGTTCCTCCGGCTTGTTGGCCTGTTCCATGTAATACATAAGTAATATCTAGTAAGATAATCCTAGAGTTAGGAGATATTCTTTCAAGATGACCAACGGCTTGCAGCGTATGAATTTTTAGGCCAACGACAAGTAGGGAATCTCATCATCTGTCTTCTTCGGTTTGCCCTTGCCGCCTCAGCTGTAGGTCAACTTCATGATAGTCGACCATGCACGAGATGTAGATGCATTGCACCCTTGCTGCGTCTGTGCAGGTAGCGTGAGTGCGGATCGCACCTGTGGAATTAACACTGGTGTAGATAGCTCCTGTGGACTTAGCACCGATGTAGGTAGCTCTCGTGGACTTGGCACCGGTACATATGGCTCTCGTGGACTTGGCACCAGTGTAAATAGCTCGAGTGGACTTTGCATCAGTGCAGATGGCTCTCGTGGACTTGGCATAGGTGTAGGCGCCTCCAGGCAGATGTCCTTCTTAGGCCACTGGATGAATATTCCAATAGCTTGCTCTAGAGTCATGACCTCGTCGTTGGGGATCATCTATAGCGGAACGACCTCAAAATTTGCATAAAAACCATCCACATTCACTTTTTACAAAATCTGACGCTAGAGATATACCATACACCAAGGCCCCAGGCCCGGGTGGACACGCCTGGCCCCGAGCAGCGCATAGGGCAACGGAGGTATATCTCACTTGAAGCTTACACTTCATAGCCACCTACATAACGATGCAAAATTAGCTACTCCAATAGGCCTATCAAAGGATTGAGCATTCTAGAGATAATAATTATTAACATGATGTCATCAACAGGAAATCGGTGGTCGCTTTTTGTGGTAGGGATGGACGTGCAGCTACTCCGACGGTTGGGGGCTTCCTGCTGATTTTTTCTATACCTTGCATCTCATCTCTGACCAACCTTTGCATCTTATATCTAATTTTTGACATAATGTCCTCTCATAGCTGTGCCTCGCACTCAGTTTTGGCTCTCTTCCTACTCCAGTACGTTTTGGAGTCCTCTGGGAAGCCATATTTCTAAGGAACATAAAGATCATGGTCTCTCGTGCGACCCAGATGCTCGTTGTTTCCTAGGGCCACGGAGAGTAAAACTCTCTCCCTAACTCCTCGAATGAGCCTTGGGAAGATTATACCTCTCGTCTGTAGGGTTTTGAAAGGAGATGACCCTTTCCAAGCACAATATCTAAATTCTTAACGATATCATAGATATCTCTTTCTGCTTAAATGTCTTGGAGCTGAACTATCCTCATTCTCTCCGTCGAATTGTTTCTTCATCCTGTGGTATGGGTGAGCCATCCGAAGGAACCTACGATGATGCATGTACACAATTTTACGTGACTGTTTCAGCCACATACTCTCGGTATCATCTAATCAGTGAGTACAGGCTTTGGCCAGTTTTGTACTTTGGCCCGACGGGTTAGCAAGGGCAGGATAATCATTTATGGTGCAGAACAACAAGGAGTGTAAAGTGAAGTTCTCTCTTTTGTACACATCCCCATACCTGTACCCCTTTGATCCACAGTATTTTAGATCTTCCACCAATGGTGCTTAGTACACATCAATATCGTTCCCAAGTTGCTTCGGCCCTTGGATAAGTATCGACAGCAAAATATACTTCCGCTTCATACACAACCAAGGAGGAAGGTTGTAGATTCAGAGAGTCACAGGCGAAGTGCTATGTCGACTGCTTATGTTATCGAAAGGATTCATTCTATCTATACTCAACCCGAACCTTATATTCCTCGGCTCTACACCGAAATCTGCAAACCTACTATCGATGTTTCTCTACTAGGCAAAATGAGTAAGGTGTCTTAGAATTCTATTCTTCTTACATTCCTCCGAGTGCTAACACAACAGTTTCCTTTGGGTTCGCAAAAAACCCACTTCAAATAGGAAATTACAGGAAGATACCATGCCACCTTAGTAGAAGGTTCTCTCTTCACCTCTATTCTCTCACCGTCATCCGATTGATTCTTACGCTTATATCAGGATGTGTTACACATAGGATATACATGCATGTTTGCATACTCTTTACGGTAGATGATACAGTCATTTGGACATGCATGTATTCTTTCTACATCTATTCTTAATGGACAAAGAATCTTCTTGGTTTTGTAGATGGTTTTGGGCAACTCGTTTACCTTCGAAAGCATGTTCGCTAAAAGACCTAATAATGCCGGGAAGCTCTTGTCGGACCAACAGTTACTTGCCTTCAATTTTAGTAGTTCAAGCATGACTGACAACCTCGTGTACTTTGACTTGCAGTACGTGCACAAAGATTTTTCTGAGTGCTCTATCAAACCCTGGAGTTTAACATACTCTCTCTCATCATAGTTCTCTTCTACATCATGAAGCATCTGATCTAGATTGTCATCATTCAGGCTATTCGAATTGGAACCACAATTGACATGATCATCCAGCGTGACCCCTTTTTGAAACCCCTTTGAATCAAGTGCTTTTCAATTTGTCCTCGGTTCTTATTCAACATATCCTTCTCGGCAGCTCTTGTGAAAGCAGAAACGTCATTAATGTACTCTTCACTTACATGGTTCCCATCGTACATCCAGTTTTGGTCCTACGTTACGCATATACCAATTTAGTATAACATATTCAATTAATTAATTACTATACTATAAATGTACGATCTAAATGAAGTAGCTATGTGTAGCAATCATAATTAATTGAATTGAATTAAGTACAAATAGACTATGAATTGACTAAATCATAAACCATGCTAGATGTAAAATAATATTCTCTCTACATCAAGCTAGCTAGATCAACTATCTTCAATTCTCCTTTCACCAAAAGTTTTAAATTTAAATTATAAAGCAGTTAGGAATAAATTACTAACCATAGATAGTAAAAAATTTAGTGCATCTACAATTACTCTTCCCAAATAGTCTTTTTTTCACCGAATGGCCCTAAAGCCCTACCTTCAGCTCAAAACAGCAGCGTAGATCTGGAATTTAAAACAGAGGATTGATAGGTCTACGCGCAATTAATATAGTGAAATTATCACAGACGGTTTTTATACAAACTATCTATGATGACTTAATTATCACAAACAGTTTTGAATACAAACCATCTGTGAAGTATCAAAGACGGTTAAAGTAAAACACTGTCTGTGATATTTGGTAATATCACAAGAACCGTCTGTGATACTTTACAGATGGTTTTCAGCACAAACCGTCTGTGATATTTCCTCTTCACAGATGGTTTTTAAGGCTGACAGCAACACAAACGTCTCTAAACGTTTTGTGATTGTAGTTAATACATATGGTTTTAGAGAATTATCTATGATGTGACGTCTAATATTAGGTTTTTCATAGTATTGACAGTCTACAATGCATATCTTCTACCATTGTTCTTTCTAATTATTACTCCTACGATGCATATCTTCCAGCATTGTTCTATCTAATTATTACTCTTTCTGTTTTTTGTTGAAATATCTACCATCTACTTTTCTAATGTTTGACCACAAACATGTTTAAAAATATATGAATTCGCTATATAAAAATTATACCATTAGATTTATCATTTAAAACACTTTCATAACATTATAATTCTATTAGCATATCTTAATTTAAAATTACAAAAAGTAACGATCAAAGTCACGTCTCGAAGACCTAAAAATAAAAAAGTCAAATAAAAAGAACGAGGGGACTATGGCCCAGTTTTTTTTCAACTTATTGCTTATGACTTATGACTTCTCTCGAACAAAAAAAATAGGACGGTTCCTTCGCTGCTGTTTCGAAATGGCTTATTGGGATAGTCTTTTCGAAGCAGCTTATTGGTTTATCGGCGTTCAGTTCATTCGCACAAACATTCACACTAGAGTCAAAAACTATCTGCCACAATCATAAGCCATAATACATATATATATATATATATATATATATATATATATATATATATATATATATATATATATATATATATATATATATATATATATATATTATGGGAGCATATCTAGTGCTAATGGCTATTTTAGTGCTAAGGTGCTAATAGCGACGTGGACCGTTCGATCTAGATTGCGTGGCTCAGATGGAGGTGGGTGGGAACTCCATCCCACTTAAGCACTTTTGCAGAAAACCTCCTACGCTTTGCACTTAAATGGAAACGCTACAATATACAAGAATAATGGTGGACTTGATGGGTTTTTGTTAAAAGCGCAAGGGATTTTCAGTAAAAACGTTTAAGTGGGATGGGGTTTCCACCTACCATCCGGACCACACAATCTAGATCGTACGATCCACATCGCCATTAGCACCTTACCACTGAAATAGCCATTAGCACTAGATATGCTCCATATATACATATATATATACACGTATATATACATACGTATATATATACGTATATATACATGCATATACATATATATGTATACATACATACATACATATATATATACATATATACGTATATATATATATACATATATATAGGACGCTGAAATGGGACACCAAGGTGCCCGGGCACCAAGCCTCTCTGTCGTTAGATTGCTTTTAGATGCGTGCAGGAGCAATATATTAGGTAACCTATTAAGATTCATGAATTCGAAAAGGTATCAATTTGGAAAGGAATCAATCATGGATAGAAAGTATTAATCATGGATGGAAAGTTTTAATTATGGAGCTTGGGCACCATGGTGCACCTGTTATTTTGCCCATATACATACATACATACATACATACATACATACATACATACATACATACATACATACATACATACATACATACATACATACATACATACATACATACATATATATATATATATATATATATATATATATATATATGTACATATACATATACATATATATGTACATATACATATACATATACATATATATATATATATGTACATATACATACATACATATATATATATATACATACATATGACCATGGTAGACTCTAAGCGACTCTGTACATCCAAAGACAAATAAATCATTTTCGGATACAAGTTCTTCGTAACTTGACCCACATTAGCAATAATATGTCTCATGCAACCTATAATCACTGACCTAGGTCACCAAATCATCCTATAACTCAAATGTTCAAAGATCATCTATTTCTGCAAACTGTCCAGAAAAATCTATAAATTTACAAATTTTCACTCCTCCAAAAAACCATGGTTCATCACAACTAAATTATGGACCTTCTCATATGGTCCTTCAGAACGAAAGAACAAAGATAAATGTACATCATATTCATTCTGCATCTGTCATGAAGAAAATATATGGCAGCTTCTACATGGCATTTCCTTCCACCTTGTTCAAGGGGATAAATGTACATCATATTCATTCTGTACCTATCATGAAGAAAATATACGGTAGCTTCTACATGGCATTTTCCTTCCACCTTGTTCAAGGGGGTTTTTTTCTTCACCTATAACAGTGATGGCTCTTCGCTTCATGCGTGCATGCACTCCTCACCCTTGAGAGCATGGAATATTTGGGGCAATCACGCAATTCATAGAATGAAGGACCACAGGTTACATATATAGACCATGCTAGGCAAGTGAGGAGGCAAGTGTGAAACTATGCTGGTCGGTGAGGGGGCAGGTGTGAAACTATGCCAGGCAGGTGAGGAGGCAAGTGTGAAACCATGCTATGCCTTAAGTATGGGCTAGAAACCAAGGCATCTAACATGTTCACCGAGGCCTCTAACCCCCCCAGTCGGATCGTTGGTGGAGCGGACGTTCAAACTAGACCGGAACTCAGTGAAGAAGGCCGTGGTAGATGGTGCTACGAAGAGATAATGAAGAATGTGCTTTATAGCGACGAGGTGTGGCTCGCGGGGATCATGCATATGGAGATGGTGGCATCGACAATGGCAATGGCGACCACAGGTAGCAACACTGCAGCCCGAAGGGGCGATGCAGCAGCAGCCGGTGCATGTCGACGGCATGACCACATGTGCGGGCTCCCGATGGTGCGACGGCTTTTGCTAGCGAACGATGGGCCTCCGATGATGTTGTGGCATGACGCAGTGCACTCATCGACTCGGCCTTCCGAGCACCCCGTCTACCATCGTCATCATGCCGGATCATCATTGTCGACCCATCGTCTGCGAGCATGAACCGTCGCATCACCGGGAGCCAACACATGTGGTCATGCCATCGACACGCACGAGTTGTTGCTAAGTCGCCCTTCCAGGCTGCAGTGTTGCTGCCCGTGGTCACTATTACCATCGTCGACGCCACTATCTCCATATGCATGATCCTTGCGAGTCACACCTTGCCGCCGTAAAGCGCATTCTTTGATATCTTCGCAGCACAATCGACCACAGCCTTCTTCTTCACCAAGTTTTGGTCCAGTTTGAACGTCCACTCCACAAATGCTCCAACTGTGGGGGGTGTTAGACGCCTTGGTTAACATGTTAGACGTCTTGGTTCCTATCCCATACTTAAGGCATGGCATGGTTTCACACCTGCCTGAGGTGCTGGAGAGGTCGAAGCCAAGGCGGTGAAGTCTGGAGCTGAGGAATGTCGACGAGTCAGCAGGGCGATGCAAACCGATCTATGATTGGAAAAGGTAGAGAAAATCCGATCTGAAGATGACCGGGAAACTCTAATTGGTAGCCGATCGGCGACACGACTTAAACTACGGGTTGTGTAACCCCCGGGAGAAAGTATGGATACGAGATCATCTCCTAAGGCCAGCGCGGTGGAAGCTGTGGCGGCGGCTTAGGAGTGGTGCCGCTCTAATACCATGAGAGCATGGAATATTTGGGGCAATCACGTAATGCATAAAATAAAGAACCATAGGTTACATATATAGACTATACCAAGCAGGTGAAGAGGAAAGTGTGAAACCATACTAGGCAGGTGAGAGGGCAGATGGAAATCATGCCAATTGTGAAACTATGCTAGGCAGAAGATGAGACAAGTGTGAAATCATGCTATACCTTAAGTATAAACTAAGAACTGAGACATCTAATATGTCAACCGTGACGTCTACCAACCCTGATGAGCGAAAAAACAAGCTCGACCGACCATTGAACCTTCCAGGTGTTGCATCCACAGACACGCGAAACCACAGGCTGTGGGCACACCACCCTCGACCAACTTCTCAATTTTTTATTACAACTAGAATGTACTCAAGTACATGCACACACACACAATATCATATATATATATATATATATATATATATATATATATATATATATATATATATATATATATATATATATATATATATATATATATACATATCCATATGGATGTGTTCAATGTACATATTTAAAGTAAGACGAAGACCTAAGAGTCTTCGGAGCTCGGACATGCACTTTGACCACTAGAAACATCCACGTGCGCGTGTACTCAGTAGAACTATTCACATGAACAACACTCAAGAGTATTGTTCATATGAATAGTACACCTAGAAAATGGACACCGCAAGCCTCGAAGCCGGGTGGCTAGGTGCACGATAGCATCTTTTGCCAATTGAGCCAGGCTCAGCTCCCCCCAACTTCTCAATTTTGACATTCGCAAGATGAGATCGAGTTTTTTTGAGGTGTTCTTTCTAGCTTATAAGCTTGAGCTTAAAGTTTGTTTAATATTGTCTGGGTTTTTTTTGCTCTGTAGCCGATGCTAGCATTTTTAGTGTAATTAAATTTTGAAAAAGGAAAAAATAAAAAAATAGATTATATCATCATGGATAATGTAAAAGAATAAGTAAACAAGGAAAAGCAAAAAAGCCTAAAAACCAGAAAACTAGAAAAAAAACTAAAAACTAAAAGCTTAAGCCTAAATGAGTTATACTATATTTTATAACTTCTCTCAAATAAATAAACAGAACGATTTTTTTATCATTGTTTTAAAACGGCTTATCGGGACAGCCTTTTTCAAGTGGTTTATCAGTTTATCGGCATTCGGTTCGTTCACACAAATATTTGCACTAGGCCCAAAAATCATAAGCCGTAGTAAAAAAGAACCCATCCCAAATCTATTGCCTCAGTGACGCAACGAAAGGCCCAGAAGCGACACTGCATGTCTAGTTGGCGTGTAGGTCCTTGCCACAAAAGCTAGAGGATAAATATAGGGGGTTTTCGTACTATTTTTTGTTGATGGCTTTTGGTTGTGGTGTTTGGTTGAAAATGAGTAGTAGTGACCGAAAGAAGTGACTTTAATAAGGAGGACATGAGCGATAGGGATAATGAAGGAGAGATGTGTGCGTGTGACAAGAGTGAGAGTAGGGTGCGTGATGCACCTATAGCCTTTTTTATCTCCGAAATGAGATGGGAATAAGAGGAATAAAAAAACCGTTTTAAGAAGCTAGATGTTTATATTACCTTTTAACCTTTTTAAGTAAAAATTAGAAGCTAATATGACAGGATCATGTTCTGTCTGAGCTCCTGTGGTCCTGTAAGCTACTATATGCTTGTTCAGCGCATGCAGCAGCGTCGACATGCAAGAAGCGTCGGCCATGGATGGGAGCAAGGTTGTGCTGCTGCTCGCGACGGCGGCTGCGTTGCTCCTGCTGCTCCCGCTGGTCACTACTACAGAAAGCCTCATAGTAGACGCCTCATCACAGACGGTTTTGTGAAACCGTCTCTAATTAACACTATTACAGACGGTTGTAATTTGGAGGCCGTCTGTGGTATTTGTGGCGGGAAAAAGGATTATCACAGACGGTCGGTCTATATTAAGAACCGTCTGTGATAATCCCAGATTATCACAGACGATTTTTAATTAAAAACCGTCTGTGATAATGACTCTAAGGCATTTATTGCGCTGCTCAGACCGCATCTGTCTTCATTTCGATCCAGATCTAGCCACTGCTGCGCACTTTTTCACTCGGGAGGAAGCTAGGCGATTTCAGGCCAGTTAATTTGGTGGGAAGAGGCAGAGATTGAGCTTTGAAGATTCAGACTTTCCTGGTTGCTCTAGATATGGTTAGTAGTGAAATTTATTTTTTCTTTAATTGCATTACAATTTAGGTCTAAGTAATCCATGAGTGTTATTGAAGATGGTTAATTTGCAAAATTGTTGGTTATATAATAGCTATTGTGTTTATAATATGAATTGAGCTAGCAAATTAAGTCTCAATATAATAAATGTGGCCGGTATATATGTAGTAATTATAATTAGTTAATCTAGATTTTAATACTAAGTTGTTATATATGTACTAACGTAGGACCGAAGCTCGATGTATGCCGCGAGCCGTGTGAGTGAAGAGTACATTAATGGCGTGTTTGCTTTTATAAGAGCCGCCGAGGAGGATATGTTGAATAAGGGGGTGGAATATATGTGTTGTCCATGCACTGATTGCGAGAATTTGAAGATGTTTAAGAACCGAGGGCAACTTGAAGCGCACTTGATTCGGAGGGGTTTCAAAAAGAATTATACGTGTTGGACCAGTCCTGTGCAACCCTACAATTTGAGAGCACAAATTAATCAATTAAAACTTGAGCTTGTTGCTAGTCTTAATTGATACATGCCTTTTACATTATATATGTATATATGTAGGTATAAATATGTATATGTATGTATATACACATATATATGTATTGTAATCGCCTATATTGAGCGAAATAGATAGATATTGCATTTTCTTATATTATGGTATGACACTTTCTCATCTTATCCTAATAGACCCACAAAATGAGCAACATGTCACCCGCGCATTCTTCAACATCATCGCCGGAGGCGTCCGCTCCAACATCAAGACGCCAAGGAAGAGGGCTATCGAAGAAGCCTGAGGGCCGACAGACCATCACAGCGGTAAACGCATCTGGGGTCCCTATCCTTCCTCAAAAGGCGGTAAACGCATTCCGAAGCATGGTCAGAATAGTTGCACGAGAACGAATTGAGATCACATACAATTCGTGGAAGAACGTGCCTGACACTCGGAAACATGAGCTGTGGACCGAAATTTTGGCATCGTTCGAGTTCCCAGAAGAACACCTATACGCTGTGCAACAACAAACCTACCTAGCGGCGTGCAAAGCATGGAAGAACTTCAAGAGCACGCTTGCCAGGAAATACGTGGAGACGGACGAAACGCCTTTTCATAAATACCCATTCCTGGAACCACAATGGGAAGAGTTCAAGGCGATGAAGACATCTGAAGATTTCAAAAGTACAAGTACGGCGCACAAGGCCCTCCAGGCAAAAAACACACACACCCACAGACTTGGCACAGCTGGGTATGCGGGTAAAATCCCGCAGTGGAGGAAGGAGGATGACCTGGCAGCTGCACAGGACATCGCCCCGCCGTTTTCCAATATCCCGGATGACCACGCTCGAAATTGGATTAGAGTAAGGTCATATACAACGACATCGGAGGACGTCTCCTTTCGAAACCCTGCAGACCAGCAAGTGTCCCAGCGCCTGGTAAGATATCGATAGAACTACGTAACTTGTAATTACTCCACAACTTCGTACGAATTGAAATGACATTTCGTGCTCTTGCAGGAAGAGCTGAGTTTTGAATCTACCCTGGGATCATTCCAGGGAACAAGGGAGAATGATATGCTCTCCGTGGCCCTGGGAAACAAGGAGCACCCGGGTCGTACGAGAGGCCTTGGGCTTTACGTTCCTTGGAAACATGGTTTCCAAGATGACTCCGGAATGTATCGGCATAGGAAGAGAAACAAAGCGGAGTGTGACGCACAGCTACGAGAAGAGATCAAGGAATCTCTTAGAGAGGAGCTAATGGGTGAGCTGGCTGGTGTAATCAGAGATGAGGTGCGGAAACAAACAGAAAGTCAGCAGGCCGCTACCGCCACTCCTGTGTTAGCTAGCCCGCACAACCGTCCGAGTAGCTGCGCGTCCAATCCGACGCAAACCCCGGCCAAATTTCCTGTGGACGACATCCTGGTAATAGTTATTACCTCTCGAATGCTTGCTCTATTGATAGGCCTATTCGAGTAGCTAATTTTGTATCGTTATGTAGGAGCCTACGAAGTGCAGGCTCCAAGTGAGATATGGCTCTATTCCCTTGTACGCTGCTTGGGGCCAAGCATATTTGTCTGGTATCGGGGCCATGGTGCACGGTCAAGCTTTAGCGCCAGGCTTCGCAAAAGTTAATGTGGATGGTGTGCATGTCAATTTTGAGGTGGTCCCGCTATCGAAGCCCCCCAACGACGAGATCGTGACTCTAGGACAGGCCATTAGAACATTCATCCAGTGGCCCAAAAGTGACATCTCCCTGGAGGCTTCTTCACCGGTGGCAGGACCAGAGCAACATGCACTGCTGCCATCTCCATTACAAGACCAGTCGGTTCCACCACCGGATACTACACCGGTGCTATCTCCACGGGTCATACTCTCGCTAGAGCAACATGCACTGGTGCTATCTCCATTACAAGATCAGTCGGTTCCACCACCGGATACTGCACCGGTGTTATCTCCACGGGTCCTATTCTCACCAGAGCAACTTGCACCGCTGCTACCTTCAAAGTCGACTGCCGTGAAGTTGACCTATAGCCGAGGCAGCAAGGCCAGCAAGGCTAGCAAGGGCAAAGCAAAGAAGACCAATGATGATATAGCGTACCTACCTTTGGCCCGCAAATTCGTGCTTGGCGAGCCATTGCTCGAGAAAAAAGACCTCCAAAAGCTACCATATAGTTGCATGCAATTGCACACGTGGTATATCCAGCAGTCCAATAAGCTAGAGAGGGAACGGACTTCAAGTATCACTGTCAAATTCACGTCGGATGATTTATACCACAGTCTTCAAGAGTGTATGTTCGTGGTCTACTTTGAGGATTTATTCGATCTGTTCACGCTCAACGCTCTTGACGTCTCAATCATTCGATGCTGGACGCTGTAAGTGTGTACAATCACAGTCTCCGTTAATGTCATACCGATAAATGCCATATCTAATTTGTTGCTTTCGTGTGTATATATATAGACACATGTTGACTAGAGCTAGATTATCCAACTCATCAGCTGGTTTCTTGGACCCACACTTGGTCGCCAAGGATACCATCGACCGGGATACACCTCTCGTCGAGAGGTACATTGCATCAGGACTGCTGGGTTGGAGCAATAAGGATTATGTACTTATGTCCTTCCATCAGAATTTTCATTGGATTTTAATAGTAATTGTACCAAAATGGAACAAGGTATATTACCTTGATTCCCTAAGTAAGAATCAAATGGACTTCACAGTTGTCAGCCAAGTAATCGATAGGTAAGCACATATTCCCCATACATATCTACATTGTACTCTTTCTTTCCTTCCGAATGACTAAGGTTAACTTTTTCGAATTACGTAGGGCGTTCGCGATGTACATTGAAAAGTGAGGTGACTCGAAGCGCGGGGCCAAAGGCCTGTTGACACATGTTCGAGATTTTAAGGTATTCGCTATTTCACATTAATTAATCCTATGCAACAGTTGGTACTAATGCCTCTTGAACTAACACATTCCATTTTTTGCAGTGCCATCAACAGCAGCCGGGCAACACATGTGGATACTACCTTTGCCAACATATGGAACTACTCCTTGATTCCTCGAGGCTCACCAACGCAAGGTTTGTCACTCTTACCATAATTACTTTATACTTATCACGTTACATATATACGCACATTGATTTTTCTATCGACAGGCTGCGTACATCCCGTCAACTGCATTGAAACAGTCTGATCTTGGAGGGATTCGAGGAGAGTTGGCGTACTTTTTGCTGACTCAAGTCATAAAGCCAAGAGGACCGTTCCACTGCGCACCATGATTTCTTATTAGTCTTATCACTAAGTGCAAATGCAGTGTAGATCTTTTGTAACTGTGCATTTGTTAATGGATATTTCATTTCAATTCAATTAATTGATTTGCGAAATGGATGCATACTTTATGTTTGTGAAATGAAGTGTGATGTCAATTGGATGTTTCATGTCTGTGAAATGATATGAAAGGAAATGAGATGTGTGAATTGTATGTTTTTTGTCTGTGATTATCTGCTTGTTTCAGAGGGCATGGCTAGCATTTCCTGAGGCTAGCCAATAAACAGAAATAGATTTTGATTTAGGAGGAACGAATATCACAGACGGTTTTAAGTAAAAACCGTCTGTGATATGTATCACAGACGGTTTTTCATTAAAAACCGTCTGTGATTATGAGATATCACAGACGGTTTTTATTTAAAAACCGTCTGTGATATCTGATAATCACAGATGGTTTTTAATGAAAAACCGTCTGTGATATCTCATAATCACAGACGGTTCAAAAACCGTCTGTGATAACTTCGATTATCACTGACCCATAAATACAGACGGTTCACAAAACCGTCTGTGATGACGTTTTCGAACCGTCTGTGATGACCTTTTCTGTAGTAGTGGGTGCTGCCTCCCCTGCCGCCGCCGTCGCTGCTGCTGCTCGTGCCCGTGGTGATGCTGCTGCTGGTGATCTCCGTCGCGTTCTGCCCAACAGGAAAGGTCGCCTACGATTCGGCTGGATCCCTGCAGCTTTGTTAAGCACAACACTGGCATATTGGTGAATTGGCTGTTCATTCCTCGATCGAGGCCCCGAGGCTCTAGGTGCCGTGCTGTACAGGTGAATTGGCTTGTTGCTACATAAGTCATTTTATCTCTCCTTAGTTCGTATGTTCAAAGCTAGAATGACTTGTATTTTGAATCGGATGTAGTAATCAACTTAACCTAGTTCTGAGTTGAGAGTTCTGAATCCAGAATTGATGCTTGGTCTCCGAACAAAGAAAAGAAATTATAGCACTAGTTGTTTCCGTCAGATTTTGGTGGTCAAAATAATCGGGGGAAATATTTTTGGCATTTGACGTAATTGTAAGAAAAAATTAGAACTTTATCAAAAAATCATGATTAAGCATCAGCCACACTACGAAACCTCAAGAAGATATCAACTAAGGAAAGATAGATACAAAGAAGAAAATCGTCAACAGGAGATTGGAGACAAGATGATTTAAAGAAGGATAGGGACTCGATCCAAAGAAAGGTTGAGCCGACATGAAAAAAAAGAGCTAAAGCGCAATCCAAAATTGAGTTGATTGTTTTAGACGACAAATATGATGTACCAGATGACGGAAACACGTACACATATCAACCTTTACTATCTTTTTGCATCTACTTTTTTTGTATCTTAAGAGTAAACCGTAGCTAGTAGAATCTTGTCTTTGTAATTTGATTTTGATTAATAATGTTTTGCAATCAACGCCTTGATTAATCTATGAGTTACACATATCCCTTATTTCAAGATTTTGTTTAGGTTTGTTATTGCTTTGCATAGACGTTTCGTCTAGGATCGACTGTCGTTCAGGTTTACCCATCATCGACTTTACCGATTTGCTGAAAAATTAGTTGTCACATCGTATACGCTTCTAGAGAGCACCCTTCTGTAAGGTCCCTTAGGATCTTCTAGGTCTAGATCAGAGGGGTTCTAGGTCTGATTCGAGAGAGAAGAGGAGAGGGAGAGGGAAGTACCGACCGTCCGATGCATTGGAGGAGGAGCTGGGCATCGCTGCTTCGTCGGTGAGGTCTGCGCACGGGCAGCGACGGTCGGGGAAGAGGAGGGCGGTGGCGGCGGCATAGATCCGGTGAAGGCGACGGCGATGGAGCTTCCCGCCGCCGACTGCGCGTCCCTCTAGATCGGTCTAGGGTTTGTGTTGGGTGGGGTTTGCGGCTCAGGCGAACCTCGTTAGTCGAGCCGCCGGCCCCCACCCTTTATTTATTGCGCAGCGCGACGGGGGCCCACCAGCCAATAGATGGGCTGGGCGCCCCCGATCAGGGCGCGGATCAAGGCCCCGATTAGCCGTTGGGCTAATCGGGAGAGAGATCAATCTAACATTCTCCCCCTTGATCTCCTCTCATATCATACCTTTTCTTCTTTTCCCATTTCATCATAGATTAGTGCATAGAGCATGCTTCATCGTCACGGTCAATCGCCGATAGATTTAACAGCTACAATACACATATCTGTTCTGAAACATATTCTTTAATTTTGGGCCCTTTATAGTCCAGGAATCATAGGCTTTCCCTTAAACCCATGCCGGTACATGTTCTCTGAACACGTTGGGTGGTAAGCCTTTTGTAAGCGGATCCGCTAACATCTTTGTGGTACTTATATGATCAAGACTTATGATATAATCCCGGACTTTATCTTTCACAACATAATACTTTATGTCAATGTGTTTGGCAGCACCACTTGACTTATTGTTGTGAGCATACGTTACTGCTGGTTCATTATCGCAGTACAATTTAAGTGGTCTATAGATGTCGTCAACCACTTTCAAACCGGGTATGAACTTCTTTAGCCAGTTCACCTGCCCCGTGGCCTCATAACATGCTACAAACTCGGCATACATTGTGGACGATGTAGTGACGGTTTGCTTAGAGCTTTTCCACGATATAGCTCCTCCAGCGAGAGTGAACACATATCCGGATGTCGACTTTCTATCATCTCCCGCATAATCAGAATCTGTATACCCCACTATACGGAGTGAATCTGATCTTCTGTATGTCATCATGAGGCCTTTTGTTCCTTGCAAATAACGCAAGACTTTCTTTACCAATTTCCAATGTTCTATTCCAGGATTGCTCTGGAATCTGCCAAGTAACCCGGTAACAAACGCTAAGTCAGGGCGTGTACACACTTGAGCATACTGCAAGCTTCCGACAGCTGAAGCATATGGAACCGATTTCATTTGATCGAGCTCGTACTGGTTCCTGGGGCATTGAAGATCCCCATATCTGTCGCCCTTGACTATAGGTGCAGGTGAAGGACTACATTTATGCATACCAAATTTCTTTAAGATTTTCTCTATGTATGTCTTTTGTGACAGTCCCAATGTCCCTTTGTTTCTATCCCGGTGAATTTCGATCCCTCGAACGAACGAAGCTTCACCAAGATCTTTCATATCAAAGTTTGAGGACAAAAACTTCTTTGTCTCCAGTAGCAGACTGACATCACTACTAGCTAGTAGGATATCATCCACATACAGGATTAGGAAGATAAACTTCCCATCTTTAAACTTTGCATAAACACAGTTGTCCTCTACATTCTCTTCAAACCCAAATTTTCTTATTGTACTGTCAAACTTCAAGTACCACTGTCTTGAAGCTTGCTTTAACCCATAAATCGATTTCTTTAGGCGGCATCCCATTCTTTCATTTCCGTCCACGACAAAACCTTTCGGTTGTGCCATGTAAATATTTTCCTCCAAATCCCCATTAAGAAATGCCGTCTTTACACCCATCTGATGTAACTCTAAATCATAATGTGCTACTAATGCCATTATGATTCTGAAGGAATCTTTACATGAGACTGGAGAAAAGGTCTCATTGTAATCAATCCCTTCTCTTTGCGTAAAGCCTTTTGCCACAAGCCGCGCTTTGTATCTTTCTACATTCCCTTGGGAGTCAAGCTTTGTCTTGTAGACCCATTTACAGCCTACTGTTTTGGCTCCTTTAGGAATGATTTCCAAGCCCCAGACTTTATTAGCCTTCATGGACCTCATTTCCTCTTCCATGGCCTCAAGCCATTTTGAAGAATTTTCGCTTCTCATGGCTTCTTCAAATGTGATGGGATCATCCTCCATTTGAAATTCCTCCGTATGATAAATCTGATAATCATCAGAAATAGCTGATCTTCTTACTCTTTGAGACCTCCTCGGGGCCTCCTCATTTGGTACATCTTCTGTTTGAGGCTGCTGTTGCTCCCCCTCATCTGTGGCAATAGGTTCTATAGGATCCTGAAGAACAGGTTCCTCATTCTCATTCATTGTTGCCACAGGAGGAACAATAACAGGTGCTGGCACCACAGTGTCTTGCACCGTCGGTGCAGCGACAGCAGGTAGTGTGAAGAATGGCTCTTGAATCATCGGAGTGGGCGCATACGCCCGCTTCTCTTCAAGGTCAATCTCTCGAGCTACCATGCTTCCCCTCATCATTTCATCCTCTAAGAAGACAGTGTGTCTCGTTTCTACAAACTTTGTATATCTGTCTGGACAGTAGAAACGAAAACCTTTTGACTTTTCAGGGTAGCCAATGAAATGACAACTTACTGTTTTAGGATCAAGCTTCCCAAGGTTTGGGTTAAATACTTTAGCCTCAGCAGGACTCCCCCACACACGTAAGTGGTTTAGTGAGGGAACTCTTCCTGTCCACAACTCGTACGGTGTTTTGGGCATCGACTTACTAGGCACTCTATTGAGAAATATGAATGGCGGTTTTCAACGCCTCCATCCATAAACTCAATGGTAGTGTGGAATAGCTCATCATGCTTCGCACCATATCCATCAGGGTACGGTTGCGTCTTTCAGCTACTCCATTTTGCTGAGGTTCGCCTGGTGTAGAATACTGGGCCACTATGCCATTTTCCTGTAAAAACCTTGCAAAAGGTCCAGGAACTTGTCCATATGGGGTATGTCGACCGTAGTACTCCCCCCACGGTCAGAGCGGACTATCTTAATCTTTAAATCGTGTTGGTTTTCAACTTCAGCCTTAAATATCTTGAATTTATCCAAGGCTTTATTTCTTTCTTTGATTGGATAAATATATCCATAACGGGAGTAACCATCCGTGAATGTTATGAACGAGTCATATCCATCCACACTTTTCACAGGAAAAAGACCACAAATATCTGTGTGAATAATTTGTAGAACTCTTGTGCTTCTTTTGGCGTCTTTCTTAATTTTCTTTACATATTTTCCTTTAATGCATTCTCTGCATTGTTCTAAGTCTGAGAACTCTAATAGAGGAAGAATATCATTCTTAACTAGTCTTTCTATTCTCCCCCTCAAAATATGGCTTAAACGACAGTGCCATAATTTCGACGACGCATCTAGATTTCTCTTTCGTTTCCTGTTTACATTTGTAGACGAGGATTCAATCACTTTCTCGCACGCGACGTTCCCATTATCGTATACGACATTCACATCATCACATAATGATAACAAATAAAGCTCATTTTGTAAGATGGCAAGACCAACACATTCTTTATTAAACATTATTTCACACTTGCCATTTCCAAAATGACAATCATAACCATCATTGTCCAAACATGAAACACTAATCAAATTCCTCTGTAAAGAGGGAACATAAAGAACATCTCTAAGTAAAAGAGTGAAGCCATCAGCTAGCTCTAATGAAAGATCGCTAACGGCTTCAACTTCAGCTTGGACTCCATTTGCGACTTTAATGCATCTTTCTTTTCTTTGCGTATTACTCGTCGAACGGAATCCCTGCAAATTATTGGCAACATGAACAGTTGCACCTGAATCAATCCACCAAGTAGTTTTTGAATATTGTACACACAGGGACTCATTTATGAACGTAATGATGTTCTCACCTTTCTTTGACATAATCATTTTCAAGAAATCGGGACAATCTTTCTTGTAATGTCCCCTTTTCTTGCAATGAAGGCACTGATCTTTCTCCACTGTGAAATTTTGTTGCTGAGGCTTTCCTGTCTTTGAGGAGGAATGATTAAAGTTCTTTTTCTTGTAGTCCTTCACATAGTTGATAGAACCACCATGTGAGGATTTGATTCTTTCCTCCTCTTGCACACACATAGCTATGCACTTTTCTAAGTCCCATTTCTCGGGCTGCATGTTGTAGTTGACAACAAATGTGTCAAACTCTTTCGGCAAGGAAGCAAAAATCAAATGAATAAGGAACTCATCCTTGAGAGCCAAATCCATTGGTTTAAGCTTGGATGCCAAGTTGCTCATCCTTAGTATGTGCTCTCTTATGCCACTGCCACCACCAGAGTACCTTTCTGTCACAAGCTGCTTAATCAGCTGTGTAGCATAAGTCTTTGAAGAGCTAGTAAACTGAGTCTTTATTTTCTCAAGGTACTCTGTGACAGTGTCACACTCTGCGATTGAGCCCACAATTGCAGGCTCAATCGTGTTCTTTATCATAGCCAAACATTTCTTGTTGGCAGTGACCCACTTTTTATGATCAAGATCATATGACATTTTTGTGGGAGCATAGTCCTTCTGTCTGGTCTGCCAAGCAGCATCAGCCTCATTTTCATCCCTCACCGGTGCCATAGGCTCTGTGGGACACGGTGTGGTGACTACCCAGTCCACCTCAGCCAAGATGAAGGCCAGGTCAATCTTTTTCTTCCATTCACCGTAGTTGTCTCCTTTGAGAACCGGGATATCCCTGATGTAGCCCATCAAAGAGTATCCTCCTGAAAACACAATTCATATACAGTGAGAATATTTAAACATAATAACAGCAAAATTATATGCCTTATTTCCAACGTTGGTCAAAATACGACATACAATTTTATCTATACATTAAATCTACATCACCATTGGGCAGAAATAGAAATAATGCATAAAATCATCAATTAAAATTATAATACTGTTATTATCAACGTTGGTCAGAAAATAACAATATCATAATTCACAACAATTCTCAAAAATTAAATTCTCCCGTTGGTTCGAATTTAATTGAAAGAGTAATCAACATTAACTTTTGCAGCGGAAACATGAAATTATTCTAAAATAATTCATACTCAGAAGAATTATTACTGTACTCATCTAATCTCTGGAAAAATAACACGTTGGTGCAAAAATTTACAGAGATTTGATTCAAATTTCATTCAAATTCATTCAAAAAATGCTTCTGAAAATAATTAAATTCATTTTTCGTGATTTACTGTTCAAACGGCCATTTCGGCCTGTTCCAACGCAGCCACGGCCCATGGCGGCCCGCTCAACACGCCCGAGCGCACGCGGCCCCGTGCTCCCCCCGCGCCCAGGCCGCAACCTGGGCCTGGGCCGCGAAAGCCATCGCCCGCCTGGGCCAAAAGTGGCCCGCATGTGCTCGGCACGATCTCAGCCGTCCAGCGCCATCCGACGGTGTGGCGGCGAATTCGGCGGAACAAAAACCCGCGCTCGCGGCGGTCTCCCGAAAACCCTAGCTCATTCTCCTCTCCCCTCTCTCAGCCTCGCACCCGAGCGAAAAAAGGAGCGGCGGCGGCGACCTCGTCCAGCCGCCGGAGAAGGAGAAGCCGGCGCCACTGTGGGCCCTCTCGCCGGCGTGCGCGCTTCCCTGAGAGGGAGCGTGCCACCGTCGAGCGGCTCCGTGTCGGCGCCCCTCAGCGCGTCGACGGTGGCCCGCTTTGGAGCGCCGGCGAGCCCACGGCTCGGCCGGTCTTCCCGCACGCCTGCGACGACGGCCCGGTGACGATGGCCAGGTAAGTCCCGGCCTTTTCAGATCTAGGGTTAGGGTACGGGTTAGGGTTAGGGTTAGGGTCCTTCCCCTCTCTTTCTTTCTTTCTTTTTCTTCCTTTTTCCGCACGCCGGTCAACCGACGGCGGTAGATTCTATCTTTCCCCATCTAGATCTACGCCTAGATGTGGGCTCTGATACCATTGTAAGGTCCCTTAGGATCTTCTAGGTCTAGATCAGAGGGGTTTTAGGTCTGATTCGAGAGAGAAGAGGAGAGGGAGAGGGAAGTACCGACCGTCCGATGCATTGGAGGAGGAGCTGGCCATCGCTGCTTCGTCGGTGAGGTCTGCGCATGGGCAGCGACGGTCGGGGAAGAGGAGGGCGGTGGCGGTGGCGTAGATCCGGTGAAGGCGACGGCGATGGAGCTTCCCGCCGCCGACTGCGCGTCCCTCTAGATCAGTCTAGGGTTTGTGTCGGGTGGGGTTTGCGGCTCAGGCGAACCTCGTTAGTCGAGCCGCCGGCCCCCACCCTCTATTTATTGCGCAGCGCGACGGGGGCCCACCAGCCAATAGATGGGTTGGGCGCCCCCGATCAGGGCGCGGATCAAGGCCCCGATTAGCCGTTGGGCTAATCGGGAGAGAGATCAATCTAATACCTTCATGGCGGCACGATGCTGGAATTTTTTGTACAAATAATCTATTTTTATTTGAAATTACAGAAATATACCTGTGGCAATATTTGTTTACATAAATAGGCTCCAATCGCCCAATAGGGTGGCGACTGGAGCCAATCGCCCAATCGGGGGGGGGGGGGGGGGCGACGGTGGTCCAGTCACCCCACCCTCGGGCGACTGCAACAAGTCGCCCCCCATTGGATGACTTGATGTGCAGTCGCCACCTATTGGGCGACTGCACTCAGTTCCCCGTAAGTTTTGTCAATTTTGTAGTTTTTAACTGAAAAATAATTTGCTAGAGTTGTAATAAAAGTTTATGTTTATTGTATGTTGTATGTGCGTAATAAATTTTGGAAAAAAATTTTTAGGAACGATTGACCGTTGAACGATCGGTACATACGATGGTAAATGATATTTTGTTGTTACTGAGAATTTGTGTACGGAGAAAATCGGTATGTTAATATTATTAAATGACTTGCTATGTGAATCATTGAATGCGAAAAGATGAGATAATAAGCTTGTTTAAATTTAAATAAACTTCATAACACAGTTAGGAAGCACTTCTTCCAAAATTGAGCCTTATCCATCCATCTCCAATTTCGTCCTAAGCCACCGACCATTAGTGCCGTTGCCAAGCTCCCTGTGCTCACGGTGCTAGCACACTGCCATCCGTATCCGCCCAAGAAAAGCACACTCGCAGATTATCCTCGGTCCAATGTTGCTCATGCTCCCCTCTGTTCGCTCACGCCCTCGCTGGAAGGTCGACGTCACCGGAGAAGAAGGGTCCCACGGCGCAGCCACTGTCGCCAGGCCGATTCGGCTATGCCCCCACCTCGATGTCCGTGTAACCAGAGCCGCCCCTGCATCCTCGCGCTCTTCGTCACCTCATTTTGCCGATTCCATCGCCGAAGAGACAGCCGCTAACCTCCCCTGTTCCAAGTCCGGCCGCCGTCCTCATGCTCGTGTTTCGGCCACCTCCGAGCTCTCCCGTCCTCAGCGCCACCACTACTAGCTTCCGTGGCCCACTTTCTATACCATGCACGCGCTATCTTGGCAAGAACGCCTCCCGAGCTCACTGTCATCCATGGTCGAGCAGTCCAGTGCATTTCTTCCTCACCGCTACTCATGCCAGTGATTCCCACCATGTGAAAGTGCATTCATTCTGTGTCCCAACATCTTAGAAGTCCAAAATTGCCACTCATTTCGCCAAAAATGGCCACAGATATCCAGGGTTCACATCTTCCCTCTTCTGGCAGTATACTGTTATAGACCGATGTGGGCTTGTGTGTGCCGATTTTGACTGTTGATCCGATTCTACTTCCTACCGATCGACTTTTACAGTCTTAACCGATTCCATATAGCTCAATCTCTTTTTAGTACTTTAGCATCTTTGTGTGATCTAGTAGTGCTCCTTCGATGCTTTCCATCATTTTCAGCACTACCCCGCTCTTTCGGAGTTTCCTTGTCGCTTTAAATTTCATATTGCTGTCAACTCATTCAAAAGCACGACATGCAGAGATTTATTTGGTGTTGTTCGGTTACATTCATTAGGGGTTGAGATGGGTCTAGCAGGAGTGGAAGAGAAGACAAGAGGTGCCGGAGAGGAGCCGAATGAACTAAAGGTTTTGGAGGAGAGTTTGACACCTTTGACCATGGAAGCAAGTCATGTCCTTGAACATATTAAACCTATATGCTACTGTAATAGGCATTACTTTTCTATCCTACAATTATTTCGGTTACATGTTACAAGCTATCTTTGAAATGAATGGGTAGTAGTAGCTAATTCCTGCTTGGTGATGTTGCCATCCTTGCTAATTTTGAGCCACCTTCAACTTGACAAGCTTAGTATGAATAGGTTAATATGATAAGTCCAGTTGGTAATAACCATGTCATAGTTAGCATCAAGTTAATTAAACTTGTTTCATATATGCAAATGTCAAATGTTGTGTTGCTTATGAAAAATGCTTAATGCCGAGGGTAAGAATGGATGCTAATGATGAGTTCTTTATGAACCAGGTGGTTGTTGTCACTTGCCCAAAGAATATAAGGATTACCCACTTTTGCCAAGATTGAATCACATAGTTCTTGGACATCCATGTGATCTTTTATTCAGACTTGAATGTGTGTTGTTTGATCTACATAATGTTTCCACAGGCGTTTGTCACTAGTGTACCTTTGTGGTTATAGTAACCGCATAACTATAGGATGTGGTCATAAGCGGTCATAGTCGACCTCTGTAACGTTGGCTGAACTTAACAACAGTAGGTCCCATTAGCAACGGACGATTTGGCTTGCCTGGCCCGGCAAGTCCCTATTTGTTAAATGGACGAGTCATCTACTAGGTGGAAACTAGTGTGTTAAAGTAGTATCATGTTCTTGGTGTCTCGACTCTGATCCAGTTGTGGCATTAAGTTGGGCAACTCTACATAGATTAATTTAAAGTATTGTTACACCATGACTTTTGCCAAGATTGAATGACATAGTTCTTGGCCATCCATGTGATCGTTTATTCGGACTTGAATATGTGTTGTTTTATCTACATGATGTTTCCACAAGCGTTTGTTACTAGTGTACTTTTGTGGTTATAGTAGTTGAATAACTATAGGATGTGGTCGTGAGCGGTCATAGTCGGCCTATGTACCGTTGGCTAAACTTAACAACAGTAGGTCCCATTAGCGGCAAATGATTTGGCTTGCCTAGCCTAGCAAGTCCCTATTTGTTAAATGGACGAGTCATCTACTGGGTGAAAACTAGTGTGGTAAAGTAGTATCATGTTCTTGGTGTCTCAACTCTAATCCAGTTGTGGCATCATATGGGTAAAGTTGGGCAACTCTACATAGATTAATTTAAAGTGTTGTTACGCTGTACTTCCGTTTAATGAAGCCATATTAATGGGTGATACCATATATCATGTCATAAGTAGAAGTCTTGATAATTCAAATGTGGATATAGTAATTCTTGTTGCTATCATCACTCAATTACAACCTTTATCAGATTATTTTACTCACTGTTTAAAAATGGGTCATTTTGAAACTAAGAAGATAGTAAGTAGTAGGTTGCTATATTACACTTTAATCCTTCCTTTGAATTATCCCTGTGCATTTAGTTAATAGCATTCCTACATGGCTTATTGAGTACGTAAGTGCTCACGCTTACAAACTTAAATTTAGTAGAGAATCCAGTTCTTCGGGGTGAGGGTCCCCCAGATGAAGTGTATCATGAGGACTGGAATGGTGATGACTTTGACTGTTAGGTCAATCCTACGCTCAGACTTAACTGTGGTTGTAGTGAGATTTTTTATGTATCCTACGGTATTGTAAGTCTATCGGAGGCCATAAGACTTGTAAACTTGCCCTAAAAGCCTTACTTTCCGCTATATGAACTTATAAATCACCGGGTCTCCCCACAATCCTAGTATGTTATATTAATTATTGTGACAAAAAAATGATGACAAATCTACGTTATCATTTTTATGTTGCCAACCAAGGTACTTTCATATACACTATTGGTTAAAGTTGGCAACATGTATTTCGGAATAGATGTATTACAACTCATGGTTTGATTTCACAATAGTATGTTAGTCGGTCCCAATTGGATGGCACTGATGTTAAATTGAACAATAACCAATTGTACAATGTAGAAGTGAGGATGCCGCACTACAACTTTTGCCTCCCTGCTGTTTGACCTGTCTATGGTTTGCTGAATTGACTATCCTGTGCTTGTTGCAGGAGTTTTTTTTATTACGGCAACATATCCAATGCATTTAAGTTTATAATACATTTACCGTGTACGCTAACCAAAAAGTTACAAAAATTATGAAAAATTTCTACATATATTCCATGATTTATTCTACCTATATATAAAATTTTAAATTCAAATCCATTATATGTTAAAAGCAGTAAAAAAGAGAAAATTTCGATAAATTTGAACTCTTTGTTGAAGTATAAGTGAATTGTCCATCTTTTCTCATTAGCTTAAGTTTTTAGGTAAATTGATTGGTGCATACAACTCAATATAGTATCATAGCCAAGATGTTTTGAGTTCAAGACTCAGCTTGCGCAACTAAAAAAATAATTTTAGTTCACTTCTATTCTACATCTTAAACCTGAGCGAGCCTATACATAAGGGGGAGTGTTAAAGTATAAGTGAGTTATCCGTCTTTCCTTAAAAGTACACCGTAAGGTTGAGTGTATACTGTATAGTATACGTTCTCTGACTACGGGTATAACCTCGACACTGTCATTGGTGTAGATGGCAATGTTGCGACGTTGGCCTGCCACTGTGGTGCCCCTGAGCGAATCCAGCATGAGGGCTTCAACAGCTTCAGCTTACCATCCGCCGAAGGAAGCCCCCACCTCCTGCACGACCGGCCGGCTGGCTGCGAACCTCAGGCCCTCAGCATTCCTTGATGAGGAAGAAGAACTCACTACCATTTACACATGGCCACATGGGCTTGTCTCAAATTCTCAAAATCGATCAGCCCACAAAACTGTAAGTAGTCCACAACCATAAGTGACAAGGCCCACAACCAATAATACCAAACAGCAAGCAAGCAACCTTCACAAACCAGAACTACTCTTGTCCCTTATAGTGGAGGCGGCGGTCGGCGGTCGGCGGCGTGGCCGAGCGGAGCGGGGAAGGCAGGGCGCCGGTCGGCAGTGCGGCCGGTGGGGGCACCGCCGCGCGAGGCTCGGCAAGTCGGCAGCCGGTGGAGGCCGGAGGGAGGCGGCCAGGGCGGCGCGACCAGTCCCCAGGGTAGATCTGCTCGAGGGAGATCTGAGAAGGGAGATCTGCTCGGGGAGTCAGGCTGAGATCTGACTGAGACTCTTGAGAGAAAGTGATAATCAGAGAAGTGAGAACTGAGAAGGGGACTAGGGTAGCGCTGAGCGCCTGAGCCGCTGGCCGAAGGAAAAGTGGTGACGGCGTGGCCGTGGGGGAGGAGCAGCCAACTAGCCAAGAGACTCATTTCACTGCTGCGCGCCTGCGTGGCCGAAGGGGTCATCAAGTTCAACGGTTTAAGTGTTCAACCGGCCAAGGACTCAAAGGTAGTATTATCTCTTTTACTGTTTACTGTTAGAGTGTTAGTGAATTATTATTTAACATTTAATATTATTTGTTAATTGTTAGATATTATACAGTGTTAGGCTGTGAGTGATGAATCATACAATTTGTTTATAGATTTACAAATTACAACAATGGAAGAACGAACTTTGTGTAACTATTTCACAAGCAATTCAAGGAGTACTTCTCCAATTGATGACTCCATTTATTTCAAATGTTCATGAGTCATGGCCACTTACACTTTACATCACTAATTTTGCTACTTTTGACATATGAATGATAGGTGGCTACTCACTGATAGGGTGAAAGCATATTCATATGTTTTAGAATGCGTTTTTCATTACCGAGGTATCTTGATTGTATTTCTTCCTTTTTTTTTTTGCTTTGCTTATTGATTTGGATTGTAATTGTGAGAACAAGATTATATTTATCAGTTTATCTTAATTTATTCAGCCCACCTTTTATTTTATTCCTGACTTCGGCACTGCCTCTGACCCCCGGAAGCGGCTCTACTAGAGCTCTCCGGCCGTGTCATGATGCTCGAGGAAACACTAACATATTCTTAGTAATTATGCTTTATAGGGAGGGCGTCATGCACGTTGCACGGCATAAGAGGAGTAACCCTGGTGAAGTTTCTCATTTGGTGTAGATGGCACGCTAGCTGTGCTATTTAGCTGACAATCAATCCATACAATTATCATTTTTATAGAAGATGAACATGTTTCTTGCATTGACGACATTCCTATAATGTAGTATAAAATTATGGAGTTCCCTTTTCCGGTTTTCCCTATATTTTTCCTGCTTGCATTGTTTATGTCAGTGTGATATCTGTGATAGTTTATTTCACTTGGCATGTTCTGGGAGGCACAATTAGTGGCCCATTAAGGAGGCCTTCGTAAGGGTCAGGATCGCGATCACGGATGTTTTTTTTTCTGACAGCATTGGATAGTATCATATTTTTAAAAGCATATATATTTTATTAAAAAATTGAATTATATTTTTAAATATGTAAGGTTTTTCATTAAGTTTTGTAAATTTGAATACACTTATTAATGTTGTACTGAAGTAAGGTTGATTTTTTTAAACATATTTAATTATTTTGTAATAAACTAATAACCTAAAGGTCCAATATATCAAAGATAATACTTTTTTGATCTTAGGACATGTAAACAACAAAAACAAAGCAAATTAAACTATTACAACTTAAATTAGTAATAGACAATATTAAATTTTATATGTTAATATGGTCTATTGTTAGTATCATGATCCTAGCACAATCTTACATAATTCTATATGGTCCTACCTTTAGCATTATGATTTCATGAAATTTGGATCTATATACTTTGCCATGTTGGCTCCGTGGATCGTAGGACCCACGTCGGCATCCTGACAATTTTGTGCCTTCGGGCTGTAGACAGGGCATGCCACTAACAGATGAGCACCAGCATGCTTGGATTGTTTCGGAGCCTATATCGGTGCTGTGGATAGTTTCATCCTTAATGGTTTCTTCAGATGGGCTTACCTGCCAATCCGAAGGGATTGGGGCTATTACCTATCCAAACTTGCCCTCGGGAGTAAATTTAGAGCTGTAGAAATTCTCTGATTTGTATTCTTCTGGTGGTAGGCTGAAGCTCCCTTTGTTCTGTACATTCGAGGCTGCATTTGTCCTGCAAGCCTGTGACATTTGCTGTTTCAATTCTCATGGTGGTGGAAAAAATGGTTAGTTTTTGGTTTGTGCTTCTGGTTTCTGATTTATTTTTTACTATTCATAAATTTCATCTTTTTCTGGTTTTTTTGGTTTTTTTTAACTTTTTTACCAGTTCTTTTTTTTGTATTCATTTGTATTGTCCGTGGTGAGCTAACATGTTTTTTTTCTATTTTTAAATTTTTTTTAAATTTAATAATGCCAAATAAGCCATCATCAGTTATGTAATTTCAATCAGCTACAGTATAATTTCATATATAAGCCACTATTTTTTAGCCCAAATAAACGGCACCTTTATCCCTTTATTAGGACCAGCGCTGCTACACATGTCTTTACACGTACGTACGATAGCCTTACGATGAGTCTCCCCATCGAAGAAGTCCCCCGTCCCCGTGCCATGTGCCTTCCTTCGTGTCCCTGCCGCCGCAACGATACAACATAGCCAGCCAGCACGCAGCCTACTTCGGGGGACCAACTCGTCCCTTCCCCGCGTGAATCTCGGACTCAACAGGATCCAGGCGGCGGCGCGGTTCGAGGACGACCTCCGGTGACCGTGCAGCTTCGACTGCAAGATATGACAGCGCCGCGGGCCAAGGACGACATCTAGCGTCGACGCAACTTAAGGACTGAAGATTCACAGAGGTTTTGGTATTGCGCACAACCACGGATACTGGCGCTGCTTTGTTTCTTATATATGTAACCAAGAGTTTCGGATGGTGAACAGTACACATGATTACATGTTACAGTTGAGATATTGTCGCCGCTACTACAATCTTTAGAAGAAGGAAAGCAAGCTGCCGCAACTAGGGCTGGAAACGAGCTACGCGAGAGGCTCGGCTCGATTGGCGGCTCGAGCCGGCTCGCAAGCCCGAACGAGCCAAAAAGGCTCGCCGCTGCTGACCGAGCCAAAATGGCTCGCCAATGCCCGAACGAGCCAAAATGGCTCGCCGCTCGCAGAGCAGCACAACAGAAATAGCATAGCATACAGTCTGTATACATCATAAATTGCATAGCATACAGTCTGCATGTCAATTATCAGTATAGCATACAGAGAGCATACAAGTTAGAAATAGCATAGCATACAGTCTGTATGTCAATTATCAGTGGGAAGGTTGTATGATACAGAGAGCATTCAGTGCAGAAATTCAGAGAGCATTCAGTGCAGAAATTCACAGACAGAGAGTTAAAAAGTTCACAGTCAGAGATTCACAGAAATTCACAGACAGAAATTCACAGAAATAGCATAGGCTGCATAGCATACACTACAGAGAGCATTCAGCATAGCATACAGAGTACAGACAGAGAGTAGTTCAGTAACTTCAGTTCACAGACAGAGAGTTAAAAAGTTCACAGAGAGAGAGAGCAGTTCACATTCACAACCTTCCCAGTTCCCACTGAAAAGTGAAAACTGACAGCTAATTCACAATCACAAGCACAACCTTCCCATCCCACTGAGCAGTTCACAGAATCAGTAGCACAAGCAGTTGACAATTTGACATGATCACAGCAGCAGCAATTCACAATTGGTGGAAGCGTTACACTAGCTGCTCTTTACGACGCTTTTAGGAAATGGAATGGTTTGAACGTCATCCTCTTTATCTTCTTCCTGAAAAGATATATAATATTCAAGTTAACATAAACAAAAATAAAATAGACAAATATTGCATTACAAATCAACCTACCATAACTATAGAAGAACTCATGTCATCACGTGCACCTCTGATCCAGCTAGAGGCACAAACCAAATATTCAACCATAGCCGGACGTAAAGAACTCCGATAGTCATCTAGTACTCTACCTCCAGCACTAAATGTTGATTCTGAAGATACACTAGTAGCTGGTACAGTCAAGAAATTCTTAGCCATGTTCGACACAACTGGAAATCTATGTGTATTCAAATTCCACCACGCGAGCAATTTGAAATCCTTGTTATCTAAACTCTCGTTTACTTCATCTAGATAGATGAGTAACTCTGACTTTGAAGGCTCGGTAGAAGTGGAACGCAAGAATGACTGAAACTGAGATGAAACTGATGATAGTGAGCTACTTGTACCCACAATTGAAGAAGAGGTTGCTTCACCTCTGTTGCCCATTCTATTGTGCCGATGATCCATATCAAACTGTGAATACAAATCTTCCAATGCAACCTTGACATCATCAAGCTCTTTTGCAGCTTTTGAGGGCTCATACATTTGGTTGAAGCACCAACTAATGAACCTCATCTTAAACCTGGGATCTAGAATAGTAGCAAGGACCATGGCATTGTTCTTTTCTTCCCAATACTTGTCAAACTTATCCAACATTGCAGTAGCCATTTTCTTCAAATACTCATCTCCAGAAGTAATTGCGGCTCTTAATGCAATCTTAACATTAACTATATGAGGATAAAAAATATTTGCCATTGGATAGGTTGATCTAGAAAATGTAGTAGTCACTTCAGATAAGGACTGCAATATTGGTGCAATTTTTTCATACAATAACCAATCTTGGCCCGATGGTTGCCATTGATAATTTGCATCCGTGTCAGCATAACACACTAAAGCATCCTTATAAGCAATACATACTGACAACATTTTGTATGTGGAACTCCATCGTGTAGGCACATCAAGGCTCAATCCAGGGCCAATTTGCAAAGCAAGCGATGAGCAGATTTGTAAGAATTTGTGCATACGAGATGGAGACTTCTTTATATACTTTATTGTTTCTCTGAGCTTGTTAATCAAAGGTTCTAATGGTTGTAGGCCATCATTAACAACCAAATTCACTATATGAGCACAACATCGAACATGAAAATACTTGGAAATGAACCGTACTGATCCTCTAGCAGCAAACTTGGCCATTAAATTACGTAAAGCAGCAGTATTCGAGGAAGCATTATCAAGAGTAAGTGTGATGATCTTATCTTCTATCTTCCATTCAACAATGCAATCAAAGATAGCCTGAGCTATGACAACCCCACTGTGTGGAGGATCCAACTCAATAAAGTTCAGCACATGACATTGCATAACCCAATTTTTATCTATATAATGTGCCACTAAAGACATATAGCAAATGTTTTGATTTGAGGTCCACAAATCACAAGTTAAACTAATATGTGACACACTTCTGAGACTTTCTAAGAACTTCTCTCTCTGATTCATAAATCTTGATGCATTCATTTCTTATCGTCTTTCGACCAATGAACTGATATAATGGATTTAAATATCTCATCAAAACATTAAACCAAGTATGCTCGACCATCCTAAAGGGATACTCATGGACAATTATCATCTTAGCAATAATTCGACGAGTTTCATCTTGATCATATTCCGTAGGAGTAGAAACAAAAGGTAAACCAGTCTCACCTGCCATGGCAGGGCCCAAGTTGAGTTTCGCTTGAGCTTTCATCTTAGCCATCTTGTTCATATATGGCGTGCACTTCGGTATATGCCTCATCAGATGTGAAGTTGCACCCCCTTGTTTGTAAGACATGAGTTTGTAGCAGAACCTACACTTTGCCTTTGTATCAACCTCTCCTTTTTTTGTCTTCAATGGAACATTCACTACCTTAAATATCTTCCAACAATCTGATCTCTGTTTCTGTTTCTGTCTACCAGCTGCCTTTGGAGATCCTTTCCTGTTTTTTGCCCCCTCTTCTGAGACACTGTACCCTCTTCTGTTGTCAATGCCACATCGGCTTCTTCAGCACCATTTGAACTTGAAGAGTCCACATCAATATCATCCATGTCTTCATCATCAGATGGTACACCACCATGAACATCACCACGCAAAGCCTCCCAATCCAAATCCTCACTCGACGACTGCAATAAAACAATGTAAAATGTTAGCCCCAAGAATCAGATTTAATAGTGCATTTCAGATTTAAAATGACAATATATGTTTATAATCACACTTCAGATTTAATAATGCATATCAGATTTAATAGTGCATTTCAGATTTAAAATGACAATATATGTTTATAATCACACTTCAGATTTAATAGTGCATTTCAGATTTAAAATGACAATATATGTTTATAATCACACTTCACATCTGATTTAAACTGAAATCTCATCGATGTCTTCATCATATGTTTATAACCACAACTATTGTATGTTAAACAAGTTACATCTATACAGCACTGGACATCTATACAGGTAGGACAACAATTTAATTATGTCAATTATCAGTATAGCATGTAGTCATATGGAACAGATTCCACAGAAAAGAGAACTAAGTACATCTATACAGGTAGGACACTAAATAGAAAAGAGAACTAAGTTAACCACAGCCCAAAACAGTTACACCATCCACAGATTCCACACCAAGGTTAAATTCAACAGATTCCACTGTGGAATCACAGATTCCAGACTAATGTCCACCCCTAATTCCACACCAAGGTTAAATTCCACAGATCAACAGATAAATCACATGCTGATACATTAGCATCGGCATCTAGCATCGCATTCCTCACCCTAACCCTAACCCTAACCCTAATCCTCAGTTTTACCATGAACTGATACATCACATGCTCAACAGATAAATCAGTGTTACTCACCGAGCCTGCTGCTGGATCGGCGATGTCACAAGGCGGTGCAGGCCGTGTAGGCCGGCCCCCTATCGCCAACGGGGAGGCCCCGACGTCGGCCAGCTTTTTCCCTCGAGCACGAGATTCCATGCTTCGTTCGCGGCCCATGCGCGTCGGTTGGAGCCTTCGAGGAGGCCGTTTTGTGGATCGGGAACGAAGGGGGTCGGACTCGGGGAGGATAGGGATTGGGGAAGGACGCCGCCCGCGCGCGTGGGGAAGAAGGGGTTCGGGGATGGACGGCGGCCGCGCGCGTGGGGAAGGAAAGGGATCGGGGAAGGATGATGGGCGGTGGCCGAGCGCGTGGCGTGGGGAATAACGGCGGGCGACGGCCGAGTGAGTGGCGTGGCGGCGATCGCCGATCTGGGACAGGAAGGGTTAGTCGACTGCCGACTCGCATCGCATCAGCGCATCGCATCGACCACATCGATCGGAGTTCGGACTGGGCTGGGCCGACTGCGCATCACTGATTCACTGGGCCGAGCAGACTGGGAACGAGCTCGCACGAGCCAACGAGCGGCTTGCGAGCGGCTCGGGCTCGGCTCGTTATTCTCACGAGCTGGACGATGGGCTTGGCTTGGCTTGAACCAATTACGAGCCCAAGCCGAGCCGGCTCGTAAGCCTCAAGCCAAATGTCCACCCCTAGCCGCAACGGAAACAATTCAAAGACTTGCAGGTATTCTAACTATTGCTATCTACAATTGGTTACAAGTCTATCTCTGAAAATCTGATATAAACAGATTGTATCTATTATTTCTAACATTCTCCCTCAATCTGGACGGGCCACGACAGTTAGATTGCTTCGAAACTTCCGAAAATGTTGAACGGCTAGTGGCTTTGTAAGCACATTTGCAATTTGATCATACGAGGAAATGAACCGAACATCCAGCGCCTTTCGTGACACTCTTTCTCGAACAAAATGGTAACCAATCTCGATATGCTTCATTCTTCCATGGAAGAATGGATTTTCAGTCAGATAGACAACTCCCAAGTTGTCACACCATAAACAGGGTGCACGTGACAATGAAATCCCCAATTCACCTAGAAGGGATTGAATCCACATTATTTCAGCCATTGTATTAGCAATTGACTTGTATTCTGATTCTGTGCTGGAACATGAGACTGTAGGTTGCTTCCTCAAGCTCCATGACACTAGATTTGCTCCAAGATACACTGCATAACCTCCTGTACTCCTCCAATCATCAGTGCACCGGCCCAGTTGGCATCACAAAAGCCACTGAGTAATGAAGAAGTAGAACACCGAAAATTAAACCATGCTTTGCTGTTTCTTTGAGGTATCTCAGTATCCATTTTACAGCTACCCAATGCTCATCAGTTGGTGCTTGCATATGCTGACAAACCTTATTAACACTATATGAAATGTCTAGCCTGGTAAGTGTTAAATATTGCAGACCACCGACAGCACTTCTATACCTCTCAGCTTCCTTTATTAGTTGTCAACACCATGCCTTGGGCTTTCCTCAACCTTTCTCCCACAACCATCGGTGTGGAAACTGGCTTAGCATGTTGCATATTAGTTTTCTTGAGTAGATCTAGGATGTACTGATATTGTGACAGCATAAGTCCCATCGGCCATATGTTTCACCTCAACACCCAAAAAAATAACTAATTGGTCTGAGATCTTTAACTGCGAACTCTTGATGTAGTTGCTACAACAGGTTTTCGGTGACATGAACTAAAGAGCTAATGATGATAATATCATCAACATACATCAACATATACGTAACAAATCCAGTTTGAGAATGAACAGCGAAACATCTACTTTTGATGGAACAAAACTGAGTTCTTGGAGTTTAGTGCTTAATCGTGCAAGCCATGCCCGCTGTGCTTGTTTGAGTCCATAAAGGGGCTTCTTCAACTTAAACAAGTAGTGAGGATGCTTTTGATCTTCATACCCGGGAGATTGACTCGTGTATACCTCTTCATCTAAAATGCCATGAAGGAAGGCATCTGAATATCAATTTGTCGCATATTCCACCACTTTGTTATAGCCAAGGAAAACAGTAGTCTGATTGTTGCGTGTTTCACCACAGGGCCAAAGGTATCTCCATAATCAACCAAATACTGTTGTTTGAAACCTTTAGCTACTAATATTGCTTTGTATCGGTCTATTCTACCATCGGCCTTGTGTTTGATTTTAAACACCCATTTGCACCCAATGACATTCAGTCCAGACTTCGGTGGTACTAAATCACAGGTGTTGTTCTTCTGCAAAGCCAGAAATTCGGTATCCATTGCTGATCTCCATTCTGGAACTTGTAAAGCTTCATCATGAGTTGCAGGTTCAGTCTAGACTATCATTGCCATATATGCTACAGTTCCATCAGTGCGCTGTTTGGGACACCAGATTTTATGCTGTAGTCTTGTGCCATAATGATGAGGAGGTACTGAAGGTACTGATGCTGTATCCTCAGATGGATCACTCCTGATTGCTGAAGGTACTGATGTTGTATCCTCATATGGATCACTCCTGGCTGCAGATCCTGAGATAGAACTTGGTTGGGAGACGGCTGCTACTGATTCTGTACCTGCAGTCACAGATGTGTGTGGCAGAGAAGAGTCTGGTGTAGTATCCAATAATTGGTGAGTTGATCTATTTATAGTACTATTATTTGAATGGCTCCAAAGAGATGAATCGGTGACAGGAATTGGCAAAAGAGTTTGAGGAGAGTTGGATGAACATTTGGCATCATCATGAGGACAAAGTTGAGGAAAGGGAAACATTGATTCGTCAAAAATGACATCTCTAGAAACATATACACGGCCTGAAATTGGGTCAAGACATTTGTATCCTTTGTGAACTAAACTATAGCTAAGGAACATGCATTGCTTTGAGCAAAAGGATAGTTTCCTGAAGTTGTAGGGTCTGAGACATGGCCAACAAGAGCAACAGAAAATTCTTGGGAAAGAATAGTTCGGCCTGATTGCAAATAGTTTTTCAAGTGGACTTATGTTCGCAAGAACACGGGTAGGAAGTCTGTTTATGAGATAGGTTGCTGTTGTGAAAGCTTCATCCCAAAACTTGAGTGGCATGCACGATTGGGAGAGAAGAGCAAGGCCGATGTCAACAATATGCCGATGCTTTCTTTTGGCCAATCCGTTTTGCTGGTGTGTGTGTGTGGTGTGGGGGGGGGGGGGGGGGGGGGCACGGCACTGTATGTCTAGTGCCAAGAGTGTTAAAAAATTTATGTAGTTTGTGGTATTCTCCACCCCAATCAGACTGGACACACTTAATTTTCTTCTCAAAATGCCTTTCAACATGTGTTTGAAATTGTTGAAACATAGGAAAGACATCAGACCGTGATTTTAGTAGATAGACCCAAGTGAGTCTACTAAAGTCATCAATAAAACTCACATAATACTTCTATCCATTGACTGATTGAGGTGCATGACCCTAGACATCTGAAAAAACAAGTTCAAAGGGAGACACTAGGGTATGAATAGATAAATTGTAAGGTAATTGATGGCTTTTTGCCTGTTGACAAGCATTACATATGAATGTAGGTTCTGAAGATGCTACATGCAATTTATTTAAGGCTAAAACAGATTGAACAACTTGCTGAGAATGATGACCAAGATGTGCATGCCAATGCTCCTTTGAGACTCTAGTGCTTGCTAAAGCAATTGTGGATGAACTCAAAGGTTTTATTGGATAAAGGCCTGACTCAGTTATGCCTTGGAGGATTGTTTTCTTCGACACCTGATCCTTGACAACAAAGAAGTCAGGGTGAAATTCAATAAAGACATTGTTATCACGAGTTAACCCGTTATACTTCTCCCGAATAGTCAGTCGATCTAAATCACTGGTGACATGATCAGTAGCTCCTGTATCCATGTACCAATTCAAGTCAATTTGGTATGATCTCGTGTATGCTGCTGTAGCCGATGGTACATGCCCACTGTCTGACTAAAAAGAGTGGTCAAAACAGTAGTAACATTTGATAGCCGTATGACCAACCTTTCCACAAACTTGAGAACTGGGACGAGGGCCACATCCTCCATGGCTTGGCTAATGATTATAGTTTTGCTGATTGTTGTGCCAACTCTGCTGATGGTTGAATTTGCCATGATATCCACATCCTCTTCCCCCTGAACACCCCTTCCTCGGGCAAAAAATTTCTGCAGCTGTGAATCAGCAATATTGTTCTCCGTGTGCAATTCATAGTTCATCAAATACGTTCATCTAAAGTGATAGTTTCTGATCTTGTGGTAATAGATGTAATCAATGGATCATAATCCGATCCTAAACCAGCAAGAATATATGAAATGATTTCATCTTCTCTAAGTGGCATACTGACAGCAGATAAGGTATGTGCTAACTTCTTCATCTTCTTGAAGTAGTCTTCAGCCGCTATCTCCTTTTCTTCATGTTGGCGAGTTGCATCCTGGTTTGGACGACCTTTGCCATCATCCTGGATGCGAACATCCGCCTTAACGCCAACCATTCCTTACGCGAGGTGGACATAAACATGATGTGAGCTAGGATGTCCTCTGTTAGCAAGGAGAAGATCCTATTAAGCACCATTTGATCCTGATTATACCAGGTGGTGTATGCTGGATTCACGACTTGAGATGCACCTTCTTCTGTCGTGGCCGTGATCATCTTGGTTGGGCACTGAAGAGTACCATCTACATAACCGATGAGCTGGTAGCTTCGGAGATACGACAAAAACTGGGCTTTTCATAGCATATAATTATCTTTGTTGAGTCTAACGGTGATGGCATGGTCGATGGCAACAGCGGGAATGGAATTGGTAGCAGGTAAGGGAGATGAGGCCATGGATGGAGTCGTGGAGATGATTGACATGGTTAGACCTTTAGCACTGATACCATGAAAATATACACAGATGAGGCCACGAATACTGCCGCTGCTTTGTTTCTTATACATGCGACCAAGAGTATCGGACGGTGAACATACACGAGATAACATGTTACAGTTGAGATATTGTCGCCGCTACGGCAATCTTCAGAAGAAGGAAAGCAAGCTGCCGCAATGGAAACAATTCAAAGACTTGCAGATATTCTAATGATTGCCATCTACAATTGGTTACAAGTCTATCTCTAAAAATCAGATACAAACAGATTGAATCTGTAATTTCTAACAAGGAGCTCTAGAGGTGGCGTGGCATAAGGAGGAGCTTCGTCGTGCGGTTCCAACGACAACCTCTAGGGGTGGTGCAGCTCGAGGAGCTCCGATATGGTGGTGCAGCAGCGACGTTCTTCAGGTTATGACCTGATTTTGCATCCCTTAATCTCGATTGGAAGCGCTAATCGTGATGAGAATGAAGGACCGGGCATTCCAGCTAGTTCCTTTCGAAACAAATTCATGTTCGGAATGGAGAGAAATGAAAGAAAGAGAACCCTGTGCAAGGTGGAAGGAAGACAAGTGTAGTAACAACAAGTGTGGTATGCATAGCATTTTCTTAGAACACTTGTCGGCACTACTACAAAAGAGGCTATATTGGATGGCTACATCACATACGGTTCTCTATGAACCGTTTGTGCTATAATTATCATAGACAGTTTTACAAGCATGATCGTGTACCATCTGTGATACGCAACTATGACAGACGGTTCATATAAATAGTCATCTGTGATATTTCACAGACAGTTATTAATACGAACCGTATGTGATAATGCAAAATATCACAGACGGTTTGTATCAATAACCATCTGTGATAATTCACAAACGGTTATTAATACAAATCATCTGTGATAATGGCAGACATCACCAACGGTTCGTATTAATAACTATCTGTGAAAGTTTATAGACGGTTATTAATACAAACCGTCTGTGATAGTTTTATATAACAGACGATTTGTGGTTGGACTGTCTAGGATACGTCACGTTATTAAATAGCTAGCCTACGTGGTCTCGATAGATCTGTCTTCATTGCGTTGCATTGAAGGATGCGGCCAGCTTTGGAGAGTTTGGTGAAAATATACTGCTTGTATATCTAGCTTATAGATCGATTTGTTCTTAGTGATTAGAGATTAGTATTTGCTTCTAATAATTTATATGCCTTGTATAGAGAGAGATGATAGCTAGGTTTAGAGAGAGATGGTAGTTTGCTCCAATTTAAGAATGGGCCAATACTCCTAGTTTACTTCAATATATTCTTGCTTGATACACACACATACATATATATTGCTTCATGAATACGTGGCTAGCTGCTTAATTTAGATATGGACAATTCATTATTAGGTGAATGACAATTATGTGTGTAAGTAGCTAGACTGGTTAATTAGCTATAGTAGCATTAATAATCCAATTTTACACTAACTTGTTACATGCGTAGTGTAGATGGACGGAAGATGGATGTATGTTGAGAACCATGTGAGTGAAGAGTATATTAATGGCGTGTCTACTTTTAGAAGAGTGGCTGAGCAGGATTTGTTGAAGAAGGAGATGGAATATATACTGTCCTTGCATTGATTGTGATAATATGAAGATGTTTACCAACCCAGCACAGATCGAAGCTCACTTAATTCAAAGGGTTTAAAAAAGGGGTATACATGTTAGACTAGTTACGATGAAGATAAGATTATACAGGAATGTAGTTATAACATTGTCGGGGGCGACAATGAAATGCCAGTTGTGGACTGTGCTTTCGATAAAGATAGGTCGTATGATGACAATTTGGATTAGATGCTATGCGATACAGAAGGAAACTATAGTGGAGAGACTTTGGTAAATTCGAGAGCTTGCTGGAGGGCCTGAAGAAACCTTTGTTCCCTGTCTGCAAGACGTAATACACAAGGTTGTCATCTGTTCTTGAACTGCTGAAATTGAAGGCAAGCAATGGTTGGTCCAACAAGAGTTTCACGGCATTGTTAGGTCTCATAGCGAATATCCTTCCAGAGGGAAATGTGTTGCCGAGAACCACTTACCATGCCAAGAATGTTCTTTGTCTATTGGGAATGAAATTAGAAAGAATATATGTATGTCTGAATGATTGTATCCTCTATCGTAAAGAGTATGCAAAATTACATGTTTGTCCGGTGTGCAAAGTATCCTGATATAAGCGCAAGAGTGACTCTGATGACGACAAGGGCATCGAGGTGAAACAAGAACCTCTTGCTATGATGTTGTGGTATCTGCCCGCAACTCCCCATTTGAAGCGTTTATTTGCGAACAGAAAGGATGCAAGATTGTTGCGTTGACACTCGGCGGAGCGTTAGAAAGATAGAATGATAAGACATATTACTGATTTTGCCCAGTGG
Organism: Dendrocalamus latiflorus; assembly: GCA_017311315.1. NCBI lineage: Eukaryota > Viridiplantae > Streptophyta > Magnoliopsida > Poales > Poaceae > Dendrocalamus > Dendrocalamus latiflorus. The sequence continues at coordinate 13,872,318 of CM029613.1, forward strand.
AGGAACATCAATAGGATGTTTGTAGACTTCGGTATAGAAACAAGGAATATAAGGTTTGGGTTGAGTACATATGGAATGAATCCTTTCAGTAACATGAGCAGCCGACATAGCACCTGGCCCGTGAATGTATGCATGTACAATCTTCCTCCTTGGCTGTATATGAAGCAGAAGTATATTTTTGATATCACTACTTATCCAAGGGTCGAAGCAACCTACGAACGATACTGATGTATACCTAGCACCATTGATGGAAAATCTTGTGACATTTTGGAACGAAGGGGTATAGCTATGGAATGCGGACAAATGAGAGAACTTCACTCTATGCGCCATGTTGTTCTGCGCCATCAATGATTTTGTTTCCCTTGGTAACCTATCGGGTTTGAGTACAAAAGGAGTTAAAGCCTGTCCGCATTGCTTAGATTATACCGAGAGTGTATGATTGAACAACTCATGCAAAACTGTGTACATGTATTACCGTAGGTTCCTTCCATGGTACCACCCATACCGCAAGATGAAGAAACAATTTGACAGAAAAAAGAGGATGACTTGGAACCAAGGTCTTTTAGCGGGAAAGAGGTCTACGATATGGTCAAGGATTTCGATGTTGTACTTGGAAAGAGATGTAAGTTGAGGACCCGTCAGAAAAACATGTGGAAAAAGAGATCAGTATTTTGGGACTTGTCTTACTGGGAGCACTTAGAAGTTGGCAATTACATCAATTTCGTGCATGTAGAGAAGAATGCATATGTTAGTTTGATTGGTCTCTTACTGAACATTCATGAAAAAACAAAGGATGGTGTCAACGCACAGCGTGACTTGGTCGCTATGAATATCAGGACCAAGTTAGCACCGATAGAGACCGATAAAGGCCGGATGTACCTTCCCCCAGCATACTATACTCTATCTAAGTCCGAGAGAACTTAACTGTGTCAGTGCTTACATGGTGTGAAAGTTCTGTCCGGTCACTCCACCAGTATGAAGAAACTTTTTTCCATGGAAGATTTAAAATTAATTGTCATGAAGTCTCATGACTGTCATATGCTAATGACACACTTGCTTCCTATTGTAATTAGAAGCATTTTGCCGAACAAGGTTCGAGTGACAATCATAAGGCTATGTTATTTCTTTAACGTAATTGCTCGAAAGGTCATTGATCCCGATGGATTAGATGCTCTGCAGACCGAGGTGGTGATGACTCTATGTAATCTTGAGATGTATTTCCCTCCATCATTTTTCGATATAATGGTCCATCTTATTGTCCACCCTATGAAAGAGGTAAAGATATGCGGCCCCGTGTTTCTACGTCATATGTACCCATTCGAGAGGTACATAGGAAGTCTCAAGTCCTATGTATGCATTCGATCTCGGTTAGAGGGCAGCATCATCAAAGGTTATAAAACCGAAGAGGTCGTTGAGTTCTACGTCGATTACATGGCTCAGGTCGAACCGATAGATGTGCCTGTATCTTGTCACGCGAGGAGGCTAGAGGGTATCGGGACCATCGGAAGGAAAGCAATAACTCCCAATCTGGATACGTACACTCAAGCCTATTTCACAGTCTTGCAACACATGACTGAAGTGTCTCCGTATATCGAATAGCACAAGGACATGCTACGCCAAGAGAATCCAGGCTAGTCGGAGATTTGGACCATAAGACAGCACAACCGGCGGCTCAATGAATGGTTGAGGGTACGATTCACTGGGCGGTCGTCAAGTGAAACGCTGCAATGGCTGACAAAAGGGCCAAAATTTACAATTGTGATATGGCAAGGGTACGACATTAATGGGTACATATTTTATACAACAGATCAGGACAGAAAGAGTACAGTTCAGAAATCAGGTGTCCGCATAGATGCATTTTGTGATGAGAAGTTCAGTACAATTGGCCCAAGCTTCTACTATAAAATTGTAGAGGAGATTTGGGAGCTCGACTACGTGATTTTCAAGATTCCTTTATTTTGGTGCCATTGGGTCCAACTCCCACAAGGTGTAAAGGTCGACAAATACAGATTACTACTATGGACCTCGAACGCATAGGATACAAATATGAACCATTTGTACTTGTGAGGTAAGTTGTTTACGTTTTTTATGTAACTGACCCGGCAAATAAGAAGCACCACGTAGTTCTTAATGGAAAAAGAAGGATTATCGGAGTTGAGAATGTCGTGGATGAGGAAAAATATAATCAATTTGACGAGTTGCCTCTATTCGGAGACAACATCTGGCTCGAGAAAGAACCAAGCAATGAAGCAAGGTATATGCGTATCGACCATCGTGAAGGGCTTCATTTAAAAGGAAATAGCCAAGTGTAATTATCCCACACGGTGAACACCTATTTCAAAATTATTCCAATGTAATTATAAGAAACTCGGCATATAATTAAAAAATTATTCCATTATAATTAATTTAGTAATTAAGAAATAATTACATCTGTGATTGTATATGCTGTTGGAAGTAATCTTGACTATGCTATTTGCATTGAGGCGTGGTTGAAGCTATAGTCGAAGGCGTGGTTGAAGCTACAGTTGAAGGTGTGGTCGAAACAGCAGTCGTGACCGTGGTCGAAGTGACCGTGGTCGTAGGAGTTAATTTGTAAGTGGTCGAAGCTTGCTTTTGTCATAGGGCATGGGTAGCTCTTCCTGACGAAAATAGGTCTATCATAGACGGTTCCATAATATAACTGTCTGTGATACTACAACATCACAGATGGTTCAGAACCGTCTGTGATGTGGTTTATATCACAAACGGTTTTATAAGAGAACCGTCTATGATACTAATATCACAGGCGGTTCTTTTAAAGAACCGTTTGTGATAATTCCTCATATAAGTAATGCCCCGCTAAGGTTTGCGCCCTCATTCACTTACTCGGCTACACATCCTTTCGCCTCCTCACCTCTCCTCCCTATCGCCTGTAATAGCCCAGCTGTTTATTACAAAATTTTTAGTAAAAAAGTATTTTTTTTAATTTATTTTAAAATAAAATCAAGTGTTCTTTGGTTGCTTGACTTTTGGTGATTTTATTTACCTATTTTCAAGTTTTAAAAAGGCATTTCTTAAGAGTAATTTAACTAAAAACATATATATTATTAAGTAAAAGATATTTTTTATTTCTATAACAATTCTATTTCAAATTAATTATTTTAAAATATTTGGCTTTTATTTGGATTTTTCGTGCTTTTCTAGAATTTAAAAATCAATTTCAAAGCTAAAAAGTATTTTTGTAAAAAATTAAAAGAGCAACTTTAAATTGAAAATATATTTCCTAAGTCTAAAACATCTCTAAAATTTTTGTGAATTTTTCTGAAATTTTCAGACTTTATTTCGTATTTTCCAAGTGTTTTTGAAAGTTCCTGAAAATCTATATTTATTTTAAACTCAACCTCTCTCCTCGGGCTGACACGTGTCAATCTCTAATTCAATTTACCCCGCTTGATTTAATCTCAATCGTTCCCCTTCACTTACCCCTTCATTCTTCATCCAACGCCTGTGATCTTCTTCTTCGCCACGTGTCGGTCATCCGCCCGCCCTCCCCTTCTCTCTCCTCACTCGCCAACATGCGGGGCCCGCATGTCAGCCCTTTCTTTCACCTCCCTTTCTTCTTCCTCACACCACCACCATTGACGCCCCACCCAAGCTCTTTAATCGATCGTTTCTTCCCGTTAGCTCGAGCATTCAATGCCATTATTGGCCACTAAGCTGCCCAAGTTTATTCCACCGCATTTCCCCCCTCTTTTAATGCTGTTAAACCCCTCTTGAAGCACCATGACCGCCAGCCTTAATTCTGACGAGTAACCGGCGGCCATTCATCAACCCCTCGCCTATAAAAACCCTCCCCGATAGTCTCCTAACGCTACCACTCTACACCCCTCTTCCAATTTCCCTCACCAGTGACCGAGAGCCCTTCGCACTATGCCTCTTTGGTTCGAATCACCGGCGAGCCTCCAGTGAGCGATTGTCGCCACCTCGGTCTGTCTTGTGCCTTGCTGATGTCATCTACACCGTCCTCGTCTCCGTGCGCACGTCCTCTGCCCCCTCCACTGAGCGAAACCACCGCCGGAACCCCCTCGCCGTAGATGTCCTTGCTCCGTCGCCTCTGCATGCTCGTCACCGGCCACCACCAAGCATTCCCGAGCGTCGCACCAAGGTGCGTTGGGTTCCCCGTCGTCTCCTCTTTCCCTTCCACCCCTCGCTGAACCTCGCCACGCCGCCGTCCGCCGGTGACCATTGGGTCCCAAGCGCCGCCTCCGGCCGGCCATGCCCCGTCAGTGGCCGAGACAACGTGGTAGCCATTTGGCAGCCCAATGGCGGTACGTCGGCTCCGGTTACCCAGTCAGCTGAAACCCTCGCCACGACAGCAAAATCAACCCAGTCAACCGCCATGTCACTGCCACGCCAACTATTAGCACAGACGGTTTGAGAACCGTTTGTGATAACCATCTATTATCACAGACACATAAATTCAAACGGTTCAGAACCCATCTGTGATGACGGTTCCGAACCGTCTGTGACGAACCTTTCTGTGGTAGTGCGGCATGATGTTGTTTTGGCTTTCGGCTATGGTCAATCTCTTTTGTGCGCCAATGGTGTTCCAGTGTGAGAAGGCAATCAGTGACATATATTTGCTCCAGTGAGGCAGTGATGGTGTAAATTTCGCGGTTGAACCGAAGATTAATGTAAAAACAAAGGCGTCGTTTTTTTAGCTTATGACTCGTCTTAAGAGCAAGTATTATAAGAGGCTGTAAGCTGGCTGTATGCTGAGGTGGAGGAGAGAGAGGAGGAGAGAAAAGAGAGGTGGGCTGTAAGCTTACAGCCAACTGAAGCACAAGAACCAAGAAACTTTGTGAGAGGAAGGGGTAGGTCATACAGCCTTCAGCTGGCTGTAACTACTATATGAGTAGGCTGAAAAGTGAGCTGTAAGTATTCATACAGCCAGCTGAAGGCTGTATTATAAGACTTGCTCTAAACAAATGAAAGAGATAGAATTTATCAGAATAATTTTTTCGAAGTGACTTATCGATATTCAATTCGTTTGTATACATGCTCGTGCCAAATCTATCACTCGCGGTCCAAAAATATGCACAAGTTTTACTGAACCAACACAAAGGCACCAAATGCCGAGCCTGTTCTTTGACAGAAGAATTCTTGAGCAGGGTACATGATTGGATGGAAAGGGAAGGGCTGGAATGCAGAATCCCAGCGTTTTTTCCCCTTCAACTTTGGTATTCACTGAAGACCGAGATGACACCCAAGCCCGTACTAGTATTCGAAACCCAAGTGAGCGGGGAGGTAAATAGCCCCCTGCCACCAAGCCATTGGTTTGTTACCGGAAACCGGCTACTTGTCGCGAGCATATCCTGGTGGCGCTTCCACCTGGCCGCGCGACATGGCGCCGATCGCCTGAGACGCCGTCGCGTTCTCCTTGCCAATGCCGAGCGACTTGGTCACACCGTCCAATAACTCGGCCAGCACCGGGTCCTGCACCGGCGTGGGCTGCACGCAGCAGATCCGCTCGACTCCGACCTCCGCTCTGCCACCGGCGAGCGGCCCCTCCGCCCACCGCACCAAGAAACGGCACGCACACCGCTCCTCGCCGTCCACAGTCTCGTGAGCCAGCGGTGAGATCTGCATTTGGTCCGCATGCATGTGTGTAACGACGTAGTGAGGAGTGGAACAGTGCAATGCGAGGACGTCACGTACGGAATCGAGGACGGCGTCGTAGAACTTGAGCTCGCCGCCGCCGAGGGCACAGGCGACGCAGAGCGGCGCGCCGGGGCGGAGGTCGCGGCAGCTGGCGTCGTCGAGGGGCAGGCACGGCGCGCGGAACCTGGCACGGAGCGCGGCCACGTCGCGCGGGGAGGCGAGGTCGACCGCGGGGTCGTACCACTCGTCCAGCTCCTCGCGGAACTCCTCGTACATGACGCGCAGGTAGCCCCCCTGCCGCGCCACGCGCACGTCGTACCACGCGCCGTCCGACGGCGCGCGGAACTCCAGGTGGGACGGCGGCCGGCGCGGCGCCGACGGGGTAGGGTTCTTCCGCTTCCGCGTCGGTGGCATTGCCGCGGCACGGTGGGGATGTTAGCGCTTCGGTGGAACCGAATTGGAAGCGTCGCGCTAGTGCGCTCTTTCGGAGTTGGGGTTGTTTACTCGTACTTTTAGATTGACCCAATTACCCAACCTTCAGCACTGGTCTACGCTGCTACGCATAACTCCATGCTCATTTGCGCTTTTTTCCTCATGATTCATAGTTTTTTTTCACTATTTAAGATTTATTTTATACTATAACCGATAATAGTTTATTAGACGTAATTAAATTTTAAAAAATAAAAATAGAAAAAAAGCATATTATCCTATCATGGACAATGCAAAGGAACATAGAAAAAAGAAAAGGCAAAAAAACCTAAAGACAAAAAAAAATCATAAAAAGATGAAATTAATAAACTAAAAGTTAGAAGTCAAAAGTCAAAAGCTGAAGTCCAAATAAGCGGAGCAAAAAAAAAGCACTGGTCTATGGATGTGTTCAGAGACCGCATAGTAAATGGACCATCCAATGCTATCTATGCATGGGTTTAGAGACCGCACGGCGAATGTACCATCCAATGCTAGCTCCGAATATAACTCACTTGCTTCTTGGTTTGAGGAATACAATGGATTGTTCTATCCCTCGTAAGCAAAAGGTTAGTATAAAATGAGAGATGATGTCATTCCACGAATTTTATAGAATAATCCTATGATGGATCAACCTTTCTTTGATGAGACGACATAGCACAAGTGCCTCCATTTAGACATACCTCTCGTTTGCTGAAAGACCATTGGATCAAGAAACAACATTTCAGATTTGACTAGTCACTATAACATGTAGAACAAGGTTACATTTGGCCGAACTCCGGTGCACAGCTTGTAGGACAAAGTGTAGGACCGAAATGGCGACAGAGGGGGGGGGGTGAATGTCGACTTTAAAAATTATCCCCCAAAAAGGTATTCACGAGAATCTCACGTCTCCGATAGCTATAAAAAGCTATGAAGAAGGAAAATGATTGCCAGCTCAAATCCAAAAGAAAATAATCAGAGCAAGTAGAACCAATTGCTGCCTGCAGACATGAAGTCACAGCAGAAATTGAAGTGCCAAGAGAAAGCACTACTGATGGCCAACTGTTACTAAGGAGCTTTGCTGCAAGAAACCAAATTGTCCTCTTTTGGAAGCTCAAAAAGAAATGAGAGAAATACTGGAGACTAAGATTAAAAGAAAGCAATAAATGCAACTCTTCCTTGTCAAGAAAAGCAAGAAAGAAGTGAGTCTCGGGAGTACTCAAATCTACTGCTGCTGCACAACAAAGTAAAAGTAAGGACTAAGGAAGTAAAAGAAGAAGACAACAGAAGTCTTGCTACTTGCGGCTGGACTGCAAAAAGAAGGTAATGAACTAGAGAATACTCACTGCATGCCCCATGCGGCAAATGGATTCTGGTCAAATTTCTGTAGACCAAAAAATGCATTTGGCACTAGAGGAAACTGCAGTAACTGCCAACCGAAATAATGAGAAAGGAAATATGAGAAAGAAGAAGCTCTCCTCAAACCAAGAGCTCAAGAAGATATTCCAAATAGTAAAAGGAACACAGGAAAGCAAAGATTTCACCAAGAGAGCCATAAATCAAGATTTTGACAAAATCTGAAAATTGTCACAGAGAAGAGACCAAATTTCTGATTGCTCACCAAACTTAGGTCTACTACTCATGAAACTTTGCAAACACTTTAGCAATCATCTCAGGAGCCCAAATTTCAAATACCATGCCATCTGATGAAGGGAGCGAGAAGAAAACCAAAACCCTAGAATTGACTTGAAGGAACAGAGAGCAACACACAAATATCAATTCCCACTCAATCCTTGAATCTTAGGTCATGAGCTTTTGCAGTTAAGATAGCAATAGGCATAGAACTCTTCAGACCAAATTTCAAGTCATCTTGAGAAGGAAAACTTGAAATGCACTAAAAACCCTAGAAACCAAAACTAAGAACAGAGAGGCCTGAGAGATGAAATTTGAGGATTAAACGAAGTTAACTCTTTGGGAGTTCGATCAAATGATCTTGAGGCACTATCCCATCTCAGAGCAACCCATTTTGGCACTTCCCAGCAAGCAAGAACTCAAAACAACGAAAATCAAGAAATCTTGCAAATAGGAAAAGGAAGAACAGAAGCTACGAGACAGGAGATAAAATCAGATTCTCATTCATTCGATCAAAAGGAAATACAAGGAGTCACCATACGCATGGACATTAGAACACGATGAATGATTACAAGATTCTCCACTCAATCCTCTCCTCTCCCTCTCAATCCCTCAACCATGAATGCTTGGAGGAGGATGAACTCACAACACAGGGCTCTCACATGGGAACCATCCAAGGGGACAACAGAGGGAGCACACTCTGCCTCTCTACCCACTCTCACCCACTAAACCCTAAAGCATAACCACTTGTCAAAGACTCTTTTGACTCCAATGAAACCCTAACAACCCTTGGAGTGCTCAAGTGGGCATGCAGCCCCTCAATCCTTTATATAGCCCATGGCTAACAGGTCTCTGCCCCGTTACGCCCGCTACGTCCAACGGAGCCCGCTCCCGCTTGTGCAGCCACGCGAATTTCCCGATTCGCCCCTCGTGCACCTTCCGGGAAGCTTCCGCGCTCCTTGCCTCGCACGCCTCGCAACCACCTCGAGTCCACGTCGTCTTCGACACATCCCGACCGTTCTGACCTCAGCGCCACCTGCGCCTAGTCCGGTCCACCGTGTCTCGCCACGACTCCGCCTCGATGTCCTGCAGCCACACAGACAAGAAACACATCAAATAGCACCGCTCGATACGTGAAAGCGTAAATAACCTCATACTTACCACAGATGAAGTCCAAACCTGTCGAATCATCAGAATATGTAACCTAACCCGAATACGACCAAGTTTGACCAAAACGACCGAGTCCGTCGCACAACGCAACGACATGGTCTAAACCACTCAAACCAAACTCGACTTATCTAAACTACGGTCAATTACTCATTATACACATGTGACCACCTCCACATGGTTCATCACAAAGCTCCAATGAATTTTGGAGCCAGGAGTCCCTCATGAACTGTGAACCTGGATCTCCACTTGAGTAACTTGTCAACTCCCAGAGCCAAGAAGGGTAGAAATATCAAAATCCCGTTATTGTCGATCATCGCTACCCCTCCGAGCTAAGGTTGTCAGGGTCACAATTCTAGATAGGATTTTTTTTGTTTGAGCATCAAATCATAGAATCATGATTCTATCATACTTCGAAAAGTGCATATATTTTATATAAAAGTGAATTACATTTTCAAATATGTAGGTCTATTACACAAAATTTTGATTTTTTTTCAAGTGAATTGCATAAATATGGGTGCAATATTCACACTCCTTCAATTAAACTTATTTTTAACCTTATTTGATCTTTTTTATAAGTTAATCATTTAACAGTCCAATATGTAAATGATAATATTTTTTACATTAGAACAACACGTAAAGTGGAAAAATAAGTCAAATTAAACTAATGTATAACTTAAATTAATAATAGTTTCTATCAAATTTTATGTGCTGATAGTTTATTCTTAGGATCATGATCCTGTATGGTCCTAACCATCCTACTCCTAACCAACCCTAACGACCCTACCTTTAGGACCACGTTTCTATTAAGTTTCTATCCACATACCGATGGTATGAGTAAAGAGACAAGTGGGGAGTGAGAGGACATATAAATGAGGTAGCTCATGTCCATGTTCTGGAATAAGGAGATAAAGGAAACTGAGAGAAGCGAGCAGGAGTGGGGTAGATAAGAGAGAGAGAGAGAGAGAGAGAGAGAGAGAGAGAGAGAGAGAGAGAGAAAAGAAGAGAATGCACGGGAGAATTTATGGCTTAATTCTTTTTAATTTATGGCTTATAGTTTATGACTTATAACTTTTTCAAATAAACACATGGAATGACTTATTTGTTACTGTTGTGGTTACAGACCAAACAGAGAGAGAGTATGGTAGTAGGGAGTTAGGTGAGTAAAAATGGCTTCGGGTCCCTCCCCATGGCCTATGTCACATATATATATTCAAATGGGGATTGCTTTTACAATTATACCCTTACACACGTGAGTATTCCTCTCAGGGGTACTCATGTCATTACACATGTCCCATTTTGGACCTTACATCCTTCTAACAGGCCTACTGGGCTTAGGTGGGGGCCACCCCTACAACAGGAGTCTCTCATGGTGAAGGGCTTCACGGGCCGAAGCCATGCCGCTGAGCCCTTTGGCCCACTCCGTCCCATCGGCCTGTGACCCTCGAAGACCTAGATACACTTCCGTTCGTGCTTGTGGTACGAGAGCCGTGTCTTCCGCTCCCGGAGCTGCGTGGCCTCGAGGTCGAAGGCACCGGGCAGGTCGAAGGCCACGACGGGGCCGAGGTCCGGGCATGCCATGCTTCGCGCTCCGGATATTTGTGTGCGCGAAGTAGACTTAGTCACTGCCCCGGGCAGCTGAGTCTCGGGAAGTGCTCCGCACGATGTAGCGCCAGCGCGGAGAGGTGGTTGCGTGGCCTGGGAGTGAGCTTTTAATGACGCCTGGAATCGCGCCGGCCTTTGTCGGGGGTAGACTGTCGCGGCTGCCTTGTCTGCACGCGGTAGGCTGTGATTGGAGCGTCGTGGGATGCCAGCGGTCATACAACCACGGCCGTTCGCCTCTTCCCCAGGGAAAGTGGCCATGCGGCAGGAATGTATCGGCGCATTACGCGCTGATCGCCCACCTACCGCCGCCTGTCGTGGTTGCCAGCGGTTGCATTGCCCGATCGTGGGTAGCCGAACCGCTGTAATCCTGTCGTCCGATCTTCTGCTTGCGGGGGAGACGGGGGGCTTTATAAGTTGTCACTGTGGGCATGCAAGCGCTCCCCCTGGCCTCTTGCTTGTGCGTTCCTTCCCGTTTTTCTTGCGCATCCTGCTGCTACTTTCGCATCCGTTCCTGTTTGTCACCGCAGTGGGGAGAGAGGAATGGCTGCGCGCGATGACCTCCCAGTTAACAGGGGTGCTGCCCTTGACGATCCTGCGCGCTGTCTTAGCGAGAGCGCCTTGTCGAGCCAGCGCTGCCTGCCGCCACCACCAGCGGAGTACCGCCTGGTTCCGCGCGACAAAAGGCAAACCAACCATCGCTGGGATGCCATGAAGAAGTCAAAGGGTCGCTGCTCCCGTGTGCTGGGGCGGAGTCGCGTCACGGAGGAGACTCTCCAAACCCTTCTTCGGGAGAAGAAGCTGGAGGATCGTGCTGGGGTTCGCTTGCCCGGGCTTGACGAAACAGAGCCGAACACGGGAGAGTCGGAGGCGATCGTCTTCGCGGCGTTCTTCGATGCCGGGCTCCGAATCCCAGCGACATTCTTTGTTCGCGAAGTGCTGCAAGCCTATGGGTTGGAGCTGGCGCAGCTGACTCCGACCGCGATCGTTCGGTTGGCCATCTTTACTTGGGCGATGCGGACGAAAGGTGCCCTCCCAGCGCCGAGTTGTTCGCCATCCTGCATGACGCGCGGTGCCAACCGAAGAAAGTGGAAGGGGGGCGTACTCGAACTTCGGCAGCGTGGACTTCGTGCTGAGGACGGATTGCTCGCACTTGTTTCCCGCGTTGACTACGCGAGAAAAGTGGGAGTCCGGTTGGACACGGCGGTGGTTCTATTACCTTGTGACGAGCTCGAGCGGCCTCCGAAGCCGGGGAGAGCCGATATCATTCAACCGCTGTCCGGATGTGACGCCTCGGCCCGGCGACGAACAACAGGCGCGGAGACTTGCTGGCATCGCCCTCCAGTTCAACATGCGTGATCTCGCCGGGGAGTTCACCACGTACGGGATATCTCCGCTTTCTTGTAACTGGAAGTACGAGCGGCGGAGGCCCGACCGGAAGGACAGCATCCACCTGGGGGTGTCTTCGCTCCATAGGCCACCTGGGTGATTGCAAACCCTTAGGTATGATATTCCGCTTTTGTGTGCAGTGCGCCGGTTAGAAGATGCGGAGCGCAGTGGTTGCGGTTCTTGGGCCGTATACGGCGAAGGAGCACAAGGCCCGTGAATCCGCAACTTCCTTGGCAAAGCAGGGGCGGATTAACCGGGTATGCGAGGTCCTGGGAATTCCCGTTCCGGAACGCCCGGTGCCTGTGGAATCGCCGAGCGGTGCGACGGCGGTGGCTCCATCCTCTCGACGCGAGGTCCAATCGGAGGCCATTGCCTTCAGCTCGCTGGACGTGCCGCCGGTCGAGAACATGGAGATGGGGGGCGAAACGGGCGCTGAGCTCGGACCGGCCGGTTCGGGGAGGCACACAACTCCTGACGAGGCCCTGCACGGTGGCGAGGTGACGGGCCCAAGCCTCCTTGTTCTTGAAGATGACGCCTCGTCGCCTCCAGCGGGAACTGCGGCTTTGCTGCTGACGACAGCTTCCGCGGCTGCCAAGGTAACCACGGAGGCTCCACCTGCGACTCCGAAGGCGAAACGCCCTCGGGTGCAGTCGCCACCATCTTCGAGGGGCCGGTTCAGCGTGGCAGGCCCAGTGACTGAGGCCCTGACACCTAGCGGGGGTGCACCTGAAGCCGGGAGGGTTGTCGCTCCTCAGGCCAGCGAGGTGGTCATGCCTCAGGTGGAGGCCCAATGAAGTGCCGCGGTAGAGGGTACTGGAGGTAGGTGTAGTTCGTTTTCCTCCCGTGACTTCGCGAAACTCTCTCCGATTTGCTCGCTTATTCCGTCGACATCAGGCGAGACAAGGTCTCCCAGACGAGGACAAGAATCAAGCAACGGGGGTGCCCACGATGTCGCTGGCCTAATTGAGCAGGGGACTATGTGCGCCCCAACTGTTGCCGAAGGCGCTGGGACGGGGGCTCTAGGGCTTGGTGTCTCCAACCTCGTCCCTCGGTGGGAGGAGCTTCGCGCCTTGAGTGAGGTGGCGGAGTATGCTAGCAGCCACCTAGATCGTCAGGCGCTGCAGTCGTGCGGGGGCAACCTTTTGGCGCTCGCGCTGGGTGCCTCGGAGATGAGGGTAACGGTCTCTGCTCTCGCTGCATGTCCTTTGCTTATCTGGTGGATAACCATTGTTCTTGCGCCCGTGTAGACACTTGCAATCGGCAAAGCCCTCGAGGAGACTCGCGCGCGCGAACGGAGGGCGCTGGAGGACCAGCTGCGCGTTGCGAACGATGCCCACGCCGCCAAGGACGAGCATATTCGGGTGCTGAGGGCGGAACGGGACGAGGCTATCGCTGACGCGCAGTTGGTAGGCGCGAACGCGAAGAGCGCGGCACTAGCTGCACAACGCGCGATGGAGGAGGCTCAGCGCGTCGCGACGGAGGAGCGGACCACCCTTCTTCAGCGAATCTCCGCGCTAGAAGCGGAGAAGGAGAAGATTACCGTCTCCCTTGCAGAGAAGGCCTTATCCTGGGACAATGCGTGTGCCTCCACGTGGGGGGCGATGGAGTGTTTGGAGCGGGCCCTCCGGGGCTGTCCGTGCACGTGGAGGACGCCACTCATAGCCGCCAAGACCTGATGGAGACGCTCGGGCGAATCGAGGAGGGCTCGAGCGTCGCCCTTCGCGGCGCCAAGGCCTTCGGCACCCACTACGGCTACATGAGTGCTAGCCTTGCCCTTGCCCTGCTGCACGCTAGTGGGTGTGAGCAAGTCAAAGAGCTGGCGAACCCCCAGCTTGACTTGCCCGTCTAGCCCGGGATGATATCTGATGCGGTTCGCGCTGCCCAGCCCGCCACCCGAAAATTCCACACTCGGATTTGGAATTACATCGGGGAAGGTGCCGCCACAGTTGCCTTGCGGTGGACGCTGCACGACGAGGGGGATGGGCTCCTCTGGCTCGAAGAGGTTCCCCGGCGTTGCGAAGGCGGTGCGGGCACTCGTGGCGGCGAAGATGGTGCAGACTCATAGCAATACTGCCAGGTTTTGGTGCGCACTGTGCCATGTGTATGTCTGCTACTGTAATGCAACTTCTGTTTTGCACAAGCTAAGCGGCCATTCTCCTGTGCTCTTTTTGCTATATAATGTGTTGTGAGCTGCCCGACGTCGTCCCTCGTGCTGATAGTAGCGAGCAGACTTGCGAACGCCTTGCGCCGCGGACCCCAGGTTTCGGAAGTAGTCACGCGGGCGCTCCGTCCCCTTTCTTCCGAAGTGGTGGCAGCGAAGCTAGCGCCTAGTCGAAGTAGACGCGCGAGCGCTCCGTCCCCTACCCTTCGAAGTGGTGGCAGCAGAGCTGGCGCCTAGTCGAAGTAGACGCGCGCGCGCTCCGTCCCCTATCCTTCGAAGTGGTGGCAGCGGAGTTGGCGCCTAGTCGAAGTAGACGCGGGAGCGCTCCGTCCCGTACCCTTCGAAGTGGTGGCAGCGGAGCTGACGCCTGGTCGAAGTAGACGCGCGCGCGCTCCGTCCCCTACCCTTCGAAGTGGTGGCAACGGAGCTGGCACATAACCGAAGTAGCGCGCCAGCGCTCCATCCCCTACCCTTCGAAGTGGTGGCAGCGGAGCTGGCACCTAGTCGAAGTAGACATGCACGCGCTCCGTCCCCTACCCTTTGAAGTGGTGGCAGCGGAGCTGGCGCCTAGTCGAAGTAGACGCGCGTGTGCTCCGTCCCCTACCCTTCGAAGTGGTGGCATGCGTGGGAACTTCGACCACGTCTTATTTATACTCCGGGGAGTACGCGCAAGGACAATGCCTGCACGTGCGTGGGGGTATCCACGTCTTGTTTATACTCTGTAGAGTGCGCAGGGACAACATCCGCGTCTTATTTATACTCCGTAGAGTGCGTGCGCGGAGGCTAACCTCGACGCTATGTCTTATTTAGAGTCCGCAGACTGCGCGCGGAGGCGAGCCTCCGTGTGTTGCGGGCGGTGAAGTTGCGTGCGGAGGCGAACCTCGGCGCTACGTCTTATTTAGAGTCCGTAGACTGCGCGCGGAGGCGAGCCTCTGCGCGTTGCGGGTGGTGAAGTTGCGTGCAGAGGCAAACCTCGACGCTACGTCTTATTTATACTTCGTGGAGTGCGTGTGGAGGCGAACCTCGGCGCTACGTCTTATTTAGAGTCCGTAGACCGCGCGCGGAGGCGTTCCCCATGCATCTTTATGTATGCGCATGCATAGTGCACACAAAGGTAACCCTTTGCGCTCTTTTGGTACAAAACGAGAAAATTTGCATGAACGGTGCACTTTATTAAATTCCCGTTTGCGCAGGTGAGCGGTTACAAGAGGCAAGGTACTAACCGCTGGCCGCTCGCGCCCGCCGAAGCCGTGGGAGATCCTTGCACTCGCGTTCTAGACTTAGGCGTAATAACGCCACAGTCTGTCTGCATTCCATGTGTGGCGAAGCGTCTGCCCCTCCAAGGTGGCTAAGCGGTATGCTCCCTTCTGTAGGGCTTCCGCGACGATGTACGGGCCTTCCCACCTGGATTCGAGCTTGCCTACCGTCTCCGCGTGGAGCGCCATTTTGAGGACGAGGTCGCCTGCTCTGAATTCGCGTGGGTACAGCGAATGATCACGACCGCACACCATCTGTCGCGCGTACTTTATGACATGCTGCGTTGCGCTTGCCCGGCCCCCGTCTAGGAGGTCCACGGACAATTGGCGCTCCTCGTCTGGTGCTTGGACGAGGACCCTTCGCGAGCTAGCCTTTATTTCTTCAGGTGTGACCGCCTCGTCACAAAAAAGGAGCTTGAATGGCGTGAACCCCGTTGGGCGTGTGACCGTTGTACGAAAGGACCAGAGGACGATGTGGAGCTCGCCCGGCCACTTGCCCTTTGGTAGCCCAACGAGGCGCTTCTTGATTGCGGCGGAGATGGCGCCATTCACCCGCTCCACCGCCCCATTGGACTGTGGGTGTCCAACCGAGGCGAACCGGAGGGTGATGCCCACGCTGTCGCAGAATTCTTTGAATGGGGCTGCATCGAATTGCAGACCGTTATCGACGGTGACCTCCCTGGGCACGCCGAATCGGCATATGATGTTCTGCCAGAGGAAGCGTTGCATGGCTGCCGAGGTAATCTTGGCCAGGGCTACCGCCTCCGGCCACCTGGAGAAGTATTCCAGAGCGACTACTACGAATCGCAGGTCACCTGGGGCCCTGGGAAGTGGTCCCACGACGTCGATGCCCCACCGCGCCAGCGGCCATACCGGGGGTATGGGATGGAGGCTTGTCGGGGGCCTGCGGATGGCCCTGCCCATCCACTAGCAACCTTGACAACGGCGCACGAGATCCTGGGCGTCCGCGACGGCCGTTGGCCAATAAAAACCCTGCCTGAATGCCTTGCCCACCAGAGACCTTGGTTGGAGATGTGAGCCGCAGAGCCCGGCATGAATTTCTGCGAGGAGGCGCTTTCCTTCTTCGCGCGGGAGGCATCGCAAGAGCGGCGCGCAGACCCCCTTTTTGTAAAGCGCCCCGTCGAGCACCTGGAAGGACCTAGCGCGGTGCTGTAGACGCCAGAGCTCAGAGGGGTCATCCGGTTCCGCTATGCCCTGTAGAAAAGCGAAAAGGGGTTCTCGCCAGTCACCCTGTTGGGTGATCTGGTGGACGAGGGCCGTGTCACGGTTATCCTTCGCGATGGCCGCCGCTGGTAGGACTTCGCAAAATGCCCCTTCGGGAGTTGGGAGCTGCTGACTGGCAGCCTTGGCGAGGACATCGGCTTGTTCGTTGTCTGCCCAAGGGATGGCCTTCACGGTGACACCCAGAAAGTGTCGTTCCTTCGCTCGCACGGCTGCCACGTACTTAGCTAGCTCCGGGTCCTTGGCCTAGTATGACTTGTCCACGTGGCCCGCCACTAACCGTGAATCAGTGCGGACGAGGACTCGCCTTACTCCCATCGCTTTGAGCTTCCCGAGGCTGAAGAGCAACACCTCGTACTCGACCGTGTTGTTCGTAGCCGGAAACGCTAAGCGTGCCGAGTATAACAGGCGCTGGCCCTCAGGTGTGGTAATAACTGCGCCCACTCCTACGCCTGCAACGCCGTAAGCTCCGTCGGTGTTAAGCATCCACACTGGGTCTTCGACCTGGAGGACAGGCTGAGCTGGAGGGGTCCATTCCGCTAGGAAGTCCGCCAGAACTTGAGACTTGATCGCCGTTCGGGAGGCGTATGTTAGGGAGAATGGGGCGAGCTCGGCCGCCCATTTGCCGATTCGCCCTGTTGATTCCTTGTTGTGCAGCATCTCCGCCAGAGGGAACGAGGATGGCACCGTTATCGGGTGAGCCAGGAAGTAATGCCGGAGCTTTCTTGAGGCCATGACCAGCGCGTAGGCAAGCTTCTTGAGCTCGGTATACCGCGTCTTGGCGCCCTGGAGGGCTTCGAAGACAAAGTACACTGGTCGCTTGAGAGCGCCCTCTTCAAGGACGAGGACGGCGCTGACCGCCGTTGCCGAGGCGGCGAGGTAGAGCAGGAGGGGAGCCTCTGGTGCTGGGGCCACCAGAGTGGGAAGGGTTGCGAGGTGTTTCTTGAGGTCATCGAAGGCCTTCGCGCAATCGTCGTCCCAATGAAACCCGTCGCAACCGCGAAGGGTCTTGAAAAATGGCAAGCCCCGCTCCGCTGCCCTGGAGAGGAAACGACTCAGAGCCGCCATGCGGCCTGCCAGCCTCTAGACCACCCGCGTCGTCTTGGGCGGTTCCATGCCCAGGATAGCGTCGACCTTGTCGGGGTTCGCTTGAATGCCTCGCCCGGATACGAGGAAGCCAAAGAGCTTGCCCGCCTGCACACCGAACACACATTTGTCCAGATTGAGCTTGATGCCCGCCTTCCTGAGGTTTCGAAGGTCTCCTGAAGATCCCGACCGTGGGAGGCGAGCTACCTGGTTTTTACGACCACGTCATCCACGTAGGCCTCCACGTTCCTCCCTAGCTGAACGGCTAGGGCCAGCGCAATGAGGTGGGTGAAGGTTGCGCCCGCGTTCTTCAAGCCGAAGGGCATCCTGACAAAGCAAAAGGTCCCCACCGGCGTAATGAAGCTGGTTTTATCCTCGTCGTCCTTGGCCATGTAGACCTGATGGTAGCCGGAGTAGGCGTCTAAGAAGCTCATGAGCTCGCATCCGGCGGTAGCGTCGACCAGTTGATCTATGCGCGGCAGAGGGTAATCGTCCTTCGGGCATGCCTTGTTGAGGGCGGTAAAGTCAATGCACATGCGCCAGGCGCCACTGGCCTTTTTGACCAACACCGGATTGACGAGCCAGTCCAGATGTTGGACCTCGCGGATAACCCCCGCTCGAAGGAGCTTCGCCACCTCAACCTTGGCTGCTTGCTGCTAGTCCATGGACATACGGCGAAGTTTCTGCTTGACTGGCTTGGCGTCAGGGCAGATCGCGAGGTTATGTTCGATAAGGGCGTGGTCCACTCCTTTGATATCTTCCGGGGACCATGCGAAGACATCTAAGTTGGCCCGAAGAACTCGGAGAAAGTCTTGCTCCACGTCCGGTGGGAGGCCTTCGCCTATGGATACGAACTACCCCTCCGCCTGGAGTGGCACCCTCTTCACTCCGCCCTCCGGGTGGGGCTTGGGTGTCCATCCTGGGGCGGATGGCGCGTCCGCCTGGTTTTTGTCGGCGAGGACGTGCACCTTACGGTGCAGGCTTCTGGCTCCGGTTTCGATGCTCCTAGCCATATCTTGGTCGCCGAAGACAGTGATGACGCCCCGCCGGCCTGGAAGCTTCATGCATAGGAAGGCGTGGTGTGGGACCGCTTCGAAGGAGTTGATAGCAGGCCGGCCCAATATGGCATTATACGGATACGAGACGTCCACGACATCGAAGACGACATCCTCCATCCTGGCGTTGTCGGCCTGGCATAAGGAGACCTGGAGACGTACCTGACCCAAAGCCTTCAGCGGCTGCCCTCCAAGGCCCTGGAGGGGGGCTTCCGAAGCTTGTAGTAGGCTCCGAGGTACTCCCATACGATCGAGGGCCTCCGCGAATAAGATGTTTGCGGAGCTTCCTCCGTCAATGAGGATACGCCTGACGTCGCAACCTGCGACGTCGGCCTGGATGACCATGGGATCCTGGTGGGGGAATTCTACGCCCTGGGCATCGGCTGACATGAAGGTGATGCTGCGATGGGGCGCCCGCGGAGGTAGTTGTGCTGGGGAAGTGCTCGACGAAGAGCCTCCAGTGATGACGTTAACACCCCGGCACTGGGTCTCTCCGGGGGGCCCAGCGCACGAGGGACTGCCTTGCGTACACTGTACGTGGGCTATTGCGGGGGGCAGTGTCTCCGAGGCCCGTACATGGGCCATCGCTTGCCGCAACGCCGCAATTTTGGTGCATGTCCGCGTGAAATGGCCCCCGTAGCTGTGCACTTCGCACCATCTGCCGTATTCTAGGATTTCCTGCTCCGCACGCGGTTTCTCATCGCGGCTTCCTTCGCGTCCCCCTCCGGCGCCCGAGGTAAAAGCGGCTTCCCGGGGAATGCCTTGCGTAGCGAGGGCGCGGCGGGCCTTTTGGGGTCGTCGCCGGTTACGCCGGGGCTTGCGCCTGTCGCATGATGAGTTTTGGTGCACCCTGCCATTGACGCGCTCACGAGTGTCACCCACGGGCGCCTGCTTGTGCTTCGTCCTTTGCGACAACCCCTCCGCTTTTCTGGCATCGGAGCTGT
The DNA here is from genome assembly GCA_017311315.1 of Dendrocalamus latiflorus. Lineage (NCBI taxonomy): Eukaryota > Viridiplantae > Streptophyta > Magnoliopsida > Poales > Poaceae > Dendrocalamus > Dendrocalamus latiflorus. Next base: position 13,891,939 of record CM029613.1, read on the forward strand.
CGCCGCTGCGCCTCCGCGCGTCCTCCTCGGCTCGGGCGTACGCTTCCATTTTGTCGAAGAGCTCTGCCTCCGACTTGAGCGGCTTCCGCGCGTTATACTCGGCGAGCGGTCCCAGGTGGAGGCCTTGTATCACTGCGCTGATGATGGTTGCCTCGTTAACGTCCCTGACTTGGCAACGTACTTTCGCGAAGCGCTTGAAGTAATCCCGGAGCCTCTCCTCGGGTTTTTGCTTGACTGCGAAGAGCTGGTCCGCATCGACACGCTCGACGTAGTTTCCCTGGAAGTTGTTGTAGAGTCGATCGCGAATCTGTTCCCACATGTAGATGGACTGTTGTTCAATGGTGAAGAACCAGGACAGCGCCACCCCTTGTAACGCGAGAGGGAGTCCTTTTGCCTTCGTGGTGTCGTCTCCGCCAGCGGCTTCGATAGCGGTCTCATACACGCGCACGAATTCCCACGGGTCGGAGTCGCCCTTGTATGCCTCGATGACGCTCGGGAACTTGAAGTCCTCAGGCCATGCCGCCTGCTGTAGGCCCGTGGAGAGCGGGGACTCTGGGTCTACTCGCCGCAATGGGACGCGACTAGATGTAGGGGCGTCGCGGCTGTCCGCCCTCTCCGGAGCGGGTTTGGATGCCACCGCCGGGGGGGCGTGTTGGCCCCGGGCCTCTTGCATGTCTCGCACAGCTCCGCGGAGGTCTGTTAGCTCCCGCTGAAATGCGCTGAGGGCCGCTAGCAGGGCAGTCTCCACCGCGGACGTGGCTGGGGCCGTCGGTGCACCCGGCGGTACAAGCGGCACAGCGGTGACCATGGCCTGCGTGCCCAGGCTGCCCGCCGCGTTGTCCTGGAGGACCCTGGATCCGGTGACGAGGTCCGCATCGTCGCCGGGACCGTTCGCCGCTTCTGCGCCGGGTGGGAAAACGGATGCGCCTGCGTTGCCATCGCCGGGGTTGGTCGTCGGGGCGGTGTTGGTGGGGTCCGGCGGCGCGGAGACGTTGGCGAGGTCGGGCGCTATGTCACTGGTGGCGGGGTTGGGCGTCGCATCGGTGGCGGGGTTGCGCGTCGCGTCGCGAACGTCGATGTTCACGGTCGTCACACCTGCACCGTCGCCCGTACCTGCAGCTGCTAAAGCCGAAGCCCTGGTGTTGACGCGAGACTTCGCCGCTTCCGCCTTCTTCTTCGCCGCCGACGGTGAAGCTTTCTTTGGTGCCATCCTCCTTCAGACCTGGAGGCTTGCTCTTGTCCTCCCCACGGACGGCGCCAACTGTTGTGGTTACAGACCAAACAGAGAGAGAGTGTGGTAGTGGGGAGTTAGGTGAGTAAAAATGGCTTCGGGTCCCTCCCCATGGCCTATGTCACATATATATATATCCAAATGGGGAGTGCTTTTACAATTATACCCTTACACACGTGAGTATTCCTCTTAGGGGTACTCATGTCATTACACATGTCCCATTTTGGGCCTTATATCCTTCTAACAAGCCTACTGGGCTTAGGTGGGGACCACCCCTACAACAGTTACCATTTCAAAGCGGCTTATCAGGACAACCTTTTCTAAGTGGCTTATTGCCTTTTCCAACCGGGCCGATGCGACGTGACACCTAATTCTCATCACATTCTACAGGGATTCCGCGGCCCTCCACCCTCACGTGCACCCATGTGGGGATGTCGGTTACGAACGCCTTCTTGCGCACATAAAATGTCGGTCAGGTGAGACAACATGTCCTGATAATATGATTTTTTTTCATACGTATGAAAAGCATGGGTATTCACCTAATTAGAAAACAAGCTAAACGGGCGCACAGAGAGGGGAGTTAGGCGCTGCTAAGCCAGGGGCATGGCAGCGCCATGGGCCCCCACCGGCTGTCACACTCTCTGCTTGCCTGCCACTATCACTTAGCCTGCTGCAGACGCCAGCCTCTGCCAAGCTCTGGTGGCGCAACAGGTGTCATCTACCACGCCTACCGAGTTTAATGGTGGAGCTATTTTTGTAAAACCTGATGTCCGAAGGCTAAATTTGAAAAAAAAATAGTCTACAATGCCAAAAGTATGAACAGACCCTCTTTTGAAGCCAGAGAAAACTACAGCTCCTTCGTGGGCAAAGTTGGTGCTTTGCGCCCCAGCTTAGCCAAACAAAAACTTACCATAAGAATGACTAATCTAAACCATATGTTTATTTCTTGATCGGGTACAAAGGAGGGATAGGTACTACTATACGTCCATACGTTCACCCAATCGCTCATAATTTGTGATTTGTTTGTAATGGGGAACTTAGTAGCAATTTCCTTAACAGATTCTCGTTGGATATGTGGAGTTTCCTACAAGATTTCTAAATAGACATACAATTCAATATTTTTTGCCCGTGTAAAAACGTTCAAACTTGTGATATTATTTCTCAGTAGTTTTTAGAGATGGCCAAACGGTCGTGATTGCCGGGCCGGTCCAAAGCACGATGCTATTGACCTGACCTAGCACGACACGACCCACGACAGCAATAGTCAGGGCTAGCACGGCACAATGCCGTGGGTCGTGCTTGGGCCGCTACCCCAGCCCAACGTGCTTGCCTGGCACGGCACAAATAGTCTCTTGTCAAGCTTGACCCAGCATGAGCACGACCTGGCACGAGGACGACCCATTAGGCACAGTAGCTAATTTAGCCTGTTAGGCACGAAATGGTCTGTTAGTCATGTTTGCCCCCCTTAGGCCAAATAAGCAAGGCCCATTATGCATGAAAATGGCATGTTAGGCATGTTTGGCCCCTTAGGCACAATAAGCATAGCCTATTTAGCACGATTTCAACCCGTTAAGCATGATAACAATTGAATTTTTGAATTTTCTATCCGTTTATAGTCGTTTAGGAGTTTAAAAGTATGAAAAATTCAAAAAAAAATTTGTTTTTTCTATAAATAGGCAGCAAACCCCCATCATTCAGCTACCATCCAATCTACACTCTTTTCTCCGAATTCTCTTATGAAATTTTTGGTCTACTTTATGATAATTTGGCAAAATTCAAAATATTTTTTTTGCCAAAATCCACAATTTTGAAATCTGGCTATAATCAAGAAAAGAGATAACAGTAGTAATTTTCATATATTTTTATTATTATTTTTTTCTTTGTTATGATGTAAAATAGATAAAAGTGTAATTTCCTATTTGCATTTTCTAGTTTTCTACTTTTCTCTATGAAAAATTTTGATAACTTTCTTGTGAGTAATTTTGGAATATCTCTGGGGATCTTGCATCATTTGGGAATGAAACGACCCTGCCTCCACCTCAAACGAGAGAGCAGACTATTCCATCATCAGGTTTTACGAGTGCCACTGTGTCTGCAAGCACTGGAGCAAAGAGATCCAGACTCAATGCATCACAGGTATGGGTATATTCCGATAAGATAATGAAGTGAGGCAAAACCAGAGCTTAGGTAAGATGTGTTATTTGTAAAATTTATCATCATGAATTATCTGTAAAATCTACAGGTGGAATAGGGGCACTTGATCAGACACGTTCAAAGATGTAAAGAAAAACAAGGGATAACCATGTGGCAGACACAGCTGTAAGTTCAGGCTCCATTAAGTTAGTTTTGGTGATAATGACAAATCTAATTGTAAGACTAACATTTTTATTGATTATAATATTGCTTTGTCTCATTTGGATGAAAATGTGAAAAATCATAAGAGGTATGCATTTAACATCATTTCTATATCTTAGTGCATTCATCGAATCAAAATTTATATTGAACTCCATAAATTGTCTAACTTGAATATGTGCATATGTTTTTAATATACATTCTTATATTCCATATTTAGGAAGAGTTCACTCTATGTTTTGAGGCTTTATTAGTATGATCCACGTTCATCTTTTTTACATATTAAGGATCTTTACTTTAAAACATATCCGCTGTGTATATATAGCTTATGTAGCTCATATATACTCATAATCGGGTTGTTATCTAGTTTCTCCATTATGTGTTAATGATTCGATAATTAATGATAACTAGATGAGAAAGCTTTGCTTAGAGTATACAAGTGTTGTGTACATATTGTATACTTGATATTTAATTTCTATCTTATTATTTGTTGAGATTGTCATAATTACCAAAAAGAAAATATTGTTGAATCTAGTCCCTCCATTATGAGTTAATGATAAAGCTTGGTAATTAATGACAATTGATTTGTGGATTAACATTTTTCGTGAGTTGGATGAATAGGTTAGGTTTCATAAATAAGGAAGACTTGGGATGACTTTATATGTTGAAAATCATCAAGTCAAGTAACAAGACAAGAACTCGATTTGAAGTGGAGATGTATGTCATCAAGCTTAAAGAAGATGCAAAGGCAAATGTATGACTAGCTAGGGTTAAGGATGTGTTCTTAATCTTTTACCGGTCTTGCTATTTAGTTGGAAAATCGGATTGTTAGTATTGGTTGCCATACTATTAAGTAGGGTCATGTCTAGTAGCTTGAGTCTCATCATGTGTTGATTGCTCAACATCACTTACTCTAGCTCTTTGAAACATGATGCCTACATTTGTGAATCCTTGTAACAGGAAACTATACATTATAAATGTGTTTTGCAAGTATTTGAGGTCCATGTGTCCTAATCTTTATGATATGAGGCTTATGTTTGCAAATGTGTTTTGCAAATGGTTAAAGCTTATACATGATCCTTGTGTCATGATTCTAAAAGTGTATAAATATGTTTTGCAACTTATACGGAATCATTCTTGATCCTTGTGTGCATCATATTGTAGTTTGCAAATGTGTTTTGTAAAATCTGTTGAAGTATCTGCATTTTTCAGGATAATCGAAACTACTGTAGTGTATTCTGTGGTACTACCACTGAACAGAATTACCGACGTTGTGATCATGGTACTACCACGCTCGTTGGTGGTCGAGAGCTAGAGTGGTCGGAACCAACTTGGCCGAACCAAAGAGGTCAAAGACCAGAATGGTCGAAGATCGACGTAGTCAAAGACTAGCGTGGTCGAACAAAAGTGGTTGGAACTAACGTAGTCGAGATCTGTGTGATTATCGACCAACGTGATCGAACCAAGTTTGTCGGAATTAACGTGGTCGAGACCATAGTGGTCGAAACCAGCGTGGCCGAACCAACGAGGTCGAAACTAACGTGGTCTAGACTTGTGTGGTTGAAACCAGCGTGGTTGAACCAACGTGGTCAAGACATGTATGGTCGAAACCAGCATGGTTGAACCGACATGGTCAAAACCAACGTGGTCGAGACTAGCGTGATCGAACCGACATGGTCAAGACCTTATTGGTTAAAACCAGCGTGTCAGAGACCTGTGTGGTTGATCCAGACAACATGGTCGAAGACCAGCATGGTCAGAGACCTATGTGGTCGATTCGGACAACGTGGTCAGAGACCTGTGTGGTCGATCCGTACAATGTGATCAGAAACCTGAGTGGTCGAATCATCCGACGTGGTCGAGGACCAGTGTAGTCGACCAGTGATCAGTAGTTCCAGCTCAGTGTGAGCGGTCCGAACAGCGAGTGGTCGATCGGCTCTGTGTGAGCGTACGACCAGCGAGCGATCCTACCGGCTCTATATGAGCAGTACTTCCAAATTGTGGAATGATCCGCTTCTATAGCGGTATATTTTTTCCAGGGAGACACCTATGTGGATGTTTTCTTGTCCCTGGTGAATTGGTAGTTCTGGACGAGTTTGGTGGTACTTCGATGATTGGTAGTACCGAAATTTGTATGTCGAAACTACTGTATTTGTTGATAATGGCTAGTGTTTTAACCGTTACTAAGGGGAGCGGAAGTACCGGTCTTAAGCCGACGATACTTCCAAAATTCATGTTTTCTCAGGTGTTTTGCTTCCAATAGCTAGTTTTTGTGGCGTGGGTATATATACCCCCTTGTGGCCAGTGGGATTAAGACGTTGGCACTCTATTTCACTCCTTTAAGCTAATTTGAGTTTCGTCTCTTAATTATGCATGTGTTGTACCTATGAGCAAGGAGCAAGACTCTAGATTGCATGTGTTGCATCTAGAGGTGGATTTAGTGTCTACTTGAGCTTGTGCATTTATTGCACATGGTGAGAGTTAAGCGAGAGACTTGATTTATTACTCTTGGAGGTTGTCGACTCCTAGACAATGTTGGAGGTGTCGTGCGTGGTGATCTTTTCAAAGAAAGTTGTGAGAAGAACCGGCGAATTGTGAAGGTTGGAGCTCACCTACTCGAAGCAGAAAAGAGCTACCATTAGTAGATTTGAGGTCGAAGGCTTAATTCTTGGAGCTAGTCTAATTCATTAGGCTTACCTCAACATGGACTAGGGAGACCAGCAAATCTCCAAACACCATGGTAAAAAGCAACCGTGTCAATTACGGTTTGTTCTTTTGTACTTAATTTATATTCATAGAATTAAATTGATTGCTTGTCTTCCTAGAATTGTAAACCTCGACATAGCCTTAGAATTGTTGGTGCATATAGGTGAACTTAATTAATTTATGCATTATTTATGCTAAACCAATTTGATTAAGCTTCTGCATTATATACTTAGTTTAGCTAAATAGAATTAGAAAGAATTGAAAGAGAATTTTTAAAACCGCCTATTCAGCCCCCTCTAGTCGGCCTCCTCGATCTTATTGCAGTTGAAGTATAGCTCCAATGGTACGGTATGTAACTAGAATTGTAGTCCCAAGGTAGCTCGAGAATATCTTTGTCATTTAATTGCCTCGGATTGACCTCCTTGGCCCGCCAAGCTAGATGGACTTGAACCGGTACGGTGGCCCATTAGCTCGGTGGGCTGTGTCTAGGTCTACAGTTCAACCTACGGACCAACACAGTATGATCCGTATAGGCTTACAGGCTAGTAGTATAGAAGTAGGCTAGTACGCCCAAAATTGGATGATTGCACATTCGCACTTGGTTCAGTAGTATAGCAGTAGGCTAGTAGGCCCAAAATCATCCCGCGACCAACGTTATAAGTTCCTAAGTTTTTTTTTTTCTTTCGCTAGCCCCTCCCTGATCTCACGTCGCGTGGCACCATCAGAAGTTTGCAACTTGGAAGATCGAAAACCCGCAGCGGCTCCGTCGCCGCTTTGAGCCGCGCGCCGTTTCCCGAGGCGGCGAGCCGCGTCCTTTCCGGTCGCCCGGTGCCGCCTGCCATACGCCGCTGGCGCAGGCTGACAGCCGCCCTAGCTGCTGCCGTTTCTACGCTCGAAATTTGCAAGACGGGAGACATTGCACGGCAGTAGTGGTGTGACACTATGACCTTTTTTTTCTTCTACACAAACAAGAGAAACGCGAGTTGTTCTCGTGACGCCTAGAAAGTCGAATTTTTTCTATTTTAGCCTTTTTTAAAAAAAAATATTCACATTTAGACCTCTGATAGTTTTAATTCCGTTTTTGGACCCACGGAGTCAACGCCGTGACCCACGGTGCCGAGGTAACACGTCTCGGCGCCGTGGTCCATGGCGCCGAGGTAACAGGCCCGCGTCAGGGTGGCGGCCTGCGTGGGGCCGACGTGGCGGCTAGCTCAGCACCGTGGATCTTGGCGCCGAGGTCTGGCGAGCGGGCCCCACACGGCCTTCTCCTTTCTCCCTCTGTTTCTTTCATTCTCTCTCCTTCTCTTTTTTCTCCCCACGCGGCTCGGCTCAGGTGCCCGCCCGAGTACATCCGCCGCCGCCCCGTGGTGCTGCCGCCTCCCCTCCCCGCCAGCCCGCGTCCCCGCCGGCGGCCGAGCCCCCACCGCCTCCCCGGCCGCCCGCCCCATCCACGCCGCCGGCCACCTCCAAGCCCGCCTCCCCGCCGTGGCCGCCCGCCCGCGTCCTGGCCGCGGCCGCTCGCCCGCGTCCCGGCCACGGCCGCCCGCCCCATCCACGCCGCCGGCCGCCTCCAAGGCCGCTTCCCCGCCGCGGCCGCCCGGCCGCCTCCCCGCCGGCGGAAAATCCTCCCTGCTCGTTGTTGGTAGCTAATGTTCATGCTCATTGTGGTTGTGTGGATCATTATTTTCTCCATGTGAGTAGTTTGTCATAGTACTTAGCATTTATATTCTAGTGAAATATGGCAATGTTCATGCTCACTGTGCTTAGTTTTTCCTGCAAGCTAACTGAAATGAAATCTGGATTGATTGCTCACTCTCATAGATCTGGTGTTCATGCTCACTGTTGTGGCTACCTATTTTCCAATATATCCAACATATATGTAGCCAATGTTCATGCTCACTATCACTGTAGATCTTTATTTTCTCCATATGAGTGGATTGCCATTGTACTTAGGATTTGGGCAGTACATACCTGATACATATATGTTAGATACATGCTCACTACCTTGAGTAGTAGATACAATGCTTTGACTTTTTATATTGAAATGTTCATAATCTTTTTGATAGTCAGTAGTGATAATCACTGTGTGTCATAAATATAGCACTCATGAAATGTAGATTGCACTCATGCAATTTAGTTAGTTAATTAGCATCAATTATAGTGTAGTAGTTAGTTAATTTAGGTACTTAGGTAGTCAGCCAGTTAGTTAGGTAGCATTTAGTTAGTGACTAGGTACTTGTTAGTTAGTATCTAGTATCCAATTTCGATTAAAGGTATTAAGTTTGGTTTTCTGTATGAACTAGATGGACAACCTAGTCACCCTATATCATGGAGGCAGTGTGACAAGTGATGATTATGGAAATGTTCGATTTGTTGAAATGCAAAGGGTGCCTCTAATATTCAGTGATTGGCCATCGTTTAGTGAGTTGGTTGCTAGGGCCCGGGAGGAGCTACATTGTCATGCAAACGAGGAGAGCATTACACTTGAGGGGTTACTTTACTTCGGTTCGAAAGACACAATTCTAAGGCGGTTGATCTTAATTGGTTGTGAGGATCAGTGGGACAAATATGTCAAATTGGTTATGAGGAATGAGTTCCAGTGTTTGGACCTTGTTGTGCGGAAGGTGTCCATTGATCCCACCCCTCATGGTTATTCACCAGAACTAGGTCATCAGGCACCCTTTGACCCTCCGTTACCGGACCTTGCGGTGGATGTGGAAGAAGTGCCTGAGGTGCCCGATGCTCTATCTGCCCCGAACGAGGTTCAGATTTCTCAACTAGTTCGAGTTGAATGTCGGACTGATGATATCGTGGCGGCCCCTCAGGAGATCCCTTTGACCCAGAATCATCTCAGTAAGTGTCGAGCAACACTTTAGCTTTTTCCCGTCATTCCATTCTTTTGTCTCAATCCCATCGTTTTCGTGTTTATGATGCAGGAGACATTCCTGATAATGTTGGTGTTCCTCCCGTTGCTACATCTGGCAACGTTGAAGAAGTCTGCAGGGACTCCAACAGTGTGGATGCTCAAATTGTGGATGATCTGGAGCCTTACGAGATCGCAAGGGCCGTTGATTCTGATGATGACCACCCTTTTGGAGAGCTGACCGAAAGTGATATTGAGCTGATCAGGCATTATTGCCCTGGCCGGGATCCATCAGTTCATGAATTCAGCGATCTTAGGCGTTCTCATAAGGCTTATGCAGAAGGAAGGGATGACGAGCTGCTAGATGCTCCTGAATGGATGCATTGAAAAGGTGGCTGCAGGAGTATTCAGTGATTCGTTGAAGGCCATTCAAGGTGAGGCATTCTTTGTGGAGCGGAGGTACACAGTTGTGTGCGAGAAGGAAACATGTGAATGGAGGGTTTGTGCTAGGAAACAGAAGGACACGGGAAAGTTCAAGATCACAAGAATCGTTGGCCCACACACTTGTGCCGAAGCAGAGCTCAAACAGAAGCATCGGCATTTGACCTCTACCATTATTGCCAAGTCACTGTAGCACATAGTAAAGGGAGAACCCAATATGAAGGTGAAGACACTTGCTGGGTTTGTTATGGAGAAATTTGGATATGAGATAAGGTATGGAAAAGCATGGAGGGCAAAGCAACGCATCTGGAAGATGATATATGGGTACTGGGAAGATGGGTACGAGCAGTTGCCAGCACTCTTCAATGCAATCAAAGCGGTTAATCCAGGCATGCATTATGAGTACGTCCCGAAAGCAAATGAATGGACACAAGATGGGAGGCAGATATTCTTCCGTGCTTTCTGGTGCTTTGCTCAGTCCATCGAGGCCTTTCGGCATTGTCGTCCCGTCTTCTCCATTGACGGTACGTTCGGAGGCACGTGGTCGGCCCTGGTAAACACCAGGGCATACTTGCTGCCGTACAGGAGCAGATATCGGGGTATCCAGCTTTGCACCACCGTTGGTGCACTCGGCATCTTGCCGAGAATCTACTCCGTAAGGATGGTACGAAGGATAACTTTCCTCTTTTCGAGGAGGTCGCTCGAATGCTTGAGGTCAAGTTCTTCCAGGAGAAGTTGGAGCCGCTTAAAACTGCAACAAACGCAGAAGGTAGACAGTGGTTGACGGGATTGATGAGAGATGTCGACAAATGGACAAGGGCTCATGACGATGGTGGCTGGAGGTACGAGTTTCAGACAAGCAACATGGCTGAATCCTTCAATAATTTGCTTAGGGGTATATGTGGTATGCCCGTCAATGCTATCGTATCATTCACCTTTTACAAGCTTGTTGCCTGGTTCAACGAAAGACACGCGCATGCAATGACGCTACAGAGTAAACAAGAGAGATGGGCGCCAAAACCGAAGCGCCACCTTGAAAAGGCAAAGGCGAGGGCTGAGGCACATGAGGTACATTGTTTTGACAACGCCACGGGCACTTACGAGGTTGTCGAAAGGGGTGGTACAACGACCGATGGAGAGCTCCGGCCGACGAGGAGGCATAAGGTTGTCCTTATTGCTTTCTCATGCACATGTGGTAAACCGAGGCAGTACCACTTTCCATGTTCTCATTATGTGGCAGCAGCAAGGCATCGCAACTTTGACTACAAGAGCAAGATACCTCGGGAGTTCAGTGTTGACAACCTTGTACTTACGTGGTCTCCCCGTTTCGAGCCTTACCGGGATGAGGGAGAGTGGCCACCATAAACCGGGCCCAAATACATTGCGGATCCGGGTAGCCGTTGGAACAAACGTGGAACCAGGAAGAGGACGAGACACAAGATGATTATGGATCAGCTTCCAGGAAGAATGAGGCGAGGAAGAGCAATCCCCTTTCTTACTGACCCCGAGCAGAACCAATGTAGCAGATGTGGTAGACTTGGCCACAATTCACGAACATGCCATTGGCCACTTAGTCAGGTGCGAGTGCTTGTTGTTCGTTATGTTTCATAGTTCGTCTAGTTGTTTTCCCATATGCAATTTGCTTTGTTTCTTGTTTAATTTCTTATTCTTTCCATATGTTATGCATGTTCAATTTTTTGTTTACTTCTATGTTGGACTGAGAAATTCAATTTTTTTTGTAGGATGGCGCAATTCCACCTGCTAGACCCATACTACGAGGAGAACCACCGAGGACGGCTCACCGTGAAGGGGAGGGTACTGCCTTCATCACTTCCTGTGCAATTTGCGTTTATGTTGATGCATTAACTAAAAAAATTGGTCTATTCTATACAGGAGCTGCCCATCCTTCGTCCTCGAACCCATGACAGGTTCCTGGACATGCGGTACGATGAGAGGTACACTCCCTTCCTGGGGAGGGCTGGCCTAGACGCCATCTCTTACCAGGTTCGACGTCCGACGGTTGCCTGTCATTGGGACCAGGTCTCAATTCCCTACGCCAGGATGAAGCAGGCCTACCTAGAGTACACGAACGAGCTAGATGCGCTCACGGCCTCCAATGTAAGTTAATTCCATTTGATATCGTGATTTTCATTTGTTACTATAGTACCTTACAAGTAAATTGTTACTATGCAGGTTAAGTGGGAGCCGTACACCGAGCAAGAGGTGGAAAGTATTCAGTTCAGCGCAATGTGCTACATAGACGAGGCCCTCTACAGGATGAGTGCCCCCTAATCTGTTTCTATGCTGTTGAGTATCAGCTGCCACACAGAGTTGCACGCTAGTTTGGTAAGAGGCAGCTGTGGCTAGTAGAGCCGTTCTCGGCGTCTGTGGCCTTGCACAAGTAAGTGCCCTGCAATTTCAATTCTCAACTTTGATTCCAATTGCACAGAGTTTCTACTAATTTTAACTATTGGTTTACGTGACATGCAGATTTGATCGTCAGCGACAGAAGAAGGTGACAGACTTTGAGCACCACCACCATGCGTACGTTGAAGAGTGGGGACACTTGCAAGACAACGTGGACGACAACGACGAGCTGCACACCAACGAGTACTTCCGGCGGTACCAAGTTTGATACCAGGCTGCGACACGGTCCAAGCTGAAGGGACAATGGACACAAGATGACTATGCCGACATTGAGTCCTCGGACGATGAAGACACGCCGTACAACCAGTCTACTCGCCTTGGGACGCAGGTGGAGACAGCACCGATCCTGGACCGAGTGGTAATGTTCAATCTCATTACTTATTTTCCAATAGACAGAAATACCACTACATATAGCAAATTATCCATTCTTTTGCTTGTTTGCAGGGCAACACCCTCAAGCAGTCTGTAAAGGACATAGAACGTTTCTCCAGGACAGTCGGCGACGTCAGGACGCGTAGCTTCCTAGAAGTAAGCTTCGACAAAGCAACTCACAAAATTAGTACCTAATATCTTCGTATCTTGCTGGTTAACAAAATGTTGGACGACAGAGGCTAGCAGGTCGGCTACGCCGTGCGGCTGGTGTCGGGCCTCCGGATTATCAAACCCGGACCCTCTGTGTATTACAGCACTAGTCCCAGATCAAAGCTAGTGCACACAGTCAAACAGAATGGAAAACATCACCATCAACGATTTATTACAATAAATAAGAGTACTGACCACCGGGTCTCATTATTACAAAGGAGGTTTAAGACCTCGCACACAAGAAATAGAGCGGAAGCAAATAAAACTCGAGGACGACCCATCAATTCGCCACAGGCAATTGACTGGGGAAGCGCGACCTAGTCCTCCGGGAAGAATCCATCACAGCCACAAGCGAAGCAGTAGTCGTAGTCACCTTCTTGAGCTTCAACTTCCTCTGAGATTTTATTTTTAAGTGTAGCATGTGAGTACATAAAGTACTCCGCAAGTCTTGGGAAAAATGCATAGATGCAAGGCTTAACAAAGGAAGGCCATATGGTTCTTTTGCACAAAGCAATATTTAAAATCTCCATTACTACTAATTATTTTCGAAGGCATCACTTTAATGAAGTAAATGTTTTAACAGAATTAACTTTCTAGTGAAGGTTCCAACTGCCAACACTAGCTAACCAAATTACCATTGGTCAAGTTTTAAACCGCGGGTTCCATCCACCCTCTCTGGCTCCAACCGCCAGGATTCCCTTCCGAGAGTTCCCTCCACCCTCGGAATACAAAACTTTTGATTTTAAATCAAAACCAGAAATCTACCATGTGAATGCATTCCTTGCCCGCCCTTGACCGTGGGCACGGCTATTCGAATAGTTTTACACTCTGCAGAGGTTGTACAACTTTACCCACAAGAGATAAATTATCTTAATAGTCAACATGCTTCCTTTGGCATGAGACCCAGATAAAATATCACAAAGCCTTTCACCTACTCCAGTATAGCTAGAGACCACCCGCTGAGGTTTCACCGCAGAAGGGTTAAATCCGCCCAATCTGAAGCCCCCTCTTGCGCCATATGAGTACAGTAACCCTGTCCCTCACTATGAGTAACCAGTACGCCCTGGCACTCAATACACCACTGGTGATATCTAAACTACACCTTTATAGGTTAGTTAGCTAGGTCGTACCCATATAGACTTGTGGTTGTACGGTTAATGCTCAGTTTGGACAAACACAAGCGTCGGTCCTTAATTGACTAGGGTGGAACATACACTTAACAAGTTCTCGTGCTTACTGCACCAACCCAAACAACCATCCACCCTAATCTAAACCAACTTTCACATTTTTATTTTATTTTAAAATCACAGTGACAACTCCAATTGTCACTTCACTTTCAAACACAAGGATTTACTAATAAATCATAATTTCCCATTTTCAAGATTTTCCAAAGTTATTAGATAGCATGACTAAGCATTATCCTACCATACTAACATCAACAAGTAATTATAATACTCTCATTAATGAGACAAAGGAAATTCTATGGTGACAAGGGTACATGACAATCAATTCCAATGGAGGGCATAACAAAGTTGGATTAACTACTACCTTAAGATTTGAATTATCATTTTATGTAAATAGCAATGCATAACATTTAAAATAATTAAAACATTTCAAAATCATAGGTTCAAGATGATCAAAGGAGACTTGCCTTCTTGCAGGGTTTCTGGGTCTTCTTGCTGCTGTGAAGAGGGATCGTCGACAACGTTGGTATCTACGCGAGGAAAGACGAAGCAACAAAACAATAAATACAAAAGAAAATTCAAATAAAAACCAAAAATTCAACAGAGGCCATAATTGGGTAGATCTTGATTTTAGATGAATTTAGAAATTTGAATGGCTGGATTTGGAGTTAAAATGAGAAAGTTATGCTCATTTGAAAATCTCAGATTTGAATAAATCGAGAAATTCGGAAATTTCTGACAGGTGGGACCCACTGGAGAATTAAATTTTAATCTTTTATTTTAATTCTGAGAGACTGACAGGTGGGGCCCACTGAACAGTAACCACTGGCGGTCACTGACATGTGGGACCCACTGGACAGTGAGCCCAATGAGTCAACCTCTGACACGTGGGACCCACTGGTCTTCGGGCCCACTTGTCAGAGTCCAGCACAGAGGGGTGGGACCCAGGCGGCAGTGGCAGCGCAGACCGGCGGCCTCTGACGGGTGGGGCCCGCTTGTCAGTCGCGAAAATTAAACGAAAAACTCAACCCAGCGCGCGGAGCCGAGGGCTCGAACGCGCACCGGGGAGTTGAGAGAGAGCGCGGCTAACCAGATGGGCGGGGGAGGCTTTGCCTACCCATATAGGGCAACCATACCTTTTGAGGTACCTGCCGGAGGGGAGGTCGGGGAAGATGGTCGGAGGCGACGGCGCCGGCGACGAGGGAGTGGCGGAGAGGTTCGGGCGGCGCGTGAAATGTAACCCTGGCGCGAAGGGGATCCGGTTGGAGGGGTCGGCGAGGCTCGGGGGTGAACGGAGGCGGCCGGCGACGAGGAGGCAGCGACGACGGATCGGGAGCTCCGACGCGACGGCGCTCCGGGGACGGGGAGGGGCGGCCGAGGGGTCGGGGAGGATCGCCCGGGCGTGAGGAAGCTCGGGGAGGCGACGACGGGCTCCGGGGACGACCGAGGCGGCGAGGAAAGCTCGCCGGAGTTGGGCGGAGCTCGAGGGGAGGAGTGGCACGGTGATCGGGCTCTAGAGGGCTCGGGAGCTGCGGTGGAGTGCGCTGGGATGCGGTGCGGGAGAAGGCGAAGCCGATGGGGCATTTATAGGGGCTGAGGGGGAGCAGGGGCGAGGCAATTGCTCGCCGGGGTGGTCGGCCGGAAAAAGGAAGGGGAGGCGAGGGAAAGGAAAGAGGGGAGGCGGAGAAGGAAGGGAAGCACGGGATTAAAGGGATTCGGTCGCGGCGGCGCTCGGGGTTTCCAAAACCGGAGGGGGCCGAGGAAGGAAGGAAGGGATCCTCGGGGGAATCGGTCGCCGGCGCAAGAAAGGAAAGGGGAGGAGAGAAAGGAAGGCGTCTCCGCGGGGGAGACGACGGCTCTGACGTGCGGGGCCGGGGTGGCAGCGGGAGCGGAGGCGCGTGACACTGACGGGCGGGGCCCGCGGGTCAGAGAGATGAGGGAGCGGGGTGTGGATGGCAGCCGCGTGGCCCGAGGGCGGATCGGGCGGCGGGGACGAGTTAAGTGGGAGGGAACGGTGGATCGATGCCGGGCGCGGAGGAGGGGAAGGCGGGGGTCGCTGACGGGCCTGGCCCGCTTGGCGGCGAGAGAGAGAGGAGGGAACGGCCTGGATTGGCCGAGCGGCGACGTGGGCGGCCCTGGGCCGTCCACGCGTCGGCCGGAGGAAAAGGGAGGTTTTTATTTTTCAGAATTTGATTTCTAATTTCAGAAAAGGCTAGAAAATTATTTAGGCCTCAGAAAAATATGAAAATACCTCCAAAAATTCCAGAAAAATTCACAGAAGCTCCTGGACATATTTTGGACTAAATAAAATTATTTCCAACTACTGTTGATATTTAATTTTCATATTTTGAATTACTTTTTAAGCTCTAAAAATATTTTTTTAAATTCCAGAAAATCCAAAAAGGCAAATAAAAGCCAAGTAAAATCCAATAATTTATTTGAATTTAAATTTTTCAAAAAGCCAAATTTTTGGGATGTGACAGCTGGTCGTTGTGGTTGCAGGACAGGCGCGGCGAGGGACGTACACGTGCCTTCGACAAGACTTGCAGGCCCGGGTTCGTCTTCCCACGCAGCTGTAGGGTCTACAGGACAGAGCTCGTCCTGCACGAGAAGCGACACTTTCCCGGCCCAGGGCGGTGAGGACGACGACGAGGACGAGGTGGAGCAGACTTACGATGAGATAGGCTCGTCTCAGCTCGTAGACGCTCCTTCGACTCAGCCTTCACAACCTCTACCACGCAGCCGCCGCCGCGAGCCTAACCGTTACACTCCAGGCACCGACGCACTTGGTAAGGGTAAGGGTAAGACTAGGAGGCAGTGACGGAGACTTGTTCTTTTGGACCATGGTAGACTTGTGGTAGTTTCACCTGTATGGACTGTTTGGACATTGTGGACCATGGTAGACTTGTGGTAGTTTAACCTGTATGGATTGTTTGAACGTTATGGACTATTTGAACTTTGTTCGTATGGATGTATGGACTATTACTATGCTTATGGACTATGGTTGGACTTACAAGTCGTGCTTCATGTGATATATATGTGTATATAGACTGAGATGGGTTTGTAATGAGCTACTTGTTGTATATATGTGCATATGTTATATTCATGTGATATTTGTGTTTAGAGTGGCTCCAAAAATAGGGGAAACTCTGCCGAAATTTTCTGACGTCCATGATAAAAGTAGTCGATATGCCGACACGTTTGCAATGACCGTAGCTTGTTGTTTCAGAAATTATGATTACTGGCCTCTGAGAAGGCAATGTTGTAGCACTTATTTCGTGGAACGTACTGTTTCCTGCAAACAACTGAAAAGGCTACGTTGTACCAAATACATTGAATGGTCCAAGCTCTGAATTTATTACGAGACTACAGGCTCTGAAAAGCCTTCATAGGGACATTTATTGCTACACTGAAATCCTGAAAAAGCGAAAAGATTCCCATGTCGTCCTCTCCATGGACTATGCCCACTGCACCAGATAACCTGCCTACATAAAGGCCTCCTATGTCTTCCATACCACATCTCCTCCTCAAGCCATCACAATACTACTGGTTTCCTATGTCTTCCATACCACATCTCCTCCCTAA
Organism: Dendrocalamus latiflorus; assembly: GCA_017311315.1. Classification (NCBI taxonomy): domain Eukaryota; kingdom Viridiplantae; phylum Streptophyta; class Magnoliopsida; order Poales; family Poaceae; genus Dendrocalamus; species Dendrocalamus latiflorus. The sequence continues at coordinate 13,909,310 of CM029613.1, forward strand.
GGCATGTTAGGACTAGTGGTGGAGTTCTGAACATTAGAAGTACAGAGTTCCACACATGCAATTCAATTTCTTTTTTCACTGCATCCACTTAATTTCAATCAAGTCAAAATAAAAAAATCGAAGACAATTATTCACAAAAGAACCCATGGAGGGAGAGAAAAATAATATGAGAATAGACTATAGTAAAAGAAAAAAGTAAAAGTCAAAATCAGCGAATCTTTCATGCTTAAACATGCGGCGAGATGCTTCAAAAGAGCATAAAATTTTTTTCTAAGAATAAGAAAAGAGTATAAATCTAATGGAAAGTGTGCGATATGTTGTGAATAGCTCCGTGGAAGAAAGTCTAATTTTCTTATGTATAGAACTTTTTAACCATTCGTCACTTCTAGTATAAATTATGAATTGTTGTAATCGCTCTTTCTATTTCTATTGAGTAGAATAGAACGACTCCATCTTACAAGAGTTTCTTACAGGAGTGAAACAAAACTAAAGAAAGAAAGAATAAAGTTTGGCAAAATGATTAATGCAAAAGAATCAATTAAAGAAAAGAGTTGATACAACAATTCGACTGCTCAATCAATTAGTAGTATCCCTAAGTCCACTCCTCCCCCATACTACTAGTGAAAGAGAAAATGTAAAGACTACCATTAAAGCAGCCCAAGCGAGACTTATTATATCCATGTAAATTATGTCTCCTATTTCTATGAAGAAATTATTCTACTATTGATCAATAATCATAGTGGAATCAAGGGTACAGAGTCAAAAAGGGATTCTGCCCTAAGGCTATGGATGAATCAGTTCAAGGAATTTACTCCTAACAAATTCTTATAGGATTTCTGGTAGAATTGGAGAGCATTAAGTATAAATATGATACATAGCCCTTTTCCTTAAAAAAGAGTATGGGGATGATGTCCTGAATGGAAGACGCGGGAATAGAAAGATTTTTTTCTTCCTTTTGTTACCTTTTTTTTATAAGCAAAGGACGTCAGAATATACCATAAAATTAGGATAGATAAATATTTATTGGATACCTACCTTGCCTATGTTTATTTTTAACCTAAACCCTACAGCCCCGCTTTCTATCATTCTATGAAAGAATGAGGAGACTTTATCCACAACTCCGAAATTGATTTTTGATCAGCCTATTCAATCTGATTCTCGACGGAACCAGTAGCCCTTACTTTAGTGTATGTAGGTAGCATAAGATGTACGATAAATAAAATGTATAATAATTAGGAAGTCTTGATATTCCTTCGTGGAATCCCTTCTTCAATCTTAGATTGAAAAAAAAGAATGCCCCTTAGGAGCCCTTTGAATATCAAGATTTCTGACATCTTAGCCTCGTAGTTTTAAATTCTCGAATCGAATCAATTAAGAATCATAGTTTTTATTGATCAAGCGGCACCCAGATTTGAACTGGCATAAAGGATTTGCAGGCCTTACCGCTTGGCCATGCCTACGGTGACATGGCAGCCACCTCGGCGCCGTGACCAGTGGCGCCAAGCTCGGCGCCGTGACCAGTGGCGCCAAGCTCGGCGCCGTGGATCCTGGCACCAAGCTCGGCGCCGTGACCAGTGGCGCCGAGGACGGCGCCGTGACCAGTGGCGCTGAGGTGCCTGCCATGTCACCGCCACGTCTGCCGCCACGCATACGGGCCCACGCAGCTCGTCGCCATGGACCACGGCGCCGAGATGTGTTACCTCGGCGCCGTGACCCACGGCGCCGACCCCTGGGTCCAAAAATGGAATTAAAACTATCAGGGGTCTAAATGTGAATATTTTTTTTAAAAAAGGGCTAAAATAGAAAAAAATGCGGCCAAGAAAGGGTACAGGGGCTGGGATTGATTGACATGAGGTGCTGCCTGCCTGGCTGATGGGCACATGGCTCCCGGCGTGGAAGAAAGGAAGGGGCAAAGCAGCCTGCAGCCGTCTGCAGATGCAACCAACGGAGCAGAACTGCATTACCTAGGCTGTTTGTATTTTCTTTCGAAGATGATTTTTTGATTATAACTGATACATAATAGTGGTGGATAGTATCAGAGACAGATCTAAAAATAAAGCAAAGGGGCTAATCTAGGATACTCTAATATACGATATAGATACGACGATAGCATGATACAATATTTTGCAAAAAATAAAGATACGTTGGTGCGACAAACATATATGTATTTAAAAATTTTAAAAATGTAGAGAGGCTACGAGAGAGCGAGAAACTAGAATTACATTGATGAATGCTATTTATTGTATTATTCCTTGTCTCCCTTACTCGCTACTTTTAGTTATAGACTGAATCTTAAAATCAACCAAGAAGTGAAGGTCACAAGTTCCAGGAACAGAACCAGCCTTGAATTCCCACACGTTTATCACATGATCAAAAAGTTCACTTTCAGAAGCTGTAGTTTGCAACAAAGAAATACTAATCAGAAGCAAAACAATGCAACTACTCAATCATGTTAAAATGGTAAAAGTATGATAAACGTAGTCCTAGAGCAAACTGCCATGTCAGTGTGGTAACTGGTAACTAATAAAAGTGAAATAATTGTCCACTTTGCTACTTTATGTATTCAACACAGCTACAACAAAAACAGTGCCAAAAATAGGAATACTCTCGGAAGAAAGTATCGATACGGGTAATTCATATTTTGGCCATCTATACACAATTACAACACAACTACATTTATCGTGAAACAATCACCACAACTACATACCTGAGCAGGGGGCGACTGGCAGACCTTGGAACTTCATACACCAGGTAACAGCATACCTGAGCTTCGAAGTTCTTATCCCATAAAATATTAGATGATTTAATATCTCTATGTATAGTCCAAAGGATGACATGACACTACTATAGAAAAGGACATCACAGACGGTTCAAAAACGTCATCACAGACGGTTTTCTGAACCGTCTGAATTTATGGGTCAGTGATAATCGAAGGTTATCACAGACGGTTCGACAACCGTCTGTGATATATCAATATCACAGACGGTTTTTAACTGAAAATCGTCTGTGATATCTGATTATCGCAGACGGTTTTTAACTAAAAACCGTCTGTGATATTGATATATTACAGACGGTTTTTGTTTACAAACCGTCTGTGATATGTCACCTAGCACAGACGGCTTGTAACTAAAAACCGTCTGTGATGTTCTTTTCTACCCCTAAATCTATTTCTGTTTATTGGCTAGCCTCAGGAAATGCTAGCCATGCCCTCTGAAACAAGCAGATAATCACAGACATAAAACATACAATTCACACATCTCATTTCATTTCAGATACATTTCACATCTCAATTCATTACACAGACATAAAACATCCAATTGACAACGCACTTCATTTGATCACAACATAAAGCATCAATTTTGCAAATCAATTAATTGAATTGAAATAAAATATCCATTAACAAATACACAATTACAAAAGATCTACACTGCATTTGCACTTAAAAAAGTTCGTTGATTATGTATCTATGGTGCGGATTGGAACCGGCCTTCTGGCTTTATGACTTGAGTCAGCAAAAAGTACGCCAACTCTGGTCGAATCTGTCCAAGATCAGGCTGTTTCAATGGAGTTAACGGGATGTACGCAACCTGTCGATAGAAATATCAATGTGCGTATATATGTAACGTGATAAGTATGAAGTAATTATGGGAAGATTGACAAACCTTGGTATTGGTGATCCTCGAGGAATCGAGGAGTAGTTCCATATGTTGGCAAACGTAGTATCCACATGTGTTGCCCGGCTGCTGTTGGTGGCACTGCAAAAAATGGAATGTGTTAGTTCAAGAGGCTGTTACATAGGATTAATTAATGTGAAATAGCGAATACCTCAAAATCTCGAGCATGTGTCAGCAGGCCTTTGGCCCCGTGCTTTGAGACACCTCCCATTTCAATGTACATCGCGAACGCCCTACGTGATTAGAAAAGGTTAACCTTAGTCATTTGGAAGGAAAAAAAGAGTACAATATAGGTATGTATGGAGAATATGTACTTACCTATCGATTACTTGGCTGACAACTGTGAAGTCAATTTTATTCCTACTTAGGGAATCAAGGTAATATACCTTGTTCCATTTTGGTACAATTACTATTAAAATCCAATGAAAGTTCTGATGGAAGGGCATAAGTACATATTCCTTATTGAGGCAACCTATCAGTCCTGCTGCAATGTACCTCTCGACGAGGGTTGTATCCCGGTCGATGGTATCCTTGGCGACCAAGTGTGGGTCCAAGAAACCAGCCGATGAGTTGGATAATGTAGCTTTAGTCAGCATGTATCTATATATATACACACGAAAGCAACAAATTAGATATGACATTTATCGGTATGACATGAACGAAGACTGTGATTGTACACACTTACAGCGTCCAGCATCGAATGATTGAGACGTCGAGAGCGTTGAGAGTGAACAGATCGAATAAATCCTCAAAGGCGACCACGAACATACACTCTTGAAGACTGTGGTGGAAATCATCCGACGTGAATTTGACAGTGATACTTGAGGTCCGTTCTCCCTCTGGCTTATTGGACTGCGCATATACCACGTGTGCAATTGTACGCAACTATATGCTAGGCGTTGGAGGGCTTTTTGCTCGAGCAACGGCTCCCCAAGCACGAATTTGCGGGCCAAAGGTAGGTACGGTATATCATCATTGGTCTTCTTTGCTTTGCCCTTGCTGCCTCGGCTATAGTTCGACTTCACGGCAGTCGACTTTGAAGGTAGCAGCGGTGCAAGTTGCTCTGGCGAGAATAGCACCCGTGGAGATAGCACCGGTGCAGTTTCCGATGGTGGAACCAATTGGTCTTGTAATGGAGATGGCACCGGTGCAGTTACCGGTGGTGGAACCGACTGGTCTTGTAATGGAGATGGCACCAGTGCATGTTGCTCTGGTCCTGCCATCGGTGAAGAAGCCTCCAGGGAGATGTCGCTTTTGGGGCACTGGATGAATGTTCCAATGGCCTGTCCTAGAGTCACGATCTCGTCGTTGGGGGGCTTCGGTAGCGGGACCACCTCAAAATTGACATGCACACCATCCACATTAACTTTTGCGAAGCCTGGCGCTAAAGCTTGACCGTGTACCATGGCCCTGATACCAGACGAATATGCCTGGCCCCAAGCAGCGTACAAGGGAATGGAGCCATATCTCACTTGGAGCCTGCACTTCGTAGGCTCCTACATAACGATACAAAATTAGCTACTCGAATAGGCCTATCAAGGGATTATGAAGCAACAAGCAATATGAAACAACTAGCAATATGAAGCAATATGTAGCAACAAGCAACAAGCATCAATAATAGAATCAATAACAGCAATATGAAGCAACAAGCAATATGAAGCAACTAGCAATATGAAGCAACAAGCAACAAGCATCAATAATAAAATCAATAACAGCAATATGAAGCAACAAGCAATATGAAGCAACTAGCAATATGAAGCAACAAGCATCAATAATAGAATCAATAACAGCAATATGAAGCAACAAGCAATATGAAGCAACTAGCAATATGAAGCAATACGAAGCAACAAGCAATATGAAGCAACTAGCAACAAGCTCTCAAAGTTTTAATTGATTAATTTGTGCTCTCAAATTGTAGGGTTGCACAAGATTAATCTTGGCCGTCCCGCTACTGAATCATATACTCTTCCTTGATTGGTTATGCCAAATAATGAATTCAGTCATTTGAGCTCAGATACAAACTCTACAATCTCAAGATCAATATATCCAGCATGTATATATTCAGACAGCAGTATGTAATAAAGCAAATCCATGCAAATACAAGTTAACTTTCACTCAATGAAATAGTCTTTAACTTATCAAAATTAATTCCTAACAGATCAGTATATGGATTTGGTATAATATGAAAACAGCAAGAACCGAATGGCACAAGAACAATATATCAATGTCTTCCAGAGTACAAACTTAATTGTGATAACAGAGTTGACAGTAATTAGAGCTCAAAGACTAATTCAACCAATCTCAGTATATGATTTATATCATCATCTAGCAACAACCGATCCCACAAGCAATGTATGTCTCCCAGTGCCAGATAATATATGGAAGATTAACAGACTTGCACGACGACGGGGGGCTCAGGGAGGTGGCCGGCGAGGGCTCGGGGAGGCGGCCAGCGACGGCTCGGGGAACTTGCACGACGACGACGGGCTTGGGGAGGTGGCCGCGACGACGGGCTCGGGGAGGCGGCCACGACGACGGGCTCGGGGAGGCGGCCGACGAGGGCTCAGGGAGGCGGCCGGCGAGGGCTCCGGGAGGTGGCCGACGAGTGATCGGGGAGGCCGCCGCGACGACGGGCTCGGGGAGGTGGCCGGCGAGGGCTCGGGGAGGCGGCGGCGACGACAGGCTCGGGATTTGGATCTAGATCGAATACCTGCAGCGCACACGGAAAACCCTAACGAGAGGGTATATATAGGGAGGTTATCACAGACGGTTCTAAGTTTATAACCGTCTATGATAGTTATACTATCACAGACGGTTCTAAACTTAGAACCGTCTGTGATATTGATATCACATACGGTTCTAAGTTTAGAACCGTCTGTGATAAGCCTTTGCTGCCTGTTGTTATTAAGACAACACTAATAACTACACAGCTGCATTAATTCATGATCAACCACCAAACAGCTGCATTCATATACAACACCAACCAGCTGGATTCACACAGTGTATTTCTTCATACATTTTGTCACACATTTTCACATATACATCTCAAAATTGACTACATCACATATTTTCAGTAAGAGACCAATCAAGCTGTCGCATACATTCTTTTCTACGTGCATGACGTCGATGCAGTGTCGAACATCTAGGTACTCCCAATGAGGTAAGTCCCAAAATATTGATCTCTTCTTCCAGGTGTTCTTCTCATGAGCCCTCAATTTACGTCCCTTTCCGAGGACAACATCTAAATCCTTAACCATATCATAAACCTCGTGTCCCCTTAAATGCATTGGAGCTGAACCGTCTTCCTTCTCTCTGTCAAATTGTTTCTTCATCTTGCGGTATGGGTGAGCCCTCCGAAGGAACCGGCAGTGACGCATGTAGACGGTTTTGCGTCAGTGGTTCAACCACACACTCTCGGTACCATCTAAACAGTGAGTACAAGCTTTGGCACCTTTTGTACTATGGTCCGATAGGTTACCAAGGGCAGGATAATCATTTATGGTACAGAACAATAAGGAGCGTAGAGTGAAGTTCTCTCGTTTGTATGCATCCCATACCTGTACCCCTACGTTCCACAGTACTTTTAGATCTTCCACCAACGGTGCTAAGAACACATCAATATCATTCCCAGGTTGTTTTGGCCCTTGGATAAGTATCGACAGCAAAATATACTTTCGCTTCATACACAACTAAGGAGGAAGGTTATAGATGCAGAGAGTCACGGGCCATGTGCTATGTCGACTGCTCATGCTACTGAAAGGATTCATTCCATCTGTACTCAGTCCAAACCTTATATTCCTTGGTTCTACACCGAAGTCTGCAAAACTCCTATCGATGTTTCTCCACTGCGCGGAATCAGCAAGGTGTCTTAGCATTCCATCATTCTTGCGCTCCTCCGAGTGCCAACGCAGCAGTTTTGCCTCCTTTGGATTTGCAAAAACCTTTTCAAACGGGGAATTATAGGAAAATACCATGCCACCTTAGCAGGAGGTCCTTTCTTCGCCTCTGTTCCCTCGCCATCATCTGATTGATTGTTACGTTTGTATCGGGATGCGTCGCACACCGGACATACATGCATGTTTGCATACTCTTTACAGTAGAGGATACAGTCGTTCGGACATGCATGTATTTTTTCTACTTCCATTCCCAACGGACAAAGAACCTTCTTGGCTTTATACGTGGTTTTAGGCAACTCATTTCCTTCCGAAAGCATGTCCGCTAAAAGACCTAGCAGCGCCGTGAAACACTTGTCAGACCAACCGTTGCTTGCCTTCAATTTCAACAGTTTAAGCATGGCCGACAACCTCGTGTACTTGCAGCCCGTGTACAAAGGTTTCTCCGAGTCCTCCATCAAACCCCGGAATTTAACATACTCTCTCTCATCATAGTTCTCTTCTACATCGCGAAACATCTGATCCAGATTATCATCGTGCAACCTATCCGAATCCAAACGACAATCGACATCATCCGGCGGCATGTCATTCACTTCACCGGTGATGTCATCCGGCGGCATATCATTCACTTCACCGGCGATGTCATCCGGCGGCATATGATCATTCACTTCGCCATAACTGGTCCAACACGTATAATCCTTTTTGAAACCCCTCCGAATCAAGTAAGCTTCAATTTGCCCTCGGTTCTTAAACATCTTCAAATTCTCGCAGTCAGTGCATGGACAGCACATATATTCCACCCCCTTATTCAACATATCCTCCTCGGCGGCTCTTATAAAAGCAGACACGCCATTAATGTACTCTTCACTCACACGGCTCGCGGCATACATCCAGCTTCGGTCCTACGTTACGTACATATATAACAACTTAGTATTAAAATTTAGATTAACTAATTATTACTACATATATACCAGCCACATTTATTATATTGATACTTAATTTGCTAGCTCAATTCATATTATAAACACAACAGCTATTATATAACCAACAATTTTGCAAATTAACCATGTTCAATAACACTCATGGATTACTTAGACCTAAATTGTAATGCAATTAAAGAAAAATAAATTTCATTACTAACCATATCTAGAGCAACCAGGAAAGTATGAATCTTCAAAGCTCAATCTCTGCCTCTTCCCACCAAATTAACTGGCCTGAAATCGCCTAGCTTCCTCCCCAGTGAAAAAGTGCGCAGCAGTGGCTAGATCTGGATCGAAATGAAGACAGATGCGGTCTGAGCAGCGCAATAAATGCCTTAGTGCCATTATCACAGACGGTTTTTAATTAAGAACCGTCTGTGAATTATCACAGACGATTTTTAATTAAGAACCGTCTGTGATAACCAGCTTATCACAGACGATTTTTTATTAAAAACCGTCTGTGATAATCTGGGATTATCACAGACGGTTCTTAATATAGACCGACCGTCTGTGATACTCCTTTTTCCCGCCACAAATACCACAGACGGCCTCCAAATTACAACCGTTTGTAATAGTGTTCATCACAGACGGTTTCACAAAACCGTCTGTGATGAGGCGTCTACTATGAGGCTTTCTGTAGTAGTGTGACGAATAAAAACAGAAGAATACTAAGAATACCACCCTACTTCAGGGCATTGCTGAAGAAATAATATAGCCAAAAAACATTACAATCTTCATGCAGGTAAGCAATTCCACGAGCTGCCCTAGCCACAATCTTAACCCTCGTTGGCCAATCATGTGCTGCTTCATTTGCTGAAACTTCAAGGTAATTTTTAATGATCAAGTAAGCATCAGATAATCCAAATGGCAATTGTCTCAATGAAGTTATAATTTGTATGATCGAATACCGCAATCATAGAGTGTAAATAATTGTACTGGTTTCTTTTCAATTTACCGATGACGGCCTGCATTAGATTGATCCGACGACTGAAGACACCGTGCCTATGCGTGACGCCTCTGAGTTGATGTGCTTTGATCTGCTTTGCTTGCCGAAGCTATTGGTGACAATTAGGTGAACAACATGGCACATGATCGAGGAAAGTGAAGTCGATGAAGAAACGCTATCTCGCCATACACTACTCGGAACAAGAACAAGTCGAAGATGATGCCTAGAAAAACACGCCACCAACGCTGACTAATTTTGCTTGGAATTGATCTGATCATTTATTTCTAAATCATGTTATGTGGCTAAAAGTGCCCTCATGGCACCCATCAAACCCTAGCACGAAAATTCTAAAAACTTTCTCCCAAAAGGTTGTCTCCAGTCCCCTATTAATTCTTAACCTCTCACTCCTTTTATATGCTAGAGCCCCAAGCTGTCTCCTTATCAACACGAACACGAAATCCTATTTGATTTCAAAAATTAAGAAGCCCGAAACTCTTCCAAACATGGGGTTCCCAAAATATCTAAACCTTCCAGTTATTGACACCTTACATAACTCCTCACGTGTCAAAACCTCCAAGACCACACCTCCCGTAGCTTCTTCAGCATCATCCACCTTTGATCCTCATGTGCTCCAGTGTGAGCTTCACCACCTCATGACATTCTCAACCACCTAAACCTCAGATTTCCCCATCATAATCCTGGTCATCCTCATCATCGACCATGACCATCTCCACGCCAACCTGTATATGCAAAAACCAAAGAACATTTTTTCAACACAAGTTCTCTCCAACTTGACTAACATCAGTCCACACACACATATCACACCCTCATCTATCAATAAATACCAAATCATCCATGATCTCAATTTCTAGGCTTTCCAAAAGTCAACCAAAGACCACCTAGAAAAATCGGTCTCATCGCCATGCACAGGTCGGTCAGACACGAGTGCTCGAGGTACTCGAAGGATATAAGAATTGAAGCACTCGAAGCTTACAAGTACCTACCATGAAGCCTATGGCAACTGATCACGCAGTCTACGACAACCGATCACCAACTAGGCATTGTAGCTTCCGACCATTGACCAAGCATTGTAGCTTCTGACCATCAACCAGGCCCTGTAGCTTCTGACCATCGACCAGGCACTGTAGTTTCTGACCATATACCAGGCATTGTAGCTACGACCATCGACAAACACTGTAGCTCCGACCATCAACAATGTATTGTAGCTCCGACCATTGACCATGCATTGTAGCTCCGACCATCCCAGTCGAAGTCTACGATTACCGATCATGGATCGAGGTCGAAACCTACAACCACCAACTACCGATCGTGATCCATGCTGAAAGACCATGTGGAGGTCATCCCGTGTGTGTGATGAGTAATTGACATCGGTTTAGGAAAGTCGAGTTTGATTTGGTTGGTTCGGACCATGTCGTTGCGTAGTGCAATGGACTCGGTCGGACTTGGTCAAACCTGGTCAAAGGGTTTAGGTTGCATATTATGTTGACTTGTCAGGTTTGGGCTATTTCATTAATGCATTTATGCTTACATGTATCGAGCGGTGCTATTTGATGTGTTTCTTGTCTGTGTTGGCTGCAGGACATCGAGGCGGAGTCGTGGCGAAACACGAGGTGACCGGACTAGACACGAGCGGTGTCGAGGTCAGAACGGTCGAGATGTGTCGAAGACGGCGTAGACTCGAGGTGGTTGCGAGTCGTGGACGACAAGGAACGCGGAAGCTTCCCGGAAGGTGCAGGAGGGGCGAAATGGTAATTTCGTGAGGCTGCACAAGCGGGAGCGGGTTCCGTTGGATTTAGCGGGCGTAACAGGGTGGAGACCCGTTAGCCAAGGGCTATAAATAGATGTGAGGGGCTGCATGCCTCCTCATAGCTTTGGGAGAGAGTTAGGGTTTGATTTAGTCAAAAGAAGCTTTGGAGAGATTGTTTGCTTTGAGGCTTTAGTGGTTGTGGGCAGTAGGGAGTGTCTCCCACGTTCATCCCTCTCTGTGTCTGTTCTTCCAAGAAACATGTAGAGTGTGTGGTTCTTGAGTTTGGGAGAGGGAGAGGATGAGTTGAGAATCCATGTAATCATTACTCTTGTTCTAATGTCCATGCGTATGGGGACTCCTTTGTAATCCTTTTCGATTTGAAATGAAAATCTGAAAGTTCTTCTCCCGTGCCCCTGTTTGTTCTTCGTTGCCTTCTCTGTTGATTTTGTGACTTTCTTGATTTCTTGTTCTTTGTTGCTGGGGAGTGCCAAAATGGGTTGCTCTATGTTGGGATGATGCCTCAAGATCATTTGATCGATTTTTCCAAGAGCAAACATGGTTTAATCTCAGCTTTTGAATTTTGGGATGCCCTGTTCTTCATTTTCCATTTCTAGGGTTTTAGTGTAGTTCTTGATTCCCTGCTTGAGATGGCGTGAAACTTGGTTTCTAGAGTGCTGAGGCTATCCACTAGCTATCCTCAAAGTTTCATAGCCAAACGACCAAAGATTGGGGAGGAATTTGATTTTTGGTGTTGGCTTTGTATCTTTTCAAATTTTTGCCCAAATCTGAATTTCATGGCTTTAAGTTGGATTTCCTTGGTCCTCAAGAATCCTCTGGCTATTGTGGTCATCTTATAGCTGTTCTGGGACAAAAGGATCAAGAAGAGACCTCAAATTTCTCTGTTGCTCATATTCTACAAGTTCTGCATTTTCTTCTGTCTGAAATTCAGGGTTTCTGGACTTTTTGCCCGAGGGGCGGTCAGACCGCCCATTTGGAAGCGGTCAGACCGGACGCTGAGTGGCGGTCAGACCGGTCCTGTATGGGCGGTCAGACCGGCGGCCAGGGAGCGGTCTGACCGGCCCTGCCATGCCAGCCTGTTTTGGTCTGTTGTTTCTTGGAGAGTTTTTGGCCTTTTGATTTTTGGCTTCCAGTGTCTATTTCCTCTTAGTGCTTTAGTTTCCAGGAAGTCTAGGTTATCTTCTTTCTAGCTTTCCATAGCTATTGAGGAGAGTTTTCCAAGTGGGTACTCTTTGGGGGTAAGTTTAAAGTGATCGATATTCACCCCCTCCTCTGTCGCCATTTCGGTCCAACACATGCCTCCGACTACCGTCCGTGGTCGAAGCCTACCGGTCAAACCGCCCAATACACAACGGTTAGATCGTTTAATCTGAATATTTCAGCAATTCTAGTTTTACAATAGTGCATTGACTGAAACTTTTACAAACACAAATTTCAATGCAACTCAAATGTCAATTATTCATCATCACTATATTCACAACCTATCCACATGGTCTAACATAATTAAATAAAAATTAGAGACTATTAGAACTGAAAGAAAGTTCTCACAGTGGAGATGGTAATAAAGCGTGTTGTTGGGAACAAAATCGTAAACAAGCATTCGCTGGCCATTTGATATGCGGTAGCCTACTGGCGAAACCAAGTGTCTATGGTGTACACTCTGCTGATAGCATCAACTTCGGCCTTGAACTCTAGCTCGGCTTGCCCATTCCCAATCTTGAGCTTCTTGACTGCCACAGGGCGACCGTCTGGAAAGATGCCCTTGTATACACACCCAAATTTGTGACAATGAATAATATCAACAATCATAAATTCATAATGATAGTATCCTATGACAATGAATAATAGTATAATACTCATCAGATCAACTAATCAAGCAGTTCAAGCAGACAAGCACAAGCACTAATCTGTCAATTACCAAGCTGGATGACGGGAGTACGGGACAGTGGCATTGCCAGATATCCAGAGCTAGGCTGTAGGGGGGCAGCGGATGGCCAGTGGAACCGCGAGCGCCAGAGGCGGAGCCACGGAGGGGTGGGCCTTGGGCGCCGAGCGGATGGGCGGACCACGGACTGGTGTAGGGCGTTGCGCCAAGGCGGAGGGGCCAAAGGCGGAGTAGGTGGCGGAGGTCGAAGGTGGAGGGACCGAGGGCGGAGCCGGAGCCTGGAGGTGGAGGACGAAGGGTATGGGCATGTGGCCGGAGCTAGCGGCTGGGGGTGACGCGCGGACGCGGCACTAGCTGCAGAATCGGGTGGGGGCGGCTAGGGTTGAGGGACCACGCGAGTATGGTGTATGCGCCAGGGAGTTGGGGGAGTATGCGCCAGGGGGCTATTGGGCTAATACGAGTACTGTTTGGGCCACTTAAATAGTAACAGCGTATTGATTTAGCTGGGCTGGTACTCGGGCTACAACCCCTTAACCTGGCCCTAGGTCTTTCCGTAGATAGAAGTGGCTAGTAGAAACGACTAAATAGTAACTAGTATAGTGCCCGTGCTAACGCTACGGTAAAATACAAAACAAGATAAAATTTGTAAAAAAATAAAACGAACAATCAGATTCATTAAGATTCACGTCTCATATATTGTATAACCAAATAGTTTTGTCACATAATGAATGTCACATAAATACGTGACCGGTCGGAACCACCCAACACGCAATGCTCAAAAGCCTACGACCGATTCCCAGGTCTTGCGACCGCTTCGCGAGCGAGACCATACGACCGGTTAACAGAAGCTATGACCGTTTATCGCGTGATTTAAGCTACGACCGTCTCATATAACAATGTGTGCACAAGCCATACGACCAGCTCCCACATGCTACGACCACCCAGAAGACCGTACGACCGACTCCCAGACCAAACGATTGATCCTACAGGTCACACGACCACTTACCAGGTATCTACGACTACGTTCAAGTCTTCCCGGGCGCAGCCGACCGCATACGACGACCTCACAGCGAAGTCGCAAGCTCGAGCGCCGACTTCTGACTGCAAACTACGGCCAACGTGGTCGTAAGCCTTCCGACTACGAACCTCGGCCAACGTCTGTGCAACCGGATATATGTTGTGCATCACATGGTTCTGGGTGTGTTTGGTTCAGAGTCATGGTGGGACGGGATGGATCCAACCCATTTTTTAGGGACGGGACGGGACGGTCCCTGTTTTCTGTTTGGTTCAGAGTCATGGTGGGACGGGATGGATCCAACCCATTTTTTAGGGACGGGGCCTACCTGTCAGCCACTCATCCCACTTCATCCCTCACCATCCCCTCATTTTTGGGGGATAGGATCATCCCCAATTTGAGAGCATATCCACAGAATATTCCCTAGAGGGATATCCCCCATCCCACCTGACTCTGAACCAAACAGCTCTGGAACGAGGACCGCCCCATCCCATCCCCCATGGTCCCATGAACCAAACACACCCTAAGATTCACGTCTCATATATTGTATAACCAAATAGTTTTGTCACATAATGAATGTCACATAAATACGTGACCGGTCGGAACCACCCAACACGCAATGCTCAAAAGCCTACGACCGATTCCCAGGTCTTGCGACCGCTTCGCGAGCGAGACCATACGACCGGTTAACAGAAGCTATGACCGTTTATCGCGTGATTTAAGCTACGACCGTCTCATATAACAATGTGTGCACAAGCCATACGACCAGCTCCCACATGCTACGACCACCCAGAAGACCGTACGACCGACTCCCAGACCAAACGATTGATCCTACAGGTCACACGACCACTTACCAGGTATCTACGACTACGTTCAAGTCTTCCCGGGCGCAGCCGACCGCATACGACGACCTCACAGCGAAGTCGCAAGCTCGAGCGCCGACTTCTGACTGCAAACTACGGCCAACGTGGTCGTAAGCCTTCCGACTACGAACCTCGGCCAACGTCTGTGCAACCGGATATATGTTGTGCATCACATGGTTCTGGGTGTATTAAAATTCCGAGGTTACTTATTTTGATGCATAAACATGATACATGATACATGATCAGACAAGTAATACCATGATCAGGAGACGTTGATGTTGCCGGAGTTTTTTTTCCTAGCACGGTATTCACGATGTTTTCTATTCCGCTCTTCTCTTTGTTCAGTGGTTTCTTCGGCCCTTTTTCGTGCGCGGTACTCACGTTGTTTTCTATTCCTCTCTTCCCTCTTTCTTGTCTCTTCATCTGCAGCTGCTCCCTCTGTTGCTGTGGTATATAATTTGTGTCACAGCTATGCTAGAAAATTAGAGAATCTGACCAGGAACGATGACAACGAACTTACCCTGTCCAATGGTGTTTGATATGTCGCTAAATGCAGTGCGGGCTTGTCGCTTATCCGCCATGTCGGATCACCTGTAATGTAGTAACTCGACAACAACCCAAGATTCACGTACATAGGCGATTCCATGTCAAATTATCGCAACAAAGAATCAAAGTTCATGTCAAATTCAATTCAAGACGATTTAAACTAATTACAGGGCAGCACAGGGTACGCTACAAACTCGTAAATTCTCAACCTTTTGCACCCTCCTCGACATGGCGATCAAAAAAGCACACAAGTTACAAGGAACAAATTTTGCAGAGAAGGAGAGAAGGGAGAGGGGAGGGGCTCGGCAGTACGGACCAGTTCCAGAGGCCAACGCGGAAGGGCTCAGACTTGCGGTAGGTGTAGCAGGGGAGCGCGTCCTAGCGTGCCGACGGAGGCCCCAATTTTCCTTCGGCTGGACGGCGTGGATGCCTGGACTCGTCGCTCGCTCACGGCCCACCGTGCCACCGGCCGCCGCCGGCACTTCTTGCTCACTACGGCAAAATACGTTAAGTTTCCATGCAGAATACGTGAAGGAGAGAGAGATAGAGGTAGAGAGGAGAGAGAGAAGAGATTGAGAAGTTTCCATGTAGAATACGTGAAGGAGAGAGAGATACGGGTGAGATATTCATGGGAGAGAGAGAAACGGTTGACATTAACGACAAATATGGGAAGCTTGTGGTATTTGGCAACATTGCGAATCCAAGGATTCTGCTTCATTTCAGAACTTGATGCAAGAATCACATTGGCCGCTAATTAAGTGCCTCCTATGACTACCAAGTCGATCGCTACGGTAAAATACAACACAAGATAAAATTTGTAAAAAATAAAACGAATAATCAGATGCATTAAGATTCAGATTAAACGAACAATCAGATTCATTAAGAAAATATTATTTATTTTCC
Organism: Dendrocalamus latiflorus; assembly: GCA_017311315.1. Classification (NCBI taxonomy): domain Eukaryota; kingdom Viridiplantae; phylum Streptophyta; class Magnoliopsida; order Poales; family Poaceae; genus Dendrocalamus; species Dendrocalamus latiflorus. The sequence continues at coordinate 13,925,801 of CM029613.1, forward strand.
AAAGAAAGTAGAAAAAAGATATAAACAAATGTGCAGAGGACATAAATTTTCATGGCACTACGGTAAAATACAAAACAAGATTCATTAAGATTCACGTCTCATATATTGTATAACCAAATATTTTTGACAACAAGACACAAGCTGTGACCATCGCTAGCTTGCCACGACCACATACAACTCGCTATGACTTTACCGCTCAAAGTCTACGACCTCATCCCAAGTCGTTCCGACCGATCGAAATGATGAACCAACAAATGCACGAGGTCTACGACCACGTTGGGAATGGTCGATGAGGCTTTAACCGCGAGGCAAGCGGTCGCAAAGGGTTACGACCACTTGTAAACGATATGAGAGTGGTCGAAAAGTGCTTCGACCGTGGCATAAGTGGGCGGTGGGTGTTTCTGAGTGGTCGTAAGGGTTACGACCACGCTGTAAGAGTGTGAGTGGTCGTATGGTCGTAGATCTGTGTAGTCGTAGAGTCTTACGACCGCCCTAGATTGTTTACGATCAAATCCAAACCCTTAGAATCTTGTACGACCATGTTAGAGTCCTTTTCGACCGTCTGCAATACCATACGACCGCTTAAACTTGTTGTCGATCACTTTGAGTCATGGTCGTAAGACCTGTAGCAGCTCTCGGCTTCAGCCACTCAATTCACCGTGGTCGAAACCCATATCGATCATGTCCACTTCTTTCACCTCGGTCGTAGTCGTTTATGGTTACGTACTGGCCTTTTCAGCGTGGGGGCATCTCGTTACGACCATCGACGCTGAAGTCGTGGCCTTCCACGTGATCGAGCATCTCTACGACCACATTCTGTTAGCGTTTGCCGTGGTCGTAAACGGCAACGTGGTCGTTAGCTTCTGCGTGGTCGTAAGTCGATTGTGTGGTCGTAGGCCATTCTCTGTGGTCGTAAACGGTAACGTGATCGTGAGCGATTTTGTAGTCGTAAGTCGACTGTGTGGTCGTAAGCGACTTCATGGTCGTAATTTCGACTACGTGTTCGTAACTCATTCTCCGTGGTCGTACACGACTTTGCAGTCGTAATCTCGACTGTTTGGTCGTGAACGACTACGTGGTCGTAAACATCGTAAGTCTTCTTCGTAGTCTTAAGTCTCCTTTGTAGTCGTAAGTCTTCTTCGTAGTCTTAAGTCTCCTTTGTAGTCGTAAGTCTTCTCTGTGGTCGTAAGATCCATTCGAGTAATCGTAAGCTCCATCCGAGTAGTCGTAATCTTTTCCGACTGCATTGTCGTAGTCGTAACCTCTCCTGATCACGTTTGCCGTGGTCGTAGCTCTTCCTGATTACGTTTGCCGTGGTCGTAGCTCTTCCCGATTATGTTTGCCGTGGTCGTAGCTCTTCCCGATAACGTTTGCCGTGGTCGTAGCTCTTCTCGATAATGTTTGCCGTGGTCGTAATTTCGGCTACGTGGTCGTAAATTCTACAGCATAGTCGTAAAATTTGACTGTGGTCGTAAACAACCGGGTAATCGTCAGTTCGACTGTGGTTGTAGGTTCGACTACGTAGTCGTAATACCTCTCGGTCGTCTTTCCGACTGCATTGTCATAGCCGAAGTTTCTTCCGATCACGTCTACAGTAGTCGTAACCCTTCCGACCGCGATAGCCGTGGTCGTATCTCCCTCTCCGACCACGTTGATTCCCGAAGACAATTCTTTTTCTCCGATGTAAAACTTCCAAAGGTCATAACTTTCTCATTTTAACTCCGATTTCAGCCATTCAAATTTCTAAATTCGTCTAAAATCATAATCTAACCAAATATGGTCTCTCTTGAATTTTTTGGATTTTGTTTGTATTTATTTGCTTTGTTTGCTTCGTCTTTTCTCGCGTAGATTCCAGCGTTGTCGACGATCACTCCACCCAACAGCAAGAAGACCCAGAGAATCTGCAAGAAGGCAAGTCTCCTTTGATCATCTTGAACCCATGATTTGAAATGTTTTTGAATTATTTTAAATTATGTGCATTGCTTTTACATAAAATCTTAGTTCACATCTTTAGGATTACTATGAAACGACTATGTTGTGCCGTTTACGACCACTTTGTGAAGTCCCTGCAAAGTCGAAAGTCCTTTTGAGTGGTCGAGAGATCACCTTCGACCACATTGGCCGTGGTTGGAAGGAGTCTGGAAGTGTTACGACCACATTGGTCGTGGTCGAGGGCTGGAAGAAGTAGTTTACGACTTCGTTGGCCGTGGTCGGAAGGCACCAGGAGAGTTTACAGCACACCTTCTCTTGCAGCATCTGTAAATAAATACAGGCGTCCATGATGGTGTTCAACAATGCAATGAACTTGGGAGTCACCATCCCATACCAGTGTCATTCTAGACAGAGGATCAGAAGACTTTATTAAATATACCTGGAAAAGGATAATCTTGCAATGAGCAGCGAACAAAGGACCAGCTAATAATAATACAGATAAGGTGCACAAGAGACAGTACCTTTGAGTGAGTGTCTGAAAAGACATTTAACGTTATAAACCGAAAATCCTTGGTATGTCTGATATTTAAATAAATATTCTCATCAGGTTATTCCAACATGAGAATATCATCCTTGTTTGATCCAATAATGCTGCAAAACAGCCTAGCCAAAGAAAATTTTAAGCTATTTGGTTATTCCAACATAAATGTTAGTTATTTGGTTATTACTTATTGAAGATGTTCTAAAAAAAGTAATTAAATTATACATCTAAACCAATAATAGCATAACTTGAGACTAAAGAGCCATAATAGCAGCCAAAATACTGTTCAAAGAGAACTTACCAGCATGTCCAAGAACAGGAATCTTAGTTGATGCCTTGATTTGAGAAACCAGCTTATTACTACCTCTTGGAATGACGAGATCAATGACATCATCAAGCTGTACAATGTATTACGAGTTTAGCCATATTGGTAGAATCATTATTTTGGTCATAGTACTGCATTCTCACCTTTAGCAAATCTGCAATTTCATCTCTAGTTGTAACAAGGCCAATAAGTTTTTCACCAACGTTATCATGAATAGCATCAGTTATAACCTAAAAAATAACAAAATGGTATTTTAAAGGACACTCAAGCTAAAAACAACATGTAATGTCAATAGTAAGCTACTACATATCACAAGATAATACCTTATGCAATATTGTGTTTGATCTCATAGCTTCTTTTCCACCTTTCAGGAGAAGGCCATTACCACTTCGAATTGCTAAAGACGCAATCTACACCATTATATACAACAACTTTAAAGCAAGTTGCTTAATATGCTTAAGTACAAATCATGCACGAAGCATATGGTTTATACAAAAAACATAAACTGCAGTAATTTAACAACTAAAAATACCTGCACCAAAGCATCAGGTCGGGACTCAAAAACAATCAAGAGAACACCCAAGGGCCAAGATGTTTTTTCAAGAACTAAACCATCAGCAACCTGAAAAAATGTAATCTATTCGGAAGAGTCAGAGATCGAAGGAACTGGGCGGGGATGAGAATACATTGGGAGAGGAGGGGAGCGCGTGTGCGTACCTGCGGCGCCACCGAGAGGTGCGGCCCACCTCGCTTGGCGCGCGTCGGCGACGACCGAGGTCGAGCAGCGGCGGCCTCGCCTGACGCAAGCGACGGTGGCCTCGCTAGGGGGGCGCGGCGGCGGAGGCGGCACCTCCAGGAACCCTACAAGCCCCGGCGGCCCAACTCGCTTGGCGCGCGTCGGCGACGACCGAGGTCGAGCGGCGGCGGCCTCGCCTGACGCGAGCGACGGTGGCCTCGCTAGGCGCGCGGCGGCGGCACCTCCAGGAACCCTAGATGGGTTTTGGGAGGAGAGAGAGAACTCTTTAGGACTCAGCGGCGGCGCGGAGGAGCGGGGGAGGAGGAGGCGGTGGCGCGGGGTGGGGAGGAGGAGGAGGCGGCGGCGCTGGGTGGGGGGAGGAGGAGGCGACGGCGTCGCGGGGTGGGAGGGAGGGGAGGAGGCGGCGTCGCGGGGTGGGGAGGAGGAGGAGGCGACAGCGTCGTGGGGTGGGAGGGAGGGGAGGAGGCGGCGGCGCGGGGTGGGGAGGAGGAGGAGGCGGCGCAGGGTGGGAGGGAGGGTCGGGGGAGGCGGCGACCTGTTTTGGGAGGCAGATATTAGGTTTTTAAGCGGGGGAGGCGGGTGAGTGATGAGGTTTGGTCCCAGCAATCTGATCCGTTGGATCTGAGTGAGTAAGAGAAAGACAAGGTTAGATGGGATCTTGTCCCTTCATTTCAAACGTTGGTTGGGTTTGGTGGTAAATTTCTGGGTGTACTTAGGATAGCTAATGACTGTGTGGTACAATTTTCTGTGTGGCTTTAGGATTGTTTTTTAGGTGCATTATTAGTTTAGATGATTGATAAATAATACTGTATTATGTAAGAAAGACAGTGTAACGAAAGGTACTGCGATTTACAGAATTGTGATATAATAAAATACAAAGTACGTTACAATATGTAAAAACACAAACTAGTGCCTGATATAAATGGTTTATAGAAACTGGGACGTTCGTATTGAGTTTGGCTTTTAGAAGCAGAAACCAAAACCAATATAAACGGGCTTTTGATTTCTAGCTTTTAGTTTTCAGAAATCAGAAGCCATTTTAAATATGTTGGTTTCTTAACACTGGTTTTTTTTCTTTATATTGTGTACGGAGAACGGAACCTTAGATTAACAGCAGAGCAGGGAGGAGACGAGGGGACAACGAGATTACGAGACACGCACAGGGAGACAATGAATGGAAGACGAGAGAAGCCATCCATCCAACTGGCGGAGCAGCCGAGCCGAGGCCAAGGAGAACAGACGGACGAGCGGGCGGGCCACACGGTGCGGCGCCAGCGCCCAGGCGGGGCGGCACGCCGGGCTGAATTCGCGGAGGCTTGGCCGGCCACGCGGTCGCGTTCCACCACCGCCGCACCGCACCAATAATTGCCGTCGTTCTCCCGGTTCACTCCGTCGTACAATGTGCGCTGTGCATGAGCCCAGACGTGTCCGCGCTGTCGCGATAGCTTCTGCCACGGGGAGAACCAACCACTTTGGAACATGCACAGTTTTCACGGGGATTTTACGTACCCCTTTGAAACCGAGGAATTCTGTAGGGTTCCAAGTAGAAGAGAATTTCCTACGAATATTGTTTTGGGTTGAAGGATTGACTGAAATAAAATTCCTTTCAGTTGTCCAGTGCAACATCTCTCTTTCCCACTCCTCTCTAAAATTCCTAACGCCATATATCCTTCAAACTTCCTTTTTTTTCCTGTAGTGCCTCCAAAGTTCAACGTGTATTTCGGATATTCCTAATGTTTTCCGTTCATATATGAATCAATTGGAAGTGACACCTAATTTCTACGTTTTTCCTATTTACGTGTTTCTATTTCATGTATTCCAACAAACCCTCTGTTCCCCACGAGATTCTAGTGCTCCAAACAGCGGCTAAAGTTTTTGTTTTCCCGAATGACAGCACCGGATGAAACATCATTCCGTTTTCGCGAAATCACTCAAAAGACTCCACGAAATGGCGTGCGTGTAGTTGATGTGTAATTGCCATGAGATGTGAATCTGGTTCTCAGTGTAACCCATTGTTGGCACAGTTTTTGCTCGATCAAATGCACTGCCCATTTGGACCCTTCACATTTTACAATTTCATCTTTGCATGAGAAGTATGCTTCAGATACAACATGGCCATGTCCATTGTCCAAGCATTCAATAGCAGCATTACAGAGAACTGGATTTTCTAACTATTGTCGTACGGGCCTGCAGCAAAACTGGCATCCTTACAATTTCATCTGATGCGCTCAATTTTTCTTAGGACTATTACAATTCCTGTATTATTAGTGAAGATCTTGCCCCATTCAAAAAGGGCTTCATATATGCATGGTTCTTTGGTTAGTGACTCGAGCAACTTGAAACGGGACACGGATCAGGTGCAGTTGCTACTGTGACTGCAAATTGGCAGTAGCACCTGATATAATCTAGCCATCCAACAAGTCAGCAACGTCTAGGATTCACTACCATTCCCTCCCTTTTGCCTTCCCTTTTGCTTCTAACAGGTCCTTTTGAGGGAAAAACAGAGAAGCGGCAGGAGTTGCGCCAATTTCCCTGCCCCTACCTGTTCCTGTGTCTTCCAGGCTATCCATCTTGCTCCTCTTCTCCCTCCTAATCACAACACACTAGGAAATTTTCAAAGGTCTGCATCAATTAACTCATACTGTTACCATTGGAGCTTGCCGTGAGTCATAACTAGGGAGGGGACAGTAGAGAAAAATCTGGACAGGTACTACAATCAAATATCCATCTTTTATTTCTGCCCTCAAGGCACCTTTTTTCCTATACCTTTTCCTGTTGTATTTCGTCTATTGTTGTCGTTTTTGAAAATTATATGATCCAACACGACAATCAGACAAGCATGAATGATTGTAGTCGTTATTCGGAACTCAATAGTAATCTAAATTACCAGATATAGATTTCGACCACTTGACGCTTGACCGCTTGCTCGACCACTCAGCTATCGTAAACTCTTACCAGTCGTAAACTTCGATGACAGTTTCAACCGCTCAGCGCTGGACCGTTCAACTGTCGTAAACTCTTATCAGTCATAAACTTCGACCATTTTTGCGCTTGTAAACTGCGACCGCTTCACACTCTGATTTTTGACCAGTTAGCACTCATAAGCTTCGATCGTCTTGCACTGTAACATCCTAAATATTTGAGTCCTGGAAAATGTGTAACTTTTGAAATATTTTGAAGTGCATCTTCTTGACATTTGGATTTTAATGGTTTTCCTTGGATTTTGGTTGAGGTTCCAACAAAGAAAAAAATCATGAAAATAAAACTCCAAAAGAAAGGTAAAATTAATAGAGAGTAAACCTAAAATCAAATGCGAATATGAAAAGATGATCCAAAAATTAGGGTCAAAGGATTCCTTGGAATTAGTTAGCAAAAACTCAGAAAGGCGAAACTTTGCGAGTATGAAAAATTTGTTAAATAAAAGAGGGATTAATAAAAATCTAGAAGTGTGCATTTGGCAAAAACAAAAATAAAATAATAACAATAATAGTAATAGTAATAATAGTAAGTAAACAAATAATAATAAAATAAAAACAATAAATAAATAAAAAGAAGAAGAAAAAGGGAGCCTTTTCGGCCTGGCCCGAGCCAGCCAATGGGCCGGCCCATCTTCCTTCCTCGCTAGCGTCGGCCACAGCCAACGCCTCTCCTCGCCAGGATGCCGCGGTAGCCCACCTCCCCACCGTGCCCCGCTCGGACCGCCGGTCTTCCGCCTGCCTTCGCGTCCACACCGCTGATGTCAACCACCTGCTCGTAGCAGCTCGCTCCCTCGTCACCACAGTCACGCCGTCGCATCGCCCTGATCGCACAGTGCACGCCTGTTCTCGTCGCATCCCACCTTGGCTCACGCGGTCCCGACACCTTCCCTGTTCCAGAGTCAGCACGCGTCCGCACCCACACCCTTCATCGGCGTCCGGTCACCATTCTCTGTAGCCACACCGATACCACGCCTCCTCCTAGACCCGCCAACCACCCCCATGTCGCCAGCCCATTCCGTCGCCTATAAAAGCTCGGCTCACCCCCCCCCCCCCCAGGAAGCACTGCCACCCTCCACTCTTCCGCCCACCCCAAGGAATTGACTGCCCCTTGCCTCTAGCTCGCCGGCGACTCCATCTTCTCCAACGCTGGCCGAAGGGGTAGCCACCGATCGGAGCCACGCCGAGCCAATTCCATCCGACCGGAGCATCCTTGGAGCACCGCAACGCCATCCCCGCCGTCGGCTAGACCTCCCACCGCCTGTACCTTGTCGGCACCACGCGCCTCCTCTGCTCGTCGCCGTCTCACGCCGCCGGACCACCACCGCCACTCCCGAGCTGTGCCGACCCCTGAGGTCACCTCCCGACCCCGCCTAGATGCTCCCCTATCGGTTAATCGGACTCTAGTGCTGCACATCACCACGCCCATCCCCCCTGTTCCACCGCCGCCCACAGTCACCGCCGCCCACCACCACCACCAAATTGGTCGGCGGGACTGAGCCCGAACGTGCTCGCAGGCATGAGCATCTCATTTTTTAAATGCTCATAACCGGCCGTCGTTTCCTCCACCGGTGGTGAGCTTGCCGCTCGTCGGCGAGTGGGAGAAGCTACTGTAGCCGAGGCCTAAGCGGTTAATTAATCAATTAAGACATGTAATTAAGGCTAATGTTGATTAGTTAAACCTAAGTGCTCACTGACATGTGGGCCATACCACTTAATCCAGGACAGTAACCGGTCCCACATGTCAGAGAGTCAGGAGAGAAAGGATAAAAGAAAAATCAAAAATTTCCGAGGGCCCCACTTGTTAGTCTCTCTTCCTCTCTCTCTCTCTCTCTCTCTCTGCCTCTCTTTTTATTTTTCTGAATTTATTTAAACAGAGAACTTCAAATGAGCATAACTTATTCATCTTAACTCCAATTGAGTGAAACAAATTTCTAAATTCATCTAAATTCAATATCTGTCTAATGGAACTGAAACCATAATTTCTGAAGCTCATTTGACTAGTGTGATTTACAGAGACAATCCAGGAGTTGTTGCTCCACGGTTTGACACAATGACTAGCGTAGAAGGACTACAACAATTTCCCAAGGACTAGTGCAACGGACAAACATCACCCTCCACTCGTTGTCCCATTCAAGCCGGATCATAATCCGCATGCACTAACCACACTCCACCATACAAGATGACTCTAAGATCTGGTAAATTACTTAGCCAAGTCATACCCATTATAAACTTGTGGTTGCACTGTTTTACATTACGAGGTCATCACATGATTTAGTTTTTAGGGTTATCTGGGCGATTCTACCACAAACCACACTGTTGTGTTTTATTTGCACCAACCTCTCTTACCATCCACTCAGATATGTAAAGTAAATTTTAGGGTTTTGAGAAGCATATATTAGATTATCTCAACATACCATCTATTTCCCTCCAATGGCTACTCAAAACCAGTATCATGTTTTTAAATTGATGTCAGGGTAATGTAATGCCCTCGGGTATCTAAGCAAATCTAAGCATGACGCATTATATACAATGTATAACTATTACATTTACCAGCAAATTTCTAGGGTGATAAGGATTAAGCATTCAACTGTCCAAAGGAGTGGGATATAATAGTAACACGATGATTGGGCAAATATCTAAAATCATAAGATGAACATAATTTGCATAATAAATAACAGTATGCAATTTGATAATTTAATCATAAATAACTTGCATAAAATGTACAAAAATAACTTGCATAAAATGTAGGCTCAATATGATCAAAGTATTAACTTGTCTTACTCACTAGTTGCTTGATCTTGAGGATCTTGACTTGCTTCAAGCTCTTGTTCTTCTTGTGCTTCGTAGGCTATTAAACGATCATGCATAAATTTGAATAGTCTCACCACATGACGAAGTCTCCATGATAGCACCTCCTATATCTTTATCACGTACCATCACCACGTATCGAAGCCTCCAGGAACGCACCTCCTGTAGCTTCTCCATGAATCTCCACCTTTGATCTCCATATGCTCTAGCATGAACCTCACCACCTCGCATGACATCCTCGATCGTCCAGACCTCAAACTTTCCCCGTCCTAGTCACGATTCTCCTCGTCACCGACCATGATCGTCTGCACGCTCTCCTGCAAATGCAAAGACCAAAGACACATTTTTCCCAGTATAAGTCTTCCCAGCTTGACCGACATCAGCACAAACACTCAAAACACAAATGTCCATCTAGAACAAGAGCAAAACCATCCATGACCAATCAACCTGGTCGTACACGACCAATTATCTCAATGCAATCAAGAAAGCAATCTCAGACTACCGATTACGATACGACTGTCAAAAACCATTGTTATAAAAAACACTCTTCCGACCACTCAGCATGACCACCGAACACAACAAGTACTCATAACCGACACCCGATTGTAAACCTTACGACTATCGCTCACCAACCATCGAGTACCGGGTACTTCTGACCACTAAGTCCACGACTACTTGAGCACCATGCACCCGCCAGTCAACCCACTGGCCTATCTTGAAGATCACAAGAAGTAAAGTACTTGTACTAACAGTAAAGTCTCCAAGTACCAACCGTAAAGTCTACGGCAACCGATCGCAAAACCTTCAACGTGGTCTATGACAACCAACCAGAAAATCGAAAACAATGATAGTAGACCACGAACTCTACGAGTATGTCAGCAGTCTACAAAGTCTATGAGTACAACAATAATATACAAAGACTACGAGTATCCACTGCAAAGACTACGACTATCGCTTACAAGATCACTGACAAGAAAGATTTATGACTACCGATCAGTAAAAGTTACGACTACGGACCAGGAATGTTTACGACTAATGGCCAGTAAAAGTTATGGCTACCCACCAGTAAGATTTATGACCATGAAAAGAAATATTGTAGCTTATAATCATCAATCAAAGTAAGGTTGTTTTGTGGTGGTCGACTTACCGTGGTCATAGTTGTACGTAGTCGAAGCTAGACGTGATTGAAGTCAAATGTGGTTGAACTTGATCATAGTTGTAGTCGAACATGATCGAAGCTGGGCGTGGTCGTAGAGCCATTCAACAGTGATCATAGCTCGGTGATCGAAGCATGTCGTAGTCGTACAGCCAAGGTCGTAGCGTTGTGCATGGTTGTAAACGACAGCCGTGATCATAAAGCCATGTGTGGTCATAAATGACAGCCCGTGGTCGTAACTCGTCGTGGCTGTAAAGCTGTTCAGCTGTGGCCGTAGCATGTTGTAGTCATAGTCGGTGGTGAATGAAGTCTACGTGCTCGAGCTCGGGCATGGTCGTAAAGGCTTGTGATCTTCCAAAGCCACTCGAAAGTGACGGAAACCCCACTCGAAGCATCAAAAGCACTCGAAAGCCTTAAAACCACTCAGAGGAAAATGTTGTAACCACTATCGACTGAAACTTCCATAAATGCAAATTCCAAAGCAAACAAAATGTCAATTATTCATCATTTCTTAATTCACGACCATCCACATGGTCTAACAGGTTACATGACTACTAGCACATAGCACTTAATCTATTCTAAGTCATGAGGATACATTACAATACCACATATCACAATGTCTACAACTACTACAATGCCTTATATGTTACAGACTCACTAATACTACAAGGGGGATCTTCATCATATACCCTCCCTTGAATTGGGGATTTCAGGATTTACCCTCCTACCTCAATGACATGTGGGGTCATCATAAGTCACTGACACGTGGCCAGGAGGGTAAATCTTGAATTTCCATCTATGAGGAGGGTATATGATGAATAAATCCTACTACAAGGGTTAGTGCTTACTACCAAAACACTGCTCCTAGCAAGCACTCTACTAGTCTAATCCATCTACTCCATGAAACTAGATCCGAGGCAAGTGGGACTATCGCCTATGAGTGGGAGCGAGAGCAACTGCTACTGAAGCTAGGTGAGCTAGAATAGGAACAAGAGCAGTTACTACTACGTCCTCGGTGAGTACACCCAAGGGTGATGACCACCGCCGCGCCGCATGCTCTTGTGTGCAGTGATCCTCAAACGGAGCCTACCAATCTGAGGCCAGGTCAGGGCATGATTGGCGGGGATGATGGAAGGGCCAGCAGGTGCTAAAACGTGAATTGTGACTGCCACTGTGGTCCACTAAAGCTCAGTGAGGGTTGCGGCCTTCTCGCTCTCCATAGCAGCTAGTGCCTTATCGCATTTAGTGAGCTACTCATAGAGGGTCTCCACTTGGTTATTGCTGGCAATCAGGAGTGGCAGTACTCCTCCTGTGAAGGCTCTGGAAAGTGTGAGACTGGTGCTCGCCATCCCTGGCATATATGAAGACCTCCATGATTCATGACTCCCTACCTCCTTCTAAAGTACTTCAGCCTTGGAAGATGGGCTGGAGATTGTAGCCTAAATACTGCATTAACTTGCGCAAGATGTCAGCAAAGTTGCCTTCGTCCTAGCCGTGAGTAAAGTAATCCCATGGACTGTTAGCTGTAGATTCAGCCATCTGTAGTTTGTAGCCCAGAGTGTAAGTAACCATTTTAAAACATAGAGAGGAAGACAAGTTTAGAACTAAGAGTGGTAAGTAGAAGTAGTTATACACTATATTTTGGTAACTCCTTTTGTTAGTTTTGAAAATAAGCTCCATGCCCTTAGTTAGCGGCCATTCTAGCTAATGTTTTACCATACATTCGTATGCACTCATACCAGCGCTATCAGACCTGGATTTGGCCAATTCAGAATCTTCTGTGATTCTACCATACTATTCTCTTGATCAGTACTTAATGCTCACATATGCATTGCCAAATCATTTTATACATCGTATGAACTATACCATACATTTACATATCAGAGTTTAAATATTCCACAACAGGTATTGTTTACACAAAGGGGCCATCAGGCCAAATATTTATATTACAAAAGCGGTAATGGAAGCAATGAACAAAAGATAGGGACATAAGTTGCCACAGACAAATGACTGGAGGTAAAATGTGTACAACAGATATTATCTAAGTTAAGATAATATATGTGCACACAATCTCCATCATAGCCTGCTTGGCTGGGACAAGAGCAACTAGGGAGCGTCCTAATTCCCTCCCTCTTCATCACCTTCATTTCCAGGAACATCATCATATGCATAGTGATCCAGTTCTCCTGGATCTGAGTTAATTGAGTGAGCGAGTGTAAACACAAACCATCTTGCTTCGCGAGCCAACACACATAATGCATTTATATAGATGTGTGGCTTGACAAAGATGGCTAGGGTTATTTTATTTGCCAAGACTATAGTTGAAAGTTACAGTATATATATAAAAATTCCTAAGACTTTGTAGATTTAACTAAACCATGTTTTTAAACGAGTATAAGAGTATGAAATATTAATAACAGTGAAGGTTCTATCCACCTATTATATGGTTCCATCCACCAATGATAGTTTTTACCATTAGGGTTCTATCCATCCATTATAATAACTAGGCTCTATCCACCCATGGGAAATCAACACTCAGGGTTATGTCCACTCGATAAGTTTTCATTTCATCCCACCCACAATGATTTTAGAAATAGATACTAACTAAAGTAAGTTTCTATGCCCACCCATGACCGTGGGCATGGGCTGTTCGAACAGTTTACACTTTGCAGAGGTTATATACTTTACCCATAAGAGATAATTAACTCGTTATGTTCCACATGTTTCCTTAGACATGCAGATTGAGCAGATCATCACAAGCCCTTTACAATACCTCACCCCTTTGTCATCTCGACCCATGGAATTACCCTTTCCGTAGAAGGAACCATAGTTGTGCGGGAAGTTTAACCACAACAACTAGCACAGCGGGACTACAACAATTCCCCAATGACTAGTGCAGTGGGCAAATACCGCCCTCCACTCAGTGTCCCATTCAAGCCGGATCATAATCCATATGCACTAACCCAACTCCTCCACCATACAGATGACAACTGGGGCTAGGGATTTTTATTTTTTTCTATTTATATTTCTATTGAAAAAGGACGCAGTGTATGATAGATGGGATTCATGGGTTTTAATTTCTTTTTGAATTTACTTCTAATAGAATAATCAATCGAGGCTAACAGGTGGGACCCATGCCCTGTAGGAACAGTGAATCAGGCCCACATGTTAGTGGCTCGTATTCAATTAATCTGTTTTAAATGAGTTTTTAAACGGTAAAGGGCCCACGTGTTATAGAGTCTAGGCTTTAATTAAAATGGGGAGGGCCCACATGTCATTGGGTGTTTAACTAATTAAATGATGGTCATTATTATTAAGCTACTTATGGTTTAAATTAGTCCCTTTGCTATAGATCCTTCTTCCTCCCGTCAAATGGAGCAGTGCTCATCGCCGGTGAGGAAAGGCATGGTGACTAGAGGAAATGCTAAAAATGGAACCTTGGCATTGGCGTGCATCTATAGGCTAAGTCTCACGGCTCAATTTGGGTTGCACTATGGTCGACAACAAGCTCGAGTGGTGGCTGGATAGGGAGCATGGTAATATAGTTAACGACATCAACTTAAGCCAATTCGGCGAGCTAGGAGCATCTACATAGTATGGAGGAGCTACTTGAGGGGTCAACGGAGCTCGGGGATGGCTGAGGAAGCTTGGCATCGTAGACCCACGGTGACACAAAGTGGAGCATGGCACCAGCATTGCAAAGGCGATGGTGAAGCAAACCGCTGGTGGGGTCATGTTGGGGTTGGCCGGAGTTGAAGATGTAGATGGCTCTGACAAGCTATAAGCTAAGAGAGGGTAATTCCGTCGAGGGGAAGAGAGAGTGAGGTGGGGCAGAGTTTTTGGGAGCATGGCAGGTTATTTATAGGGCTTGTAGCAACAGGGCGGCGTGGGCTGGCCTAGTAGTGGTAGGAGAGGTGGCACGGCGGTGTTAATTCATCGATGTCAGCACAGGGATGACCATAGGAGCATGCAGTTGACCTCACACGCATGATGGGATCAGCTGATGATGCATGGCAGCGCAGGATGAGAAGCATCTCTCACGTCTAGTCACCAATGCGGTGGTCAGCTTGGGCAACAATGTGGCAAAGAGGGCGCAGTGCGGCAGCCGGCGTCGTGGCATACTTAAAGGCAGGGTGTGACTTGGCTTACGTTGGTGTGAATGAAGGTGAGGGAAAGTGATGCCATGGTCAAAAGTTGTGGTGGCCCGTGGCATGACACGACTGACGTGGGTGCATGCACGACACATCGCACGGGGAGAGCTGCACTTAATGGAAAATATTTAAAAAGGTACTATCCAAGTGTGTGGCAAAATGCATGAGAAAATATGGCCGGTGTCTGCCCGTCATCGTCCTGAGGAAAATTATTTATGGCTGATGTGTTGTAGACCATCGTCCAAAGAAAGTTTGAGGTGAGTAGGTTGTTACCTCTAGCTGATTTCGTTATGCAAGTGTTTTTTTAGCAAGCTTAAAAAAACAGGGGGGCATGTCTTGATAGTAAAAAATGACACTAGCATATTTATGCATTAGATGATCAAAATAGCCGAATTGCCGTTTCATTAATATAATTCAGTTGACTATATGGTTGCCCATTGAACTATTTACGACCACTTTGGTCGTGATCGGCTGCCCATTGAATCATTTACGACCACACTGTCCATGATTAGAACCGGGTGAGGCGTTAAGCGAGTGGTCGGATAAGCTCTACGACCACGTTGTGGCGTATACGACCACTTTGGACATGGTCGAATGTCTCCTAAGAGGTTTACGACCATTCTGGCCATGGTCAAAGGGCACCAGAAGGAATTACGACTACTTTGGCCGTGGTCGAAAGTCATCATGATCACATTGGTCGTGGTCGGCAGTCGCAAGATAGCTCCACGACCACGTTGTGGCGTATACGACCACTTTGGGAATGGTCGAATGTCTCCCGAGAGGTTTACGACCATTCTGGCCATGGTCAAAGGGCACCAGAAGGAATTACGACTACTTTGGCCGTGGTCGAAAGTCGCTATGACCGCATTGGTCGTGGTTGGCAGTCGCCAAATAGATCTACGACCACGTTGGAGGTTACGACCACGGTGGAGTCTACGACCACGTTGAGGTCTACGACCACGGTGGAGTCCACGACCACGTTGGAGGCTACGACCACGGTGGGGTCTACGACCACATTGGAGTCTACGACCACGGTGGAGTCTACGACTACGTTGGGGTCTACGACCACATTGAGGTCTACGACCACCTTGGAAGCTACGACCACGGTGGAGTCTACGACCACGTTGGAGGCTACGACCACGGTGGGTTCTACGACCACGGTGGAGTCTGCGACCACGTTGGGGTCTACGACCACAGTGGAGTCTACGACCACGTTGGAGTCTACGACCACGGTGAAGTATACGACCACGTTGGCGTCTGCTACCACGTTGGAAGCTACGACCACGGTGGAGTATACGATCACGTTGGAGGCTATGACCACGGTGGGATCTACGACCACGTTGAAGGCCACGATCACGTTGGAGTCTATGACCACGTAGAAGCCTACGACTGCATTGAAGGTTACGACCATACTAAAGGTGGTCGCAAGGAGTTCGACCACGATTTTGGAAACTCTGACAGTTATAACGAGAAGCGGTCGAAAATTTGGGGATACTGAATCGTTATGGGAAGTTATCTGCAGAGGATTCGACAGCGGAGAAGCAAAGAAGAGAAAGAAATCGGGCTCACTAGCAGATGTGATCAATTTTATTTGATGCCGATTTTACTTGCCATAGATTTTGATTTGATGCCGATTTTATTTGCCATAGACCAGGCACCCTATAAATATAAAGGGTAAGGCCGATTGCAAAAGGGAATCAGACAATCGACACAATATTATTTTCGTACCTTTGTTTTCTTAGTCTCTAGATTAAAGTAGATCTTGTTTCTCCATCAATTATCTTGTTGGTGTACGGATCAGTTTCGTGCAGCAACAAAAATTGGCGACTCCACTGGGGAATCGATTTCTAATCGGTTTTTCTTCTCCATCGAAATCAATCTACTCGGCCGAAAGGCCGATTTCTTCATCTCGTCGGCGAATTCATCTGCTAATCGGCTAAAAGCCGATTGCACCCTTCTCGGGCGACCGGCCTGCTTCGCACGTAGCAACCGAAGGCAGCAACGTAGCAGCAGAGGTGCAATATCACACGCGATCTACAAGGGAACTAGTCAGAACTTCAGACCATGGTGTCAAACGGTTCTGAGGTAGATCCCAACAACGTCATTACGCCCACGTTTGACGAGCTGCCGGAAGAACATCGTCAGGAGATCGAGCGACGCAAGTTAGAGTATGAGAAGACGATGTTGGCGTGTTTCCAGAAAACAAGACAAGGCGTTATTATGAAAGAAACTGCACTGCCATCTGTCTCCATCAACCCTGAGGTAAAAAACACTGTAAGTAAAATCTCTCCTTCTCATGAAGATATTGCTCATATGATTAATCAAACTGTTGGTGTTGCTATGGATAATGTTTTGACTAGTCGTATCAGAGCCGTGATGCTGCAAATCCAGGATGAACACAATAAAAAACAACCTATGACGAGTGATGCTAGTGCTTTAAATTTTCGTCATTCTGTAGAACAAGAAACTTTGCCACATGGTTCATCTGCATTTACTACACAATTTGGTGCACCGCGAAACCACAGTTTATTGAGTGACACTCATGGTGGCCGAAACCACATGCCTACTTCGGCCAATATTGCTACGTCATCGTTTGTCACAACTAATGCGCTCGTCTCGGCTCCAAATTACAGCCGAGTTGCTGAAAATTTAACTGGTATGCATGCACCTCCATATCAAACTGTAGCATACAGTATACCTCCAATACCACCACAGGGATCAGGAATACCATATGGGCCAACACCAGAAGCTTATTTTAATCCTCCTGTGCTTAATACTCCCTATCCACAGCCCCAAATTTGTGACATGCCACAACCTAATGCTTTTAGGCCACAGCCAGCTAATGTGGCAAATAATCGGCCTATGGCTGAGCCATTTGTTAGGCATGAAAATATCAGAGAGCAAGTAGCTAATATATTCAGAGAAACGTTTGGGGTAGAGCCTAAGTGTAGAATGCGTACTTATCAAAAGCCGTATCCTGATTTCTATGATACGGTTCCATATCCCCGTGGATTCAGAGTACCTGATTTTATTAAATTTACAGGGGATGATGGCAGAACCACTTTAGAGCATGTTAGTCAATTCATTGCACAATGCGGTGAGGCCAGTGCTAGCGATGCTTTAAAATTGAGACTGTTTCCTTTGTCATTATCTGGTACTGCGTTCACGTGGTTCACATCCCTTACACCTAATTCTATTCATTCATGGCCTGAGTTAGAACAAAAATTTCATGAATATTTTTACACGGGAGACACTGAATTGAGATTATCACACTTGACATCGGTTAGGCAGAAATACAATGAACCTGTTGTTGAATATATCAGGAGATTTAGGGATACAAGAAACCGATGCTTTAATCTAGTAATATCTGATAAGGATCTTGCTGAGTTAGCCTTTTCTGGGTTGCTTTCACATTTGAAGGAAAAATTAGAAGGGCAGGATTTTCTTAGATGTAAGTCAAGTGCTGCAAAAGGCTCTGGCTCAAGAAAACCGGGCTAGAGAATCTAAAAATTTCCATAGGACCAATGAAAAGCATAAAACGAACCATCCTGTTAATTTAGTAGAACATGACCCCACGTCATCTGATGATGAGAGTGTGGATATGTGTGTAGCCGAATGGGCATGGGATTCAAAATCTAAACCATTCGTTTGCTCTGTTTTGAGGCCGGTTCCACAGAAAAATCGGCATGAAGAAATAAAATATACTTTTGATACTGCTAAATGTGATAAAATTTTTGATTATTTATTGCAAGAGAAACAAATAAAATTGCCCACTGGACATGTCATACCACCTCCTGAAGAATTAAAAAGACGTGCATATTGTAAATGGCATAATTCTTATTCTCATGCTACTAACGACTGCAATATTTTTCATCGACAGGTTCAATCGGCCATAAATGAAGGACGATTGAAGTTTGCTGAGAGCTCAAAAATGCAGTTAGACACTCAACCTTTTCCAGTTAATGTGATTGATTTCAAAAATAAGAAGGTGCTAGTTCGGCCATCACAGGCTGAATCAACAGTAGGAAAAAAATGTGGTGATTGGTAAGGATAGTAATGAACCTGCAGAAGACAGTGGAGGTGTGATTAGAACAGTCCAAATTGAAAATACTCCTGAAGGCCATGAGTCCATCAAAATTACAGTAGGTTCTGCAATTCCTAGGGTGCGTGAGAATGGGAGGACAAGGATGATAAAACCAAAAAGCCCGGAAGTAGGTCGTTGGAAAATTAATGAGGGAAAGAATAGGGCAAGCAAATGGGTTGAGAAGCCGAAGCCCACATTTAAAGAGCTTCTAGCCAAATATGAAGATGGTAAGGCTGGCCAAAGCGGTTTTAGTCGGCCCTATAATTTGAAGCAACCAAGATCCCCTCCAAGGCAAGAGTTCGGTGGTTGGGATCATCGATGGGAAAGTTTTCCTGCAGCCGCACCGCATCCTATGCCTAGGCCGATATTGCCTGTGCCATGGGGTCCTCATCCTGGTGGTTTTTCTCCTTGTCCGCCATGGGGTTTTTGCGGTCCATGGATGCCACCAACTCCGGTGTTTTTTGAGCCATTTTATCCAGGATGGGAAATGCCAAGAAGGCCGGTATTTGACAGGTTGTCATGGCCTAGAAATGACCGATTTAATAAAAATAATCGGTTTTGTGACCAGAGGGATGTTAAATCTCCAAGAAGAGTTTACCGCATCAAAGAAGGAGGTGAAACGAGTAAAAATTCAGAGGTGAACAATGCTGCACCGATGAACAGTACCGTGAACAGTGCCGAAAATAGTGTGGTTGCTCCTGAAAATAAAGAGAAGATTCCATTATTAGCAGGTGTGGAACGGCAGCCCAGATGGTGTCCACCAGGGCTCTCACATTCGCAAAAAAGGAGGTTGCAGCGGCTCCGTAGAGAAGAATTGAGAGAGGCTCAGGCTGAAAAAATGAGGGATGATTTATTCAATGAGATCAAGCCTATAATACCCACTAAGAAAGAATGGAGGCTGAAGAAAATTGAAGAGTCAGTGCAGACAAATAGTGATGATGAACATGATTTGTTAGATTATGAGGGGTCTCCACTAGTAAAAAATGGCTCTCCACCTCCGAAAGGTATGGATATTAATATGGTTTTTACATTACCTTCTGAATTTCGAGCTATTGATGAGGAGGTTGCACAATTGTATCTCGGCCCTAGAGAAGCTATCTTTGAAAAACCCGATGAATCGTGCCGACACTTGAAACCGTTATATGTTAAAGGGCGTATTAACGGAAGGCCGATTTCTAGGATGCTTGTAGATGGTGGAGCTACTGTAAATTTAATGCCATATTCAGTTTTTAAGAAATTAGGCAAAGAGGACAGTGAGCTTATGAAGACTAATTTGACGCTTAATGGATTTACCGGCGAACCGACTGAAGCCAAAGGCGTCATCTCTATGGAGCTTACTGTTGGGAGCAAAACTTTACCTGCAGCTTTCTTTGTCGTCGACGTGCAAGGTAATTATAGTGTTTTATTGGGTCGTGACTGGATTCATGCTAATCGTTGCATTCCTTCCACCTTGCATCAAACTTTAGTGCAGTGGGTAGATGATGATATAGAAGTCATTCAAGCAGACACATCGGCTTACGTTGCTTTGGCTGATGCTTCAGCTGATTGGCAGCATGGTAATATTCAGTGTTTAACAGGCATAGATCTTTCTGATTATGACTATGTTAGTGTTACTAAGGATGGTTTTGTACCTGTGTCTGTACAGCCGGCTTGTGCAGCCCGGCTTAGCAATATGATGTTATAAATGGATAAGGAGCATAGTTTGGATTGGTTGGCAGAACGTGGAGAGCATTATCGATCAAGTAAGAACGATATGTGTGAAGCTATTGATGATTTTGATGAAGTAGAAAAATTAGGATATGGTTTTACGTCGGCTGATTCATTAGAAGAAGTGGACATAGGTAGTGGTAATATCCCTAGGCCGACATTTGTGAATAAAAACATGGCGAATGACTGCAAAGCCAAAATGATTGAGTTGCTTAGAAATTATGTTGATTGCTTTGCATGGGAGTACCACGATATGCCAGGCCTTAGCCGAGAGCTAGTAGAGCATCAGTTGCCCATTAAATCTGGTTTTAGGCCTCATAAACAGCCACCTAGAAGGTTTAATCCTAATATGTATGACCGTATTAAAGAGGAAATAGACCGGTTATTGAGAGCTGGTTTTATTAGGCCATGTCGATATGCCGAATGGATATCCAACATTGTGCCAGTTGAGAAGAAGAGTAGTGGCAAATTACGCATTTGTGTTGATTTTAGAGATTTGAATAAAGCTACTCCAAAAGATGAATATCCCATGCCTATAGCTGACATGTTGATTAATAATGCTTCGGGACATAGAGTTGTTAGCTTTTTAGATGGCAATGCTGGTTATAATCAAATTTTTATGGCCGAAGAAGATATGTCTAAAATGGCCTTTAGGTGTCCTGGTTTTGTAGGTTTATTTGAGTGGGTTGTCATGACATTTGGTTTAAAAAATGCTGGCGCTACGTATCAGCGAGCTATAAATTTAATTTTTCATGACTTACTCGGTATCATACTAGAAATATATATTGATGATGTAGTAGTTAAATCGGATAACGTGGATCATCATTTGGCCGATTTGACATTAGTATTTGAAAGGATGCGTCGGTATGGTTTAAAAATGAATCCACTCAAATGCGCTTTTGGCGTGTCGGCTGGAAAGTTTCTAGGATTCCTCATACATGAGAGGGGAATAGAGATAGATCCCGCTAGATTAGAGGCTATTCAAAGAATAAAGGCGCCAGAATGTAAAAGAGACGTGCAAAAATTCTTAGGAAAAATAAACTATTTGAGAAGATTTATATCTAACCTGTCTGGGAAAATTGACGCATTTACACCCATACTTCGGTTAAAGAAGGAAACCGAATTTACTTGGGGGGCAGAACAACAGAGGGCATTTGATGAAATTAAGAAGTATTTGTCTACTCCTCCTGTTTTGAGGGCGCCTAAAGTCGGGACACCGTTTCGGCTATATATTGCTGCGAAAGATGGTGTTATTGGTTCTGTATTAACGCAGGAGGTAGAAGGCAAAGAATTTGTTATCACTTATTTGAGCCGGCGTCTTCTGGGAGCAGAGACAAGGTATGTATTTATTGAAAAATTGTGTTTATCCTTGTATTATGCTTGTACCCGTTTAAGGCATTATTTATTGTCCAGTACTTGTGTGGTAACTTGTCAGACCGATGTTATTAAGTATATGTTGCAACAGCCGATTTTAAGTGGTAGAATCGGAAAATGGGCTTATGCATTGGTAGAATATGATTTGGCTTATGAATCCTTAAAGTCCATGAAAGGCCAAATTGTAGCAAATTTTATTGTAGATCATAGAGTTGATAATGGTATGGAGCTGATTAATTATTTGTCTGTATCTCCATGGAAGCTATATTTTGATGGCTCGGCCTGTAGAGAAGGACAGGGTGTTGGTATTGTCTTAATTTCACCTAAAGGTGCTATTTTTGAAACATCGGTCCGTTTGGAATATTTTTGTACTAATAATCAGGCCGAGTATGAAGCACTTTATTTAGGATTGCAAATTTTAGAATCCATGGAAGTAAAAAATATAGAAGCTTTTGGTGACTCGTTATTAGTTGTGCAGCAAGTTTCTGGAATTTATTAGTGCCTTGATGGTTCATTGAATAGATATTTAGAAAAGTGTTTAGAGATCGTATCAAACCTAGATGATTTTACTATCAGTCATATATCTAGAGGAGATAATTTTAGAGCTAATGATCTTGCGCAACAAGCATCTGGTTATCATGTTAGTAGAGGCAAGCTATTTGTGATAGAAAAACCGATGTACAAAAATGTTCCTGTTTATATGGCCGAACAGCAAGGCAGCAGTTTGGATGTTTTAGAAACGTCAAATATGGCTGAATTCAATGACTGGAGAAAACCTTTACTTAGTTATTTAGAAAATCCCAGTAAATCTGTAGATAGAAAAATTCGGCGACGGGCTTTAAAGTGTACATTGCTTGGTGGAGAATTATATCGCCGAACTGTAGAAGGATTGCTTTTAAAGTGTTTAAGTTCAGATCAATCTAAAATTGCTATGGGTGAGGTACATGAAGGTATTTGTGGCACACATCAGTCGGCCCATAAGATGAAATGGTTGTTGAGACGAGCTGGTTTTTATTGGCCGACTATGTTAGAAGATTGTTTTAAATATTATAAAGGTTGTGAGTCCTGTCAAAAATTTGGTGATATACAATTAGCACCAGCTGCCGTGTTGCACCCTATTATCAAACCATGGCCGTTTCGTGGGTGGGGTTTAGATTTTATCGGTCAGATACAGCCTACATCTTCTAAAGGTCATCGTTTTGTTTTAGTAGCTACAGATTATTTTACAAAATGGACGGAAGCTGTTCCTCTTAAAAATATGACACATAAAGAAGTAATTGATTTTATCTCGGTGCATATTATTCATAGATTCGGCATACCACAGACTTTAACGACTGATCAAGGGTCGTCTTTTGTGTCTCATCAAGTACGTGAGTTTGCCGAATCGTTGAAAATTAAATTGCTTAATTCTTCACCATACTATGCTCAGGCTAATGGGCAAGCCGAGTCTAGTAATAAGATTTTAATTAAACTTATCAAAAAGAAAATAAAAGAATATCCTAAGAGATGGCATGAGGTTCTGTCTGAGGCATTATGGGCTCATCGTATATCTAAGCATGGTGCTACAAAAGTGACACCATATGAGTTAGTATATGGGCAGGAGGCCGTTTTACCTGTTGAGGTGAATCTGGACGCTCTTAGGTTGGCCAGGCAAAATGATTTGTCGGCCGCGGATTATCATGACTTAATGATGGATAGAATAGACGAAGTTACAGATGAGAGGATAAAAGCTTTGAGAGAAATTGAGAAAGACAAATTAAGAGTAGCTAAGGCCTATAATAAGAAGGTAAAGGAAAAATCGTTTCAAATTGGAGATTTAGTATGGAAGACGATTTTACCTATTGGGTCAAAGGATAATAAGTTTGGAAAATGGTCTCCAAATTGGGATGGTCCGTATAAGGTTATAGAGATTGTTCCTGGGAATAGTTATTTTGTGCAAAATTTGCATGGAGAAAATTTGCCTAGAGCACTTAATGGAAAATATTTAAAAAGGTACTATCCAAGTGTGTGGCAAAATGCATGAGAAAATATGGCCGGTGTCTGCCCGTCATCGTCCTGAGGAAAATTATTTATGGCTGATGTGTTGTAGACCATCGTCCAAAGAAAGTTTGAGGTGAGTAGGTTATTGCCTCTAGCTGATTTCGTTATGCAAGTGTTTTTTTTAGCAAGCTTAAAAAAAACAGGGGGGCATGTGTTGATAGTAAAAAATGACACTAGCATATTTATGCATTAGATGATCAAAATAGCCGAATTGTCGTTTCATTAATATAATTCGGTTGACTATATGGTTGCCCATTGAACTATTTACGACCACTTTGGTCGTGATCGGCTGCCCATTGAATCATTTACGACCACACTGTCCATGGTTAGAACCGGGTGAGGCGTTAAGCGAGTGGTTGGATAAGCTCTACGACCACGTTGTGGCGTATACGACCACTTTGGACATGGTCGAATGTCTCCTAAGAGGTTTACGACCATTCTGGCCATGGTCAAAGGGCACCAGAAGGAATTACGACTACTTTGGCCGTGGTCGAAAGTCATCATGATCACATTGGTCGTGGTCGGCAGTCGCAAGATAGCTCCACGACCACGTTGTGGCGTATACAACCACTTTGGGCATGGTCGAATGTCTCCCGAGAGGTTTACGACCATTCTGGCCATGGTCAAAGGGCACCAGAAGGAATTACGACTACTTTGGCCGTGGTCGAAAGTCGCTATGACCGCATTGGTCATGGTTGGCAGTCGCCAAATAGATCTACGACCACGTTGGAGGTTACGACCACGGTGGAGTCTACGACCACGTTGAGGTCTACGACCACGGTGGAGTCCACGACCACGTTGGAGGCTACGACCACGGTGGGGTCTACGACCACATTGGAGTCTACGACCACGGTGGAGTCTACGACCACGTTGGGGTCTACGACCACGTTGAGGTCTACGACCACGTTGGAAGCTACGACCACGGTGGAGTCTACGACCACGTTGGAGGCTACGACCACGGTGGGTTCTACGACCACGTTGGAGTCTACGACCACGGTGGAGTCTGCGACCACGTTGGGGTCTACGACCACAGTGGAGTCTACGATCGACCACGTTGGAGTCTACGACCACGGTGGAGTATACGACCACGTTGGCGTCTGCTACCACGTTAGAAGCTACGACCACGGTGGAGTATACGATCACGTTGGAGGCTATGACCACGGTGGGATCTACGACCACGTTGAAGGCCACGATCACGTTGGAGTCTATGACCACGTAGAAGCCTACGACTGCATTGAAGGTTACGACCATACTAAAGGTGGTCGCAAGGAGTTCGACCACGATTTTGGAAACTCTGACAGTTATAACGAGAAGCGGTCGAAAATTTGGGGATACTGAATCGTTATGGGAAGTTATCTGCAGAGGATTCGACAGCGGAGAAGCAAAGAAGAGAAAGAAATCGGGCTCACTAGCAGATGTGATCAATTTTATTTGATGCCGATTTTACTTGCCATAGATTTTGATTTGATGCCGATTTTATTTGCCATAGACCAGGCACCCTATAAATATAAAGGGTAAGGCCGATTGCAAAAGGGAATCAGACAATCGACACAATATTATTTTCGTACCTTTGTTTTCTTAGTCTCTTGATTAAAGTAGATCTTGTTTCTCCATCAATTATCTTGTTGGTGTACGGATCAGTTTCGTGCAGCAACACTTGCCCACTCAATACCTCTGGCGGTTCGCCGTCACGCCCTCGTCGGCAACGACACTGTGGTAGATAGCGGCATGAAGTAGCCCGATAGAACAACGCAAGGCACAACTCACGTATCGACCTAGCACATTTTTCTCTTGTAATTTGTTTCGTAGTTCTTCCTAATTCTATCAATCATATGGACTAAATTTGCAGGGCGTGGCTTCAATTTGATTACTGTTGGTTGATTTTTGTCAAATTGTAGAGTTAGGGTTCCAATTTTGGTTGGCATTTGCCAGTTCAAATTGGAGGAAAAGATGCAAGTTGCAAGTGATTTAGCCATGTTGATAAGTCGATTAATCCCTAACTATTTTTGTGTTTTTTTTATTTTGGTAAGTATTTTGATTGCTACTTCTTTATTATTGTACATTGTCATTGGTTGTGCTGATTTGTTTTGTTAAAAATTCACACATGTTAGTAGTTAGTACAATGTTGCTGGATAATTATTCGCGTCGACTAAAATGTACGGTGACACCTAGTCAAATTTGTTCTAACTCTGCCACTAGCCAGGAATGGGAGATGGAGGAAGGACTAACAGAGAGGGAAATGAAGATGGAGCATGCGGAGGAGCCTATTTTGTTGGCTTGCACTAGGTTGGACTGCGACGAGAAAGATGGTTGGGTTGCACTTGGTCAGCACAGTAAGGAGTGGTATTTTTGGAAATTACGAGGCTATTAGAGACAGGGGCAAAATGGTCCTTTCCCATAGCAAAAAAGCCAATAAAAGTATTAATTCGGAGGATATGGTTGGTAACTGTATTTCTCGAATCTAAATATCTTTGGAGTGGTAGGTAGTAGCTAATGTCAATTTTTTGAGCAGCGTTTCAAGCTATGCCAATTTTGAAGTAGTATATCCTAAATTTTCCCTCGTTTGAATAACTAGCTAGATCTTTAAAAATGTAATATGAGATTAGATACATAACTTTCTCAACAAATCTGTACTTGTGGTATCACCTGTAACTTAACTTGCCAAAATTTTGATTAATGTTTTGGCTTGCTTGCACAAATTCTTGTTCGTACCCTGTTCATCCAACGTCCTACTAATACCTAGGACATGTAAGAAACACATGAATTTCATGGAAGTTCGTAGAATTTTCATAGGAAAAAGCATGCCTCCTCCAAAATTTATGTGGAGTTCGTCCGTTACAAATAGGATGTTTGGTTTGAAGGTTTTGGATAAGAAAACATGACAGCTTTGACTCAATTCAGCTACTACCACACCTGGCCAAATGAGTCACCCAACACAGCAAGGCATGGGCCTAGATAGGGCACGACCCGATTAGGCCCCGCCCGGCTAGCCCAAATCAGTTATCGTGCCATACCATTTCCACCCATGTGCCTACCCTCTGATCTAGGCACGACATGGATAGGGGTCGGGCTGTGCCGGGTAGGCTTAGGCACGCTTAGCCCAATGGACCACTGAAGGCCTGTTAAGCACAGTGGGCATGTCTGACGCTGCCCTGCTCGCTGCCACTCACGGGGCTGTGCCATCGGCAATGCCTACAGCTATCACGCCACCATTGCCGCCCGCGCGAGAAGGCTGAAGGTGGCGTTCGATGAGGAAGGAGTCTAATGAGAGGGAGAGCTGGAGCGAGGAGGCGATGGTTGGTGAGGTGGGATGCTAACAAGAGGGAGAGTTGGAGCAAGGAGGCAGTGCCCGGTGTGGGAGGGGACGGAGGAGGCAGCGGTCACCAAGGAGGGAGGCTAACATGGTTACCTTGTTAAAAACTTTACTAAGGGCCTGTTTGAAACAGAGGAATTTCACAGGAATTTTGCAGGAATTTTACAAGAAACAGTTCAATTCCCGCAGGAATCGGGAAAAATTCCCGCATTCCAAACAGGGCCTAAGTAAAAACGCAATGTGAGAAAACGCTGGCAACGAGAAAAGAGTACAGCGTACAACTCTGTCTACATCAGTGTTCTAAGTGTCAATGTCTAGATAAAGATTGTCGAATGACTCTGCCAACTCCATATTTTCGACGGTGTGTTTCTATCGTATGTCAGCCTATTCCCAGTTCTTGATAGTAAGAAGTACTTCGACCATCCTGCTTTTAAGACATGTTTTTCTCTACTCCAGTATTATCCCAGAATGGCTAAAAGCAGACTAGAACATCTAACACATCTCATGCTAGTATATATACTACTGGATGTGTCATCTTGTGGTCCTGCCATCATTTTAAAAGTTGACATCCTCCTGGCATGACACGGGATTGCTGTCCAGATAGGCAGATAGCTCCCTAATGTTGTGTCCGCTTTGTCTTTGTGCAGTGCTTGACGTCGTAGAACCTGAACCTTCGGAAAAAGAACTGGCACCCTAGATCTTGCCCCACACATTTTTCTTCTTACCTATGGTGGGTGGTGGTGGAGGTCATTGCAAACAACATCCCTGAAACTTTCCTCATATTTGTGATAAACATTGGTTAGTTGAGTATGAACATGTGAGTAATAGTTAGAATAATATATCTCGTTTGCTTCACTTAGAACTCACAAAGTTTTAGCGAATCCTGTTAGTTTAGCTCTAGGATCAAAAGTAAATGCAAAAAACATATAAAATAGGAATTTCCATCCAATATTTCAATAATTTCGATTTCATAGCAAATATAGCTTCTTCCACTATATCACTTTGCTAGCCTACAAGTGAGTAGCAATTTCAAGAATATGATGCACAAATATGTGAGATGTTGGGGAATAAACTACAGATAAAGCAACAATGAAATCATAAACAAGTCCAAGAAAATAGAGTAACCTTTCAAGAACAAACCAGTGTTACAAAGTGAGTAGAGGCCCTTTGACGCCACCATCGGTGCTTTGGTGGTGCACGTGGATGAATACAGAGAATTTGCTCTTGTAAGGCAAAAGACTCTTCAACGTCATATATGTAGCGTTCCATGTTACCAGTATAGCCAAACCAAACTTTCTTGGGTGTACGCTACAATAGTTCTTGTATGCAGCTATTCGTGGGTTAGAAGCATTTATAAATATATTGTGTCACAGAAAGGTTTAATATACGCATCCAATCTCTTCAAACTAGATTTAACTACTAGATTAATAATGTGATATATGCATTGCTGATGTAGTAAAAAAGATTCGGCGTAAGTACTAAACAATGATGTGAGAATATCCATTGCCATAGAGTTCACGACGGTATTATCTAAAGTTATTCAAAAAAATTTATCAGTGAGACCGAAATGTTTCATAATGAGCTAATAGTCCTCACTAGCCTGACCACTCCAAACGTTTGAGGTCAAGGAAATAGAAAATATGCATATAGCAAACATTTCTTTTAGTTTATTATGGCTATTATTGTAATATCTAACAAGGTCTCTAGTAGTTGTTTGTTTAGACCTTATAGTAAATATAGAATTATGAGTTGTTCTAATATACTTTTCAAATACAAGGGACTCTCTAAAGTCTAAAGGTAAATCATATGTAGTATTTAATCTATAAAGATATTCTCTAGCTACATCAGGACTATAGTCCCAGTTACATACCATACCGTCAAGGTTGTATTCAGTGGCGGACCCAGAGAATTTAACGAGCCTGGGCGAAGAACAGACTCTGGGCCTTTGGAGATTGGGAGCGCCGCCGCCGCCGAGCAACGCCTCGCTTCCGTCGTCGCGCATTTACTAGCGCTACTACGTTATGTCCCCGTGCCCCTGTAATTCACGGTAGCAGTTTAGAGAATACTACCTCTTCGTTTCAATGTCATTTAAAAGACCACGGGAGTAACAATAAAACACAAGTTTAGAATACTACAAAAGCAATCTACAGTTCGAAATGTTAGTTGTAAACTAAGCAGGTGGGATTCGGTATGGATGGTAGCATGACTCAAAGTCGAAACAGGAAAAGCTAACAAACTGGAAATAAATTATATAAATAAACAATAAAGGCAATAAAACTCTATTATGGTTTAGAAATCAATGATACATGGTACAATTAATAGCGTCAAAGTAATCAAGTTTCCCTAAGAAAATTACTTGGGTTTTGGCTCAACATCACTGGAGTAGTCATTAGCTTAGTGGCTTAATGAGGTGCTTAGTTAAAAAAATCGATAATTTTAGGGCATTCACAATTCAAATGTACACACAGCAAGTATGATAGAAAAACCTTCTTGTATTTTATGTCCAAAGCAAACTTATGTGATTATCAACCGTAAGAACAATTACATCAAAGAAACATTACCTCTCGTGTTCAAAGATACATGGCCAAGGAGACACTGAGGTTGTTAGTAATTTTACTGCATTCTCAATATGTTTAGCATTGCATATTCCTTTGTGTTTGGTCTGCATAGTAGGCAATAAGTAGTTTGCATTCTGGGAGCAGCAGCGGTGGTCTGCAATGCATTTTTCAGTTTGTTTTCAGTATTCAGTCTGAGCTGGTGCGGCAGTCTCGGATCTGAGAGTTTTTCGGTCCACTACATGCATGTAACTTCCTTCATGTACTGAGCACATAAAAGAGAAGTAAACAGAAAAGCTGCAGTTGGTTGCGCAGCACAAATATCGCATCTGCAAAACTGAACTAGTTTCTCTGAACTTTGCTCTCCACCGAAACACTGAAGCCTGACGAGTACTGTTCCTCGCCCGGCACGATTCAGTTAGCTGGTTTCTCTGATTGCAGGCTATAGCATTCGGAGATTGGAGAAGCGCTGCTGACAGAGGTGTTGTTTAGGTGCCGGAGATGAGCCCGGGCAGGGGCCCAGGGTCGCCGGGCCCTGGGTCCGCCCATGGTTGTATTGGATTTGGGTATGCCTCATCAACACTCCTTGTTTGATCAAACATCTGCTCCCATATCATTGCAAGTGGCATGTTCTATCTAAAGACTTTATAATTAATTCATTACGATAAATTTTGCAAAGAGCATACTTCACCTTGTCTCCTTGCATGTCTTCCTGGTATGTGGTATCAAAGTGTTCCCACATATTGAAAATGCATGACCTATACCTTTTCGCCCCTATGCTTGCCGAGACAGTGGTACTCATGGAGCTAGAGGATGGTACTATCGGAGCCGCCTCAGCCTCAGGCTCCAGTTGAGGTGCAGTCGTAGGATTCTCAAAGGATGCAATGTCTTACGACGTGAGGCCATAATCAGCATGATCAAGGTGATCCATCGAGAAAACTATGATTGAAAAACTACAGTGCAGCAATGACAAGGCGGACTAAGGGCAAGGGCCAAGGGGGAAGGGGTAACTGAGCAAGGGTCGAGGGGAACCAGTCGCAAGTAAATTTACTGTCAATCGCAAGTATCTTTAATACCAGTCACAAGTATTTTTACTGCTAGTCACAAATAATTTTACTACTAATTGTAAGTAATTTACTACCAAGTCACTCGTCTGCTCTCAGAAGAGTGCAATAACCCTAACATAAGTAATTTTCCTATCACTCACAAGGAATTTTTCCGTACTATTATAGGAGAGTTACTATTCTTCTGAGCAAACCTGGCCTCTTGAGAGGGTTGAGGGTAAATAGCGTATCGTGCCGCGCTAGGTTGACCCATGTCTCCGCACGATATTGTTCGTGTCATGCCAGACTGACTCGCTGTGCCGAGATGCCAGCTCGAGCATACATGGCCTATTTACTTTTCATGCCGTATCGTATGTGGATCGGACTAACGGTACTATGCCTCGGACAGACACGAATGGCCCGGTTTATTTGGTTGGGTCTGGCTACTAAACACTTTGTTCCATGCAAAATTTGGCAAGATCCCCCCTTTTTTAGCCCCACAGTGTTCATTCTGTTGCCAAACGTTGAGCGCTCATGCATGGTAGCCAAATCCTTTTGACAACCAAATAAAAATTTTGGGTTTTTCTTAAACATCATCCAGATGTTTTCTTCTCAACTATCATCCAGATTTATGGCTATTGGATTAGATATCCAATGGCTATAATTTCTCCTCTTCCCTCTTGAAAAAACTCCCCCTACAAAAACAAAGGGTCCTTGATATCTAATCCAAGAATTATAAATTTAGATAATAGTTAAAAAAATCCAAATAATACCTAGACCCTTCCAAAAATTTTCGTCATCACAGGGCAACCAAGATAGCACGACTTTTCACGGTTACAATTTCCATATCGACGAACCACCGGTTCTCATCGCGTGGATGCATTCACGATTTAGCCCGGATGGACGGGACGCACCGCGGGGTCCCGTTCTTCCGGCGCTGCCCGCCACGTGATCGCGCCGGATAAGCGCCAGACCTGCTTGCCCTGCTTTCTCTCCTGTCCTGCAGTAGTAGACTACCCCTCCGAAAGTCCTACCCTACGTAATACAGATGCATCCAGAGTCCAGCCCTAGCAGTAGAGAGAGAAAGACCTAGCTACTCCTTCACAAACGCCCGAGAAGGGAAGGGGAGCGAAGAGGTCAGAAAAGGCAAATGGCAGGACAAGTCCCCAATAGGAACCAGCGGGTGTGGAGTGCTGCCGATCTAGGCGGACAGTAGGCTGCTGCATCCTACCACCTGCCTCGCCCGTAGCCTACTGCGTCAGTCGGGCAGCTTTTAACGCGCGGGCGCAGCGCTGCAGACGGCGGCAGCCGCAGCCGCCTGAGCGCGTCAGCCTGCCTGCCCCCACAAGAAGTCTCGATCCCCACTCGCTGCACTGCATGCCCAGCGAGCACAAGGGGAGAGAGAGAGAGAGGGAGTGGTTACCGATCGATCCATCCACGCGATCTCGGCCGATCCGTCGCGCAGAGGAATTTCTCAGTCCCCACGCAGCCGGCCACTTCTCCAACAGTATCCTTCCTTCTCTCTTACTACTTCCCTTTCCTCCCTCGCTCGCGTGAGAAAAAGCAAGGGATAAAGAACACAACCTGTACTGCCATAGAGACATGGGAGAGAAAGGAGAAGAGAGGAGGCTAGCTCCTAGACCCTAGGGGGGTTGAGTTGTTTCTTTTGTGTTTATTATTCTTAAGTGCTTCTACCTTGTGAGAGGAGATTCTTCTCGTCTTTATAGTGGAGGGAGAAAGGAGGGGTAGCTAGGTTCTAGCCGCTCTTTGCGCCGCTACTGCTGAAGTGGTGAGCATCTTGTATTCTAGCGCTTTTTTCTTCGCTTATTATTATTATTATTATTATCAGTCGGTAGCTAGGAGGCTACTGCGTCGCGGGCAAGCGTGGCGTCGTCGGCGCGGCGCTTCCCATCGGACTCCGGCGCGTTCGCGGACTGGGTCGCGTCGGCCGGCGGCCGCGGCGACGACCTGTCGCTCGGGTTCAATGCCGGCTCCGCGGCGGCGGCGTCCGGCGCGTCGCTGGGCGCCGGCCTCTGGGGGCCCGCGACGTCCCGCCAGGCCGCCGCGCTCAACTACGGGATAGCCGCTGCCGGTGACGTTGGCATGGTCGTCGTCGCCCCCGCCGCGTCCTTCCACCACCAGAGGGCAGCGGCTGCTGCTGCCGATCCCGTGTTCCCGCTCCTCGCCGCGGGACAGTGCGCGCTCGACCCTGATGCTGCCAAGTCGGCCGCCGCGGCGGCGGCATCCGGGAGCGCCATTCAGTTCTGGCAGTCGCAGCCGACTCCACCGCCGGCGGCCGGAGCTGGCTCCGCCGACAAGAAGCCTCAACCCATGCTAGACTACGGTGGCGGCGGTTCCGCCGGCTCCGGCGTGGCCACGTGCCACGACTGTGGCAACCAAGCGAAGAAGGACTGCATCCACCATCGCTGCCGGACGTGCTGCAAGAGCAGCGGCTTCGACTGCTCCACCCACGTCAAGAGCACCTGGGTCCCCGCCGCCCGACGCCGCGAGCGGCAGCAGCTCGCCTGCGGCGGCGCATCATCCCCTCCCACCGCCTCCGCCATCCCCGCCACGGCCGCCGCCAAGAAACCTCGACTCCTCTCCTCCCAGACCACCACCACCACCTCCCGCACCTCCACCTCCAATGCCACCACTCCTCGCAGCTTCGAAACCACCTCTAGCCACCAAGGTAACCGCTGCGCGCACACGCACACACATCCCACGCGGAATTCAAGAAACTTAGCCATCACTTCTCGTCTTCCATTCATTGCAGACGCGTCGTTCAGGGATGGCCTGCCGCGGCAAGTGCGCGCGCCGGCGGTGTTCCGATGCGTGCGGGTGACGTCCATCGACGATGGCGAGGACGAGTTTGCGTACCAGGCGGCTGTGACCATCAACGGCCACATGTTCAGGGGCTTCCTGTACGACCAGGGCGCCGACAACGGACGCGGCCTCGCGGCCACCATCAACGACCACGCCACCGCTGTGCCCAGCATCTCCGACCTCCATCTCGGCAGCGCATCGGCGGTGCCCCCCGACCTGTACAGCGGCGCGCTCATTCTTGGCGGGTTGGGCTATGGTAACACCATGAACTGAAAGCTAATACTAGTACGAGATCATGTGAGGGTAGCCATTTTGTTCTATATCGTCTCTTTCATCTCCTCTACTACTATCTACTACTGCTAGCGCTATAATTCTCTTTCATGTTGCTGCTGCTGCTGTATGCTTGTCACAGGCAGCTATGAAATCGTGTTATTAGAAGCTGGAAAGGAAATAGTTCAGCATTTACAGGTTAATTTGGTGCATACTATACTGCCTGGCTTGTGTTCCCGAAGCTCAATCTCTGCATACATTGGAAATTGCATATGGAGGTGCAACCATAGAGTATTTCTATTTGAAAAATAGCAATTTCGACCATATAATTATTTTTTAAGAACCGTAGAATTACTTCAGGGTCTGTACAACTGGTAGTACACATTTTTGGAGTCACTTGATGGAATGCAGAATTGTTTTGGGAGCTGAAAAGTTGCCTGTGATGCTCCGATGCCTTCACCCCACGAATTTTTTTTGTACGGATAATCCATTTTTATTCGAAATTACACAAATATACCTGCGGGAATTTTTTTTACAAAAATAGGCTCAAGTCCTTCAATGGAAGGGCGACTGAAGCCTATCGCCCAACCAGAAGCCGATTCTGTCCCTGTCGCTCTACCATCAGGCGACTGCATTCAGTCGCCCTCCTATTGGGCGACTTTAATGTAGTCGCCCAATGGTTGAGCGACAGGGATCAAACCTTCGCCAAAAATAGTGAAAATTGGTGGAGATATTCTTCATACATCCAAAAGCCTTCAGAAAAAAATTGAGCAATTTCGGCTACAGGATCAAAAGTTATAGCAGTTTCAATCACTCCCCGTTTCTCTCTTTGTGTTCCTCAATTGCTATAACTTTTGATTCCGTAGCCGAAATTGCTCAAAATTTTTTCTGAAGGCTTTTGGATCAATGAAGAATATCTCCACCAATTTTCACTATTTTTGGCGAAGGTTTGATCCCTGTCGCTCAACTATTGGGCGACTGCATTAAAGTCGCCCAATGGGAGGGCGACTGCATCCAGTCGCCTGATGGTTGAGCGACAGGGACAGAATCGGCTTCTGGTTGGGCGATAGGCTCCAGTCGCCCTTCTATTGGGCGACTTGAGTCTATTTTTGTAAAAAAATTTACTGTAGGTATATTTCTGTAATTTTAAATAAAAAATAGATTATTTGTACGAAAAATTCTTCACCCCACTCCCTTGCGTGCTTGGGCTTCCAAGTGCCAATCTTGTTTACCTTATTCAACTACTACTCTCTTTTCCAGTTTTATGTCCAAGGGGGGTAGGTAGGAATACGAAAGAGGCATGGATTCTTACGCGGCTGTTGTGTGTGCTGCTAAGCATCTTATCCATGCATTGGAACTTGTAGCCAAGTCTTGCTCTCTTAATTTTTAAAATAATCTGATTGGAAATTAGTACGATCATGGACGCCAATAATCCATCAGCCATACTTGGTTGCTGCCTGTTCTTTTAACAACTAGCCTCAAAGGCGCGGCGTGCCTTTAACAACTAGCCTCAAAGGCGCCAGGCGCGGCGTGCCTTTAACAACTAGCCTCAAAGGCGCGGCGGCACGCCGCGCCAGCCACCGTACGTACCAAAGTAAAAGAGGCGATAATTCGTGAGGAGTTTTTTTAAAAAAAATCGAGGACAAATACGTAATTTCGGAAAAATAAAAGGTTTTTTTGGAAAAACGAGGACTTGTAAGGACTTGTACGTAAGTAAATAAGGACTTATACGTAATTTTGGAAATCCGCGGGGCGCTATCCAAAATTTTTTCCTTAAAAAAAACTCGCAGGGACCTATCCGCGAGGAAAAAGGACCTGTACGTAATTTCGCAAAAACCGGAGGAAAGTGCCTCCCCCGGCCGTACGCGGATTCCTCCGCCACGCGCCGGCCGAGGGAGGCGCTGGGGCGACGTGGACACCGCGCGCGCAGGAACTCCCCCTGCTTTACTTCGGTTACGATGCGAGGGATAGCTCCTCCTTTCTTTTATTCAAGCCCCCATATTTATCCCCCTGCTGGATCCCCATCAAGATGAAAAGATGTGAAATGAAAGAAAGGAGGCGTTGATGCACAGCCTCGTACTGGTTGCAGGGCTGGTTGTTTATTTCACGTAAATGTGTCTTGTCCAAGGAGCGAGTTCGGTCGGTTTGCTTGAGCCAGAGCCACTCTAGCATGCAAATCTTTGTCACATGGTGATAGTACGGGTCTTGGGCTCAGGAAATCTCGTTTGTGTTTTGGGGTTGATGGTTGCTGGGCAAGCTATCTTGTCATCGTCAAAGCTGCTGTTATCTTATGTGTGTTGATGAGGGCTTTTGATTCATGCCGCCGTGCTGAGTGCTGCATAACTTTCGGGAGCACGGCTACTGTTCAGTGTTCCTCTTTATTTGATGCAGCAAGAATTGGGGCACCCCTTCATCTCTCCATGCTCCGCTTGCGTTGTACTCTCGACTAACGGCGCGATTGTTTGGCCCCGATCAACTCGGTTTCGGCTTCTGGTTTCTGGCTTATTTTTCACTATTCATAAGTTTCGTCTTTTTCTGAACTTTTGGCTTTTTGTTGAGCTTTTTTGCCGGTTCTTTTTTTTCCCGTATTTGTTTGTATTATACGTAATGGGCTAACATATTTTTTTATTTTTAAATTTTTTTAAATTTAATTATGCTAAATAAGTCTCTGTCAGCTACAGTGCTTTTTTCAGCCAGCTACAATGTTTTCAGCCATAAGCCACGAGCTTTTCAGCCGAACCGATCACCACCTTAACTTGCTCCGTTGGGAAACCATGTTCATCTTGACTACTACGTAATAATTTGATTCCTGCTTCTCTTGTAGTTTAAGAATAGTATGTTACTCATGGGCTGATTCTATTCCTGTTACCCTACCTAATAATTTGATCCTTGCTTCTTTTTAGTTTAACATGATACTCCCTAGACCTGTTAATTTGTCTGTGCACTTGAGTGATCTATAACTAGACGGTATATTGCCTAGCACTAGTGAAACGTATCCATATTTTCTTTGTTATGCAGACATTTGTACCATACCACAAACTGACAGTGATTTACTATCTTGCCTAGCACTAATGAAATGTATCCATATTTTCTTTGTTATGCGACGTGTGTACCACGCAATAAACTGACAGTGATTTTTCTCTCTTCTAGCATATGCTGGTGCAACCTTTTCAAAAATCCTACATGTGCATCTGCTAAAATGCATATTCATTAGACCAACTATACGCCTTTTGTCAAATGATGTATTTTTTGTGTCTCAAAATGGCATGTTGCCACCTCTTTGATCATTGGATGCTGTTAACATAGTAATGTTGACATGTTATGCCTAGCAAAACGTTAGTTTAATTTGCCTTTTTTGGTTCAGAAGTAGTTTCTTTGTTTCGTTATTCATACGGATTGCTTGCCAATGATTTGAAACTTTGGTTCTTTGCAAAATTTATTATATTAAAATATCCTAAAATTGATTCCATGGATACATATTCCTGTTCACTTTGTTGTGCATTTCCTTTTCAGTGTTGCCAGAACAGTATGGATGGTTTTAATTGTGGATTCAACACGCTATTCCTGTTCCCTTGGTTATTCATTTTCTTTGCACTTGGTATATATTGAATTAAGCTTTGCCCTAGTTAATTAGTCTTTTTGTCAAGATTCTGCGGTTCAATTTTGAGGTACAGCAGTATGTTTACTCAGGTTAGTTGTCTAAAATAAGACCCAGAATTTATTTAGCACTACAACAAGTCAATAAAGTTCCCTGTGTTTCCTTGTATGGAGATATTTCTGTCATGTACTCTTGTCATTTTGGTTTCATTAGAGAAGTTCTGTTATTTAGTTGTGTTTGATCTGGATTTTCTGATTCTTATGCAAGAACCAATCAAGTGAATTTTGTTTGTTTTTTGCTCCAACCTGATCATTGTGCGTCAATGCTTTCTACTTTAATAAGAATGACATTAATTTTAAAGCACACGAAGGGATAAGTAATTATTATCTATCATTCAGTTCTATTTTAAAAGTTATGCAAATCATTTTGAGGAAAGCATTAAAGTACCTCTTCTTGATCCTCTCTTAAACTAACCAGCCGCCCGAGCACATTCTAAATAGAAGGCATTTCACTGGCATCTGTTGATTTTCCATCTATGCTAGCAGTCAACGGTCCTTCAATTTCTCGACATTATTGCATCCTGTATGTTCAATTTACTTTGCAAATTATGCTTTTTCTGTAACGCCCCCGTTTCCAGGGGCGCGTACGGACACGGCACTCCTTAACTATTCACGCATGAACAGTTATGGACTGTCGCGCAAGAGTATACCATTGCATGCTTACAACAAAAGACCAGCATATATTTGACGTACGGATTAACATCCAGTTTTTACAGCGGGGCGTGCAAGCCCAAAGTATAATACATTACAAAAGGCTCCAGAAACTGCTTCGAGCGCGGCGGAGACCTACAGCCAAGGGTCCTCGTCGAAGAAAAGATCCTCGGGGACTTCTTCAACGGGGAGACCTTCTCCTTCGTCTTGATCCTCTAAAGATCGGATTAAGCAAGCCGTGAGCCAAACAACCGGCTCAGCAAATCCCAAAAGGGATCTTAATTTACTATATGCGTTGACAAGTCAACTCCTGTGGTTGAGCGATGGCTATGACATTAGCTCAGCGTAAGGGTTTCAGTCCTTATATTTTCACATGGCCCGCAACCTCGCTAGGTCCGCGACCCAAACTAAGGTAAGCGGTGGGCGTAGACCGTCCCGCGGTTTCCCACTCACCCTTACCCTACTCCAGCCCTAGGATAAGAGGTGGGCAAAGACCGTCTCGCGGCTCTCCCCCAACCCTTACCCTACCTTGTGCACGCCGGCACTCTCCGCTCTAAGATACGGTGTCCCATACCACCCTACCTTAGAGTCGGGTTTTCCAGATTCTATTGGCCCACAGCCACAACCTTATTAGTGTAACATTTTGCATGATAATAATAGCCTACAATTCTCTAGATTATCAGATAATTATTTCTAGGGTTTCAAAGGCATGGCTGCAATTTAATCATGGCATTTAGCGGTGGTAGGACTAACTATATCACATGTCATTCTAAACATTTTATTTTTATTTTCGAACTAACATTTCAGAACTAGCTCAATGCAAATAACATATTAGCATATTTAAACATTATGGGATACAATATGATCAAAGGATTTGGGACTTGCCGTCTATCCGGATGATCTCTGCGAGCTCAAACGTCGAAGCACCTGAATCCTGAATCTGCTCCTGGGCTTCCGGGATCTCCGACACTAACGCAAACAATTAAAATAAATTAAATCCAGCTTGAGACTAATCAAGCGAGGCAAAATAATCTAATTAAAAAGAAATAAATTGCATAAACACCCCAAATGGAATTTTAGGAATTTTTCTAGGAAGAATCTGTGGAATTGGAGTTCACCACTGGGTCTGGAATAATATTTGGAGCAAAGTGGTGAAATTTGGGAATTTTTGGGATTTTCTGTGATTTTCTAGGATTTATTTAGATTTTCTGGAATATTGGAAATTGGAAAATCCGGGAAAAATCATATGCACAGTGAAAGGCCGGCCCACGGCCACAGTACGGCCCGGCCGGGGGACGGCCCGCGCGGCCGAAGGCCAGCGCGGCCCATGGCGGCGACACGCGGCGGCCCGTAGGCGCGCGCGCGCTCGGGCGACGGAGCAGGCCGCTCGGTCCACTCCCGCGCGCGTCCACGCGGCTTGGATGCGCGACGCGCGGCCCGGGGAACGGCTGAGATCGTGCGAAGCGGGCGGATGGGATGCGGTGGTGGGGAGATCGGACGGTGGAGATAAGAGGGAGGCGGTGAACCGGTACGAGGAGGTGGATGGCGGAGATTAGAAGGTTTTAAGGAGATCCGACGACGGGGAGGCGGCCACGTCGTCATCGTCTTCCTCCGGCCGGGCGCGAGCAGCTGCGGGACGGAGGCGGCGGGGCAGTGGTGCTCCGGCGACGTCGACGGCTCCCAGGGGCAGAGAGGGGTACCGCCGGGTAGGGCTTGACTTGGGGAGCCCATTTCGGGTAGTTAGCATCTGCGGGGACCAAAGGGGAAAGAGGGAGGGAGAAAGGGATGGCTCGGGGATTTCGCGGTGGAGAGGGTCACCGGCGGCGAGATGGTCTAATCGGCCGTGGTTACACCATCAAGGGGTCCAAGTGCTCACATTGACGGCGGAGGTGGGCGCTGCGGAGCTGCGGAGCGAGCTGGCCACGGAGAGGGTGCGGCGGTCGGGGAGGGTCGTCGGCGCTGGCGCAGTACAGAGCTTCACCTGGCCAGGGGCAAACGCAAAAACGGTTAGCACACCGCGGAGGTGCTCTGGCCGAAAGCAATTGCAGAAGGGAGGAGAGGAGGGGGAGTTTGGCTCCCGGGGGCCACCGGCACAGGGGAGACGGGCGGCGGCGCTCTGGGCGACGGGAGCTCAATCGGGCGCTCGGGGAGATGGCTAGGAGTGGCAGGAGGGGATGGGGTGATTGGGGAGCTCGGGAAGCAAAGGAAAAAGAGGGAGCCGAGGTGGGGTATTTATACCCAAATGGAGGGGGAGGGGGCTCCTTCGGGGAGAAGCCACCGGCGGGGCTCCGGGCGACAGGGATGGACGGGCGGTCAAGGGTGTTTAATCCCGCACAGTGGAAGGAGGGGCGGGGTGACGCACGTCTCCGCACAGGGGCGGCGAAGCGACCGGGGCAGGTGAGCTGCTGCCGGGACGGAGGCGCGTCCGCGCGCGAGAGAGAGAAGAGGCGGCGACCGCCAGGTGGGGCCAGTGCTGGAGCGGGCGACGTGGCGCGAGGGCGGCCACTCCTCCAGACCCGGGGGCTGTCGGGACGGCGGAGGCGCGAGGAAAGACCGGGGCGGCGCGGAGACGGGCACGGGCGCAGGCGCGGCCACGGGCGGGCGCGCAGCGCACGCGCGTGCGTGGGGAGAAAGCGGGGCAAAGGCGCGGCGCCAGCGGGAGAGGGAGCAGGGAGGCGCTGCGGGAGGGGAGAGGCGGCAGAGGGAAGCGGCGCCAACGGGAGGCGCGGGCGCGAGGCGCGCAAGAGAGGGGAAAGCGGAAAAGGGAGGCGGGGCGCCAAGCAAGGGAGAAAGCGGAATGGCCAAAAAGAGAAAGCGCATTCCGGGAGAACTTTCCCAAAAAGGAAAGTTTCGGAATTTCACTCAAAAATGCAGCAAAAATTGGAAATTTTTATTTTGAATTTTTCAGGGCTTTTCAACCTACCCCCCTTAAAAGAATCTCGACCCCGAGATTAACTTGGTCCAGGGAGTAAGTTGGGGAAATCTCGCTGCAAATCTGACTCTCGTTCCCAAGTTGACTCTTCAGGTGTATGATTCTTCCACTGTACTCTGCAAAACCTGACGTTCTTGTTTCTGAGCTGCCTTTCTGTCGTTTCAAGTATTTGTAGTGGTTCTTCAGCATATGTGCAGTCATCTTGCAATTCAATATCTGACAATGGCACTTCATCTGTTGGTTGGCGTAGACATTTCCGAAGTTGGGATACGTGGAACACGTTGTGAATTCTGGATAAGTTGGGCGGAAGCTGCACTTGATAAGCTACTTCCCCAACTCTTCCAATTATCTGAAACGGTCCCACATATCTTGGTGCTAATTTGCCTTTGACTTGAAATCTCTTGACTATTTTGAATGGGGTGACTTTGATGTAGACATAATCTCCAACTTCGAAACTCAAGTCTTTCCTGCGGTTATCTGCATAGTTCTTCTGTCGGTCTTGTGCCATCTTCAGTCTGTCTCTGACAATTCTGATATGTGCTTCTGCATCTTGAGCAATCTGGGGACCAATGAGTTGTCGTTCTCCTGTTTCTGTCCAATTCAGTGGAGTCCTGCATTTTCTGCCATAAAGTGCTTCAAACGGTGCCATTTGAATACTGGCTTGGTAGCTGTTGTTATATGAGAACTGAGCAAATGGTAAGCAGGTGTTCCATGTTGCTCCATACACTATCGCACAAGCTCTCAACATGTCTTCTAAAATTTGATTGGTTCTCTCTGTTTGTCCATCTGTCTGTGGATGATATGCTGAGCTGAAATTCAGGTCGGTGCCCATAGCTTCATGCAACTTTTCCCAGAACTTGGATGTAAACTGTGCTCCTCTATCTGACACAATCTTCTTCGGAACTCCGTGCAATGTCACAATTCTGGTCAAATATAGCTCGGCAAGTTTATCCTTCCCATAAGTTTGCTTGATCGGGAGGAAATGAGCCACCTTGGTCAATCTATCAACAATGACCCAAATAGCATCATATCCCTCACGAGTCTTGGGAAGTCCAGTGATGAAGTCCATACCAATGCTATCCCATTTCCATTCAGGAATTGGCAAAGGTTGCAACAATCCTGATGGTTTTTGGTGGTCTATCTTGATATGTTGGCAGACATCACATTTAGCTACATACTCTGCCACTTCTTTCTTCATTTGGTTCCACCAATATCTTTTCTTCAAATCCTGATACATCTTCGTGCCTCCTGGATGAATTGAGAATTGAGAGGAGTGGGCTTCAGCTAGGATCAATTCTCTCAACTCCTTCTTGTCGGGTACGCAATAGCGACCACGGAAGGTAAGGATTCCATGTTCGTCTATAGCATACTCTGATGAATTTTCTCCTTGAATATCCTTTTTCAGTTTTTGAATCCCTTCATCTTCATCCTGGGCTGCTTTAATCTGATCTGGCAATAGTGGTTGAATCTCTAAGGCTGCTTCTTCACCTTGTTCTGAGATTACCAAGTTCAGTTGTAATATATCTCTCTGCAACTCTGGTGGGTACTCTGATTGACTGCCTTTGCTTGGACGAGCCTTGCGGCTAAGGGCATCAGCAACTACATTTGCCTTGCCCGTGTGATACTGGAGATCGACATCATAATCCTTGATCAGTTCTAGCCATCTGCGTTGTCTCATGTTTAATTCTGGTTGTGTGAATAGGTACTTCAAACTCTTGTGATCTGAGAATATCTCACAACGATTTCCTAGCAGGTAGTGCCGCCAGATTTTGAGGGCATGCACCACAGCTGCTAGCTCCAAATCGTGTGTGGGGTAATTCTCTTCATGCGGCTTCAACTGCCTTGATGCATAGGCAACAACTCTTCCGTCTTGCATAAGCACGCAACCCAAACCTTGCTTTGAGGCATCGCAGTAAATCTGAAACTCCTCTGGATTGGGTAAAATCAACACTGGTGTTGTTGTCAACTTGGTCTTCAACATCTGAAAGCTTTCTTCACATGCATCAGTCCATGTGAACGGTTTATCTTTCTTCAACAATTGAGTGAGTGGACGCGATATTCTTGAGAAACCTTCTATGAATCGGCGATAATAACCCGCCAATCCTAGGAAGCTTCTCACTTCAGTCACTGTCGTAGGCTGTTTCCATTCCATGACTGCTGAAATCTTTTCTGGGTCGACCTTCACTCCATCTTCAGATATAATATGACCCAAGAAAGCGACTTCTCTCAACCAAAAACTGCATTTATCAAATTTTGCATATAACTGATGCTCTCTCAATCTGGTCAAGACCATATGCAAATGTTGTTTGTGCTCTTCTTCACTCTTGGAGTATATCAGGATATCATCAATGAAAACGATCACGAATCGATCCAATTGGTCCATATGCACCAGGTTCATAAGATTCATGAAATATGCTGGCGCATTGGTCAAACCAAAGGGTACGACCGTGAACTCAAACAACCCATATCTGGTAATGAAGGCTGTCTTTTCTCGATCTTGCTCTCGGATCTTTAGCTGATGATAACCCGAGCGCAAGTCGATTTTGGAGAATACCTTGGCACCTTTGAGTTGGTCAAACAGGTCATCAATTCTTGGGAGGGGATACTTGTTCTTGATTGTGACAGCATTCAAACCTCTGTAGTCGACACACATTCTCAACTCTCCAGTTTTCTTCTTCACAAATAATACTGGGGCTGACCACGGTGAAGTACTGGGTCGAATGAATTCCTTTTCTTGTAATTCATCTAACTGCTTCTTCAGTTCTTTTAACTCACTAGCTGACATTCTATACTGGTGTTTGGCAATTGGCTGAGTACCAGGCACCAATTCTATTGCAAGTTCAACTTGCCTGTCAGGGGGTCTTCCCGGTAATTCTTCTGGGAATACGTCAGGGTACTCTTGTACTATTGGCACTTGGTCAGGTGTGGCTGCCAGCATGTTAATCATACGCTTCTTGGCGTTTTTCAGCACTTTCCGATCTGTTTCTACTACCACTCTTTGTCCTTCAGGATTGACTAGGGATACTGTTTTGACTTCACAGTCCACCTTGCCTTTGTTTCTGGCTAGCCAATTCATGCCTAAGATAGCATCTAGTCCTGACATATCTAGTTGCAGTAAATCTGCTTTAAAATCTACCCCTTGGATTTTTATGCCAAGTCCCGCACACCCTCTGTGGGACTCCATCCTAACCC
This sequence comes from Dendrocalamus latiflorus, assembly GCA_017311315.1. Classification (NCBI taxonomy): domain Eukaryota; kingdom Viridiplantae; phylum Streptophyta; class Magnoliopsida; order Poales; family Poaceae; genus Dendrocalamus; species Dendrocalamus latiflorus. Next base: position 13,970,090 of record CM029613.1, read on the forward strand.
CAGGGGTTTCCACCACATAAGGTCTTGGTAATGCAACAGAAGGCAATTGATTTCTTGCGGCAAAACTCTTCGAAACAAATGAATGTGTTGCGCCAGGGTCAAATAAAATCAATGCGGGTATGGAATTGATTGGGAACATACCGGCAATGATGTCACTTGCTCTAGCGGCATCCTCTGCAGATACATGGTTCACTCTGGCATAGAAAGTAGGTCTGACATTGCTTCTGCCTCTGCCTCTGCCTGTAGCTGAGAAATTTGCAGTGCCTGCAGGTGACTGAGGGCTAGCTGCTTTAATCTGCAAGAATCCTCCTTTGGGGGTACCGGGGGTTGCTTGTGACTTGCCCTCTTGCTGCTGTTGGTTTTGAACTTGTAGCTTGGCTGCATCTGATGGCAAATTCTTCCTAGGACACTGGTCTCTGTAGTGCCCTATCTCACCGCAGTGGAAACATGCGTTTGACCTTCGCGGGCAGCTACTAGCCAGGTGATTCCCACCACAAGTGGGACACTTGAGAGCCAATGGTAGGGGGGAAGCATAATGTTGAGTCTGGTGGGATTGGTTCTTCGGCATCATCACATACTGCCGGGAGGATGGGGATCGATATGAAGAAGATCCCGATGTCCTGGCTCGTTGAGCGGTGTGTGACGATGACTGCGATTTGTGTGCCGCCTTGCGTTTTCTATAGTCTTCCATGTCACTTCTAGCTTCTTCGGAGGTGATCAAACCATCAACCATATCATTCAGATCTTTGAACTTCAAAGCTGAAATGTGGAATCTCAAAGACTGCTGCAAACCTGCACGAAACTTGTTCATTTTCTTGTCTTCATTGTCAACATCCTCAGGGGCAAATCTGGAGAGGTGGTTGAACTGGTGTAAATACTCCATTACAGTACGGCCACCTTGTTTAAGCGCCAAAAATTCCCGGCGCTTTGCTTCCATAATGCCGTCAGGGATGTGGGCCTTACGGAAGGCCTTGGAGAAATCTTCCCAGCTATTCTCTCTATTCTGCAGTGTGCGCTGATAATTGATCCACCAAGTCGCTGCTGCACCCTGTAACTGGTGGGATGCATATAGCACCTTCTCTTTATCGTCACACTGCGCAGTCTGAAGCTTCCTCTCTACATCTGCCAGCCAATCTTCAGCAACCATAGGATCAGCGGTTGTGGAGAAAGTGGGTGGACGTGTCTTTAGAAAGTCATTCCACCGAGTGGTAATTGGAGCACCATCCCGTGGAATATTGCCTCCACCCTGTACTCCTGGGGATCTGGTGGCGAGCTGTTCAATCAATCTGGACTGTTGATCCAACATTCGCAGTATGTTCTGCTCTCCTTGATATCGATTCCGTTCTAACATTGCAATAACATTGGCGAGTGTGTTCTGGTCGGTGGCAGGTGCACCCTGCCTGCTGGTCTGACCTGTCTGCTCTGCCGGCTCCATCTGTTGATTGGGAACTTGAGGTTAGCCTTGCAGCGGCTTTGGCAATCAAGAACAGATAAGTAAGACTTTGAATTTTTCAAGGCAAGTATAGGACGAAAAGATAAGAACGAGAGCGAAAGGGGACAGGAGAAAGCTTTGAACACAGGAAGAACATACTGATAATTAGACAAACAACATAAAAGATTAATTAACATAAATTTACAATAAAGCAAGTGGTGCACAGACCACATAAAGGTTCATGTTACACTTGCATTACATACAAAAGTACATCTATCACCAAAAGGTCAGACTACCACTAGCGTACAACGTCTACTCCTCCCTGTCCCCAGGTGCTGGAAGGGCAAGCGGGGCTGCCGGGCGGAACCGGGCACGGTACTGCGCTGCAGTCATCCGGCGCTTGGGTCTAGACTGCACCGAAGCACAAGAGGAGTGAACGCTGGGCGACTCCGCACTATCTGAGACCTCTGCTGCCTCCTGGGCCTCGTAGCGGACGAGGGACTCTCGGAGGCGCTGAACCTCCTCACGAGTGTCCCACAACTGCCTCTGCCAGACTCTGGCCTCCTCGACTGCTCTGTCGTAGCTGGCGACCTGCTGCGACATAAGGGTGGCGATACCCGCTAGGCGGGGATCGTCATCCTCACCGAACCTAGGGACTATAAAGTCCCCAAAGTGCGGACGCGGCACCAGGTCGAAAGGCGTCCCTGCTAGCTCCTGGTGGTAGTAGTCTCTGAGATAGAGCGCGGTCTTCTGAGCCACGTCCTGAGCAGCATCCTCACTGTCCACCCGTCGGGCGGTGAACCTCCGCTTCCTGTCTGGGCGGATAGGCAAGGGATCGAGGACCATCCAAGCCTTGTACTCGTAGAACTGGTCCTGGCGGAACTGTCCCTCAGCGTAGATCACTGGGCCGTGGTTTCCTCTCGCTCCGAGGTATCATCGCATTTCCCACAACTTGTGGTGCCATCCATCCCTACGGTCGGGGCGGGAGAAAACGAGGCGCACCATCTGCCGGAAACGAAATTTTGAAATTAGACAAGTAAGACAGTAAACATTTGCGAAAATTAAAACTTAAGCAGAAATAAACTAAGACAGGAAAGTAGCAACAAGAGAGGAACAAGACAGCAATAATACTTATATTTTTCATAAACTCTTTTTATGCCTTAAATTAATTTTTGCGATAAAATCGCTTCCTAGACAGCCTTAGGTCTCAACCTACGGTCAAAGAGCCTGCTCTGATACCACTTCTTGTAACGCCCCCGTTTCCAGGGGCGCGTACGGACACGGCACTCCTTAACTATTCACGCATGAACAGTTATGGACTGTCGCGCAAGAGTATACCATTGCATGCTTACAACAAAAGACCAGCATATATTTGACGTACGGATTAACATCCAGTTTTTACAGCGGGGCGTGCATGCCCAAAGTATAATACATTACAAAAGGCTCCAGAAACTGCTTCGAGCGCGGCGGAGACCTACAGCCAAGGGTCCTCGTCGAAGAAAAGATCCTCGGGGACTTCTTCAACGGGGAGACCTTCTCCTTCGTCTTGATCCTCTAAAGATCGGATTAAGCAAGCCGTGAGCCAAACAACCGGCTCAGCAAATCCCAAAAGGGATCTTAATTTACTATATGCACGGAAAGTCAAAGGAAGGGAGTATACTTGGTTTATTACATTTGGTGGATGCAATTTTATTTGCAAACATTTTCATAAGACGGACACAAAACTTACTTCTTAAGAACTCAGGGTTTTCAACAAGAATTCATTAACCAATTAACCAAGTTAAAGCATGTACAAAACTACTTAAGCTTTGCTGCTGGAATCACCCAAGTGACACAGCTCCAACAACCGGGAGCACGGCGTATTCGAATACCATTTATTTGACTCTGCAGAGTTTGCTCAGCTTTACCCACACGATCTCTCAACTCCCGCTAAAGAGTTAAGAAAACCAGGTCTTTTCACTGCTCGACTCTTTATATAGGCTCTACCCAGTAGAATTCACTCGGGTCTGGCTCATACCCACCCACACACACAAGAGAGGACAACGTCCGCTTCGAGTGAATTCCACCGTTGTTAGGCATCCGTAGCACGGCCTACCTAACCTCACTGCTACCCTCCTGTAGAGTTTCAATCGAGTTGAGCAGCTAAAAGACAAGTGTTGACAAGTCAACTCCTGTGGTTGAGCGATGGCTATGACATTAGCTCAGCGTAAGGGTTTCAGTCCTTATATTTTCACATGGCCCGCAACCTCGCTAGGTCCGCGACCCAAACTAAGGTAAGCGGTGGGCGTAGACCGTCCCGCGGTTTCCCACTCACCCTTACCCTACTCCAGCCCTAGGATAAGAGGTGGGCAAAGACCGTCTCGCGGCTCTCCCCCAACCCTTACCCTACCTTGTGCACGCCGGCACTCTCCGCTCTAAGATACGGTGTCCCATACCACCCTACCTTAGAGTCGGGTTTTCCAGATTCTATTGGCCCACAGCCACAACCTTATTAGTGTAACATTTTGCATGATAATAATAGCCTACAATTCTCTAGATTATCAGATAATTATTTCTAGGGTTTCAAAGGCATGGCTGCAATTTAATCATGGCATTTAGCGGTGGTAGGACTAACTATATCACATGTCATTCTAAACATTTTATTTTTATTTTCGAACTAACATTTCAGAACTAGCTCAATGCAAATAACATATTAGCATATTTAAACATTATGGGATACAATATGATCAAAGGATTTGGGACTTGCCGTCTATCCGGATGATCTCTGCGAGCTCAAACGTCGAAGCACCTGAATCCTGAATCTGCTCCTGGGCTTCCGGGATCTCCGACACTAACGCAAACAATTAAAATAAATTAAATCCAGCTTGAGACTAATCAAGCGAGGCAAAATAATCTAATTAAAAAGAAATAAATTGCATAAACACCCCAAATGGAATTTTAGGAATTTTTCTAGGAAGAATCTGTGGAATTGGAGTTCACCACTGGGTCTGGAATAATATTTGGAGCAAAGTGGTGAAATTTGGGAATTTTTGGGATTTTCTGTGATTTTCTAGGATTTATTTAGATTTTCTGGAATATTGGAAATTGGAAAATCCGGGAAAAATCATATGCACAGTGAAAGGCCGGCCCACGGCCACAGTACGGCCCGGCCGGGGGACGGCCCGCGCGGCCGAAGGCTAGCGCGGCCCATGGCGGCGACACGCGGCGGCCCGTAGGCGCGCGCGCGCTCGGGCGACGGAGCAGGCCGCTCGGTCCACTCCCGCGCGCGTCCACGCGGCTTGGATGCGCGACGCGCGGCCCGGGGAACGGCTGAGATCGTGCGAAGCGGGCGGATGGGATGCGGTGGTGGGGAGATCGGACGGTGGAGATAAGAGGGAGGCGGTGAACCGGTACGAGGAGGTGGATGGCGGAGATTAGAAGGTTTTAAGGAGATCCGACGACGGGGAGGCGGCCACGTCGTCATCGTCTTCCTCCGGCCGGGCGCGAGCAGCTGCGGGACGGAGGCGGCGGGGCAGTGGTGCTCCAGCGACGTCGACGGCTCCCAGGGGCAGAGAGGGGTACCGCCGGGTAGGGCTTGACTTGGGGAGCCCATTTCGGGTAGTTAGCATCTGCGGGGACCAAAGGGGAAAGAGGGAGGGAGAAAGGGATGGCTCGGGGATTTCGCGGTGGAGAGGGTCACCGGCGGCGAGATGGTCTAATTGGCCGTGGTTACACCATCAAGGGGTCCAAGTGCTCACATTGACGGCGGAGGTGGGCGCTGCGGAGCTGCGGAGCGAGCTGGCCACGGAGAGGGTGCGGCGGTCGGGGAGGGTCGTCGGCGCTGGCGCAGTACAGAGCTTCACCTGGCCAGGGGCAAACGCAAAAACGGTTAGCACACCGCGGAGGTGCTCTGGCCGAAAGCAATTGCAGAAGGGAGGAGAGGAGGGGGAGTTTGGCTCCCGGGGGCCACCGGCACAGGGGAGACGGGCGGCAGCGCTCTGGGCGACGGGAGCTCAATCGGGCGCTCGGGGAGATGGCTGGGAGTGGCAGGAGGGGAATGGGGTGATTGGGGAGCTCGGGAAGCAAAGGAAAAAGAGGGAGCCGAGGTGGGGTATTTATACCCAAATGGAGGGGGAGGGGGCTCCTTCAGGGAGAAGCCACCGGCGGGGCTCCGGGCGACAGGGATGGACGGGCGGTCAAGGGTGTTTAATCCCGCACAGTGGAAGGAGGGGCGGGGTGACGCACGTCTCCGCACAGGGGCGGCGAAGCGACGGGGGCAGGTGAGCTGCTGCCGGGACGGGGGCGCGTCCGCGCGCGAGAGAGAGAAGAGGCGGCGACCGCCAGGTGGGGCCAGTGCTGGAGCGGGCGACGTGGCGCGAGGGCGGCCACTCCTCCAGACCCGGGGGCTGTCGGGACGGCGGAGGCGCGAGGAAAGACCGGGGCGGCGCGGAGACGGGCACGGGCGCAGGCGCGGCCACGGGCGCGGCGCGCAGCGCACGCGCGTGCGCGGGGAGAAAGCGGGGCAAAGGCGCGGCGCCAGCGGGAGAGGGAGCAGGGAGGCGCTGCGGGAGGGGAGAGGCGGCAGAGGGAAGCGGCGCCAACGGGAGGCGCGGGCGCGAGGCGCGCAAGAGAGGGGAAAGCGGAAAAGGGAGGCGGGGCGCCAAGCAAGGGAGAAAGCGGAATGGCCAAAAAGAGAAAGCGCATTCCGGGAGAACTTTCCCAAAAAGGAAAGTTTCGGAATTTCACTCAAAAATGCAGCAAAAATTGGAAATTTTTATTTTGAATTTTTCAGGGCTTTTCATTTTCTTTCTATCGTGTTCAAGGAATATGGTGCAAAATAACTGTCTCATTGAGTATATACTAAAGAGAGACATGCATGCCCTTCTTATTAGAGGTTATTACAACATTTTCATCGACTCACTTTAAGGTTTCATGTATTGCTTAGAATAATCAAACTGTGGATACTAGAATGCTTCTTTGAATCTGCTTTTGTACATCGACAAGGACTGGCGTTCACTCGGTTATAACAAACAAGTGATACTGGACTAGGGTTACCTCTCGAACTCCCTCCGGTTACAAATGTTGTTTTGTACATCGACACGGTCCCAAAACACTATTTTGCCAACTAATTTCCATTGTAATTTATTTATTAAATTCAATAAAATTATAGTATTATGTAAGTACTTTTCGAGACAAAACTATTTTCACGTATCAAATATAAATATTTAAAAAGATATATATAACCAATTTTTCAAAAATTTGACTGTACGTATCTTAAAATGATATGGATTTGCGACTACAAAGAGTAATTTGTTGTTGTCAATAATAATTGAACAGTGTCACAAGTATTGACCCATTCAATTGTTATTCTTGTTACGCGCCTTGATGCAAAACTTACTTTCAACATGGAATAATCTGTTTCAGAAGCAAAAACTTCATTGACTTAATAGATTGCATGTGTGCTCTCCTAAGGGAATTGTGCTCGTCCAAAAGAAAACAATACAGATTCTAAAGCTCCTGTGTTCGCTAGTGTTTTGGCGCAGATTAGCTCTATTTGTTATTACAATAAGATCTGTATAGTTGAGCATAAAAGCATTTTCCAACCTTCGATTCTGTGTATGAGTCAATCTTACATCACAGTTCCCATTGGGTGACGAATTTTGCCCACGCCATATCATTGCGAGACAATGGGAGTGATCCAACTTGAATTTGAACAAGCAGGTGCAATTCTGTTAGATCGATGGTATGTTCGGATGTGACCTGTTGAAATCAAACTGCAACCTTGATAGATGGGACATGGAGTACACTTTTATGCAATGGTTTGTCTTGTTCTGTGGTGTTAGTGCTCTAATGATATTTGGCAATGGTTTAGCCAGGCCTTTGGCCTTATCTGAGTCTGATCGTCATCTTTGACTTTGCCTTCTGTAGATCAACATCACCCTATGCTTCATTTGCAATCTTCACCATTCTATGTTTGCTTGGTTTGCACTCTCTTTCAATTTTGGAATTTTTCTTCTGATTTGACCATATTAACTAACTACTCTGGTAACCTTGTACCCAAAAGAGTAAGTGAAGGTCCATGAAAGCTGATGCTACTGGAAATTCCTTTTGCAAGATCTGTAGTACTCTCTTTGTTCACAAATACATATCGATTTAGATATTAATATGGTTCTTAAAATATCACTTTGATCACTAATTTCTATTATAATATATTTATAGAATCTAATAAAATCGTAATATTATGAACGTACTTTTAGACATAAATCTATATGTCTGATTTTTATGTATCTAATAATTTTTTTAAATATCGATAGCGATTGTACATATTTCAAAATGACGTGTATTTATAATTGGAGGGAGTAGTTTGCAAATGTTGAATGGGAAGCTGTTGATAAATAATACGTTGCTGTCATCAGTTGGACGGTTGCTAGCTTTGATGGACGGCAGGAGCTGTCGATTCGACAGGGAGCAATCTGCCCAGATCAAGCAATTTTAAGGCCCGTCCAATCCGGTTTTTTAGTGATAGTTGGTTTTTGGTTGCAATTATACTATAGCGATTGTTAGTTTTTTCTGAATTATTTAATTAAAGAAAAATGAGAAAAGGAAAAATACCGTTATATCTCTACAGACAATGCAAAGAAAATAGAAGAAAAAAACCCAAAAAAAACCCAAAAAAAACCAAAATTAAAAAGCCGATACATTCATTCCGATTTCTAGCATGAAGCCGGAATGAGCAGGCCTAAATCATATGGAGCACGATTTCCAGTGTTTCTTTTAATCTTTAAAGGTAGTACCCTATAGGCTTTTACCCTTTAGGCTTGGTTTGGGACATAGAAAATTTTCTCGATTCTTATGGAATTTAAATGGTTTCATGTGAAAATTTTCATGTTCCAAACATTTTTCATGCATATTGGGATTTGGAAAGGTCTCGTTCATTTTGGCTTTAGGCTTCTATAAGTCGGAACAATGTGTTGGCTTTTTAATTTCTTTTTTTTTTGCTTTTTTGGCTTTTCTTCTTCTTTTTGCCTTTTCTTTTTTCACTTTTCCTATGCATGATTATGGAGATATAATGTTTTTTATTTTTTTTTCTCATTTCTTATTTTCTTTTAATTGAATGACACAGAAAAAGCTAATAACCATGACAATGTAATTTTAGCTAAAAGTTAACAGCTAGAAGCCAGAAACCATCGAAAAAGCCAGAATGAACAAGTTTAAGTATAAACATTTTAAACTAGTTATTTTCTCATAGTTAAACGCTCAAATAAAGATGTTAGTACTGGTAGTATCGGAACAACAGATGCTTTTTTCCACACGGTACGATTGATTTCATATAGCGTAGTAGGGGTGAAAAACAGCAACGAATAATCTATTTTATCCGATATTCGTATATGAGAAAACACGAATGCTTCTTCAAATAATGCGTATTTGTATTTGAGAATATCTATATCCGTATTTGAGAATATTCGTATTCATATTCGAGAATATTCGTATTCGAGACTATTTGATTCGTATTCCATCTGTTTCTTATACCTATCATTGTTAACCGATGAAAAATCGGTGAAACACCGGTAAAACCGTTAGGAATTTGTTCCACCGAGATTTGTTACACAAGCTGTAGGACGATATTCGTATTCGATCAAATTAAATACATATTCAATTCAAATTCATAACCGTTACAACATTCGATTCATATTCTTATTTGAGAATAGGGGATGCTTCTTCAAATAATAGGGGATGCTTCTTCAAATAAAGATGTTAGTACTGGGAGTATCGGAACAACAGATGCTTTTTTCCACACGGTATGATTGATTTCATATAGCGTAGTAGGGGTGAAAAACAGCAACGAATAATCTATTTTGTCCGATATTCGTATCCGAGAAAACACGGATGTGGTAAGTAAAATCTGTATTCGAAAATATTCGTATTTGTATTTGAGAATATCCATATCCGTATTTAAGAATATTCGTATTTATATTCGAGAATATTCGTATTAGAGACTATTTGATTCGTATTCGATCTGTTTCTTATATCTATCATTGTTAACCGATGAAAAATCGGTGAAACACCGGTAAAACCGTTAGGAATTTGTTCCACCGAGATTTGTTACACAAGTTGTAGGACGATTTCGTATTCGATCAAATTAAGTACATATTCGATTCAAATTCATAACCGTTACAAAATTCGATTCGTATTCATATTTGAGAATATTTGAATTCGTATTCGTTTGGAAAAAATATGGATTTATATTCGTATTTGAGACTATTCGATCGTACCTAATCCATTTCCATCCCTATGGCGTAGGATGGGATGCTGGTCTCCTTACACTGTACCTTCACCACAATTTAGGCTATGTTCTAAAAAGTTATGGCTGTTGACTTCTGATTAAAATGGTACTGCAGTGACTATTAGTTTTTTATGAGATATTCAATTAAAGAAAAATTAAGAAAAAATAGGAGAAAAGAAAAATGCTGTTGTATCTCTACTGATAATGCAAAATAAGATAGAAAAAACATGTTAAGAAGCTAATATGTTTTACCTGGTCTTTGGCTTTTGAAAGTGAGAAGCCACCTTGTTTGGGACGAGACCTTAAACTTACGATAGGTGAGGTGACCAGCCAACTAGGGATGGAAAACGGTAACGGATAATTCGTTTTATCCGATATTCGTATCCGAGAGAAATCCGAATTTGGTAAGCAAAATCCGTATTCGAAAATATTCGTATTCGTATTCGAGAATATTCGTATCCGTATTTGAGAGTATTCGTATTCGCATTCGTATTCGAGAATATTCGTATCCGTATTCGAGACTATTCGATTCGTATTCGATCCGTTTTTAGAACCCATGAAAAATCCGTACAAATTTTGTGATTCAAAACTTGAATTTATGCGGTTTAAAACTGGTAACCGGTCAAAAACCGATGAAAAATCGGCAAAACCGTTAGGAATCCGTTTTATCCGATATTCGTATCCGAGAAAATCCGTATTCGAAAATATCCGTATTCGTATTCGAGAATATTCGTATCCGTATTTGAAAATATTCGAATTCGTATTCGTTTTAAAAATATGGATTCGTATTCGTATTTGAGACTATTCGACCGTATCCGATCCGTTTCCACCCCTACAGCCAACCAATAGCCATACACTTCGCTAAGCAGAGACTCCGAAATGGTAGTGTCACCTATCCAGTTTTGAACCTCCGAGATGCGGAAATTGTGAACTTGATTTTGCGGAAATGTTAGGCCTTGCTCGAAACAGGTTTTAGCTTTTTAGTTTTTATTCCTTTGTATTGTCTCAAAACAATTTAGTGGTGTTTTTCAACTTTTCTGATTTTTTACTATTTTTTAATTTTTTTTTTTGACTCATAAAACCTAACAACCGCTAAAAAAGCCTACAAAAGAGCCAAAAGCCAGGGCTCTCAGCTCTTTGGAATAGGCCTGAAAGGGAATATTTTTCACTGTTAAATTAAAGTCCTATTTGGAACACAAGATTTCGATAAAAGAATTTGTATGAAACCCACATCTAGTGAGTGTGTGTGGTTACACCTCATCCGCAGAGAACAAATGTTTCCTACAGAATTCCTGTGTTCTAAAACGAGGTGTTAATCTTAGCTAAGCAAGCAGTCATGTTAGCATACCATCTATGTCTGTTCGGCGGCAGGAATTTTGCGGGAAGCCATATTGTTCCTTGTAATTTCTACCGATTTCATGTGTTCCGACAAGGGCGAAGATGTGCCAAATTTTTCCCCACGACCGAAGCAACATTTTCAAAATCAGGACCACAAGTTGGCATCAGATTTCGCTAAAGATGCTCTGATGATGTGTGGCAGCCCCTCCCCGCTGCCGCCTTTGTTGCTTGTAGTTCTAATACAGCTGATGATTTTTATTTACTCTTTTTGATATAGTAGCGGATGGTAGAAACACGACGTAGATAATACATATGGTTTTAAACTCAAAAAACGATTTACAAAAGCAGCTCTAAAAATCGTTCTATTCATTTTCATTTTTGAAGAATCAGAAGATCGAAAGAATATGCCAATCTCTCCGATGAACCCTACCCCGACTCCCAAGTTTACAAAAGGATTGTTCTTTCAGTGTTGTCAACACACATCAGCTGGAGTGGGGAAGAAAAAAAAGAAAAAAAAATAACGACGAAAGGATGACAAAAAAAAATCAGGGCACGTAGCTTAGACACATTCTTACGACAGCGTCAAAAGCTCCAAAAGCAGACACGAAAGCTCCATTACAATCGTGGCACGTTGCTCTTTATGATTGTCTACCGTAGTACGATTGCTCTTTGAAAAACGAAAATCCGTACAGCAAACTCAAACAGGGCTCCAATGAGCAAGTGGTTCCTGAGTGCTCACATGCCATTACAAATCATCCCCTATTATTTTCTGCTTATAGTTTTTCTTAAATAAATAAATATAACAATTTCTTCACTATCATTTTAAAATGACTTATTAGAATAACCTTTTCAACATGATTTATCGGTATTCAGTTCGTTCACATAAGAGCTCACACTAGAACCAAAAACCTTTGTAACCATAAACCGTATCTGAAAAGAACAAATCTCATAATGGATTACCATGTCACTAGAAAGCGAGGCAATGAAAGAGCTAAATGTGAACATCATTGGATTTGCCACAATAAAGAGCTAAATGTGAGCTAAATGAGCAAGAGTGGTTCTCGAGTGCGCTCATAAAAGAGCAGGATGTTCCCTGCAGCCAGCGGAGTTCATTCCAAGCATTGGAGCATCTACTTCTCATGATTTGCATTGGAGCATACTCAAGAACTTACGTTTGTACTTTACAATACAATGAAATGAACAGGACAATACCCAAAGGCCAAAGCTTAAACTGCTGCTTTACAGTGCAAAAATGAACAAATTCATTTGATCAAATGATTAGGATGTATTCTTTCCAAACACTATGCCTAGGTTAATTTGTACTCTGTCCATCCCGCAATATAAATCCTGCATACATACTAGGAAACATATCATTTAAGTAATACTTAATGAAATTATACCATAGTTACTCTTTTTAGATAGACATTGTGTTACTCTTTCTATTAGAGAAATACGATTTAATTTCATTAAATGTTACTTCAATAATGTACTTCTTAGGTATATGTATCTGACTTATATTGTGGAACGGATGGAGTAGAAATTAGCGATGATCCTCCACCCAATAGAACATGAATTGAATGCCCTTCTTTTATTGCCCACTGAGATTCTTTGATGTTTTCCAACAGAAACACTCTCAGTTGAATTAAGCTCCAACTCAGTAAAATCATCAATCATCTATCTTCCTCCCATCCTGGAATGTTTGCAGTGGCCTCATTGACCATCTTCACAAGGGTGGCCTGAAAAAGCAATTCAGATTATCACACGAGCCTAGGAACAAAGTTGTTCAATACAAATTTCTGCAAGTTGATCTAGAATTTGTGTTGAATTTGTGATACTACTGGAGCCCCAAGATTGTCCATTGCTGTGTAAATTGTCATTAATAAGAGCAGCAAATTCAACACCATATCACTCTAGTTTGATAATACTGATGTGTAGAAAACAGATCAAGAAGCAAAATACAAAAATCAGTGCACAACTGGAATTGAAATGCTCTTTTCAACTGTTGGACAGATTACAATAATTCAGTCATCTACATGCCCAATCAATGATACACAGAAAAGGTTGTGCCTAAGCTCTTCCCACATTCTGATGGAGAAGAAAAAGAGTAGCACAATTTCTCTTTCTTGCTGTAGAAAAATGATGAAGAAAAAGGTTACGGCTGGTCAAATAAATCTATAACAACCTGGGCATGAAGCGAGGTTCACCACTTTGTACTATTAATATGGTAGTACAGATGAGATAGCATGATAAGTTGATATCAAATGCCATTCATAACATCTTTGCTGGAATTACGCCCAACCAGGGTTCTATAGCAAAACCTACTGTTTTCCTTTTTCCGAAAACCAGCCAAACCAGTCCTGACAGGTATTTTTGTTTTTAAAAAGGGCTGGGGGCTAAATGATTCATCCCCATTTGACGGGTGGAATAGATGTATTTTCACTCCTTTGACATGATCAAATATCAAATTATGATAAATTCAAATCTGGAAAAGTAAAAAATCGCACAAGAATGCCACCGTACAAACTGATGCAACATGGATGTGTGTGTACATTCATGAGGCCCAATGGACAACATATATATGTGTATATGTGTGTGTGTATGTGTATATATGTGTGTGTGTATGTGTATATATGTGTGCGTGTGTCTAGTACAAGGGACTATATGCAAAGACACCCTACACATATAGGTAAATACAACAGAATATGCCAGTCTAACACCCCCTCAAACTTATGGTAGATCACGCACATTGAGTTTCGATACAAAATACAAATGTTGCATCCTAGTCTATGGCTTCGTGAAGAACTCAGCAATCTGTAAATCTGAAGACAAACTGTAGAGCAAGCATTCCCTCCTGCACCTATGAGGGAGTGTATAAAACATCCACATCAATGTGCTTGGTGAGCTCATGTTTCACTGCGTCATAGGCAATACTGATAGCACCTGTATTGTCAGACAAAAGAGTTGTAGGTCCCATCACAGGCACTCCAAAATCTGCAAGTAGCCACCTCAACCAAGTAACATATGCTGTCACTGCTACCATAGCTCTCAACTCAACCTTAGCACTCAAACGAGAAACTACAGTCTGCTTCTGTCTTCTAGGTAATTAGGGTGGAGCCAAAAAAACACAATAAACAGAAAAAGAACGACGATCAAAAGGATCACTAGCATAAGTCACATCGGAGTACGCATGAAGCTGTAGTGAGTTAGAGCTAGGGAAAAACAAACGACGAGAGATTGTTCCACACAAGTAGCGCAGAACACGAAGGTGACTGTAGTGAAGGTGGGTAGGGCGAGCCATGAACTGACTCAAGATATGAATAGCATGAATAATATCAGGACGTGTTTACAAGATACACCAAATTCCCAACAAGATAGCGATATCAAATAGGATCCTCGAGAAGATCACTATCAATGGAATGAAGCTGAAAGAACAACTCCATGGGAGTCTTAGTAGTGCGACTGTCAGTCAGACCAGAGCAATAAAGAAGATCCTGGACATACTTCTACAGGGAGGTAGTAGCCCTTAGGCATCGAAGTGACCTCAATCCCAAGGAAATACGTAAGAGAACCAAGATCAGTCATCAGAAACTGCTCATTGAGATGCTTTTTCACATACGTGATAAAGGAGAAATCATTACCAGTGATGAGCATATCATCCACATACAAAAGAAGTAATGTCCTGCCCCAATGTGAGACATGGACAAAAAGAACAGGGTCATAAGAACTGACAATGAAACCGACAGTATTAATCACTGAGGCAAAATGCGCAAACCAGGCACGAAGAACCTGTTTGAGGCCGTAAAGAGCACGACGGAGACGACAGATGTGCCCATCCACAACAGAATACCCAGGTGGTAACTGCATGTAGACCTTCTCATGCAGAACACTATTAAGAAATACATTCTTAACATCTAACTGAGAGATGGACCACTGACGAACAGAAGCAACCGTGACAAGAGTGCGAACAGTGGTCATATGGGCAACAGGAGCAAAAGTCTCATCACAGTCACGACCGTACTCCTACTGGAAGCCGCAAGCCATAAGACAAGCCTTGTAGCGTTCAATAATACCATTAGACCAGGTCTTTTAATCTTGTACACCCACTTGTACGTGATAGAACGAGCATGTACATGTGACGGTACAATATCCCAAGTCTCCGTACACCAAGAGCATCAAGCTCCTCTGCCATAGCAAGCTGCAACTCAGAATGAGAAGCAGTCTCACGATAAGAACTAGGCTTAGTGATCGAGAGAGCATGAGCTGTCGGAGCAAAATCAAGACGATCAGAAGGCCGAAGAGATGTCTGATCACAAAGGGTGTAACGAGCATCAGGAGGATCAGATGTAGGTATCGGCAAGATATCAGGAGAGGAGGCTGGTGAAGGATAAGGATGCCTGGAGTAGTGAACACCAGATAAACAAGACGATAGTGCTGCAGGAACAAGAGGTGGTAATGCAGGAGAAAACAGAGGTGGGGTACAGAAGGAACCACTGGAGACAGACTAGGGGAAGACTGTGATAGTGGAGATATGGGTGAAGAGTCAGAAAGAGACAACCATGAGATCGTCTCAACGGTAGAAACAGGACAAAGAGCCGAATCTCGATAGAAAAAAGGTCAAGATTCATCCAAGACGTCTCGTGAGATCCTGATCCGTCGAGCAGAAGAATTATAGTACGATAACCCTTATGCTCAGAACTATAATCAAGAAACACACACTCAACTGACTGAGCCGACAATTTGCTGCACTCATGAGGCTACAATAGGACAACTCGTGTAGCCAAAAACACGAAGGTGAATGTACTGGGGGCTCTAGAGTAGAGACGCTCTACATGACTGGCATCCTTAAGAGCAGTGGAAGGCTGTATATTGATGAGATATGCAACCATAAAAACAGTCTCAGCCCAGAACTATGATAGAACATGAAAGATAAGGAGAAGAGTGCGGACAGTCTTAATCCGATAACGATGTTTGCGCTCAACAACCCCATTCTAAGCATGGACATCAGGACAAAAAGACAGGTAAATAGTGCCCTGCTCATAAAGAAACTGTCTAAAAAACACCAAAACTGAGTATGAATCATCGTTGCAAAGCTACAATAGATTGCAAGAAATTGACCATGATTAGACATAGAGAAAAGTCATGTAAAATGAGAATAATCACCAACGAAAATCACATAGAATTTGTGCCTGCCCTTAAGGATAACAGGCGCAGGTCCCCACACATCTAAATGAATTAAATCAAAAGGACGAGACAACAAGGGCTCACTAAAATGATAAGAAAGTTGTAGCTGCTTGCCCAACTTACAATCCTGACAAAATATAATCGTGCCAATAGTAACATGTCCAGGAACACTTTGACGAACTAACGAAGAAAGACGTCCACACAAGTGACATAAACGGTGATGCCACTGCGCAAAGACTCCAGAAGTGGTGACAGCAGTGGCGATGAAGGCCCCAGCAGCTCCCGACAAGCAGCTCGGTCGACTCGAGCTGTGGTGGCAGAGGTAATGATGGCAACGACTCTGGTCGGCTCTCGGCTGCAGTGGAGTCGAAGGGAGCAGATCGAAGGAGGTGGCCAGATCTGGGCTATAGCGGCCCGATCCAAGCGAGGCAATCATGGGCTAGCGACAGCGGCCTTGTGGCGGCCGGTGACCAACGACGACGGCGACGGTAGGATGGTAGCCGAAAAACTAGGTTAACGCTCTAGTTCTAATACCATATTATGAATATGGTGTGTATATTCATGAAGCCCAATGGGCAATATATATAGAGAGTATATATGTAAAAACAACCCTACACATATAAGTAAATACAAAAGGAATATGATTACTCTAATAAGATGTATTGTCAGGCAATTGGGGTCACATAAAGTAGGTAGCTTTCTGCGCCAAGGTAGACGAAAAAATTGAGCTTGAACGCAACTACATGAGGCTGTTATACCAATAGCCTTCATTGCAAAAATACAGGTACACGTAGTTATGCTTCATCAGAGGAAAATGATGAAAAGAAAGCTACATCTGAGGAAATCTCTGGGGTAATCTCTCGTACTAGAAAACAGCTCAGAAAGAAGCATAAAGTAACACTGGTACATATTGGCAAGGCAGTTGCATGTATAGTTAGGGTAAACATAGTTAGGTTGTGTCTCGTCTTTACAAAAGATAGTGTGTTCTTTTCCACTCAAAAATATTTGGCCTATTCATTGGCTATTTTCTCCGACACGAGTTATTATGTGCAACCAATCAGTTGTTCTTTTCTATTTTTTTATTATTAGCTTTTGTCCTCCACATTTAGACCTCAATATTTTTTAGGGACTTGGATATGTTTATTTTTGGTAATTACGCACTTGCTAGGTGATATGTTCTAGTATTTGACAGGGAATCTACAATTAATCATGCAAACATAAATTTGCTCAGAAAGCTTAAGCTAACAAAACATGAATTCTGACCTTCATAAATAAACAATATTAGAGCATCAATAAAAAAGTGACCAGTACATTTGTATGTACAGTATGCGCTTTACACACTTTTCCCACCATCCACTAATGATCCTACAAGTAGGAGTGGTGGAGTGGAATAATAATAAAAAAAATTTGTAACTAATAATTGTATGTAACATAGCCATTCCCATAAAAAAGTAACTATTCCAATTGAACTTACAGATAAACTGTCCGGCTCACATTCTAAATGAACAATAGACTCTGGTACTAGTCTTATTAGACCTATTAAAAAAGAGCATGCATCCCATAGGAGCGAACATAAATCTCACAAGCGGATAGATTACCTAGCATAGCTGTGATCAACAGTTTGCAACAAATCTACAATGAACTACATACAGGATCAAGATCACACTAAAACAAACAAATCAGCATCAATATTCTCACCAGAGATAGTAGATAAGATGCCTTTCCATTCAGTCATTTCTTTGCAACATTATTTAACATAGAAGTAAGAAATCATCACAAGTTAAATTGGAAGTAAACTGAAAAGGGATAAAGTGATACGACCTAGTGCAAATTTCAGTGTGAGACAAAATTTTGACTTCCAACAGGCAGCTCAGAAATTTCGTAAATATGAAAAATGAAAACCATTCACCTTTAGAAGCAAAAAATGGATTCGGTTATGCTGAAACAATACTAATCACTAAGCACATACCACACTTTCAGGAACTCCTGGAGGTGGTAATGTAAGATTTCTTGGTGGTGGCGAACGAAGATAAGATCTTTTGTCAAAACGCCATTCCCCAATCTTTCCATAGGTTAGCTCACCCTGATTTAGCACAAGGCAATCGTAAATAAGGTATCATGAGAAAGTTACAATTTTGTTGTAATGATAGATAAATGGATTTTACAAAGCAATTGACAAGCACCATCAAGGTGATGGAATATCTCTGCTTAAGGTTGAACAGTAGTCACCTTTAATGTATAATCACATCCATAAGTATAATGGATGATAAACGTATTTCCCAATTTCAGGTCCCAAGGAGGCTGCAATCAGCATGAAGCACATCTTTGATGATATGAGCTGTCATCAACCAACTATGACATGACCTATCTAGTGACAAAATTTCTCTGCACCTGAATCATAAAATCTTTACGGAGGCTGTGGTGCACACCATGCAATGCACTAGCGACAGCATATGCATACCTACAAATATTAAAAGGAAAGCAGAAATGAATAGGGCTAGCAAATGTTGAAGTGAATAAGTAACAGTAGACAGAATTGTACTGACATTTCCAAGACCCAACCAAAAGCTTTGTCTGTCTCCTGATCCTCTTTCATTTTTAACGAAACATTCATCCAGGTTGGAGCTATCTTCTCAAGCTGGGCCTAAAGATGTTTTGATGGCATCCAGAATAAGTTAATCAAGAGTATCACGATTAATGGATTAAATTATTAGTGAACTATATAGCACAAAATTTGTAACTGTTGTGCAGAACTAGAAAGAACAAGGTTATGGGCACATAATGCAATCTTGCACCTGATATAGCTGAATCCAGGTATTTTATTAATTATGTCCCAAGATAAGAGATACCTTCTTGATAATCACTGGAGAGTTGCCGATAGGATCAATTTTTGAGACATGACCTTTTTCTTCTGGAAAGAACTTCCTTAATATCTTTTCATTTTCAGTTGGTTTGATGTAGAAAAATGGAAATCCAGCTGGTTCGTCTCCATGAGCTAAGTTTGGCAAAGGCCTCACAAAGATGTGATCTGGCTCCGCCATAAGTACATAGCTGCAAATGTTTCCATTAGGAAACAAATGGTGTTAAAATCATTGAGTAAAGCAAAACATCAATGAAGAACAGACAGACATCTACTTACTCCTCCTTGATGTTTGATTTTTGAAGCCATTGTACAAATGCCCAAGGCCTATTTAAGACAATGTAACCCTGGGTAAAACATCATATTAGCAAGAGCACAATGGGAATTCATAAATGGTGACAAAAAAAGCATTGCAAAATGAACAATTAAGCCCTTACCCGATCCGCGCCTTCGGGGAGGGGGTCAACCACTAAGGTGGGTATCTCATCCATCAAACCATCGGGCTTTCCAGAGTGCAGGATCCGCGTGAAGCCGCCCATATCCGACCCAGGCCGATCTCTCATCTCCTCGTACCAGTAGTACATTATCCGCGACTGCCACTGGCTGTACAGCGCATCCGTCGCCGTGAGCGCGACGTGGAACATCTTCGACGGGTCCGAGCCGGACCCGAACGAGTCGTCCCGATCGCCGCTGCCGCCGTTGAGAAATTTGCGCGGCCCGTCTCGGCCCCGGCCGTGGCCCACCATCGTCAGGAAGTTGTAGGTCGCAAAGAAGAAACCGACCGAGATCAGGACAAGCAAGCAAGGGGAGGCCTTGCCGGCATTCTGCTTCCCGCTCATCCTCGACGCTCCAATCCAACCAGGGGCGCGCGCACCTCGGGTCCCGTGGGATCGCGGCAGGGGCGGACGCCCGGTAGAGAGGAGGAGATAACAGTTGGAGGTGGCGTGTCTCGGTGGAAGGAGGCGCGTTCGTCGGCGCCGGCGACGATTGAGGGTACGGTGGCTTCGGATTTTGGGGAGGCCAGGCTCGACGGCACCGGGGAATCGGATTCGATGGATCTGAGATTGCGTCTCTCCGATGCAAGAGAGATCGAGGGAAGCAGCCGCAGAGGAGGGAACTACTCACTTCGAGGAAGCCAGCGACGGATGGGAGTGACTGCTCGCCGGTCGCCTCCGCCTCTGGTGGTTTTGGCGGCGATCGCGAATGCCGCTGACCTTGCTTTGGTGTGGAGTGGTGGCAGCTGTGGGTAATTTTGGGCAGTTTTTTTTCTCTTTTTGAAACAGTAATACCATATAGCCCTCGCACCATGGTAATTTTATTTTTGGCCGCGGAATTCCAATGAGTTGATACGTGTGTAGTCGTTAGACCCAGGAGCGTAGCATTGCAATTATGCGGTCGGGAAGTGTAGGACAGTGAGATCGTACGATCCAGAAGCGTACCACTCGGTACTGTAGCTTCATGCGGTCAAAGAGTGCATGTTTAGAACTGTAGTATCATACACTCCCATATCGCATGATTAGCCGTGAACTATAGCATCATACACTCCCGAACCATATGATTAGCCGTCCCATCCGCCTGACAACTACCGCGCTCGTCGTTCGCATGCAAGTGCTTCCCACACGTTATGTTCTATTGTTCTATGTGTATGTTGGTGTGATGGCCTCCTCTGATTAGCTGTTACGCCTGTATAGTTTCGCGATAAATGAAAAATTTCTATTTATTTATGGAAATATATTCAAAATGTTTTTTGCAATAATTTTTAGATATAGGAAATGAGGTTTAAAATTTTTGATTTTTTGTGTGGAGCCTTATTTACTTGCTTGTGTAGCTTTTTTGTAATTATAAACATTAATAATTTGTGTCCGTAATTTATTTATGTATAGAGTATGCATGAATTTTGTAATATAGAAAATGAGGCGCAAATATTTTGAAAACTCCCTATACAATGTAGTTGGTTGTTTAATTTGTTTAGAATTTTGTATGTTATGAAATTGTTTAGAAAATTGAGGGTTTACATCTCGCAATTAGGGTTTGATGATTTTGTGTGACATGGAATGTGGAATTTGTTGCTCTTTTGGCCCATTGTGACATGCTTTTTTAGTAGTCATTCATTACCGTGTTTACATTTATATAAGTCTATAATTGCCACGTCTCGCAATAAAGAGCAATTTTTGTAGATAATACATATAGTAAATCTTATTTGTATAATGTTATTTTTTGAAATAAAAGGCCAGACAATGTAGATAGGATGGTCTGTTTGTGATTTTCAAAGATTTTCAACGGTATGAAATCTATTAGACTGGTAATAATATATTGTGATCGTCGTATGTTTTAGTGCGAGAAATTTTCAGAAGAATTTTGTGGGGACGATTGAGACGTCAATGACTCGTAAGTACGAAGATAAGTAATAATGCGATGTAACGATTGATCCATTTGTGATTTTCGTACACTGTGAATGGTACAAAATATGTTAGATTCGCAATAACATTTTGTGATCATCATATGTTGTTGTAGTGCAACAAAGTTCCTAAAAAATTTTGTGAGGACGACTGAGATAGCAATGATTGGTAAGTACGAAAGTAAATGATATTGAGCACATGAAGAATTGAATGCGAAAAGACGACGAGATTTGATGTTACAAATTAAAATAGACTTTTTAATAAACCTGGGAATAACACAGCGTACAGGATTTGGTTACGTGCATAAAAAATAGCATCATGCACGATGCAACAAACCGAAGTACTCCTATGATATATATGTGCCTTTTTGGTATGGAAATAAATTCGACATTCAGGGGACTAGTGTGGAATGGCCCGACCTACTGTGTGGATCGAGGCCGGCGTTGAAATCCTTGACTGCCTCTTTGGCCTTGGCCGCCATTTTCTTCTTTTTCTCGCTCTCCTTGCGCGTACACGCCTTGAGATGAGCTTTTGTCTCCCGACGTATACGCTCAGTTTGCTCGTCGTTGTGGCCCTCCTCGTCCTGGATATCGTAGGCCCTTTTGACATTTCACTCCTCGCAGTCGAGATTCCACTGGTCATGTGAGTGGATCTCTAGGTCGATCCACTTGCGGTAGCCACATAGCAGTTCTAGGAACTACGGGTAGACTGTAGAGGTTGTTAGTGCATACTTTGAATGAGAAATAGTAGGGGCAACACACTATAAGTGGTCCTTACTAGCTGTTGATAGCTGCTCGTGTCCCTTACAGTGTGTTCTTACGGTGGTCGGGATAGTCACAGGAATAGTTCGCACAACCCCTGTAACGTATGCCCAGACTGAGCCACTGCTTAAACTTGAGGAATTTGCGTGGGTCCTTGCACCAACAGAGGGGCGGCGCCTCCCCCTTGGGCAGGTGTTGTAGCAAACTTTCGGTTGGAACGTTCAGGACGGACATGCTCCTACGAGGGGCATCATTATGGGGGTGTGACCTTCTGGCATGCTCCGCTTGTTCAGCCTGGGCTACAACAGCCCTTGCTTGTTCGTTGTGGGCTGTAGTAGACCTTGCTAGGTCGCGGGTCTCCTCCCATTACTTCATCATCTTGTCACATTGCTTCTTCTTCCTCTTGTCCATCCCGACATGGTGAAGGGGGCTCTGATATAGTGTTCGATTTGGTTATGTAGTATTCTCTCCCAGATCTATTCCACCTCATTTTATAAGCTAAAGGGTTGGCATGGTTTGGATTATTTCATGTGACTAGCCTGCAAGGCAGAGTGTAGCCTTGTCTTTCTAAAAAAAATACCTAGCTAGGCAGAGTATTTTCACTGTGCAAAGCTACCCATTTGGTCTTGTCATTGTACAAAGCTGCCTCGTCTGGTCTTGTTATTGCGTAAAGCTGCCCCTTTGGTCTTGTCACTCCATAAAGATGCCCCTGTCTGGTCTTGTCACTGCACAAAGCTACCCCTTTGGTCTTGTCACTGCACAAAGATGTCCCTTCTGGTCTTATCACTGCGTAAAACTACCCCTTTGCTCTTGTCGCTACGCAAAGTTACCCCCGTCTGGTCTTGTCACTACGTAAAGCTACCCCCTTTGGTCTTTTTACTGTGCAGAGATGCCCTCGTCTGGACTTGTCACTGTGCAAAGCTGCCCCCTTTGATTTTGTCACTACGCAAAGCTACCACATCTTATCTTCTCACTGCAGAAGGCTGCACCCTTTGGTGTTGTCACTGCATAAAGCTACCTCGTCTGATCTTGTTCCTGCTTAAAGCTATCTTGTTTGCTATAAAATGCATGCCCCACCCCATGAAAGTAAGATCACTTGACCCTGTGAACTGTACGAAGAACTACCTTCACCGTCGTATAGTAACATACCATGGTGGACGCTGAGAGGCCAGTCAGAGCGGGTCACCAAAGGAATACCTTTCCATGCAAAGGAGAGAGAACTTCGGTCCTGATTACCGCTTGATGCCAAACAAGCGTGCTTAACTAGTATGGCCGAAATGTACACACAAGGAGGACATGGTCGTGCAAGTCGTGGAAGGCCATTTTGATGGCAGGCGATGTTTCTTTCAATGTCCACACTCCGGGGTATAAATTGCTAATAGTTTATTTTGTTTTACTGCTAATAGAACTTCAATGTTAACCGTCTTTTCCAGTAGATGGTGAAATGCGACTTCGTCTGCTGGATAGATCTTTTCCATGAACGCTATATTGTAAGGTGCGTGGATACATTATGGGAATGAATCTTAGAGTTGAAGATGCGAATCGACAGTCTCAATGAGGAGAACGATGATATCCGCCAACAGACGCACGCGAGAGGGGCAACGAGGAAGTCATCAACATAGAAAAATTTGTATGATCCCATATGCTGCTGCGTGAACCCTAACTGCATATGTGCGTGCCACTACAACGATGTCCAGCCATATCCAAGGTGGCCCTCACTGGAACACTCCATGTGGGTAGCGTGAGGCACCTTCTACCAGTAGGCACACATTTCTGATAGACTGGAGAGAATGATTAACTTAATATTGTGAGCTATTTTCTTTCTTATGTTCATTATTGTGTTTAAGGTGTAGCGTTAGGAGTGTTGTTTTGATTCATGTTGTTACCTGTAGTGTTTGTATGATTTATGTATATGCAATGCATATCTTGTTTGGTGTTGTCAATGCATAACGTCATCTTGTTTGTTGTTAGTGCTTAAGGCTGCCACGAACTTGAACTATGTATAGTCACTCATACTAATCATTACCTATCTTCCATTACGGATGGAAAAATACAATTTTGCCCTCGCATTGAGGCTATAAGAGGGAGCCATTCCTCACCTACTCCCATGCATTATTCTCCTTCACCTCGTGAAGTATTTGTTCCCAATCTCTGTACCTTGCTTTGGTTCTCACTCCACCCACGTCGAGATGAGTCAACTCATCGCCTCTTCATCTGCACCCGCAGTGATTTGCCCGAAATGCAACACGCTTGTGAGATGTAAGACCTCATAGACGGCCGCGAATCCTGGATGAAACTACTACAGGTGCCTCTTTTACTTGGTGAGTCAGCCTGTTTTGGGTTGGTTCAAATCATTCAGCGTATGTTACAAATCCTTCTTCTTATGGAATTACAGGAAGGCCCAAACGGTTGCCAATTCTGGGTGTGGGAGGATGAAATGGGCATTAGGCCCGGCATTGTTCCACATAAGAGAGTTGTCATGGGGGTAGTGACCCATGGAGATGCGGCATTGTTTCAATAGACTGGAGTGGACGATTAACTTAATGTTATGTGCTATTTTCTTTCTTGTGTTTATTGTTATTGTGAATGTGTAGTGCTTGAAGTTTTGTTTTTGTTCACGCTGGTACCCACAGTGCTTTGTATGATATATGTATGTGTAATCCATGTTGTTACCTGCAGTACCCACATGCATATGTACTCGTCATATTTGAATGATGCCATTTTTATTAGTAAAAGAATTTCGAAAATACATTCCAATGAGAAGATTATTATTTGCACAAATGATGCCTAAATCACTTATGATCACCTAAGTGCACTAATACCCTAGAGCTGTGTCAAGGTTTGCAATCATACGATGACAAGTAATCAATTTAATTCTATGAATATAAATTGCTTAAATGTAAATTGAGCACAAGAAAACAAACCACAATTGACATGATCTCTTTTTACCATGATGTTCGGAGACTTGTTGATCTCCCCAAGTCCACAATGAGATTAACCCAAACGAATTGGACCGGCTCTATGAATTGAGCCGAAACACCTCAATCTACTAGTGGTAGCTCTTTCTCGCTCTGGGTAGGTGAGCTCCAACCTTCACATTTCGCCAGATCTTCTCACAACCTTCTTTGACAAGATCACTGCGTACCACGCCTTTAATACTGTTTAGGAGTTGGCAAACTCCAAGAGTAATAAGTCAAGCCCTTCGCTTGACTCTCACCGCGTGCAACAAATGTACAAGCTCAAGTAGATAATCAATCCACCTCTATATGCAACACATGCAATCTAGAGCCTTTCTCCTTGCTCACATAGTGTAACACATGTACAATTGAGAGGAGAACCTCACACTAGCTTAGGAGAATGAAATGGCATATAACAATCTTACCCCAACTGGCCACAAGAGGGTATATATACCTACACCACAAAAACTAGCCGTTGGAAGTGAAAGACTAGAAAAAAGAGGATTATCGGAAGTACCAGCGGCAAAACTGTGGTACTTCTACTCCCCTTGCAACGGTGAAAAAACTAGCTATTAGAAGCAAAGGACCAGTCGAATCCTATAGTCTTGCTGCACATTTTTTGGTAGTTTCGATCATGGGAAGTACCACTTTCACATGCGGAACTACCGCTCTCGTGGGGAGGAGAATATCACCACATAGGTGCCTCTCTGGAAAAAATGTACTGTTACACAAGTCAGACGTTTCACAAATCAGAAGTATCGTTCATACAGAGCCGGTCGTTCCGCAAATTCAAAGTACCACGCACACAAAGCCAGTAGTACCGCTCACTAATTGGACCGCTCACACAGAGCCGATCGACCACTCACACAGAGCTGGTCGAAAGTACCGATCATCGACTATACTGGTCTCTGACCACGTCGGATGGTTCGACCACTCAGGTCTCCCACCATGTTGTCCAGTTCGACCGTACAGGTCTCCGACTACGTTGATCTCTAACCACGCTAGTCTCTAACCACGCTGTCTGGATCGACCACATAGGTTTTCGACTACGCTGGTCTCTGTCCACATTGGTTTTGACCACTCAGGTCTCGACCGCGTTGACCATGTCATTCTTCGATCACACAGATCTCTGACTAATCTGTCGATCTTTGACCATATTATATTAATCATGTCAATTCGACCATGTTGGTTTCAACCACACAGGTCTCGACCATGTCGATTCAACCACGTTAGTTTCGATCACACAGATCTCAACCACATCGGTTTCGACCACGTCGGTTTGACCATGCTGGTTTTGATCATACAGATCTTCAACGACGTAGGTTCGACCACGCTAGTTTCGATCATACAGATCTTCGATCATGTCAGTTTCGACCACGCTGATTTCGATTACACAAATCTCGACCACATGGATTCTGACCATGCTGGTTTCGATCACATAGATCTTTGACCACACTGGTCTTCGACCACATTGGTTTGACCAAGTTGGCTCTCGACCATGAAGGTCTTCGACCACCAACTCTCGCAGTAGTTCCGTGATTATAATACTAGTAGTTTCGGTCAGTAGTTGTACCGTAGACTACACTACGGTAGTTTTGATTTCCCTGATAATTGAAGATACTTCAATAGATTTTGCAAAACACATTTGCAAAAAATAGTATCTTGCACACAAGGATCAAATATGATTTCTAACAAGTTGTAAAATATATTTACACACTTTTAGAATCATGACACAAGGATTATATATGAGCTTCTACTATTTGGAAAACACATTTGTAAATACATGCCTCATACTACAAAGAATGAAAACATAGATATCAAACACTTACAAAATACATTCACCATGTATTAGTCCAATCTTATAAGGATTCAACACATGAGCTTCAACTATTTGCAAAACACATTCACAAATACAAGCCTCATGCCAAAGAGAGCTAGAGCAAGTGCGGTTGAGCTATCAACACATAATAAGACTCAAACTACTAGATAAGACCTCTCTTAATAGTACGGCAATCTATACTAGCAATCTGATCTTCCAACCAAACTCCAAGACTAGTAAAAGACTAGGAATACATCCTTAACCCTGGCTAGTCATACCTTTGCCTAAGCATCTTCTTGAAGCATGATGACACATACCTTCACTTCAAGTCTGAGTCTTTGTCACTTAAATTGTATCAACACATGATGGGTCCTCACTTGATTTGATGATCAACACACGATTATTTCCACTTGGACATGCAACAACTTATGATGTATCTTTCACTTTCTTGATGATCTTCAACACATGAAGTCATCCCAAATCATCCTCTTTTGTGGAACCTAACCTATTCATCCAACTCATGAAAAATAGTAGTCCACAAATCTATTGTCATCAATTATCAAACTTCACCATTAACTCATAATGGAGGGACTAGATTCCATAATCTTCTCTTTTTGGTAATTCATGACAATCTCAACAATCTAGATAAAATATTGTTTTTTTGAGTATACAACATGTACACAATAATTGTATACACTAAGATAAACTTTTTAAGTAAAACTTATTTATCTGGTTGTCATTTATCATTCAACCATTAACACATAATAGATGAACTAAATGACAACCCAATTATGAGTATATATGAACTACACAACTATATATACTCAAGGGATATGTTTCAAGGTAAAGAACCTTAATATGTGAAAAGATGAACATGGATCAATACTAATGAAACCACAAAATATAGAATGAACCTCCCCTAAATGTGTGCATACAAGAATATGTAATAGAGACATATGCGCATATTCATGTTTGACTATTTGGTAAAGTTCAATCTATATTTTGAATCCGACGAATGCAATAAGAAATAAGAATGTGATATAGAATATATACCTCTTATGGTTTTCACCTTTTCATCCAAATGAGACTAGGTAATATTATAATTGACAAACAAGTTAGTCTCACAATTAGATTTATCATTATCACCAAAATCAATTTAATAGGGCTTGAACTTACAGATATGCATTACACATATGTACATCATACAAAGGAGTGTAGGTAACAACACGACAGTGGTGTAGTCTCGGACTGCATGATGCTACAGTGGCTGAGTGGTGCAGTCCCCGACCACACGAGCTCGCTATGCTGCACTCCTGGACTGCACGATTTTAGTGCTATGCTCCCGGACCGCACGGTTGCGCACGTGTCAGCACACCGTAGTCCCGCGCTCGAGGAGGGGGCCATAAATAGAATTACGATGCTGTGGGGCTATATTTAGTATTTCTGTGCCAAACAGGGCCAAAAATGCCCAAAATTCACTGTGGGGATGGGAGGAAGAAGTGAATAAACTTGTTACGGTGAGGGGTTAACACCTAAGATATTTCAACCTTTTAAAAAATTAAACTAAGATATTTCTAATGAAATATGCTTTCTAATGAAATATGCATTGGATCTCAATATTTACTTAATGAGAATAATACGGCTCAGATGTCTGGCCGTTCTGGATGCTGATCCATGCAGATGCGGCCACTTTCCTCACCCATTCAATTTTGCTTAACTCGCTCGCCTCTCGTCCAACCGTCACACTCTCTTTATTCTCCCTTCTCTCACTCTCTTCCTCTGACAATACCCAAGCACGGCAATGACACAAGCCCAGCCACCATGCACCAGCGTCGGCACTACTGGATGTGGCCATCACCGTCGACTTCCTCTTTGGTCATCCTCGGGCGCGGCACCGCTAGATCTAGTTGCTGTTGTTGACTTCATCTTCGGCCGTCCTCGCATGTGGCGTCGCCAGATCCGGCTTTCCTCCCTCTTCTAGCAACCTTGGAGGTCGAGTGCGCCATGAGGATGTGGGTTGCCTTCTCCTCTAGTGCTGGATCCAAGCCGTGCACAACACCTTCCCACCGCCGTTGTGCCTGAGGGCCTCGCCGCTGCCGACCATGGGGGTAAGTGTTTGTGTTTTTGATGTAACATTCTAAGTTCATGTATACAATAATAAGCAACATCGAGTTTTTTTTGTCAAATTTTCTTGTTGCCTACATTACCGGAAATTGTTGCATACATGAGTGATTAATGTTGTGACCGACTGTATGGTGCTAGCGCCCAGATTGGACGTTTGGGCGCTAGCAACACCCTTTATTTAATTACACTTTTAGGTTTAAACATGAAGTATCGAGTACAAATTAGTGATTGGTAGGCAAATACTAAATTGACTCTGAATTTTCCTATTCTGTGGTTACCTGCAAGATAGGAATCACACAAACAGGCTTGATTGCAACGTGTGTGCAATATCTTGCGATGACATGGCATAAGTGGCTCCCACTAGGATGCATAGGAGGAGCATCTTTTTAGCACAGACTGCTCCCAATCTCCTGTCTCTTTCTTTTCTTGCCGTCGCCTCCCTCCCACATTCACCATCCTCGCTGCCTCCACCACCCTCTCACGTTCCCCTCTTCTTCCCCTTCCCAAATCAGAGTCGTCACTTCCATGCGAACCCGACCACCGCCGCCGGAGAAGGAGAAGGCGTTGTCACTGCTACTATTGGTGAAGGAGATAGCGCCGCCACAGCCACCGCCACTGCTACTATTGGGGAAGTGCAACCATGACCCTCGAGATGAAGTGGTGTTTTTTCCAAGTTAATTTTTTTTTGAAATCTGTGAGTTGAAAGTTTTTTTTATCAAAAGCTTACTTAATCATTTGAAATTTCTCGATCCATTCGAAAGTTTGACTCATAAGTTTTTTGGGCTACTTTGAAAATTTTTGAATCAAAAATTTTCTAAATTATTTGGAATTTTCTGACATCGAAAGATGTTGATTTGGAACTTTTCATGTTGGTCGAAACTTTTCTATTTCACTGGACCGAGTATGGACACCACACATCAAATGCCGCCATTGGGGAAGTAGACGGGACGGAGGGCCACCACATATCAACACACCAGTCTGCTGTAGGGAGGAGTTGCTATGGACAACCTCATGGTTTGTTCATACTGGCTTCTAGTTTCTACTTGGAGAAGCCAAAAGTTAATATGAATACACAGCTTCTTGAAAGCTACTTCCCCACTCCTGTTGGAAATAAAGCGGGTTTAGCAATTTTCCATATTTAATTCCAGCAACTATTGAAAAAATAAAAGCATAATTTCAACAACATTTAATTGACATAATAAACATATAAGCATGTAGATCTTCCATGTCAATTAAACAAAATAACATGCTCAGATTTTAATATTTGATTATTGCTCTCAATGTAGAGTTGCACAAGATTTATTCTTGGCTTTCTCAATACTTAAGTCTACACTCTAACATATTTGATAAGATATCCTCCTCTTAGACTTTGGGCCCTAAACAATAGTTTTACCGTCAATATACTTATCAATCCCAATATTGCTTTCGACCAACAGAATATGATCAACACAGAATGATCACAAGGTAGCAATTCAGTTAGCCAGCAAACTTGATTGATTCCCAATGAGTGGGTATCGCATATTCAAGTTTAGCTATAAAGCCTTATGGCTAGCAGAAATGCAAACTAACAAGTACCGAAAGCTAGAGATCAGAGAACATGACATAAAAATTATCTAGGCACAACTGAAAGTAAAAGCCTAAAAGGCTGAAGAATAGTTGACAGTACTAACCAATGTAATTAGAGCTCAAATCTAAACTAGAATATCATATCAATTTTTAGTAATAGACAGCCATCATCATTGAGCCATTAACCTAGTCCCACATCATCACTTTGCTATATCTCCTGATGCAAGGATTCAAACTAAAACTTCAACTAGCACAGCCCATATGCAAAGGTAAAGCATAAATAGAATATTGTAATGCTCATAAATGCGATGGCAATCAAAGCTACCAAAAAGAGCCGGGCAAGGCATGCGAATCACGCTGTCCTAGAAAAAAATCAATTACCTCAATGCGACACGAACACTAGGCAAGGTTGACGGAGATACAACGCCCAATCTTTGTCAATCGGGACACACCGATAGATAAAGTTGAGGTATAGGGGATGCTGCTCAAGATCACCAAAGATGCACCGGCTAAGTACACCCAAGAGCACCAAGTACCAAAGCCTTCTTCCTCCACAAGGTCAAGCTAGAGCTGACCTCCACAGGCATCGATGACATAGTTCCAGATTTCCCACTAAACCAAAACACCTGCAGAAGATAAGGCACTAGGGGAAAACCGAAGGAATGTGCACCCAGGAGATCAAGAGTTCACCATCGAGTACATAGTGATAACTATGACGGTGTTAAACCTCAAAATCCCTCCAACATCGAAGCCAAGAATCAGGGAGGAAGAAGATCTAAATAGAATGGGGAAACTCGATTTCTGCACATGAGAAGAAGAAGAGGCGACCTAGATCGATGATGTGGTGGCCATAAAGGGTCGGCTCAGAGGAGCCTGGGTCAGCCCACGCCTCCTACGCCACCTCCCCAGTCGTCCGCCACAAGAACAGCTGAGAACCCCACTGAACGAGAGAGAGAGAAAGAGAGAGAAGGAGAAGAGAGATGGGGTTGAGACCCTTATCTCCTCTATCTTCAACCGACAGGTGGCCCCTTCTAATTCTTTTCATTTTCTATTTCATCTTTTCTCAAATGAGAAATTACCAAAATAGACCTCAAGGATCCGATAGTTCCTCTCACTCCCATCACACTCTGGAGATAAGACAATGGTCACGACGCATCACGCACCCCACTCATCTCACTCCCACCACACATGTGCATCTTTCACTCACTTTTCCATTGCTGACCTCTTCCTACTAAAAAATTATTTCTTTCGGTTACTATTATTTATTTTCAACTAAAAAATATTAGCCACACCCAAAAACTATCAGACGCAGATATAAACATGCCCTCATATTAGCAGCCCCATATGGACTTTTAATTTTTTTGCGAGGACTTCTCCGTATTCTTGTACAGATCATGCAGATCGCATGGTTACGTGTAGTCAATTTAAACTTTGGGCGTCTGACTTGTTAAAAAATTTGAATGGAACAAAACTTGGGTTCATCTCCCGATATGCTCAAAGACACAACAGTTGAAAACTCCATTGCTTCCACTCTTGTAAAATCGAATTCGAGCCGATGGCTGAGAGAGGCTCCCACTCTGAGATCGATCGTGCTCCATTTTAAGTATATCTCTTTTCTTAAGCTAAGCTAGCATGCTCTCGCCCGTAATTTCTTTTTGACGTCTTATTGCCAATATCGTTTACTCAAAGTTTAAAAGGCAAGAAAAACAAGAGAAGTTATTCCAAATATAAATTTGCTAATTTTCTCCATCATACCGTCATCGAAATACACATGTCTACTATTCTATATCTGGAAATAGCCGACTTGTCCATCAACAGCATCAGATGGTTCACGTACTACGATTTTTGCCCTGGCCGGCGGTCGAGCTGACCATTACAAGGTTCGCCGGAGTCTACCTCCGCCGCTTAAGCTCTGTTTGCCCTTCGTCCAACGACACGTGGAATTCCCTCGGCAGAATCACCAATTCAAGGTGTTGTGGTTTCATTGTAGTAATTTACTCGCGATATCCAAAAGGCAAATAAATCCAGCCGGACGCACTCGCGGATTCCAAAAGCGAAATAATATCGAGCCCATCACCCGAGGCGCCGTGAGAACCCAACGGACGCACTGGCGGATTCCAAAACCGAAGTAAAGCGAGGACGCATGCGTGATTTCCGGGAAACCAAAGGGCTTTTCTGCAAGAAACCGAGGACTTGTAAGGGCCTGCACGTAAGTAAACAAGGACCCATACGTAATTTCGGGAATCCGCCGGGCGCTATCCAAAAACTTTTTTCAAAAAAAAACTTCCAGGGACCTTTTCGCGAGGAAAAAGGACCCTATCGTAATTATCCGAAAATACAGGGGATTCACCTCCTCCGGCCGTACCGAAAAACCCCCGCCACGCGCCGGCCGGAGCGCGCGGGCGGGGTGACGTGGGCGGCCCTCCGCGCGGAGAGTCCCCCGCTAATATAGGTTCTGGTGATTTATGAGGGCAAGACTGTAATTATGAGGTTGTATTATTAAGACTTAATAATGGTCCTTACGGCATTCTAAATGGGTTGATCCTAGCAATGTCAATGAAGTACTACATAGGACTTAAAATGAGGTGAGGAAGAAATTAATGAAGAAAGAGGGAAACAATGTCTTATACAACACATTGTGTGGGCACAAAATCCAAACAACAAGAAATCACAAAAAAAACTTGCATTGGGAAGAAACTACAATGTCTATATCAACTTTTGAGAGAGTGGAAGGAGGAAGAGAGGGGGAATATGGAATAGTGAGATTTATTGCTTCGACCTATATATGGCCCTGTTTGGATCCCTTGGGCTAACAACTAGTTGCTAAACTTTAGCCCTTGAGGATCCAAACAGGAGGGCTAATGGGTGGGCTAAAGTTTAGCCAAAGCCCCAACTAGTTGTTAGCCAACTAGTCCATCAAACCCAGCTAATGAGGGCTAAAAGACCAGCCGGATGGAAACAAGACGTTGATACCCACGCCAACCCTCCCAGACCACCATGCATAGGGGTATAATAGACTTTGCACTGAGATAGTAGCACTTATTAGTCCTTGGATCCAAACAGGACTGGGCTAATCTTTAGCCAGCTAACTACTAGTCAGCTAACAACTAGTCCTAGCTAACAACTAGTTCTAGTCCATCCAAACAGGCTCTATAGATATCATTCACTGAAATAGTAGTATTTATAATAATTTCTTGGTGATATAAAGAGATATAGATATAGTTTAAGATATCTACCATTAGAAATGACCTTAGACCTCTTAATCTTTTAAAAAAAACAAACGTGCGTACATGATTAGCCCATGATCTAGGGTTGTGTGAGGCAAAGCTCTGTGGTTGACATTGGGTTTACCTCCCAAGTCGACCACAAAATAGTGGCCTGTGGCCGACGAAGGTTGATTGCAAACCTTTTTCCTAAAGTAACACGTATCTATCAAAACCGTTCAGCCCACTTAGCGTTGCATGCTACGCCAGCCCAACTATTTAGGGCGTCACATCAAGGTGTTCTAATGGAAAGAAATATCGGCGCAATTTTTCGTAGAGTGGCTGATATGAAACGTCAATTTTGAATCGCATTTGTTTCTCAAAGTTTGATTTCTTGTCACTCCTATTCTTTTCAGCAATGGATGATGGTTTATGATTGCGGCTAGTAATTTTTGCCTCTAAAATAAGTATTTGTGCGAACGAACCGAATTCTAATAAGTCATTTCGAAAAAATTGTCTTGATAAACAATTTCGAAAAGGCAACAAAGAAACTGCCCATTTGTTTATTTGGTGAAAGCCGTAAGCTATAAACTGAAAAAAAAACAGAGTGGTGGAAACCGTACAATATCTTTACTACTATAAAAATGTGAGTTGGTGGTTGGTCCATTCTCCCTCCTCTCTTCTCAGCCATCCGATTTGATCTAGACCATTCATCTCTTTCCTCCTCTCTCTCAGGATACAACTGCCTACCCCTCTACTTTCCCCATCTCCTCGCGCATTCTGGCCACCCTTCTATCTCTGTCGCTTGCTCTCCAATGTTTGATGTGTGAAGTTGGCCAGGCAGTAAATTTCGTCTCACCATTTTTATGACTCGTTGCAACGCACGGGTCTCTAACTAGTAAACTAAAAAGAACAAGGTATAGCAGATCCGTCTACTTTAAACAAATGGATGCATGATCTCTTAGGAGCTACCTATTGTTTGAATTCCTACCTTGCCCTGTGTGTGCATTGTGCGCGAGAGAGCATACATGACAACTTAATGCCCCGCTCCAAGTGGTTTCTGAATTTTTATGGCTTCTGGTTTTCAGAAGTCATAAGTTACTTGGAATATGTTGGTTTCTTATTCTTAATTTTGGTTTTTTGCTTTTGCTTTTTTCTTTACATTGTCCGTAGAGATATAACAGTGTTTTTTTATTTTTCTTTAATTGAATGACTCAGACAAAACTAACAGACGCTATAATACAATTTCAGCCATCCTACCTTGCTCTGTGTGTGCATTGTGCGCGAGAGAGCACACATGACAACTTAATGCCCCGCTCTGAGTGGCTTCTGACTTTTATGGCTTCTGGCTTTTAGAAGTCGGAAGTTACTTAGAGCACGTCACTTTCTTAATTTCAAGTTTTGCTTTTGCTTTTTTTTCCTTTGCATTATCCGTAGAAATATAAAGGTGTTTTTTCTTTTTTTTATTTTCCTTTAATTCAATAACTCAGAAAAAATAAATAGATGTTATAATACAATTTCAGCCAACAATCGAAAGCCACACCCATAACATAAGCAGCTCATTCAACGTCTGTGGACAATAGCCCGTTTTTGTGCATTCACGAACACACGAATTGGAAGCCAAGACTTGAGCAATTCCCTTTAGGAAAGCTGTTTTTTAAAAAAATTTGTAAGAAAACTCACACTATCAGTCGAAGATTCACCTGACCACCTAAATGCAATCAGCAAAACTAAGCCATGCATAAGTAGATTCAACAAATCAGATTGACAGATTATTGTATCTCCTCAGTGCCCCAGCGATATTGTTTCGCATGCATAGGCAAATCACTCTATCAAAACTCAAAAGAGTACGTGGCTTGAGCGAAGTAATTACAGCTTTACACATTTAATTACTACTGGTGGCGCTTAATTAGTCACAGGCCACATACCGGCCCGCCCATGCGATCGTGTTCCATGTTAGGTCAACTGATCTTGCCGAACTGTATGTTCTCAAAGCGTAGTAGCTTTCGACGCACCCGAGGACACTCCCAATCAGCTTGGTCAGCATTATTCAACGTGGCCCCTTTTGGTCTATGGCTTCTTCAAATAAATAAATAGAACGATTTTTTCATTATCTTTTTAAAATTATCTATTAAGACAATCTTTTTAGATCGGTTTATTGGCATTTAGTTCGTTTACACAAACGCTCGCGCTAAAACTAAAAATCATTAGCCATAGCTATAAGTCATCAGTCACAACAAAAAAGAACCTACCTTTGATCACAATACATGCAATAATAATGACATTGGAATACAACATATCTCTACTACTTAAAAGAAGAAGTTGGTAGTGATGGTTCATCACCCCCTCCAGTTGGTGGTTCATCTATCTCTCCCAACTCTCCTTTACCTCACCTCTCACTCCAGAAACAACGAGCGTCGACGTGTGGACCCTTTGTCAATCATGCCTAGCTCCTATTCCTGCACTCGCCACAAACAATTGTGCAGCCCCCTCCAGCCCTCCTCCCAAATCGTGTTGCCTCCACTCTCTCAAATCGTGCTGCCTCCCCCTTCTCCTCTCGATTCTCCTGCTCCACTACTACCCCTAGTACCTAATCCCCTCACCGGTGGCTAGAGTTGGGCCCCACAATGCTCGATCTAGAATCTACGCCAGCACCAGTTCCATCGAAGGGGACGGAGACGACCGATCTGATAAATTTGGTCATTGAATGGGAGGAAGTTAGCAGATCCAGTCGCAGTGCCACCACACACCGTCGGTCCCCAAAACACTGCACCACCACCCGACCAAGGAGATCGAAGCTCAGCAACGATGGTGTTAGGTGGCGACGATGCTAGGGCGCAGAGATAGATAGAGAGGGAGTAGAGGAGAGAGAGAGAGAGAGCCTCCTCGCCCTTCCCTCCCTGCACCGTCCTCGCCATTGCCACCTCTTCTCCCTCTCTAAATCCCCTCACCTGTGCCCTCCTGTCTCCTCCCGATTTCAACATGAGCTCTCCCTCCCATCAACCTAGCCGTTGCCTCCTCTCCCTCTCTGGATCTGGCCAAGGTGTGCCATCTTCGACCAAGAAGGAAGAGAGGAGATGAGAGAGAGGGAAGAACCAAGTAGTTGAAGGGAAGAGGGGAGACAAGCATGAGGGAAGGTGTGCGGGGTAATGGAGGAGGACGACTGGGTGGCGCACACACAGATCCCGACAAGCTTAGGCCATGACTTCCAGGCCTGCCTCCGCTGCCGCCTCATCAAGACCTATGACAAGGTAGTCACCCCTCCCCTTACCCAGCAATCTAGGGCTCAGGGTTTCCTGCTGGTTCAGCCTTTATCTGGGTGTTGGGTAAGCCAGGGGAGGATGCAGTGCCAGATTTGGGGTTTTATTTCCCCAGGGAGTATTCATGGTTGACGGGTAGAGTTAGCTGCTTGTCCTTGATTTTGATCTCAAGCTCGATTTACATACAACCTGTTGCTTATTAGGATTCTTCCATGAGAATTTTGAGTGATTTCCATCCTCTTGTGTCTGATTGCTAATTGGGCTATGCAATTTAGGGAGAATGGTTGTGAGAACTGCCCATTCCTGGAGATGGACAAGGAGCACGACAACATCATCAACTACACCACCTCAAACTTCGCCAGGTAAGTCCAAGTGTCGGGCCCCGGGTTAGCAACTCAGATCCTCTGTGATTCCACCGCACTATTCTCTAGATTAGTAGATAGTGCTCACAAATATATTACTATATACCAAAAACATATCATGCGGGAGCATAAATAATACGGTAAAAACTTACTCATAGGTCGATTAGTCCGAAATCAATAAAATGCAACAGCGGAAACTTCACACAGGTGGACCCTCAGGACTTACCCACAGGCAGCCAACTGGGGTTCCTGACCTAGTTCTTGGCCTCATCGCCTTCCAACTCTATCGACTCCTTCACACACAACAGAACTTGTCCTTCTTTTCCTTCCTGATTGATTGATGGTAATTAAGCAAGAGTGAATGCAAGGGTACTCTGTAAACCACCACACAGGATGCAATAATAATAGATACAAAGCTGTTAAAGAAGACTTGAGGTTCCTTTAGTTGCTAAAAGCATCATTTCGAAGTTACCATAAATAGGAAACTTCCTGAGACATAGCAATTTTAACTAAGATAGATTTTTTAGGTTGATTGTGAGAATGCAATAATAATAGTAGCGCAGGTTACATCCACCTTTTACAGTGCATGATTACCTCCACCGATACTAGTTTTCACCGCTAGAGTAGTTCCCTCCATGAAAAAGTCAAAGTCAGAGTACTTCCTTCTGATAGGTTTTTATCCCACCTACAAAGGTTTTGAAATGGGACTAACTCGAAAAAGTTTCCATGTCCGTCCTTAACCGTGAGCATGACTATTCAATAGTTTATACTCTGCAAAGGTTGTACACTTTACCCACAAGAGACAATCATCTCGATGGGCCCACATGATTCCTTGGTTATGTAGATTGAGAGATCATCACGAGGCCTTTACAATACCTCACCATATCATCATCTCACCCATATGGGCTTATCCCTTATGAAGAAGGTCCTATAAGTTGTGCGGGAAGTTCCACCACAACGTCTAGCACAGCTGGACTCCACTCTCCACAACGTTTAACGCAGATGACAAACATCACCTTTACTCAGTGTCCCATTCAAGCTGGATGTTTATTCCTCCTACACAATCCTTCCTTTTCCCTACCTGTGAGATGACTTCAAGGGTCTAGTAAATTATTCAGCCAACCCTACAGTTTGTCATATTGTGGTTGTACTATTTTACACAAGGAGGTCAACCTAGGATTAAGTCCTTAATTTGTCCGGACGGTGCATACCACAAACCACATATTCTTATGCTCCATCCGCACCAACCACTCTTACCATCCGCTCAAACAGGTATAGCAAGTTTTTAGGGTTTTGAGAAGCATAAAATAAGTGGTTTCAAACTATCAGCTACTTACATCCCATAACTGTCCCAAAGCAAGATTTCATATTTTAAGATTGATGAAGTTAGTGCCATAAGACTTGACAAGACTAGCATGACATTTAATATGATTTATAGCTAGTAAAGTTATCATTAACATCTATGGTAACAAGGATCAGGTGATTCAAGTGTCAAGAATGGCATATTAAAATTATTACAATATCAAGTAGGCATGTAGCTACCTTAAACATTGACATACATTTGCATAATAAATTAAGCATGCAATTTGATAATTTTGCATAAAATGTAAGATCGATATGATCAAAGTGATGACTTGCCTTGCTTGGTTTACCACAGCCTTTAATTCAAAGCCTACTCAGTTAGTGACCTTGAATTCCTGGTCTTTGCTTTTACCCAAATCTTGATCCCACTCAAACTTGTCGCTGCTTCGAGGCTTCAGCTTCTAATATGTGGCAAACAAACAAAAGACCAAATAAATCTAAATAACTACAAAAGTTCAAATAATTTTAATTGAGTTTTACTTATATTATGATAGAGAATAGAGAGATGATTTAGTGGGATGCGGGATAGAGACAGAGCCATACGAATTTTTGGGTGAGAGCAAAGTGATGGAGTAACTCCGCCAGGAAGGATAAAAGGAGGAATTACTGTGGAAGGAATATTTGCAAGAATATTTTGCTTAAGATTAGAGTATGACTTGGACACAATTGATTACGAGTTACCAAGTTTCGATCTTTTAATTAATGGCTTCTTTATTCAATTTATATTTATTAAGGAAGTTCCAACAGTCAGGATATACATACGGATAGATATGAGAGATTGCCTGGGGCATTGGGTATTATTTGCCAAGCATTGAACTGAGTGATCTTGAAGGTACGGTTTCACATGCAATGGGTACATCCTTTAGTAGGTTAAATCTTGATATTTCTAGATGAGGTATTGTCTAGGATTGCAACTGCCAAATAATTGAACCATTAATTCAATAATTTAATTAAGGTATAGAGTTGGTCCTTTAATCACTTGTTATCATGTACAAAGTTGATTAGTTGGTTGATTAACAAATTTGTTAATAAAGATTAATGGTTAGGATTCATAGGGAGGATGGGTTATGAGTTATAGGGTTTTCTTGATAAAGTTGTTTCTTGTATTAGTAATTATTCTCAATTATTTTAGGTAAATTTAAATCCTGAGATCATGATTGGATGACTACTAATTATGTGAGATTGCATTTTTGCAAGATTCTATTAATTAGGGAAGTCACTTGCATGAAAAATGTTATCTTATACATCTCTTTACAAGGTTTGTATTTATGATAATTATCAGTGGCTTATAATTATCTTTGAGAGCCATCTTGTTAGTGATTGGGTTTGAGGTAAGGATTTAATGGCTCCTTCATGTTTAATAATTCTTAAACATAAACAAGGAAACCGCTAATTTAGATCTTAGCATTTTACAGACAAATATTGGAGACATTTACCAACGATTATTTCTAAGTATTCTTTAAAGAGAGGTCTCATGATTTTAGAGATGAGAAAATCATGATTAATATTTTATGTCAAAATATAGTTTAATTAATTAACTTGATTTGCATTAACAAATTTAGATCCAGGGATAAAGATACGGGAGATATTATTTAGATCACTCAAGTTTTTGATAGGATTTGGAATTAGTATTCAAGTTTCTAGAATGGAATTTGAGAGCACTGGATTTATCCTTTTTAAAAAAAACTACAAACCCCAATTTATGATAACATGCATTTTTAACTTCTTACACTAATTAATTCCAGAGTAATTATCTTGGTAATTCTCAGTTGGCAATTATTTAGGATTAAATTCCCAATACTTTTAGTTTAGAAAATCCTTTAATTAGTTTCATATATTAGATTTTAACATTAACATTTATTGGGTCCATGATAATTACTTGTCATTTGGAAAATAGTTCATGCATAATCCTATTTTGGTAAGTCTTTACATGATGGTTATTTATAAATCTTTATTGTCATGCAATTAATTAAAGTTAAGTTTTTTAATATAATTGCAATGGAACTTCATTCTCTCTTCACAGTTAGGTTTATATTTATTTTCATTTTTATTCATAAGACATGAATAGGGCCATTTTATTTAAATTAAACTTTTGATATTAAAACCAAGGAGTGAACATAGGAGCAAGGGGTACCCGATATAAACATGTAATAGCTCGTCATTTGCTTTAATCGGGCCCATCTGACATAAGGAGAGAGGGAGAGAGAAGGAGGAATAGGAGGGGAAATGCATTCGGCTGGAGCAGGGGCCGAAACAGGGGAGGTTAGAGGTGCAAGGGCCGGGTAGTGTCACTGGCGGGGAATGGCCAGGAAGGCAGCGGTGACTAGCAAAATGGGACCCCTAGGGGCCAGGGGAGCCAGTAGTGGTGACGGCACATCCCCAAGTAGAACAGAGGCGACTCGGGGTGACTCAGCAACTGGAGCGAGGAGGCTATAGGGGCGACGGCAGCCAGGAAGGAGGGAAAGTGAAATAGGGTGGGCATGAGAAAGAGTACGGCAAGGGAAACAAACCAGCATGGTTGGCAGGGCCGGAGGGAAGCTGAGGCGCACTAGCAACGGGAGCTATGGGCGGCACGGGGAGGTGTTCAAGGAGGGAGGAGCTTGGGCGATGAGGGGACCGAGCGACGATTGGGGGAGCTCGGGAATGATGAGGTGCTGATCTCACCACGACAAATTGGAGGAAGAAGCTCCAGAGGGCGGTCAGCAGTGGTGGAGGCGGCTTCGATCGGTGATGGAGAAGAACGACCACTACAGTGGATTCCGGCGGCAGAACTTCATTTAAATGGAGGGGGAGGTAGAAGATATCTGGGGGCACACCGTGATGCGGACAATTTGTGGAGGGGATGGCCGGAGTGGCAGACTTGGCGAGCGGGCTACGGCGATGCACACAGGTGGCTCGTGCCGAGCTTAGAGAGGAAGGGGAATATGGAGCAAGGAGGCGAGCCCAGGGCTTCCTTTATTGCCAGGAAAGGCAGTTGGCCAACTGAGCACCATTGAAGACGGGGGCAGGCAGAGTAATGTGGGGTAGGGCATGCATAATCGGCTTTGAATTTCTAAATTTTAGATTTGAATTTAGGACTTGCAAGGGAATTTGGAATTCCTCAATTTGATTTTCAATCTTGGTTCTTGATTTCAAGATTTTGATTTTTATTAATCGAGTTTTTAGCAAGGAATCAAATCGAGAAACTCAAATAACACCAAAATTTTTTGAGATACATTAAAAAAATAATGAAAAGATTTTATAGTTTTCGCAATTACACTAGTTCCCTTTTTGGGATGTTACACCATGCTTCATTGCACTTAGCCTTGTTCTTATAGTTCTTTTGTGTTACGAGTGCCCTCATCGGTTGCTCGCCTATTGTGGATGTGGCTATTCCATTTTGTTGGAATTTCATGTTTATTTTGTGCTTTGAATTAACCCACAAACAGATAAGAAGGCAAAAACAGAACAGAATGCAATGCTTGTGGGATTTTTCTGATTTTTAGCATCTGCGTTGCTTTTTTAGAATACCTCATGAAAAATACTTTTCATTGCGAAACTTTCGAGCATTACCATATATGTTCATGTAGGATAAGTGAATAAATCATCGAATACAAAAACTCTGCGTTATATTGCATGACACAATGTTGAGGGTAGATGGGAGCTAATGAAGATGATTTTCTGGCATGCATAATAATTTCATTGATGGATCCTAGTCAGAGCTAGGCTGCTCGTCGGTTGAGAATTGGTGAGTGTGTGGTTATCCCATGGCCCTTAATTATGTTTTTCCTCAGACTACCTTCTCCTTTTAGTTTGCATTCATTTATGCTATTGTTTTTCCTAGGTCATGGTGATATGTAATTTTTTGTTGAGACTATTCTAGAAACAGATCT
The DNA here is from genome assembly GCA_017311315.1 of Dendrocalamus latiflorus. Lineage (NCBI taxonomy): Eukaryota > Viridiplantae > Streptophyta > Magnoliopsida > Poales > Poaceae > Dendrocalamus > Dendrocalamus latiflorus. The sequence continues at coordinate 14,012,849 of CM029613.1, forward strand.
ACCATGTCATGCATAACGAACGGTTGCCTGAATTTGTCTGAACCGGTCTTTGTACATTCATGTGATATATTGTCAATATCTTTGATACACATTATTTTCTTAGTTTTCAGATCTTCGAACAATCTTGCTTTGGACTGAAGCTACAGGCAGTAGACTAATCAATACATATTGTTTTTGTGGGAGCATGTGTGATGTATTATTAGTATATATCTAGATCAATTTGTTTTTTCACAGGAGTTTGCAGCATAAAGAGTAGCTATCGCAATATTGCACGTTCTTGAAATGCTATAGTGCAATCATTTATATATATTGTTGTTGTTCTATGTCCTAGGAATAGACTGGTAGCTTTAAATTATTGGTATGGGGCTTGAGGCTTGTGTGCTCTTCATATTGCTCTTCCTTTTCTTACGCATGGTGTGCTTGAGTTATAAAGTTGTAGCAGTTCAGTTTTGAATAAAAATAAAAAATTATTCTAAAAAAGAACTAACCTTTTATAATTTATCTATCAAGCTGACATGTGGCGTTAATGAACTAATGTTGATTTTCTCTACGCTAATTTTTACTCTTTGTAGCATTAGTTTGTTAGTATAGGAGATATTTATGTAGTCTTACAATTTGTCACATGCTTGTTCGGTTGCTCGAACTATTTAATCCAACATAGAGATTTGAAATGACAATCTTCCCAGACATCAAACCCAACTCTGCCAACATGTTAATCAATACTGGACAACAAATCATTGTTCGTTATTGATAAGTTTTGAACTAACCCTTAGGAGCTAGTTCAGTAATCATACCATTTAATGTTTTGTCTAACAAATCTCTAGGGGTGCAAACGGATCGGATTCGGACGGATATTGCTTAAACCGTATCCTAACCCACATTTTTTTCCCGGATTCGGAGTCGGATACGGTAAGACCAGATACGAATACGAATTCGGAATATTCGGAGTTTCGAATACGGTATCGTCGGGACGGATATATAACGGATTCGGCTCGGAAACGGATAATATAGACGGATAATACCGATGATTACAGTTCCAAAAGCTACAGTTTTGCGCTAGGGAGATGATACCACAACTCATGTTATATCATACAAACTCCATACTAAACTTTTTGCTGTATTTTCTAGCATATCAGTGAACCGTAGGATTGGCAAAGCTGAAGCAAGTATCGTTCTAAAAGTACACTACATAAAACATGAATAAAAACAAAGGTTCAGCAAAACGAAACATAAAAGGAAGTAGTGAGAACAATAGGAACACAAATTATACATAAGTGCTAAATTCATACAAGCCACAATAGAAACATACGAGATTACGAGTACGGAGTACCATACATAACATAAGTTTATCTTGCCATAATAGAAACACAAAATAACAATAGTATAGGCTTATAGCCTCAAGTAGACAACAACTGAATGCTCAAAGTGCCTTCATGCTCTATGGCTCATCATCACTAGCTATTTCTTCTTCCTACAATTCACCAATTAATATGTCAAACTAAGTTAGAAGCAACTTTGTAACAAAAAAAGATGAAAAACATTTACAAAAAGAAGAGTGCAATACCTGAATCAACATATTAGTAACAAGTGTCTCAACAACCTCCAGATCAGAAGTGATAGATGCAACCTTATTCTTAGAATCTGAAAAACGTAATGAAAGGTACATTAAAAAAACACAACTTTTTTCAAACTAAAAGATAACAAACTATTAAAATTATCACCTTTTCTAGATGCAGCTATCCAATCTTTGCTACAGATCAATGCTTCTACCATCTCAGGCTCGAGGCGACTGCGAAATGGATCAATGACCCGACCACCAGCACTGAAAGCAGATTCTGAAGCAACTGTCGACACTTGAATAGCCAACACATCACGGGCAACTTTCGAGAGAATAGGATATTCATGTTCCTGATTCTTCCACCATGATAAAATATCAAATTTATGATTGCTAGATTTTGAAAGCTTTAGTGGTTGCTCTGCCATGTATTTTTCCAAGTCATTTGGCTCATCTTGACTAGTGCCATCTTGAGTGTCATATAAGAAATTATGAAGTTCCTCATTTTCATTGTCCATAAAGAGATCTTCTGGTTCTTCACTAGGAGCAGGTGTAGTAGTACTCTTTGGGAGAGTAGATGCAACAGAAACATATGCTTCATAAATTTGCTTCACAACATTCATGAATTTTTCAAGTTCAACTTTATACGATAGCTCACCATAAAACTTTTTCATGTAATATTCCACTATTCTTTTCTTGAACCTAGGATCAAGAAAGCTTGCCACAGCTAGAGCAATATTAGACTTCTTCCAGTACTTTTCGAACTTAACACTCATAGATTGTGCCATGTCATTAATAGTAGTATCAGTGCTAGCACACCACTCAGATATCAACATTTTAATATCACAAAAACTTTGGTAAAACAAATTTGCAGTTGGATATAAAGTACCAGAGAATAGCTCAGTAACATCATAGAATTTCTTCAAGCATTTGCAAAGTGTTAGAGTTTTATCCCATTCATAACTGCAAGGAGCAATATTCTCATACCTACGGCGTTCCAAGCACAAAAGCCTCTCAAAAGCACTCCTATAATACAATGCATCCCTCAACATGGTATATGTGGAATTCCACCTTGTAGCAACATCCAAAGAGAGACCCATCGTTGTTTTTAACCCACATTCAGTTGCACACTTCTGGAATTCCTCCCACTGCAATGGAGAGCCTTTGACTGCTAATATAAATGATCTAATATTCTGAATTGTAGATGCAATTTTTTGCAAGCCATCTCTAGCAACAAGATTCAGAATATGATTGGCACATCTCACATGGAAAAACAAACCATCACACACTAATGGACTTTGCTTCCTGAGCTCAGCAATGACATCTTTAACACAGACTTCATTTGCAGATGCATTGTCCAAAGATAAAGAAAATATTTTCTTTTCAATATACCATCTCATGACACAATTAGTAAATTCTTTAGACAATTTAACACCGGTATGTCGTCCTTCTACATGCATGAATTTGATAATTCTTTTCTGAATTTGCCAATCATCATCAATCCAATGCACAGTGACACACATATATCCTTTATTCTGATTTGATGTCCACATGTCCATAGTTGTGCTAAAGCGACACTCAACTGTTTTAAAATACTCATACAATTTCTTCTTTTCTTCTAAAAAGAGGTCCATTAGCTCTTTCCTAACAGTGGTGCGGCTCTTGATTGGAAAATTAGGGCGTAAGGATTTGATGAAGTCAACAAAATATTCATGCTCAACAATATTGAAAGGGTACTCATGCATGATAATCGCCAAATAAAATTTTCTCAAGCTAGCTTCTTGATCATACCTGTACGGTTCAATGACAGTGATATTGTTTTCACGATTTTTTTCTACTTTGAGTTGCTGCTGGCCTGGACGGATGTTATGTTTTTTCTTCAAATGATTCCAAAAACATGATGTACCATTTACGGTCTCACATCTTGCACTGTACTTGCAATGGTTGCATTGTGCCCAATGTTGAACAACATTCTTCCCATTCTCTTCAACCGTCTTTGTACTCCTAGTGTACTCATCCCAAACAGCTGATGTACTCTTCTTTTGCCTCTTTGCACTAGGCTCAACATCCTCATGTTGTACTACATTCTCTTGCGTGCCACTTCCAATAGACAGTACCTCTTGACATTCAGTTGGCACTTCACGAGATGCAACTACACCCACATTATCACTTACACTTGCACTTCCAGATGCCATCACAATTCACAACTGCAGATATGCTACAAATCACAATAGAGAAGAGCTAATCAAGATGCATACATGGTCACTGGTCACATAATAAAATGACGGCCACTCCATATAGATCAAAGTATAGCTCACATAAAAGAGAGAGGAAGGCTCACATATACCGCATATTACAACAGTACAACACATACATCTTTGTATCAGGAAGGCTATCATTCTAGAATGAAAAAGATGCATAAGACAATTTGTACTCACATACATCTTTGTATCAGGAAGTGAACAATTTTTGTATCAGGAAGTGAACAATTTTTGGAATGAAGCTTCAGCAAAACAACTTGTACTCACTGGAGGGAATTCTAACCCAAACATCACACAAGGTAGTTAACAAAGCAGCAGCCACAGTCCACAGATGCAGCAATCATCATCTTTCACAGCAACAATTACGAATGGGGACTTGGGGAGTATTTCACATGAGCAAACCAGAAAATATAGAGCAACAATTATGAATGAGGAATAACCATGAACGGCGAATATTTCACAGCAACAATTACGAATGGGGACTTGGGGAGTAGCCATGAACAGGAAGTATTTCACATCAAGTGTGCAGCCTCAAGAAACTAGTAACCATGAACAGCAAGTATGAATGGGGAGTGACCAAACTATCAAAGATCTACCAACATCTATCAAATATACATCTAGTAGCAGTGTTTCATGAACATCAATGTTCAGCAGTAAGCCTATAAATGAACAGCGATGGGGAATAACCATAAATCAACCGGATCTACCAACAGCTATCACAGATCCAACCGGTTTGGGTTCATACTGTCAGTTTTGGGGCAGGAAGACAGACCAAAGTTGAGGGAGAGGAACAAGACCAGAGGATTCCTTCGAGGAAACAGAGGATCCCGTCGCTGCCGCCGTCGGCCGGCCTCCCGTCGAAGCCTCGTCACCGCGGTCGCCCGGTCACCGGTCTCGCCCCTCAAAGCCTTCCCCTCACGATTCTCCACGCATTCCCCTCGCTGGTGCCGTCGGACGGGCACCCTCGCGGTCCTCCTTGCCTTCCCCTCGTCGCGGAGGTCGGCCGGTCACCGCTCTCCTCGCTCGCTCGCCGTCGGCCGGGGAACGACGACTCCCTTGGCTGCCCTAGCGCAAGGAAGAGGCTCTCGTGAGGCCGTGGCCGTGTTGTATTCGCGTGGGATTGTGGGAATGCCCCTGGGTGGGTTCCTCTGCCCTCTGGTGCACGAGGCAGGCCGCAGCGCCAGGGGCCGTGCGTTGCTCGGGCCTGGGGGCGATTTTGGGATTTCGCGTGGACCCCCAAGCGGCAAGCGCGGCGCTGGACTCTGATATTTTCGCGAGGCGTGAGCGGGAGCGGGAGACTCGGGACTTCGGGAGACTGGGAGCGTTTTGTTCGGATACTTAATCGGATCCTATTCGGATAATATCCGATATACCGAATACCGAAGCTATACGGTCGGATATTAACGATACCGAATCCGCTACCGAATCCGTATACACATATCCGTATCCGAAACCGAATCCGACCGGATACCAACCCAGTTTACCAAATTCGCTACCAACCGGATTCGGTACCGGATCGGTCGGGAAAAACCCAACCCGTTTGCACCCCTACAAATCTCATTGTATTTATTATATGTGGCGGTGGTGGGAGAAAAGTGATTGGACTAGATATAAGGAGCTAGGTATACAACTGTTATTCTTTATAATGGTGCTCTAGTAGCACAACTTTGCTTTGAAATTTTTGAGTGATACATGGTCTTTGTGGCTCTCACTATTACATCATGCAAGGATTTAATTGATGTGATTGGGTAGTAACATAGAAACTGCTATATTTAGCTATGTTGAGTGGCTTTTTTCCCTTTGTATATTGGTAGTCATTACGACTTGACTTTTTAATACAATTTTAACACCTTAGGTGCAAACAAATCTGGGAAGAATGCTGAAGGTGACTCTTGGTGAGAAAAATGGAAAGAAGTTATGTACCAAGATGAATGGGGGTAAATTAACTGACTTGCAAGTTCAGTTGTTATAAGGATATCGATCCCTCGCTTAAGTAATACAAAAAAATATCTAATCTCCATTCCATATTTAACTACTTGACTACTTTTGTAACTTTAAAAGAGTTGCGTACAACATTCCATGTTGCTCTTTGCTTATGAAAAGCTAATTTAGAGAAAAAAAAATATTAACACTATAGTCATACATATGAGATAGTGATAAGAGCAAGTAGTATGCTCATACCTATTTTGCAACATGTTATATGACTATACATCCATTTCGTATTAGATGAGAAATTTAGTACACTATTCTTACAAAGACAGGATTATATTATGTTGATTTTTTATGCATGCCCCAATGATGGCATGCCTCGTCATTCCTGGTTGCTCTCTTCCTCCAGCTCATCCATTGAATGGGAAAACATTAGTTTGGAGGAAATCTATTGTTTGAATCAGCTTAACTACTTCTAGGTCCATTTAGGGTTAGCACAATCACATTTGAGAAACACAATGACTTCAGTGCTTCTGTGGATTAGAATTCTTCATCAAGTTAGCTTGGAGTTAAATTTACAACACTGATCCATTTCTTCTCCTGCTTAGAAAATAGCTCTTCAACTCATTGGTCATTTGATTTAAATCTGACTTGCTTGCTATTCTTATGGTCATAATGGTCCATGCTTTTGAACAACGTAGGATCTGAATGTTGGATGAAACATATCAGTTTATTATAGTACTATATATATGGGAAGATTAAAATAAGTAAATAACTATCTGATACAAAACTGTGAACATAAAGCTTATGACATGGTTTAAATTGTGCAAAAAAACAATCTTGCTAGAGTAGAGAGGAGCACACAAAAGCAAGCAAATCAAGAGCAGAAAATACTGGGTGGTATGAGAAATGGTGAGAATCACATCATATTTTTGTTTAGGTTTGGTTGTAGTGTTCCGCAAAATAATTTCTAAACTACTAATTCTCTCTCCAAGGTGGGAGAAATATGATGCCAAGAGCTGGGTGGAAAAAGGTGCACATAAAGATGGAAGGTTCAACGAATAGTCCTGGTGGGACAAGTGGGTGAACATAATGATGGCTGTGGCTTTGTATTGAAATGGTGAGACTCTTTAGATTAAGCTATGTTGCTATAGAAAAATCACCTTCCTACCTGTATTATTATGTTATCTAATTTGTGTAATCAATGGTTTACTATATTACATTGTACAGTCAACTGTTGGGCCTTAAGTTGTACACTATACCATACTACCATTACATTCTCTCTATCTATTCTACTGAGGGACATTTTGAATTCAATTAGTGGTTTACATTTTCTATTGAATTATATTGGATTGTTGATTTATTGTTCGCGTACTTTGTCTGCTTCATGACAAAACAAAAATACAGCCAATTCATCTTATCCAATAGAGATTGATAACTGTTGCAATGCATGAATGGTCTTACAAGGTCGATAAGTGGGCAGAGACAGAATTAGGTACCAGATGGGGGGACAAATGGGAAGAGAAATTTTTTGCTGGAATTGGTTCGTGGCAAGGGGAGACATGTCATATAACTCTAGGCGGTGACCATAAGTTTCATCACCATTAAATACATATACACATAGTATGTATTTTGCTGATAGCATTATTTCTTTTTGGATGCTTGTAATAAACATAATAGTACATGACATACCAATATCGTGGTTATTGTGTCATAACTATATATTGTGTATCTTGCACCTATATCTTTACTACAAGATCTACTTTCAAAAATTACAACATCACCGTCTTTCCTTTTTTTTGGTGGGTGGGGGGGGGGGGGAATCATGCATGAGAGCCTTTTCTCATTCCTTCCGCTACTTTATGAGAGAGATACAAATTTACTTCCTGAACATTTCTATATAAACCCATTTCCAAATTTAAAAAATCTATTATTATTTGCTAAACAAACTATATTTTATAACAGAAAATTGATATTTATTGCACAATTTATGATCCCTTATATTTATGTATCACCTTTTTTGGTGATTCCGTTGCAACGCACGAACACAATACTATTAGACACTATATATTGGAGTAGTTGTATCTACACACCTATGTAATGCAATCTCTCTTCTCCTGGAAGTAGCTATAGAAACTAGCCATTGGAGTGCCCGGATGATTGAAGTCCATCGTGCTCCACGCAATAACTCGGTTCGGTGAAATCTCGGACATATGCTCGGGGTACTCAGTCCCCTTTTGGAAAGGCGCAGCCGCATATTTTGTGTAATCTTAGGGGTACGTTCGTTTCGACTATGACTTAATAGCTTATGACTATGGCTTATGATTTTTTGACCTATCATGAGCGTTTGTGTAAATAAACTAAATGTCGATAAGCCACTTAAAAAATATCTCAATAATCCATTTCAAAATAGCAATAAAGAAACTGTCCTATTTATTTGTTTGAAAGAAACCATAAATTATTAGTTATACACTATAAGTTGGAAAGAATAGTTCGTCTATCTGGAAAGGGTGCGGAGTTAGTTTGTGATTGGCTGTGGCACTAAGAGCCTGTTTGGTATAGCTCCAGATTCTCAATTTTCAGCTTCTGCTCTGGATTCTTTGAGAATCCACTTCTCTGAGAATCTGGAGTTGTCTCTGAAAAGCGTTTGGCTACTAGGTTAGCTCTAGATTCATAAAAAGGGGATTTGAGTGGAAGAAAATGGAGAGAGGGATGGACTCACGGGTAGATCCGTCCCCGCCGCAGCCGCCTAGATCCGTCCCCGCCGCCTAGGGTCGTCCCCGCCGCCGCCGCCTAGGGTTTCCCTTTCCCCGGTCGCGCGAGAGGAGAGGTCAAATGGGAGTCGCGTGCGGGAATGGGAGGAGTCGCGTCTCGCGTGCGAGCAGATGGGGCCGGTGGGAGGAGTGGGGTATACCCCCAATGGCAATTGCGGGTAATATTTGTGACTTTAGATGGATCTAGAGCTATGGAGTGGCCTGGATCCCGCTCCACCACCATAGTACTATTTTTGGAGTGGATTCACCCCGCTCGGCTCCAGATTTTTGCGAATCTCCATCCGTTTGGCATGGCTCCGACTCCACCAAAAGTGAATCCGGGAGCCGGAGCCCTGCCAAACACCCCCTAATTAGTAGTGCAGTAGATTCTGCCTTTGATTTTTCTGACACGATGTCAGGTTCAGGAGATGCATGGTTGACTGACCCGAGGATAGTGCAGGTAGTCAACTCTTAGGTATTATGCGAGTATTGAGAACCTTAACCTGCAAACTATCCACTGCCGTACTGATTATTGTATTACTCAAAGACTTGCGCAGTTTAGTTTTTGGGAGAGGATAAAAACTAAACACGTTTAAAATCCAAAAAAGACCCGCTGTACTATGTATCATGGCCCTCCACAATCTTTATATACACCATGTATCAACGTTTTCCCCCTGATGCTTCCATGGTCATGATTGTATCCCCTTGTAATTACTAGTATTTTTTTTTGGCTAAATTAGTTCATTATTGGGAGGAAAGCTGCCTATTCAAAAACTCGACCTGCGGGGGGAAGAAAGCCCCCCGGGCTTATATTAAGAAGAAGAAGATCTTCTCACACAGATCGAGAAAATCTCCAAACCCTTGCCCCACCCTGATACAGCGGCATCAGCCCATGTGAGAACGACCAATCCAGGGTGATCCCTAGACCAACAACCTGGCGCTACCAACAACCTGGGCCAGCCTTTAGACCTGTGCTTTGGCTTATGGGGCAAGCGAGGGGATTTTTTTCCTCAGCCTGAAATTCGCTCCCAGCGGAAGTCGAACCCAGGACCTGAGGAGTGCTACTAGAGCGCTCTAACCGCTAGGCTAGAGGCCCGTTCGCAGGAAAGCTACCTATTCATAAACGTTAGAGGGAAATTTCACCTAGCTAAAACGCTATTGACCACTCAGTTAGCTGTTTTATGGCTTAATCATGCTCTCATACCTTGAACAAGAACCTCCTAATTTCTGTCCTCCAAACGAAAACAAGAACAATGACTTGAACATCAACCACTTGACAAATGACAGTGTGTATACAAAAACAGAGGAGCACATGCAACTTCACATAATTCAGCTATTATAATTTCTAGGAGACACAGAAGCAAGCAGTAATGCACAAGAATGCACACATACATAAAAACAAATGTAACGGAACAAGCGATTATAATTTCTAGAAGATACAGAAGCAAGTGGATCAAACCTTGCTGAAATTGTTGGCGATCATGTCACCGACGTCGAAGAGGACGTGCTCGATGGCGCCGTCGGCCTCCTGCAGCGGTACCGCGCCGTTGGCGCCGTAATTTGTATACCATGATGATGAAAGTGAGGACGACGAGACCGATGCCCTCGTGCCCGACTAGTCTGCTCTAAATGGTTTATAATTCAGAGTTTATAATTCATTTTATATTATAGATACTGTTATTTTATTATAGACAATTAAATAGAAAAAGTAGAAAACATTATATTAACGCAGACAATACAAAGAAATAAGTGCTACGAGGAAATATACAGCACGCGCATCGAAGAGGTAATTTCAGTGCTGGAGTGGGGGTTCTGGAGGGGCCATGTCCCCTGGTTATCTTGAAGTTTGTATTTTAACTCATTAGATTTTAATAAAATTTCATAGTATTAATACGAGTTACTACTTATCAAACATTGCTAGGATGTCCCAGCATGTCGAACAACGTTCCCAACGAGGCGGGGAGCCTCGTAAAGCAACTACTACATCCGTGGGCTGCCAAACAAGGTCCGGCCACGCCGGCGGCGGCGGTGGGTGCTGTGGAGCGATTGGTCGGGTGGCTTGCAGACGGGATCGCGGGCTTCTTCTATGCGCAGTGAACTCACACGGTTGCCGCCGCCGCACTCCAGCACGAGGTCGTCGAAGTCATGTATTTACTTTGGAATTTACTTTGCTTATTATTTCGAATTTTAGTTTTCTAGGATTTACTTTAAAATATGTATGAAAATCAAATTACTAATTTTTATTTTTTTATTACTAATTTTAGTTGATTTTTACTGTACTTGACATGAACTCTTTCTTTTACTTTGCTATTTTTTATTTAATTATTATTCCGAATTTTAGTTATATAGATGTTACTTTGAAAATGTATGAAAATCAAATTGCTAATTTTTATTTATCTCTTAATTTGAATTGTATTTGATATGAACTATTTTTTTTAATACAAACCGTTATAACTCGTATACACAGATAGATGATTAGATCTTTCTCTAAATGTATAATATACTGAGAGACCATGTGGTCATGCCCCATGTTTGTGATGAGCGATTGATGGTTGCTTTTGAAAGTTTGAGTTTGTTTTGAGTGTTTTCTGCAAAGTCGTAGCTCTTTTGCTGTGGTTGTAGGTCTTCAAGAGGGCGTACGACCGGTTTTGACCGTTGTCGTAGCTCTTTGACCGTGGTCAGAAATCACTAGGAGCTGTTACGACTAGTTTTGCCGAGGTCGGAAGTCAGTCGGAGTGTTTACGACTACTCTGGCCGTGGTCGTAGGTCACCAGGGAAGTTTACGACTGGTTTGGTCTTAGTCGGAAGGCTATTCGACCACGTTAGCTGTGGTTGAAGCCTTCTACGACCACGTTGCTCGCGGTCTGAGGTCGTAAGTCGAAGCTATGACTGTTGCGGTCAGAAGTCGGCGCTTGAGTGAACGATCACATTGAGGAGTCGGCGCCTTCTGACCACGTTGGCCATGGTTGAACGCTGCTACGACCACGTTGGTCGTAGTCGAAAACTTGGTTCGCAGTTTACGACCATGTTGTGTCATTTACGACCACTCTGGTCGTGGTCGAGCGCACTTACGACTACGTTGGTCGTAGTTGGAAGTCGTTAGTCGGAGCTACGACCACAGCGGTCGTTTCAGCTGGGAATCGGTCGTAAAAAATTATGAGGTGGTCGTAGATTTTGTGCATTAATGTTTAAGTGATTTCGACCGATCGTAATATATGTACGACTTTGTGGAGTGTGGTTTGAGTTTTGTTTTCTGATGCAAATAGATGTTATCCTTGTCTAGTGCGGTGCTATGTGATGTTTTGCTTGTCTGTGATGGTTTGCAGGACTTTGAGACTAGTCGTGGTGAGGCATGGATGGTCGAGACTAAGCACGGGGGTGCTGAGGTCGTGAGCGGCCGGGAGATGCCAAAGACGACGAGGTCTATGAGGTGGTTGCAAGCGTGATCGGCAAGGCAGGAGGAAGCTTCCGGGAAGGCATCGGAGTGGCATTTTGGAGAAATGCGGAAAGCTGCAAAGGGAAGCTGTGTCTCTGCAAAGCACCGGAGTTGTTGGCACTAACGGGCAAAGCAGTGGAGCCGTTGGGTTTAACGGGTAAAGCACTGTAAGCTCGTGGGTAAAGTGAGTTGAAAACCCGGTGTTAGGTGGGGGTTAACGGGTTCTCCCCCCCCCCCCCCCCCCGTAGCAGAAGACTATAAATAGAGAGGGTAGAGCTCGGATGCTCAGTGAGGTTGTTCCCGAGTCACTCTAAATTTTTTCATCTCTATTTGTGTGAGTTGTCTCTGGGTAGAGCACGGTTGCTCTTGTACCTCCGATGGAGTGGCTGTAGAAACCTCCATGATCAATCATTCATCTCTCTTCCTCAAGTTGATTTCTGTCGTTATGAGATGTTGTGATTGTTTTATTTGCAATTTGTTTTGAGAGCTTGTTCTTCATGCTATCCTTTTCTCTCTTCTCTTCCGTGTGAGTCCATATTTGCTTTGGTGTGCTTTTTGTTGCTCAGAACTGAGAATTTGTCTCAAGGCCAGTTGGCCAAGTACATTCTCGAGAGCAAAGGTCGTTTCAAAGAAGTTTGCCTTGCCATAGTCTTGCGCCTCAAAGTGCTATGTTTTTGTGCTTGAGCGTGTCTCTCTAGTCGACCATAGCAAAGACTTTGGATTTCCTTGTTTGTCTCGCTTCCAGAGGTCTGTTTCTTTCAGTACCTCCGGTTTCAGGACCAAAAGACCAGAGAGTCTCAAGTTACTCGGAAATCTGGCAAACGAGTCCTTCTCTGTTCTTGTTTCGACCACGCAGTATTCTCTGTTTAAGTTCTTGTGTCGGTTCGGGCAAAGGTTTCGACCACATGGTATTCGACCACCAGTTGGCTTACGACCATGTGTGTTCGACCTGAGAAGCCATCTCTTTCGACTGATTTGTTGTGTGGGTACTTGGGAAGTTTTTGAAGGCACCATTCACCCCCCTCTGTTGCCATTTCGGTCCTACATATACATACATACATACATACATACATACATACATACATACATACATACATACATACATACATACATACATACATACATACATACATACATACATTACATGTCTAATTCAACTATTAAATCTAAACCTTTAAAATTAGGATCATCAAATTAAGGGTAGTTTTTTTTTAATTTTTAGCATATTTTTTTATTCTTAGCAATTCTAAAAAACATGTCAGGAGAGAAAAATTGAACCAGAACTAAATTAGATTTGTCTATTTGTCTCCTCCTGTATGTGTGCACATTGACTTTTCTTCCTCTATTGTGACTATTCAAGAAGCAAAAACCGAACTCTATCCCCATTTGGCCAGCCATGCACGGCTGCTATCTTGACGCCTTTGCCAACCCGACCAGCCTCACCGGCGACGGCATCCTCCTCCTCTTCCCGGCCTCGGATATCGTCTCGAGCCTCGGCGACCACGGCCGCTGCTGCCTCGCCCCCACGAGCTGCATGTAGTGCTTCCTCAGCTCCGGCGTGCTGCACAGCTGGTCTGGCGCCACCGCGCCGCTGCCCTTGTTCTTGCCACCGCTGCACGTGATCACCTTCTCGATGAACTCCGGGAGGACCCTGATGAGCGCCATGCCGTCGTCGTCCGTGACGTACTCAAACGGCGACGACGCGCCCGTGAGGGACACCTTCGCCGGGGTCGGCGACAGCGAGGCGAGCCACGTGGCGGTGAGCGCCTGGCGGCAGGAGAACCGGGCCGCGGGGAGCACGAAGTAGGTCCGCCCCGCCAGCAGCCGCTCGCCCGGCGGCAGCGCCGGGATCGGGAGGCCGATGAAGAAGGAGTCGGCGGCGCAGACGAGGTGGTCGGGGAGCTCCGCCGTGACGTCGCCGGCGGAGGAGGACCGCCGGCCACCAGCAGCAGCCAGCCTCGTCGGTCCGCCCCAGAACACCAGCCTCGCCTCCGCCTCCTCGCCGTGCACGGCCGGGGCGCAGGAGCACGGGGAGAGGCCGTTGCCCATGCCGCGGCCTAGATTCCAGAAGCTTCTAGAGCTCGTTGAAGGTGCAAGAGATCGTGGAAGAGGAGGCAAGCTTTGTGTGCTACTTCTACGAGGTTGAGGATTTGTGGTGCAGAGATGTATATATAGGTATAGGAAAGAGTTGAATTTATGGGGTTGACCTTTGAAAAGTCAGAGGCTGGGGGCTTGATTTTTCGGTGTTATTTTACGTGGGCTTGACCAGTTGGGTCGGTGCTCAAGAATCAAAAGGGATGGCCTTAATTAATTAGTGGTAGGCTTGTCATGTCAACGCCCAATTGGGGCTGGGAAATGGAAGCTTATAGTGTTTAATCGTGTTTAGTGAGTGGTTCTTCTCGGGGAAATTAATATTGCGCGTGCACATGATTGGGTCAACTTCCCAGGATCCATGATCTTCAAAAAAAAAAGCACTATCCTGTATCGATACAGAGTGGGTTCTCGCTAGCTGCGGTTTATAGCTGTAACTTATAATTATTTAGGTCTAACACGAGCGCTTATATGAACAAATCGAATATCGATAAGCCGATAAAACGCTTAAAAAAGGTTAATCCGATAAGTCTCTTCGAAAAGACAATAACGAAATCGTCCCATTTATTTATATGAGGTAAGTTAGAGACTATAAGCAAAAAAAAAAAACTTGATCATTTTGGTAGGATTGATCAGCTATTCGTCCAAAAGGATAGCAATAAATGAACCAATTTTGCAAAGTCTTTGCAAAAGCCAAGTCCCACTAATGAAGAGTCTTAGAGGGTGCTCATTTGGGCTAATTTTGGCACTGTTTGGTATTGTTTGAGACTTTTTTATTGTACCTGCTGTAAGTTTTTCGGTGTAATAAAATTTAAAAATAAAAAAATAAATTCTCTCATCACAGATAATGTAAAGGAATACGAAAACAAGAAAAGAAAAAAGCCTAAAAAGCCAAAAAAAAAGAAAAAGACGAAATTGAGAAGCTAGAATCTAAAAGGAAAAAACATAAGCGAACTTGAGCAGGGCTTTCTATCCAAATACGCTGAGCTTCCGAGGTACTTCCTCTGTCCAAAAATATATAACATATTTTATCTTATGCATAGACTAATAAGGTATTGAAAATGATTAGAATACCTCTAATTGTTATCTCTAAGTACTATACTCAATACATCCATATAGAGAATACAAATTAAAATTGTATATTTATTAGTGGTATAAAGAGAACAAAACACTTATTTTCGTCGAAACATGAAATACGCAATATATTTATAGACAAAACCATTAAAAAAATATACCTCATAATTTTGGACGGAACGAGTATGTAAGAACAAAACTAATAAAGTCGGAGTACGTAAGAACAAAACTAATAAAGTCTTTAAAGAGTTTATTTACTAAATATATAAGTTAAAAGTTTAAGCTTGCTAAACATATATCCTAGTTTGGTCAGCTTGTTTCAGTTCTCTCTCTCTCTCTCTCTCTCTCTCTCTCTCTCTCTCTCTCTCTCTCTCTCTCTGCAAAATGGGCAGTTGGCTATCATATAAGAATTAAATCCTGAAAAATCCATAATAAACCCACTAAACATATATAGTTAGTATGACTCAAACCATGACCATTAACTATCAAGCATAGATGTCCCACTAGTGGACTAACATTCGGTTGGCCTAATCTTGGTTAGGCGTTCCAATTCGGTGGCTTGTGAGGCTGATTGGATCCTGTGAAAGAAAGAAGAAAATTATTATTTATACCCATAAGATCAACCGTCAACAGCTTCCTCGACTGGTGTATCAAGCAATACAAGTTAGCTAAGCCGACAAGCCTCAGAAATCAAGATTTGTTTGGTCATCCGTGCTTACCATCATACGATACTACTATAGAAAGATTTATCACAGATAATTCAAAACTATCATCATAGATAGTTTCTGAACCATCTGAATTTATGTGTCTGCGATAATAGATGGTTATCATAGACGGCTCTTAAACCGTCTGTGATAATTACAGCACAGATGATTTTTCAAAAAAAAAACCATCTGTAATATATCAAGTATCATAGACGGTTCTTTAATATAACCGTCTATCACATATCAAGTATCGCAGACGGTTTTTTCTAAAAAATTGTCTGTGATATATCAAGTATCACAGACGGCTAATACCAAAAACCGTCTGTGATATGTTATATATCACAGACGGTTCTCGGACATAGCCGTTTGTGATATCTTATATATCATAGACGGATAATACTAAAAATCGTTTATGATAGCTATTTAAATACCTATATTATTTCCTGTTTTTCGGCTAGCATCAGGAAATGCTAGTTATGCTCTCTGAAAACAAGCAAGCAGATCACATATATAGCACACAACAATTATTAGACAGATCTCAACTAAATGATATACATTTGAATGAATTATTTGATTAAGCACAATTGAGTTATTACAATTGTATCAAATATTTCAATATCTAATCATCGCTGAGGTAGAATTTTCCAGTCTTGTTTATGACCTCCACTATTAAGAATTGGGAGAGCTTTCCTCGAATTTCGACGAATTTGTCAAGATCGATTGCACTTTTATCGAATTCCACGCGCTGTCGCTAGGAGTAGTGTTAAGTCATTAGCACGCACACACGCATAAATTTATAATCACAAAATAACTATCGTCAAGTTGACAAACCACTGGATCATTCGTCTTAACATCCATGATTTCCTCCATATGGCGGCAAGCGTAAAAACAACATATGTTGTCCTGTAGCTGCTGGTGGCACTGTAAATATAGAATTACATACATAGATATTGTCAGTTCTAGAGACATTATAACGAAGTGTGATATAGGATCGCTGTGTTGTAGCAAGTACCAGAAATCAAGTCCTGTGTCATAGTGTGGCGCTGGATTCCTTATGTCTCCCTCTTTGGGCAACGTAAACGCTGAACGACCTACGTGATTCCAAAAAGTTTGCCTCAGCTATTGCAAACGAAGGGAAGACTACAAAAGAGTTATGTATGGAGGAAATAAATTTACCTGTCAATTGTTTGTTGCACACGGGTGAAGTCGTGATTGCTCTTAAGTAGATAATCAAGATATATTACCTTCCTCTACTTTGGTACAATCACAATCAGAATCCAGTGACCCCTAATCATGTATGTCACCATAGTGATTAATCTTAACTTTATGTTGCGTATAAAGTATAAATTAAACTTGTTTGGCAACTAGTGAAGCACTTACCCCTGGTTGAATGGTACCATGATGTAGTTATTATCACTGTGAGCAAACAATCCCCTCGTTATATAATTTTGGACGAAGGATCCGTTATCATTTATGGATATATTGCTCAAAGACCAAGTGTTGGTCGAGGAAACCAACGTGTTCTCACCATCGTCGGACTTATTGGATTATAGATCTATATATAAGCAATGAACTATGACATTTATCGATGTTATATGAATTTAAAACTTGATTGTATAGTACACTTATAGTGTCCAACATCATAGAAGTGAGGCGTCGAGTTCGTCGAGGTTAAATAGTAAGAATAAATCTTCGAAGATTATGACGAACTAGCCCGAGTCTTGGAGGAAATGCGCCTCCATATATCTCACGGTGAATCCACTATGCCGGTTTGGCTTCACGTTGAACCTCTGTATGTACCAGGTATGCAAAGTTCCACAAACTAGTCTAAGACTAGATAATTGTGACTCAGGGACCAGCAACACTCTAAGCATGAACTTCCATTCCCTAGGAGGCACCTTAATCTTCTTCGATTTGGCATTGGTGTCTTGCTTGCGATACATTTTTGGCGTCGCCTTCACGGGAGCCGATGCGCTGGCCTTCTGAAGAGTCATAGAGCGTTCTATTTGATAGGTATGGTCGTGTGGAGATCGCGGCACGAAAGAGTCCAGGGTGATGTCTCTCTTGGGCCATTGGATTAATGTGTGGACGTCATCCCCTAGTATCATGATTTCTCTGTTGGGGGCCTTTCCCTAATTGTTTGGAAGGAGCATTCGAAAGATTCGGTAGTCAATGTTTACTGCAAGAGGCAATCATGTTATTTTATACCTCATGAAGTTATGGACCTATTAACATCTAGTTAGTTTAACATATCTTACCAGGCGTTAGGGGGTTTTTGAAAGAGGTGATGCCCGAAGACGTGGTTGATGACCTCGCTCTTAACCAGTTTTGGGCGTGCTCGTTTGTGATCCTAGCAAATGGTGGGGAGCACTCCGATCGGATTGCGACCCCATCCTCTATCCTCCATTGCGGGATTTTACTCACGTACCCAGTGGTGTCAAGTCTGTGGGGGGTGAGTGTTTCGTGCATGGATAGCCTTGTGCACTGCACTTTCCTGACAAAATTTGGTTGTCGTCTTCATCCGCACAAAGGCCTCTCGTGTTTCCGGTGACACGAAAGGATACCTCAAGAAGGGCGTGCAATCCTTGATCATGTACTGCATGACAGGTGTGTTCTTGAAGGTCTTCCACGCTTTTCCCATCGCGAGGAGCGCATGCCATTGCACGTGTTTCTGGACTTCAACTCACTTAGAAACAATAGGTCCATCAATTTATCCCTAAATTTATTCCCTAGCTATTTCATCTCTCAACTTGTATTTCTAAAAAAAATATATTCTACTTAACAGAAAAACACTGTCTAGATAGATTTAACGAAAATATGTTCTACTTAATAGAAAAAACAATGTCTCAAATTATTTCTATAAAGATTGCTAGTGTGACAGAAAAGATGATGAAGCAAATCCATACCTTCGGCTTGAGCTAAGGCGATAGGGAGGAGAGGTGGTCGAACCAGGTGGGGGCGATGACGGATCTAGCTGGGGCGATGGTGAAACCAGCGGGGGCAACAATGAATCCAGCTAGGGGCGATGACGGATCCGGTGGGGGCGACAAACATTTAGACAAACATGTAATTTGGAATACTCTTTACGGTAGAGGATACAATCATTCGTACATACATGTATTCTTTCTACTTCCATTCCTAATAGACAAAGAACCTTCTTGGCTTAGTAAGTGGTTCTCGGCAATATATTTCCCTCCGAAAAGATGTTCACTAGGAGACCTAATAACGTCATGAAACTCTTGTCGGACCAACTATTGCTTGCCTTCAATTTCAGCAGTTCAAGAACAGATGATAACCTTGTGTATTGCGTCTTGCATCCAGGGAACAAAGGTTTCTCCAGGTCCTCTAGTAAGCACTCGAATTTACCAAACTCTCTCACTATAGTTTCCTTTTGCATCGCGTAGCATCTGATCCAGATTGTCATCATACGATTTATCCTCATTGAAAGCACAGTCCACAACTGGCATATCATTGTCTTACTCAGCGATATTATAACTACCTTCCTGTATAATCTTCTTTTCACCATGACTGGTCCAATATGTATACCCCTTTTTGAAACCCTTTCGAATCAAGTGAGTTTCGATTTGCTCTGAGATGGTAAACATCTTCAGATTATCGCAGTCAATACATAGACAATATATATTCCATCCTCTTCTACAACATATCCTGCTCGGCCACTCTTCTAAAACAGACATGCCATTAATGTACTCTTCACTCAGTACATCCAGTTTTTGTCCATCTACACTAGCATATAACAATTTAGTGTCAAATTAATTAGATTATTAATGCTACTATAGTTAATTAACCAGCCTAGCTATTACACACATAATTGTCATTCACCTAATAATAAATTATCTATATCTAAATTAAGTAGCTAGCCACGTATTCTTGAAGTAATATGCATGTATGTATATATGTATAAAGTAAGAATATATTGAAGTAAACTAGGAGTACTAACCCATTTTTAAATTGGAGCAAACTACCATCTCTCTCTAAACCTAGCTATCATTTCTTTCTATTACAAGACATATAAGTTATTAGAAGCAAATACTAACCTCTAATCACTAAGAACAAATCGATTTACAAGCTAGATCTATAAGCAGTATGTTTTTACCAAACTCCTCAAAGCTGGCCGGCTCCTTCAATGCAGCGCAATAAAGACATATCTGTTGAGACCACGTATAGTGGCTATTTAAAAACATGGCGTATCACAGACGGTTTCAACTACAAACCGTTTGTGATATGAAACTATCACAGACAGCTTGTATCAATAACCGTTGTGAATCATTATAGACGGTTATGATACAAACTGTCTATGATATTTTTCATTATCACAGACAGTTCGTATTAATAACCGTCTGTAAAAATGTCACAAACGGTTATTCGTATGAACCGTTTGTCATAGTTTGGTATCGCAGACGGTATACGGTCACGCTTGTAAAATCGTCCATGATAATTATATCATAGACGATTTTTTATAAACCGTTTGTGATGTAGCTGTCCAGTTTATAGTAGTGCAAAATAGGCGAATTTCCTTGTGTCGACATGCAAGTTTTCTTATGTCATAGAAAAACTATTTTATACAGATGCTCTATCGATGTCGGTGTTGACTGTCGCATTCAACAAAGGGAGGCACTCCGTGTATAGTATTTTAGCCAATTAATTTACTCAAAGAAGAAAACGACTTGACCTTGCTGGATAATTTAACTGGTGTGGCAACTTCATTATTATTTGGCGAAAGTCTATACAAACAAATGTCCTATTAACCATATACATGGTAGATTTATTTATAAATCTTTTAAGATTTACCTATGTGACCTCTCTTTTTTTGGTTGAAGTGGTTTCTTTTCTACCTTGGTTTAGAGGTGTTCGTATTAGCTGCGGCTGATATCTTTTGACTGAAAATGAATAATAATGACTGAAAGAAGTGACTATTAGACAGAGAGGGCAAGCAGTGAGGAAAATGATAGAGAGATGTGTGCGTGAGACAGGAGCGAGAGAAATAGGATGTATGATGTGCCTATGACCCTCTGTCTTATACTCAGAGAGAGACGGGAGCGAGAGAAAACTAATACGAACACCCCACGTGAATTTCATACAAGGTAAGTACAAACTCCAAGCCTCCGCCACCAAGAACACATCCTGAGGGCACTACATAGGCTATTTATGGTTTCGATCCTATATAACACATGGCTAGCTACTTTAACTACTAGATCAAAACAAAAGAATCAGTATAACAAATAAGAACGATAAATGGGAAATACCACGTCTTACCTGGCCTAAGCTTGTTTTGGTTCTTTCGAAGCATGTATAAGTCTTAACTAATTTTCATCTTGGACAGCAATGGATCAGGCCCTTGTTAAAAAGAAAAAGCAATGCAATGGATCAGGCAATTCGGAGCCGGTCTCGAGCCCTAGCTCGTTTTTTCCTACAATTTTGGCTTGTTAAATTCCCAAAGACTACTCAAGCTGACATCGTCATCATTTCTCGGGGCTTGATCCGAACCTAACTGGAACTGAAGCTGGTCAAGAGGCAACAACCGTTTCAAGTTCAACGAAATTTTATTACTTCGTCAAAACAAGGGAAATACATTCCGGGCATGGAAAATAAATCAAACGCCCAACCTACAAGCAGATAGCTACGTATGTACATCTGTACTATGTACGTACGAAGCGTGAACCTAGGTGACCATTTCTACTGCCGTTGAATCAAGCTACGACGACGGTGAAAATTAATTTACCGTGGAAATGTTGTTGCCTGGTCTTCGTCTGCGAAGAGTGACATGGCAGAACGGAGAAGGCGTCCAACGTACTTTGCCATGCGTGCGTGCACGATGGACACGGCAACGTGCCCTTTTGGATCAACGGTCTTTTTAGCACGTGCAATAGGTTAGGTATGGCAAGACGATTTCGTCACGTGTTTTGTATGCTCGGGAAGTACGTACTTGAAGGTCAGAGAAGCCTGCTTCTACCCTACTGACTCTAGCTACCTCATCCATCTAGCACTGGCGGAGCTCCGTGGACCATGGAAAGCAAGGGGCGCCATTCCCCTTCTCACGTAGAATCCCCTAATAATGTATTTATTTTTTTAATACTTATACACTTGTGAAGTAGTAAGCTGGTTGTCTATACAAAGGATTAACAGATAGTTGTTAGACCTGAAAAATTAATCCTAGATTCTATGTATATACCATGTTAGTCCTATGATCAGTAGCTAGCACATATATCACAATATTACATCACATCCATACGTGAGTAATTAAAATAGAGTAGAACACAATAATAAACGGTCATACATAGGTCTATTTGACCATATTTTACACAAATAGGACAGCCAGCCAAATGTTCATATATGAAAGTACATGTAGCAGAAATTAAACGATAAATAAGATAACGGTCCAAGAGATATGCCTCAGCCTATAGACAATCAACTAGGGTTAAAGACCCTAGAAATCAGCATCATCATCACCAAATACCGTGGCATAAAAGTAATCGATCCACTAATTACCTTCTTCTTGCTCTAATAGTGTTCAACAACCAATTGTGAATGCCACATTGTATTCTGCAAGCCTTTAAAGCAACATCGGAGAACTTAAAGAGAGCTGCCCTTTGCTGCTCTCACAGAGTTTTGGGCGGTGTGGATACCCGTGGGTGCCGACGCGTGGCGAGTCTCCCGCTGGCGACCTGCTCCCTCTTGCGCTGGCGCCCGCCCGAACCCGCCTTCCTCTCTCTCGCGGTCTCGCGCGTGCGCAGGCGACCGTCCCCCATTCCGCCTCCCCCTCCTCCCCTGCCGCCCCCTCCCCAAATCCGCCCCCGCCGCCCCCTCCCCCTCCCCCAGATCCCCCGCCACCGCCCCCTCTCCTACCCCTCCTCCCCCCGCCGCCCTCTCCCCCTCCCCAGATCCCCCGCCACCGCCCACCCCGGCGCTCCCTCCCGATATCTCCCCCCGCCTGCTGGCGCATCACTCCTCCCCCCGCCGGGTTCGCGCAGCACCTCGACGAGAGGCTGGCCGACGGCCCGCCGCCGTCCTCGCCTCCTGCCCCGCCAGCCCTGCGATCCGCTGTCCTCGCCTCCTCTGCCGCAGGTAACACCCGTTCCTTCTCTTTATCCTCCTCAGATCTACTGTTCTCCAGTTTGGCATTTCTTCTTGCAGATCCTTGCCGTCACACAGACCATGCCCTAGCCATCCCCCATCCCCCCTCGCAGCAGCCCGCCGCCGTAGCGGCTTGCCTTCGCCTGTCCCCCTCATCCGTGCCCCTGTCTCCTCCCCTTTGACCTCGCCACCGCTCTACCCACCGTCGCACCCACCCGCTAGCTCCTTGCGTGCTCTCTCTCTCTCCCTCTCTCTTGCCTTCGTGTTCTTGCGAGAGCCCCTGAGAGAAAATTGTGTGCTGGTGGCATCAGAAAACGGAACGGTCTACAGTATGGGATGCCGGAGAGTGTGTAAATAATAGTTCTGCTATGTCCAAATAGATCTCTTTTTGGGGATCGATTTCTTATGTGTACTAAAATCATGGTCTGCTAAATAGTCATCCTAAAATTTGCTTGTCCAATGTATGAATATTTCAATGGCAATTCGGTTCTTACTGCTCCACGGTCACTTATGCAGGAGCATTTGTTCCTCAACTATTATTGCTTCCAGATATGCCTGTACAATTTGTTGATCATTCATAGTAGTTATTTACAAATTTTGTAGGGAGGTCTAGACTAAAAGTACCCAACAGGAGAAATATGGCTTTACCTCAGAATGATATACGTGGGTGCCGATCCTGTTTCTTCTAGATTTCTTTGTTTTCTTAAGATGGCATCTACGTATCTGAAACATTGATGTGTTCTGCCTAATCTCTATCAAAGCTTTTTACACAACATTGACCTGTTTATACCGATTCCAACATTTACGTGGTTGGTCTATTAATTTTACCATTCAGGTGGAAATTTGTTTGTTATATTTACCTAATCTTGCACCTGAGAATACCCAATGGTTAATACCCTATCTAATACATGTAGCATTCCAATGTAGAAGTTGATGGTATGTAGGTTATTCTAAGATGCCTAAAGCACCGTTACCTCTGACTAAGATGCCATTGTGTAGATTTTCTGATACATGCGCAAATTCCCATTTCTGCTTATGTGTTTTTGGGATACGGACAATACATACATTCCATTTGTACTGAATCATACTGCAAGAAACTGAACAATGTACAGCTCTTTATTATTGATACCGTCATTTCTTTTTTTCCCTCAGGATTCATGAAGGAATCCTATGTACAGTTTCAGCTTCAGCCTACCTGCTAGAGATGCCCCTTTTATGGGCTTTTTGCATGCCATGTTCCTGATGCACTTGCATGAGCAAGCCGAAGAAGGGCAAGGGTCCAGTGGCAGCAACAAGTCCTACGTAAGCAACCTTGGGTTCCATCGCCCCCTACACAGCCATGTAAGGGATCACCTCAGCCATCTCTCCGACTCTCCACCGCTCCCTCTTTTGATTGCTAGATTCCTAATCAGATTTTCTCACTGTTTTAGGGGGGGTGTGTTCCTATGAATATTAATGATGAGAAGCTGGTGCTCTCTGTATACGCTATGGCATGGATTTTTTTGGTTACCTAGGTCACAGATCCTAAGTCTTACATTCCTTCGTAACACTATCTTGTTGTTTTCTCGTGATATTAGTTTCGTAGTCTGTGAATAGCTGCTAAGTGCTGCTGTTATCTTGCTGTACTGGCATGTACTTGGTACCTGATTTCTCTGTTTTTTTATTTTGCTCTACAGCTTCTGGGAGTTGTCCATAAGGTTTGTGCCTCCTGCCCTCTTGCATGCTATCTTTTGTTAGATGCCCTCGCTTATGTTTTTTTCCCTAGCAGTTTGTTATACATATTCTGTTGTATGATCATGAATTCCTATGTGCCTGGTTTCATTGTTATATGAAGCAAATACCCATGGGGTTTTGCTTGACAAGCCAATAGATATTGATTGGACTGCATTAATAGTGCCCATTACAAGGTGAGAGGTCATCATCTTCTTTTCTAGATGGGGTTACATTGCTTTGTTTCTCAAGTTTACATGGTTTTTGGTACACAGCCAGTGAGCGATATGGGCGCCGAAGCATTGAGCGCCAAAATATTTGGTCTATTCCCCTGTGACATTGTACTGATTTGTCTGCTCTGGAATATTTATTTTGTGACCTATACCTTTGGATCTTGCTCTGGAAATCTATTTTGCCTTATATTGTAGAATAGGTCTTTTAGTCATGGGAAATAAATGCTTACTGCACTTTGTTTTTTTTTTGCTTGGCTAATTCAGTGGTGGGATTAATATGATGCTAGCGACTTCTGCGCCAGTTTTGTTGATTTGTTGATGTTGCACACCGAGAGAAAAGAAAGGTACCAGATTCATTTATGCCCATGTTTGTCACCCTATCAGGGCGCTTTCTACCGTGGGACTGTGTGAGGAATGTTCGTATGTGAGGTGAGCTTTACATTCATGGCTATTTTTTGTTTTTTTGAGCTTTATGGAATAATCTATAATTAGTTGACAACCATGTGTAGGTTAGACCATACATGACAAAGATACTTTTTTAGCACATTACTTCAGCTATCACCTCACCAGGGCTGGGTTTTACCTTTATGAAATGATCTATATTTAGTAGTCAATCATGTGTAGTTACTTCTAAAACAAGATTATTTTCAACATTTACGACCACGAAGGAAAGCGATGGGAGCGATCGAACGAGCGACAAAGTGGTCGAACTGCAGCGGGAAGCGGTCGCAAGCAGTCGTGATCGGTCGGAAGCACTCGTAAGAGGCTAGAAAAGTGCTGGGAGAAGTCGCAGACAATCAGCCTGTTGAAGTCGAAGACGACTACGTTATCTATAGTCAGTTACGACTAAGTCATTTTAACTCTGAATTGAGTGAAACAAACTTCTAAATTCATCTAAAATCAAAATCTAACCAATGGAACCGAGATCATGAATTTTAGAGTTCATTTGAATTTTTCTTTGAGGATTTGTTTGCCACCCAAACCTGTTTACGACCACTCACTGCCAAGCTACGACCATGCAGTCGAACTCCCGACCAGGCGGTCGAATTTACGACCACGCGGTCGAAGCTATGACCACGTAGTCGTTTATGACCGTGCGGTCGAACGGATATACGACCACGTAGTCGTCCCGACAATCGGCTATGGGTCCCGCCTGTCAGATTCTTCGCCATTTCTTGAATTTATTCAAATAGAGAAGTTCACATGGTCATAACTAAGTCATTTTAACTCTGAATTGAGTGAAACAAACTTCTAAATTCATCTAAAATCAAAATCTAACCAATGGAACCGAGATCATAAATTTTAGAGTTCATTTGAATTTTTCTTTGAGGACTTGTTTGCTACCCAAACCTGTTTACGACCACTCACTGCCAAGCTACGACCATGCAGTCGAACTCCCGACCACGCGGTCGAATTTACGAATACACGGTCGAAGCTATGACCACGTAGTCGTTTATGACCTCACGTACTATTGTTTTATGATCTCACTTCAACAACGATGTAGGGCGCCGCGAAGCGCGCTTCCTTTTCTAGTTTATATAATATGCAAGCTGAGACCAAGGTGGTTGTTCTAACTAGTTCATTTTATACAAAGCAAGTTTTCATTTGCAATAGAGATAATAATTTCCGAACAACAGTTTGTAAGAACATTTGACAATAATTAAAAGTAACATAAGAGTATAATAAGCAAATAATAAGTTGTGATCCTTTGCCACTACTATAATAATAGACGATCCTTTGTCAAAACATTT
The DNA here is from genome assembly GCA_017311315.1 of Dendrocalamus latiflorus. Classification (NCBI taxonomy): domain Eukaryota; kingdom Viridiplantae; phylum Streptophyta; class Magnoliopsida; order Poales; family Poaceae; genus Dendrocalamus; species Dendrocalamus latiflorus. Next base: position 14,039,438 of record CM029613.1, read on the forward strand.
CTAGTTTAGACTCCAACTATCCACACTATCGCCAAACCATTTTTAAACCATAAGATCTAACCAAGTATGGTATTACCAAGTGATGTTCATGGCCGGGGACACGGCTATGCGAATAGATTAAGATCTTACTCTATAGAGAATGTACAACTTTACCCACATGATACAACCAACTCATAAATACCAATACATAATCTACACTCAACAACATAGAGTGCAGCTGAGAGGTTATAACAAGGTCTTTACAATTATCAAGCACGAACCATATACTGCCCCATGAACTTTCATTTCAAGATATGTATAACTTCTACCACTCAAAATAAGCAAGAGCCTCTACGAACATGGAGTCTATTTACCATGCCCTCACAATTACAGATGAATACAACATCCACCATTGCGGTTCAAGGCTTGATACCGGAACATGGGATTGAATTAGATTGCTAGGTTGAGCTACATGCATGACAGGTTTAATTAAATAGAACAACAAGGACTAATCAAAAGCAACATTCTAACAAATTTTGCAGTAATGACCTAAATGGTAGGAATAAATGAGACGTACAACAATTTAAACTACATGTTTTATGCATGTTACAATGGTTTCTTGATGGTAAGAGAAACTCATACAAAAATCAAAGTACAAGGGAGTACAACTAGTGTGTATCGAGCTCAGTAGAGCTAGGGTCCCAAAACAAGCTCAGTAGAGCTCGTGTATGGTGACTGAATCTCGGACTGGGTTTGGGTGGACAATAATACAAGGCCTAGAGAATTCTAGCCTCATGCGGTGGGGAAGTGGACAAACTGGTCTCTCGGAGGGGATGTCTCCTAGGTCTCCCTGTGGTGGAGTAGGAATGTGAGGATAGGGGTCATACAACGGAGTAGAAATGGTAGGATAGTAGTCGTAGAATGGGGTAGGAGCATACTCTGGGGCGGTGGTACTGGGATGTAAATTGTACTCTCAAATGGGTCGTAGGCAGGGGGTGGTGGATGTGGGTAAATCTAGTAGGGTGACATAGCTAGAGGTGGTGCTCTAGGAAAGCTAGTTCCTGGGGTAGCTGCATGGTGTGAAGGGTGGTATGAGGTATCTCCTATAGCTGTGGAATGATGGGACTCTCGCAGGATCTCCATCTCATTGTGTAAAGTCCCACATTGCCTCTGCCAAACGTCTGAGCTCTCCTCAGCTCTCAATAGGGCTCCCTAAGTGCTATTATGTAACATGGTGTTAGCTAGCAGCATCGTGCCAGCGGTGTCTCTCTAAAGGGCGGAAGTGGCAAGTGAGGGTGGCACATAGGAATGGCTAGGGGAAGGGCTAGGGCTGAAGTGCATCCCACGGCTCCCTGGGGCTATGGGTGGGATCTCTCTAAACTTTGAACCCCTCAGTTGTTCGCTAAAGTGGGCTTGGAGCATGTGAATGGTCTTGTGGGCCACCTCCTGCAGGGGTAAGTAATCATTCGCCGAACGCCACACCTCTACACACACTAAACTATAAGCCAAGTTCAGGGGAATCCCCATCACTATGACCCCGTTACGTGGTGGGGAGCGTCTCCCACCTGGACCTCATGAAAGTACTCTAGGAAGGGCGCTCCTAGGGATACTACAGCAATATCCCTAGGAGCAAAATGTGCTCTCCTTGTACTCTGTCAAGCGAAAGGCTAAACCAAGTCATCCTGCGAAAGGGCTCGTTCTACATTAGAATTGGCGTCATTTTAAGAGAAGAGAGGCTTTTAACAGAATAATTTTGAGAGTACAACGGGGTAGAAAGTGACATACACTATTCGATTGCTCGGTAGAACACTGATCCAATAAATAATAAGCCTTACCAGAGTTATGCAGCAGAGCAATAAGTAAAAAACTGTGCACTCATACAGCAGTTAGCCACGCAGGGCTATGGTCTTAATTACAATTTATTTACATACAAAAAGAAATATGGATAGTTATACCCTATCTCCCCATGATTCTACTCCATTGGATGTCTACTTGTCCCAACTGTTGTATAGGGTGTCCATCTCACCTTGATCCTCGGCGTGATCACCCTCATCCCACGTGATCTCATTGGAGCTTGTGTATTCCGTGTCCCAATCGGAATATTTCCCAGTCGAACTGGGGTCTAACAAGGGAAAGTAATAGTGAGGGTGAGTGCTAGTGTACTCAGCAAGCATTAATAACAAGAATGCATTGCATGACTCTTCTCTTTCTCTTTATCACAATTTCTAAATGATCTCTTTTCTAGAAACTAGTTCTTCAAATTAAGTCGCAAATTTTAATTACTGAAAAGACTACTAGTTACTCGGTGAGAAGAAAGACTTCTTGTGGTCTCTATAGCATCTAATTTACGAGACAGGCATGAATTCATTATTTTATTTTACACTACGTAGGTTTGTGCCACTATACCCATAGCTACTCTGAGCTCTCTTGAAACTAGTTATCCCGTATTTCCTTTGATGCGGTACCAAGTTCAGAGTAGAGAACATTTCTCCATGTTACGTTATTAATTCTCCACCCAACTATTCTCTGCCAGTGACCTGGAGCGGTTTTTCACCCTCACCCGGCACCTACCGACCTCAAATAGGTGTTGGTTGGGCTGGTTATCCCTTTACCCAACACTCCACCTGAGCTAATATATGCGCCTTGGATCCCCTACTTTCGGACTCTATACCTATTTTGGGTTCCTCCACTAACTTATAACTACTTACCTATTGTGGAGAAAATTAATAATGTAGCTGGGTAGTATTTTCTGCCTATCAATAACAGGAACACTACTACACAACAGGGATATAGCAACACCAACATGTGTTACTATAGGTTAAAGAAAGTGTTACTAGCTCTCCTCGTAACACATTTTTTATGTGTTTCAATTGCCCATGTTACTATATACTGGTCTATTGGAACACCATATATGTGTTCTTTTACATCCAAAAAAGTGTTACTAAACTGTAACACATTTACTTATATACTAGAACATTTGTCTAGTGTTACAGTGATTCTCTACTGTAACACTTTTTTAAGCTCTAGTAACACTTCCTCATTTTTGTAGAGCATATAGTTTGGAACAAAGGAACATATGGTTTGTAACACATGTTGTACCTATTGTAACACTTTGAAATTTGGGAAAAATATTTATTTACCTTTGTATGTGGCATATAGTGTTATTATTGATTTTTCATAGTAAACATGACACATTGCAGAATCACATAATCTATAAGTTTCAATAATCATATAAAGATCCACAGATAATAGAAAGGTTTCAAACATAGTACTTGCTCAGATGCAGTGATAGTATATGTACATAATGATATGACTCTAGAGAGTAAACAGACATAGTAGTGAAGAGTACAAGTCCATACTACTAGAAACAAAAATGAAATATCTAATATTCTTAAAATTCATCACTTCTTCATCCATTCTTGTATGCATCGATATATAGGAATTCAGCCATTGATCATTTGAACCTGCAAATAGGTAGCAAGTTGTAACATTAAGTATTATTCTATCCATGTACACCACAATAAAGTAAAGTTTAGAAAGCTAGTTCAAACATACAAATATCGAAGGCCAAGCAATTGGTACTCCTTTGGCATGGGCGTCACCAATGTTGTTGTAGGTAGGCATAGGCCTCACTAATGGCTCATCTTTTTCAACGGGATGATTGATACGCACTTTGTAGAATTGTTTTCCTGTCTCAACTCCACCAACATTTGCTTTTGGATTAGTGCTAATAATAGTTGCCTATGCCACAATTTCCTTATTTGGATATTTGGCAGTCATGAGTAGCACTGTGGACCCAACCTGCATTAATTTGACATAATCACTTAGCGACCAACAAGCATTTGTTGTATATATCAAGATAGCGGCACATGTTGCTTAGAGTAAGTGCGGCCTATATCTTTCTGAAAATGGAATCGACACTTCATATTGCAGAACTAATAAGGATAACATTAACAATAAACTGTTTGATAGCACCTAAAACCTACTGTGCAGCAATAAACTTCAGAGATAGAACATTATGACCATCTTAATTTCATGATCCTTTTGCATATGACATAGCAGATTATCAGCAAAAAAATATGCTCCTGCCAAGAAAAGATAGACAAAGCAAAAGCTGAAATGATTGCTGCTGATGAACTGAGTGTAGGCACGGGTATTATTGGTTGCGGTCATATTTATTTGAACTGAAATAACATTAAGCATTACTAATATACGATCTTAAGTATGTAGGCACGGGTATTATTGTATCTTCTTAGTAGTTGTTTAGCTAAATCTTTTTTCTCGTGGAAAACTATTTAATAAATTATTAATGTGTAAGCAATCCCCCTATTGTGTATAAAGTTTTTTTATACACACGTGCGTGTCCACTAGTATCAAGATAATGCAGCTACTAGAACAAGTGATATTATATCTATATACCTTCATTGGATGATCTTGCATATGTTTTGGACGCTTCTGGCATGTAGCCTTGTCGCGAGCCACATCTTGATGATCCTTACACATGTAAAATGAGGTATGTAATAATATATGGCACAAATATTACTATAATAAATGGAAACATTTGATTCTTATATACCTTTTGTTTCTTTGTTATTCTACCTTCGCCAGAAATCCTTGGACAAGAATCAAACTGAAATGAAGAGAAAGATAATTGTATTTATACATTTTTACAAAGTTATGTAATACTTATCTTGAATAAATTTGACATTGCAAGTAAAATATATCTTATTCAATGGTTCATTGAAAATGTGTACCTCTATTTGTCTAGAATCTATAGCAGAGCCATGTGGGGATGACGCTTCTGCTTCCTCAATTGATATTTCCTTGTCATCAGCATGACCTTGGCACTAGTTCCAATAGAAAATCATGAAATCATAATCACCGGGCAATAATATTGACGTATAATGAATGAAGAGTATATTATTATTCATAAAGACAAGAGACCAATTGATAACCTTTTCACTAGACAAATATAGATTTTCATCATCACTATATTCAGATTCACATCTTTCTTTATCCCAGTAAAGATCAAAAAGGGGGATAGCATTAGTTATTAAAAAAAACTTTGTAGGTAAAGAAGTACTAATTTCACAAGCAAGACATTTTACCAATTTGTTCGTCTGCTTAAGCAATACCTCCTTCTGATTTGGTGCAACACATTGAACTCTCTGAAAATTTCAAACAATATTAAAGTCAAGAGATACTAAATTAGATGAAAACATGAAAATAAAGGAAATACCTTTATGTTAAAATGCATTCCTTGTTTCTGAGAATTACCATGATCACTTGCTGTGCAATTCACCTAGAAAAGATAAAGAGGTTGAGTAACATTTCAATATAATATAGTTACAAATTAAAATAGACATTGCTACCATTGTTGGCTCCTCATTCTCATAGTGCCTCTGATTGCTTTTTAATTCTTCAATCACTTTGTCTTGCATTTTAGAATGCTCCTTGAGTTGCCTTATTTCCTCCAACATGTGAGTCTCTACATCAGATGATGATCCATCTAGTGTAACTACATCAATGTCCTTTAACATTCATTCTACTACCTTTAATTTTATTTGGTTCAGATTTGGATGGTTCTTTGTTGCACTTGGTAGGCACTAAGGTGGCCAGCCTCTTCCTCGTCACAAATAAGCTCACCATCTTCTCGCTCTCATACTCATTAAGCATTTCCATCACTTCAGAATCTTGTTCTATTGCGACCAAACTATCTCTTCTCTTGTAGAATAGATAGTCGACTGATGTGTACCCATATTTCTCGATCAGATCAATCAAGTTGTAAAAGCATATCTCATCTCTATCCATTTCCCTTTGCACATGTTTCTGTCTTGGAGTTGCCCCGTCGCATTCAAGATTTATGGTCCAAATATCCGCAGCCATAGTAGCACAATCTAATTAAAATTTAGCACCAATAGGAAAATAAGAATGAAGCATAGGAAAATAAGAATGAAGCATAGGATAATTCACAGCACCGAAATTATGCTGCCGAAATTACTGCAACGATCAAGAGAGGGGATTTAACTGAAAAACAAAAGCACAAAACAGCAGCAATTTCAGAACTGAGAAGAGAATACTGGGTACTGTTAACCAAGGACAGTGAAAAACTACTTATGCTGCCGAAAACAAAAAGAACTGAAGGAAGTGAGACAGTAGGCAAGAACTGACCGGAAGCAGCAATTACTGCAGTAATCTGACCGAAATCAGAATCTGCCGCAGGACTGAAAAAGGCAAACCGAAAAAGAAACTCAGTATACAGTTCTACTGTAGCAGGAGGTCATTAAACTACTCTTGGGAGCACCATCCTAACATAAACCATATGCGGAAAAAGTAATTGACTGAGCAACTAACCCAAAAGATGAAGTAGGTTACTGGTAGATAAAATGAAAGAAAAATGGTTCTTGCCACCTTACTCTAAAGTCTAAATCCCTCGTCAGCAGGCAGCAGCTGTGAGATCTGGCCACCTACTTCAATAACTGAAGTCTTAGATAGAGAAGAAACGGGGATAGCAAAATCCACTGTTTGCTTTAGCTGCCAACCTAAAAAATTGTAGTAATAAGCATCACCATAACTGATACATTTTATCTGCAACAAAAAAAACTGCCTAACTGGTGCAGACCTATGGTAAATTCTGTTCAAAAGTTGGACATCATATCTCCATATGTAAGCATCTTTACACAGAAAAATGATTTCCATGTAGTACATGAACCAAAGCAGTGTGAAAAATGCATAATTCACCTATACTCCACAAATAGTGTGGCTTTCCAACCCAAAACACCACTACGGTGACAGCAACTTAAAAACACATATAGATGACCAGTAGCTAACACCCGTTGAACTATCACGATGTGGTGATCGTACTTCATGATTCTTATATTTCAGTTTCTCTACTATCACTGGTAGTATCACAGCCAACAGGAATCTTTGTCTTACCTTTTTCTAGTTTTATTTGTCTTGGTAATGCACAGCTATGCTTAATTATCTGCCCAAAGTTTACATCTTATATCTACTATTTGATAGGGAGATAGCAGAGAGTGAACTTCTGCAATCAAGTTGTCCAAATGCACAAGCTGGGCAAGCAGTACCATCTGTGTCATTAGTCAAGAAGAAGTTTCTTGGTAAATATGCAATATCAGCTGAAGAATTCTCTGAGGAAATGGTAAGTAATACAATTCTATGTATCAGGGAACTTTACTTTCTAAATGAAGACCTCATGGAACCAATTGTTGTGCTATATTGATTTCCTTTTCTTTTTGGCCTTCATTAGTTTTAAAAACTCATGTTTCTTTTGTCAGGTTGGAGCTAAGTCTCGGAACGTAGCATACCTCAAAGGAAAAGTACCTTCATGGGTTGGTGTACCAACATCAGTTGCGATACCATTTGGGACCTTTGAGAAGGTTTTGTCAGATGAGGTCAATAAGGTTTGTGGTTCTTTTCTGACATGATTGGTGGTTCTTCTTTGACACTAAATAATTGAATAGTAGCACTCTTATACATGATTGTTGGAGAAGTCTACTTTTTCTACATGTTCAGAATACACTTTTTGGACCGTAATAAATGTGCAATCTAATATTCTCAACAAAAGATTCCTTGGGTTTTTATCACATTCTGCATATCCAAAGGGCTTTTTTGTGTATACAAATCACATATACAGTTTTAGGAGGCAAGTAGATATTTCTCTAGCGTCTTCAGTAGGTGTATCTCATTCTCATACTAGCATGAAGTAAATTAGCTGGTTTACAATGATCTTCCAGGCAATTGATTGTCGTTTTCTTTAATGGCATGAAGTAAATTCTGCAGTATGAATTTTATGCTGATTGTAATTACAAGAACTATCCTATTCAAAATGCTGAGGATGTGCTGATATAAATTCAATCCTCATCTTCCCTTGCGCTGTCTAGACTAATATAAGAAGCATGACTCACCAGTAAGGCTATGTGAGATCAAGGAATCCTAAAAGTTACTTATATAAGTGAGCAACCAAGTAACTTCATTCATTGTCATCTCAAGCGCTAGTTTAGGCCCTCACTCTTATACACAATATATTTGTGCTTAAGATTGCATGTCAAATCTTCTAAGAACAGAAGTAAATCTAGCTTGTATTAGATAGGGTGTCCCTCACTTGTATAGACCATAAATTACACCATTACAGAAGATACCCTAAGTCATATTTTTGAGAAATTCATCAACAGAGCAGGGAGCAACTAGCATGGATGCCTTATGAAATGACACTTCACTATATGTAGGATACTAGTTGAAATGTAAAATCAGTTCCAGCTTTTCTAACCTTTGGCATGTACAGATCGGTAATTTCCCCAAAGGCTTCAAAGTGTCTGTTAAGACAACATACTAGTTTAGACAAGCTCGTATATTAATCAACTAGTAAGTAAATCGACAACGAAGAAAAAACAGTGAAGCTATAGCTCACCTACGCACCCCTCCCCTTCTCCTGTCGTCTGCAACACAACTCAGGAAAAAAAAGGTTGGGGCGATGAGAAGCAGCACCAGCCCTGGCCCCTCTCTCCTGCAATTACTTGGAGGAAGTCCCCACACACCTGCATTAGAACGACATGCCCTAGCGCTGGTGAGGACGCTGGCTCCTGAGTGACGAAGGCGACGGCGGCGTCTAGCTGGCGTCGTATGTGTTCCGCCTCACAGCGAATCCTCACGGTGAGCAGAGTCAACTAGATCTTGGATCACCAGCACTCACGCGAACACAAGTTATGCACTGGAGAAGAAAAGGTTTTGCCGAGCAACTCACTCTGCGATTTTCTCGTTCTTAACATCAAAACAACCAGTAACAAAGAATGTGGCCATCAGGCCGTAACGCCCGTGCACAACGATTGGGTGAACGTGGGCGTGGAGACGTGGGGGAAAAAACCAGAGGGATCGACTCGGAGCCGAGCGCAACGAAAAAAAGGCGCGCGCGGACGATCGTGAGGACGAGATAAAAAAAGGCGCGCGCGGACGAGATAAAAAAGAACAGGCAAAAAAGCCAAAAAGTATAGAAAAAAAACGAAATTTATCAAGGCATGAACAGTTCGCTCAATAGCTACTGCTTTCACAAAGAAATTTATCTTGTCATGCCTCGCAAGATAATTATGTTGTTCTATGTTGTTTTCCTTACATTTTGCCATCCTCTATGTTGTTCTAATTACTGAAAGAAGGAACTGTGTTGTATCTGAAAACTATTACCCTGTGCTGTTGGGCACCCTTTCTATTCTGATGACAAACATGTGCACTCCTTTTTTATTTAACCTTTGCTGCATCGATTTGATCAATGGGCCATTGATAATATATCAGCAGATGCACGCCCACATGTTTTTAAAATCTGTATTTTAGAAGCCATACTTTCTGAATGTGATTTGGTATTTTAGGAGCATTGCTTTCCTTTAAATTACCTTTGCTCCAGCTTTGCCTCGTTGGAAAGCCATCCATATTTTATCTCTGCTCGATGGGGCCGTACAAATTAGTAGTATATACAGAATGTATTTGGTTTAGCTTCTCTATGATTGAGCTCTCCTTTGCCACCTTTGTCAAGTGTGTGGAAGTTTCTTGTGATCCTGCTTTTGCAATGCACCAGCCTCTGCTGGTACTATTACATCTTTGGGTTCAACCATGCAGCTCAAAGAGACGATAATTCGCAGGGAGTTTCATAAAAAAAAAATCGAGGACACATGAGTAATTCCGGGAAAATCGAAAGGTTTTTTTTTAAAACCGAGGACTGGAAATTAAAAAGACAGATTAGTGATGAATTCTCGTCACATTAGTCGTTAGTTTGGGAAAAAAACATCAGCTTCCTGGCAGCGTCACGTTAGTAATGGTTTGCTAACAGAGGGTTTGTAATTGCAAAAATAAGTCATTAGCTTCCTGGCAGCTTAATTTAAGAATTCGCATGCATGCACACGAGTTCATCGCTTCATAATTACTAGATATTATAAGCACAGTTTGTATAATAATACATAACAATGTGAAGTACAGTACATGCATATGTACGGTACAGATCGATGTAGTATACAGATCGACAGTTGTGAGGCCTATAAACTATTGGGTGAACGTGGGCGTGGAGTCGTGGGGGAAAACCAGAGGGATCGACTCGGAGCCGAGAGCAACAAAAAAAAAAGGCGCGCGCGGACGATCGTGAGGATCGCGAGCGCGCGAAGATGAATTGCCTTCTTCATATAGTAGTAGAGATAGACAAGTCGTAGAGATAAGAGATATTTTAACCAATCTGCAAAACAACCTTGGATCTTCGAACATGTATTTGAAATTAAGGAATGCAAATTTATTCGAGCACTAGTTAACGCGAAGAATTTAGTAGAATTGAAGAAAAATAAATAGGGTTATTTGAAAACAAAAACGGTATAATTGTGAATGATTCTTAAGTGTCATGTGCGATAGGTCAAGTTATATGACTCTTGTCGTGTTCTACAGTTTAACGTGTTTATCGTTTCTTAAATATCGTCTCCATGATTTTCGATCGTTATCGATGTGCTTTTGGATCGGTTACTCTACTTTTCGAAATTACCGGAATACCGACACCGTATTCATTTTTGAAATATCGTAGCGATTTCGTTTTCGGGAGAACTATGTGAAAGTGAAAGTGATTTGGCCTCCATCTGATCGTTTTCATCCCTAAAGTTGCTGCCCTAGCTGAGACGCAGATTGCAATCGGGAGGTGAAGGTGTTCGGCACGGCCCGCGAGGAGGGGCTGTGCCTGCGAAGGAAGGAGGGGAGGAGGTGGCGGAGCGCCAAGGGCGCCATATGACATGATTCTTTGGACCTGGACCTGGAACCCTGGCTTACTCTGCCGAGTGCGGAATAGGATCCTCTAACGTTGGCCTCCATAACTGCTCTCTACAGTCCATCATCACATCCATCCATTTTAGATCCAATGGCTTATATTCAATCTTTTAGTATTTAAAAATATATGTTATAAAAAGTTCTAAATAAATTTTATTAAAATTAGGATTTTTACATCCTATTCCGCCGAGTGCCGATCCAATCATCCAGATTCCAGAGAACTGAGAGAAGAGAGAAGTCCTGAGCGGCTGCGCCCGCCGCCGCACCGCACCGCAAGGCGCCCCGCCTCCCGGCGCCGCCCGCCTCGCCTCCCGGGCTCCCGGCTCCGCCCGCCGCCCGCCTCGCCTCCCGGCGCCGCCCGACGCCCGCATTAATAAGCTTTTTAAATTGTCCCTTTATAGAATTAATGTGTTTTGGTATGCTATGTGGTTGATAAGCTTTTTCTGTTTCATTAATAAGCTTTTTAAATTGTGTATGTTGTGGTCTTGCAGGTAGTGTTAATTTGGACAGATTGGTTTAATTTGTTGTAGTTTGATTAATAATCATTGGAAGCATGTCACATAATGGGAGCAGTTGGATGCGGATGGATAAGTCAACATCTGAGTGGCAAAAAGGATTCAAGAAATTCATTGAAACTACTTTTGGAGGCACATCTTCGGACTGGAAGACATGAATGTATCCTGCCTACATGAAGACTTGACAAATTGGAAAAGGAATGATATGGAAGGAGTAAGTGTTGATACTTCTGTCATAGATAAGGCGGTTCCTGTACTTGAACCCAATGATGAGGACTTAGACGATGACGATGAAGATGATGACACCTACATAGATGATGGAATTGTCGCACCTGTGAATTCTGTAGGACATGAAGATGATGATTTTTTTTGTTTAAATTGAGAACCTTGTCCTTGTGTGGTGTATTGATTGATTGGTTTATTTTTATTTTTATTATATTTTTAGAAATCATAAAAAAATTTCCCTCTCTAATAACATCCTCATATTACGCTAATCCCGCTCAAATTTTTGAGCCCCCGTCCAAAACCATCGCGGCCTATACAAAATTTATTTTCTTCCATCGCCAGACGCCCAGATCGCGTCGCCCTCCACCTCCGCCCCCTCGGCCCCTCCGCCCTCGCCCTCCCCCACTACGCCCGGCGCCCGCTCCCACGGGATCCCCTCCCACGCCGCCCCGCCGCCTCGTCCCCCACCTCCCCCGGCCTCCCCGCCTCCCCGTCTCCCTCCGCCTCCGCCGCCTCCCCGTCTCCCTCCGCCTCCCTCCGCATCCCCGGCCCCTTCGCCGCCCACCGCCCCCTCGGCCTCCGTCGCCTCCCCCGCCGCCCCCTCCGCCTCCGTCGCCTCCCCCACCTCCCCCGGCCTCCCCGTCTCCCTCCGCATCCCCGGCCCCTTCGCCGCCCACCGCCCCCTCGGCCTCCGTCGCCTCCCCCGCCGCCCCTCCGCCTCCGTCGCCTCCCCCACCTCCCCCGGCCTCCCCGCCTCCCCGTCTCCCTCCGCCTCCGCCGCCTCCCCGTCTCCCTCCGCCTCCCCGCCTCCCTGTCTCCCTCCACCTCCGCCGCCTCCCCTTCTCCCTCCGCCTCCCCGCCTCCCTGTCTCCCTCCGCCTCCCTCCGCCTCCCCGGCCCCTTCACCGCCCACCGCCCCCTCCGCCTCCGTCGCCTCCCCTGCCGCCGCCTAGGTCGACAAGACGATGGCGATGACTCCATCGACGACGCCGATCGCCACCGACGGGGATTTCGCCATCACGAGGGCCGACCGACGGGTTCCACCTCGAACTTCTGCCGCTGAAGAAGACGGCACGGATGATGCTTCCCTCCCCAGGTATTAGATGCAGACCTGCAAGAATTTTTTCCATTGACACAGACTCGCGATGCCTGCCAACATAGTTTGCCTTGTGTTTTTAATGTCAAATTGATATGAAAACTATATAGTGCTCTTATGATCGTTTGCCCAATCAATTTTTTCCATTTAGATGTGTATGTGTATATCTGGGGTGTAATCCAAATAGATCAGCTGATCGTGGGTGATTCAAATAAGAAAAAAGAAACCTACTTGATAATCAAAATTTGCTGGGATTTCGTAACTATCGTTTACAGAAACATTACAATTCCTTGGAAATGCTTCCAAATGAGGCCTTGTTAATTTACCTCGTGTGCTCGAGAGCGGAGACTTAGCGCTCGGTTCGCTTTGAACAATTGCTGCATAAAGCATATAGGAGACTGATGCATTGTTGTATACAATAACGCGAAATTGTACAATTAATGTCCCAGTTTTGCTGTAGAATTTAATTGCGATTTTTAATTTTACAAAATTCTGAGCTCCACATGTACAGTATTTGGCAGATCCTTTAGAATATCGTGGATATATCACATAAAAGTTATCAGGTGCATATGTGACAAGGTGTCCAGTTAAGTGTTTGCAGATGCAATGAGAACTTAAGGGAAAAGCAAAGGGAGGCTAAATAGCTGTTGCTCAGCTGTTACAGATCAGTGCATATCTACCAAAAGAAATTCTTTCAAGTGTCCATGGTGTCGTGGTGGACTTCCTACCATCTGAAAGCAGATCTATAACATTCTGCTATCATTCATCTTGTGGAGGTGCTTGAACACAAACAGTAAAATGATCTGGTGGCATCTGTGCACTTGTAACTTAATTTCACACTTTACCCGATGAAGTACCATTGCTGAGGACTTTTTCTTCAGTTCTGTGTTTAAGCATTGAAGGCATGTCTTTGTAAGCAACCACTGTTGCAAGCCATTTATAGAAGCTTTATTGCTGATGATTACTAATATTTTTAGTCATTATTTATCTGGCATGGCCAATAGATTCTGAGATTGTTTTGCATGGTTTGATCATAGCAGTGGAACAAAAGTGAATATGTAGATATGTGCCTTATGATGGGTTAGCTTTTAGTATGGTTCTGATCTCGCATATAGTAAATCATTTTGTTACCAGTTTTGAGTTCTTTTGGGAAGTCATTGAGATTTGAGAGTACTCATCCTCCATAAAGGAGGGCAAAGCTGAAAGGCTATCTTATCTCTAGGATCACAAGCAGATATTTTTCCTAGGATGGTACTGTGAAAACAGAGAGCAAGGACATGGTGCTGTACAGATAAATGCTGAGACGTGTGTGCATTTGTACAAGATTAACGTGTACAAGATTAATTTTGCTAAGGACAAAAAGTTGTGTTAACGTGTGTGCATCCCCTTATTTTTTGCTTCTTCTGTAAATCTCTCATTCCTGTAAACTGATCTAAGTCAATTTGGTATCTGAAAAGTACTGATTTATGTGTTAAAAGAATCTAAGCGACCGGATTAGGATCTACACCTACAGCAGTAAAATGATTCAATGACTAACTTGGAAAGAAATAGTCATAGAGAAATCACAACATACAGTGTAACAAAGCCTAAACATAGAGATAGAAACCGTTAATGTATGGACATATATGCTTTTTACTACCACTATTTAGTATGCATATAATTCTTATTTAGACTTGAACAATTGCTGCATAAGGCATATAGGAGTTAGCTCCAGAACACCTTTGTAACGAGTAGTTAAAATAAGGCACGTACATCATTTTGTATCAATAGTTGACTATTGATCAGTGACTTATTTGATTAGTGACAGCAGTAGTTTTATAATTTTATCTTCTAGACATATTGTCTACTCCAAATATTTATGTCCAATTATTGCAAAATCATTAAATGGCTTACCTGTAGCTATAGCTAGCTATTATGTGTTTGATATGTAATTCCTGCATGAGTGGTGGCACTTTTAAATTATTATGTGTTTTTGATCCAGTCGTGTTCCTAATTTGATTATTATAATTTGCAACAACAAATTATAATAAAATATCATATGTTCAATATGCTACCACAAATTTTACCGTTGCGATAAACCTGTATGCAAAATTGGTATTTCGTTGTGATAGGCTGTTGCAACGCCGCTACTATGTTGCGATTCCACTATATGCCATGAACAATGTTCGTTGCTATAGGATCTATTTGCCACAAAACACACCTTGGAGAGTTGTTCAATAATTCGAATATTAGGCATCAATGGGTCAGAAGAGACATTGAGGGAACCACAGTGGATGCTAGCACCAGTGGATTGAATGACCAATAATAGTTCATGAGCTACAGTTCCATAAATATTCATTGGGCAAACTCGTTTCTTCAATGGTTTGTGTTCCTTCCTTTTCTGCTCTGTTTAATTGTATAAGTTCTTCTAAAGTTTATTTAATTTCTACTATAATGGTAATTTATATCAATGGAATTTATTGGGGATGGTCAATGGCATGATTGTAACAATATAAAACTATACCTATATAATAGTGTAATGAAATTGTATAAAGGAACCGACAATTTGCAGGTGATCTGATGGTTAACCATGTTTCTTTTTATAGGTTTTTAATAGGTGTACGACCTGACAAGGGAGACATTGGAGGCAATTTGCTCATGTTGGTATAGACTAGTCACTTAACGTCAGTAGTTATAGCTATATTGATATAGTTATTTATAATAAGTCTGGCACAACATATATTGAAATTGTCTTAGTTTCAGATCCTTTATTGTTTTTTACAAATGTAGTATAGCAACATTATTTTAATATTTTATTTTTATGGCATTGCAGATTACTGATGTTTTGTGGCATCCCTAGTGACTTTGTTCCAGCTCTTAAGTATGATCGATGCATGGTCGCGAAGTTGGAGAGCATACATGGTTTTTTTTTGTTCTCCAAGTCTTTTGGAGTTCATATGCTATATGTAAAATGGTCTAGATGATGGTTCATGCTATTCTAGATATCAACTCATAAACACCTTGCCTGGTGCTTTTGTGAAGGCATTTTTTTAAATTGTCTGGAACATTGTTGTAGGCCGTACTTAAATGCCTTCTTTGTGGCCTTTTTAGGCATTCTACAACATTGCCTCTTGCATAGAAATATAGACCATGAGTCAAATTTTTCCAATGATTACTCTTTTGATTTAACAATTTGTTTTACTACCTTACCTGCCAGTATCTATCACAATTCTTCATAATAACCAAGTTAGATTGGTTGATCTGTTGGATCAGAAAAGCGTGTGGCTGAAGAATATTTCATTTTGAATTCAAATTAGGTTTACTGTTATATAAGGATAAGTGTTGGAGATGGGATTGTGACTGAGATGAAAAGATAAGATGGTTTATTCTCTTCTCAGAGCTTGAAAAAAGTAGAGACAACTGTTTTTTTCATAGCTTTTTTTGTTAGACCCAAAACCAATAAATCTTTGCACTCGGCATTGGAGCATAGAAAGCGAGATCATGTGAAAATGAGTTTAAATCTATTTGATTTTCTTATCAACCTAAAAGATAAAGTTTATATCACCTTATATAATTGTACGGAGGAGGTAAGTAGTGATCGCCCACACAATCAAAAGAATTCTACTATTCTTCTATTTAACTTTACGTAGTTTTTTTTTGTTTTTCCATGTTTCTTCCCGTCGTACTTGTTCCTCTCATGATCACGATATATCTATAGCGTAGCTTGTGCTCAACCCAACAGTTGGGAAGTGGGATCCAGCAACTGCACGACATTTTCAATTGCCTAATAGTTGCTGCTCAAGAGTCATGTGAGGACCACGATGTGATTGCCTAACAACCAAGACGACACCGACTGCGACGTACTTGCAGACCATGAATTGGAAAGTCACATATATATGTTTCTTTGTAACACTTTAGTTGTAACATTGTTTTGTGTTACTATAGGGTATATATTTGGCACACATTTTACATGTTCCATTTATGTGTTACAACATAGTACAATCTTTGTAACATTTTACTTGTAACATTAATTTTGTGTTACTATAATTGTTCTCAGTAACACATTTTTATAAAACAAGTGTTTTGTGTTACAACCATTGTCTGTAACACATTGTTTTATGTTACTATGGAATTTCTTTGTAACACATTGACGAATGTGATACAGGAATGTATTACAGTATCCATGTTTTGTAGTAGTGGAATATGGCTGACACTTTAAGTACGGGCCCTTTCCGAGTGAGAGTTTTGTTGGTTCTTATATTATAGCCATATGTAAAAGGTTTCCACCTTCCCTCTATTTCCTGACTAGGGCCCCTTTACCATCTTATTAGTTACTCTTACAGCCCAGCTGCTCCTCTCAGCTAGACTGCTCTTTTCTCATACCTCTTGCTTTCATCTTTTCTTTTGATTTAATTTTTTTTGAAATAAAGTTTTGATGCACATAAATATTATGTGATACATGAATATAGATTTTATTATTTATTATAATTAGGTGTATGATCAAGAAATAAGCTTGCCTTCATAATCGTGTAAAATCTCAGTAGCAACCACGGTCGGATCTGCTACCTCTATTTGAGCCAGTTCATCTTCTACATTATGGCTGGGTTGGTTTACACTTTGGGCTTTTGGCTTATATATGGATGAACGGTAATTGATTCAAAATCGATGCTTTTATTTAAGATGGGGTCTACAGGAAAATTATAGTACAAACTGTATCAAGTTCAACTGTACCAGCCAAAATCGCATACAAGTATTTTCCTCTATATACTACCTCTCATGAACAAACTAAAATTCAAAAGCCACGGCCATAAGCCACAGCCCAAAAGAACCCACCCTATAAAGCAGACTTACGATTTAAAATACTTATTTATTTGGGTAATCTATAATTTTATATATTTAGTTTCTCCCTATTTAGAGGATTTCTAACATATTTTATTTATTTACATTTTTTTATCACAGGTAAAGTTAGTGCCTTCCCCGATGTTAATTTTTCGGCCACCGGCCGGCTTTGGCTAAGGTTTTCGGCGTGGTTGTGCTGGTGGTTCCCTAGCCTTCGGTGGCTTTCTTCACCTGATCTCCCCATTCTGGCTTCGGCTCCCCTATGGTTTGCCCCCTCCTTACTCCACTCTATGGTTGTTGATTGCTTATTTACTCCTTCATTTCTGCTTGGCCATGGCCGAGTGACATGGCCCTTCGATTCCTTGGTGACTCCTTGGCTCATGCAACTCTTACCTCATCACTGTTGTGCTTCCTTCCGCTCTACTTTGGCTATGGCCCGTCGAGGCTACTTCCCCACCCGATACGGTATTCATCTTCTTCTCCTTTATATTTCGATTTGGTCGCTATTTTTGTCTTTCTATGCCCTTAACTATGCACGGCTTTGGGAATGCCTATGGTTGCCGTTGTGACAGAACTTGGTAGGGAGACATGCGCTGGGGAGCGTGCCCTTCCTTCCAAGGACGCATGGTGGCTTCTATGGGCTCGCCGCTAGTGGTGTAGTTGCCAGTATGGCTGAGGTTGGGTGGTCCCTTCTCCTCAGCCACCATGCATGGCTTGCTGTGCTTGCGATGTGTGAGGGTGCTGGAGTGATATGTGGTTGTGTTGTGCTATGTACCGAAGGGGGAAAGGGTTGGGGGAAATTGGGGGGCCTACTTGATTTCGGGCTAAAAACAACAAAGGATGTGGACAACATTTGTGATGGCCGTGTTGCAGTTCAATCGACCTCCTTTTTGTTGCTGTGGTGGTTGTCAGCTTACTGTCATGGTCAGCCCAACAGGTCGCCAGTGGTCCTCATTCCTTTCCTTCGTCTTCCACTAATTTCCTAGCTCCTCTCCTCCAATGCTCGTCCTCGCCTTCTCTCTGTGTGGGTTATGGATAGGGGTGGTGTTCTTAGGCTGGTTGCTTGGCTTTGGTCGTGGGTGGAAGAGCAATGTGGCTCTCTTGCGTAGCTTGTTGGCATCTATCTCTTGGCTTGTGCAAAGACTTGGCTGCCCTTTCCTTATCCCTTTTGCCCTCTCGGCGGACTATTTGCTCAGGGACCATTGGTCCATGGGGTGCTCTTGGTACTATGCTTCGGATTTTCTACGGTGGAAGATAAGTTGGTAAAAGGTGGACGTTGGGTTCTTTTGTTGCCGAATGATAAGGGCCACTTAAGTGAGAGGTGTCGGGTGGCCTGGACGGTCCAGGTATCTTGATGAACACTAATTGATTCGGCATTCTAAAGCCGAATGGGTTCTGATGGTAAAAGTTTTTATTTCTTTTATTCTTCTTGGATTGATTTTATTCTTCGCATTTTTGATCGCAAAAGAAATGGCTGGGTTTTGGTTGAGCCGAATGGGTTCTTCGCATTCTTGCAAATACAATGGAAGGATGCAATTGTAATTTTATTTCTTTCTTAATTTTAATGCAGTATTTGCAATGCAACTTATTTATTTCCCATTCTAAAGAAATACTCGTAATTTTATTTATTTTTGAACGCACAAAGAATTCTTGTAATTAATCACGTACTGTAATACTTTTAGTTTGCTTTATAAAGGCCAAGTTTGAATTCTTGTAATTCACTATTTTAATTAGCTTAATTGTCTTTTATTACAGTTAATTAATTTAATTACATTGTTAGAGCTAATTCAGAATTAGGGTTCTTTCAGTTTCGTCCACCAAATTTATATAGCGACTAGAAACCAATTCTACTTAAGATCCATAAATTTGGCGCAAGACATAAGAAAAGGAAAATGGGGGCAAAGCTCCACTTTTCTTGAGCAATGCAATGTCTTAGATTCTAGAGCAAGCTTAATTTATAAATGTAGAAAGAAGCCTAGCCAGCAGCTAAGGGAATTGAGCATAGAGTAATTCAATTTCAATCTGCAGAAAATGATCCACATGCCAAGAAGGTAGAAGAAGTGCCGAGAAACAACATGTGAAGTTACTCCAGTTCAGTGAAGAACTGGATCTAACGTGAGAAATGTCAATGTACCAAGTTTGCACATGAAAATGGTACACCGGTTATTCTCACCAACAAGCCTCTTCAAAAAGGGTGGAAAACAACTTTACAGATCCAACATGATTTAGTCAAATTACTACAGAAATGAAGAGGTGGTGAAGGGAAATATGGGATCTTTGCACATCACTCCAAAAGTACACCTTTTCTGATCTTAATCATGAATCCTGCAGACTTTTTTTGTAAGAACTCTGTAGGCTGGATTTAGTTACTGCAGAACAATACTTTCTTCGATCAGTAAATTTCCATGCCACTCATCCCCATCTTCTAAAGATAAAACATAGAAGGAAACATATGCTGTCCTGAAAGAAATTTACGCATACAAATCCAAGGGCAAGATAGGGTAATTTCGGTTTTCCACAGTAGTAACTGGGGGCATACAGCATACTAGGCATGGGCGGATCTTATATGGGGCATGGGTGTTCAGCCGAACACCCAAATTTTTTTATAAAATACCAGGTATATAATAGGTATATTAGATGTATATACTATTAGTTGTGTTAAAACTATATTTTATGCCTATAAATAAATTCAATCCACACTCTCCGTATCTCGCACACAGCTCATGTAATACATTAGACCCATATTTCTTTCCACCTCAGCCCTCCTCACGCCCAAATAAATAAAGATATAAACAAAATTCTAATATTTGTTCTATTTCTCATCTTGTGGCTGTCTGTGTGGGAGGCGGTTTCGGTCTTCGAGTGGCGAGCGGGCGGAGGTGCAGGCTAGAGGCGAGTGACGATCGGCAAACGTGGACGTGGTGCCATGATGTGACGATAATCATGGGTGAGGCAGCGTGTGGTGCAAGGTGGGCGTGTGGCAGCGCAGGCGAGCAGAGAGGTGTCGCAGGCAAGCGGGCAGTGGCACAACGAACACGGAGG
Source organism: Dendrocalamus latiflorus (assembly GCA_017311315.1). NCBI lineage: Eukaryota > Viridiplantae > Streptophyta > Magnoliopsida > Poales > Poaceae > Dendrocalamus > Dendrocalamus latiflorus. Next base: position 14,059,918 of record CM029613.1, read on the forward strand.
TAGGGAGCGGGTGACAAGAAGGGAGTAGCGCGGTAGCCGGGAGGGAGCATGGTATTGGGAAGTAAGTAGCACCTCCAACTTATTATCATCGTCCTCTCTTGAGATCTAGGTGTGCTCCACCCCACTCCACTTATTTACTTTCTTGGTTTGTTTTACTCCATGGAAGGAACATACAATTTCCTCTTAGATAGACAGTTCTTACTGATGGGGAAATAGCAAAAAAAAGGTAAGATCAATAAGATATGCAACTCTCATTATCTCTATAATTTGTTGTTTAATTCATATAATTATGTTCGCCTTATGTCGCATATTTCCTCATAAGAAATCATTAATTTCTGTAAATTATGTATTTTTATTATATCTACATACACGTATCATTGTATCGGTGTTTTAGGGAGGATGGTGTGCTACGTATCGACGTATTCGAGCAACTTAAGCTCCGAAATTCGAATACCCATTCTAAAAATCCTGGATCCGCCACTGATACTAGGTAATGGCATATTGAATATTTGCCTCCAGAGGGACTTTCAGACACATCCATAGTTACAATTCCAAAGTAAAGATAAATAATTGGCAAATGATGTCCTTGTGATTTCAGGCTTATTAATGATGTTGCTTAAAAAAAAGAAATAATTGCCAAATCACATGCCTAATGCATGAAATTTAGTCCAACAACTTGATCGTTGTGCATGAAGTTTTGCATTCTTTTAGGCGAAATTTCGCTCTGGATTGCCCTAGACGAACCTTAGATCTTCCGGTTCCGTCAATAAGGGAGAGGAGGAAAATAAAGGCACCTGTTTTACCGGAAAACCTATCCTATTGGGTTAGAATCTAAAGCCTTTGATTCCGCCTAAAGCGCGATGCAACAAGTAGACACGACTGATTAGATGGAGAATTCGAATAGGAGGTACCTTGTTGAGAGACCATGTGGTCTAAATCCCGTGTTGGTGATGAGCAATTGACTCGTGGTTTGGTTAGAGTGAGTTTAGTTTGAGTGATTCGTGCCTTTTTGGCATTTGGCGAGGTCGGGTCGTGACTAGACAAATTTGACGCGTGGGCGTCGTCCCGGTTGGCCACGTGGGTCATTTCTCGCTTGAGTAGGATTTGTAGGTGCTAACCATGTTTACATGTTTTGTACCGTGCTATGCGATGTGTTTCTTGTCTGTATTGGCTGCAGGACATCGAGACGGAGTCGTGGTGAGACACGGAGGACCGGACTAGGCGCAGGTGGCGTTGAGGTCAGAACGGTCGGGATGTGTCGAAGACGACGTGGACTCGAGGTGGAGTCGTGGCGAGGCACGGTGGACCGGACTAGGCGCAGGTGGCGCTGAGGTCAGAACGGTTGAGGTGTGCCGAAGACGGCGAAACTGCGTAGCTTGCAGGGCAAGGAATGAGGAAGCTTCCTGGAAGGTGCGCGAGGGGCGTTTCGGTAAAAACGCAAAGCTGCACTAAAGGAAGTGGATTGTGGGTAAAGCGCAAAAGCTAAATGGGTAAAGCACTTGGTGAACCCATTAGTGGAGGGTATAAATAGAGAGGGAGATGGTGTGCTGAATTTTGAGAGAGTGGGTGTAAAAGTTAGGGTTTATTTGTGTCTCTCCATGTGTGTATGTGTGTGTTCCTCCCAAGAAGCATGTGTAGCTCTTGGTGTTCTTGAGGATTGAGAGGGAGAGGATGGATTGAGTAGAGATTTCATGTAATCATTCCTCTTGTTCTAATGTCCATGCGTATCGTGACTCCTCTGTAGTCCTTGGTTGTTTGAAATGAAAATCTGAAGTTTATTTCTTGTGTTCATGCTTCTCCCTGTGTTCTTAAGAAGTTCTTCCCGTTTTTTTTGGGCCATTGCAAGAAATGTGCATGCAATTCTTTGGTTGATCTTTGTCTCTCTGCTTGTTCTGTACTGTGTTCGGCTGGAAGCATCCATTTCCAATGACCATTGATCATTCGGCCAGTACATACAGTGCAGTAGCTTTTCTTGCTGGCAATCAATTAAAGAGCCTTGCTTTTCTTTGGTCCTTGCGGCAAAGAAGCATCATTTAATGTCTTTCTTTAATCTCATTCCGTGAGTGAAGCTCAAAGCATTAAATCCTTTCTTTTGGCTTAGATTTGCACTTCTCTCTCCAGAAGGAATCAATCCCAAGTAGCGCTAGCTTCTTGCAGCAGGTTGGCTGCATGTTCATTCTTCTTGGAGTCTAATATTTTGTGCAAGAAAAGACCAACAATTAATGGACAAAGTACTTGTTGTTGGCAGGCAAGATATTTCGGCTGCTACCTTTCTAGTCAATCATTTGCTTTAGGATGAAGTTCTAGTCTTTTCTGTTGGCTTTAATTTGTGCTGCTTCTTTCTTTCGGCAGGAGAGGCAGGTTCTCTTTGCAGTTTTATTCAGTTGCCAGTAGACACTCCTCTCTTTCCTTTTCTCTTTGTAGCTGTTCTGCTTTGATTGGTTGGCAGCAAATCCTTTGAAGTAGTCAAGTATTTCAGTTCTTGTAGCGCAACAGTTTCTTGACAGATTTTGGTTCGTCTTTCCGGTGTGCAAATTTAATCTTCTTCGTAGCTTTCTAATAGCTACTGGAGATCTGAGTTTTGAGTACTAGTGGGGGACGAATATTTTTTTTATCGACATTCACCCCCCCTCTGTCGGCCATTTCGGTCCTACAATTGGTATCAGAGCCGGTTAGCTCTAATTCATAGATCTTAACCGGTCTCAAGAGCCATGGCGACGGACAAGTACTCGACCAAGCCGCCCGTGTTCGATGGCATCGATTACCCCTTCTGGAAGAGCCGAATGGAGACATACATCCAGGCCCAGGGGTATGCCATCTGGCGGAAGGTCAAGGTACGATTCGTTGTTCCTGCCGATGAGAACATCAATGCCGGAAACATGGCTGATGTTGAGGCGAATGCAAAGGCAAGGAACATCATCATCCAGGGGTTGAGTCGTAGCGAGTTTGACCGTATATCTCACCTGTCGTCCGCCTACGACATCTGGGTGACCCTCGACGCATACCATGAGGGAACCACCCAGATCAAGACGGTTCGACAGGACCAGTTCAAGCGCGAATACAACAAATTCGAGATGCTTGCTGGTGAGTCCCTGGACGAGTGCTTTTCGTGATTTCACAAAATCTTGAGCAACCTCCGAGCGCTCGGTCTCACATACCCCGACTCGGACAACGCTCGTCAGATGCTCGCGGCACTCGATCTGCGCGTGTGGGAGATGAAAGTGACCACCATCAAAGACACGACAGACCTCTCGACCCTGACTCTTGACGCGCTGTACTCACGCCTCAAGACTCACGAGATTGACGTTGTCTCTCGTCGGTCGAAGTCACAGCCGATGGCTTTGGTCACCGATCCCAGTTCTGCTTCTGGTCTCTCTTCTGATTCTTCTTGCGGTTTTTCCCTCGCTGCTCTCTGTGACATAACTGATGATCAGCTAGAGCAGCTTGCGGATGATCAGCTGGCTCTCCTAGCCCGAAAGTTTTCACATGCCTACAAGGGTAGGAGAGACAGAAAGAGAGGAGGACCCGTGATTTGCTTCGAGTGTGGTGGCCCCAACCACATTCGGGCAAACTGCCCCAAGCTGGAGAAGGGCAAGAACGACTACGGCGGTTCGAGCAAGATCGACTACACTGACAAGAACCGCAACAAGAAGCCTCCAGCTCCGACGCCGGGAAAGAAGAAGTTCCGCAACTTCGGGAAGGCCAAGAAGCTCTTCCACCGCGTCCTCACCGCCTTCGACGACCTCGACCTCAGCGAGGTGGAGGGATGGAGCGACGACGACAAGACGGGTGACCAAGAGCCCAAGGACGGCGGCAACGACTTCTGCGGCATGTGCTTCATGGCCCTCGAGGGCGAACTCAGCGACAGCGAGCTGTACTCCGACTCGGATGAGGTACTCCCTTCTTATGACCAGCTAAATGATGCTTTTCTTAAGCTAGGTGGATTTCATGCTAGAGCTAGGTCTAGGTGTACCGAGTTAGAGAAGGAAGTAGATAGACTGTCACGGGAGATTACTTCACTTACATCTGCTCCCTCCCGTGACGACTGTGATACATGTTGTGCCTTGATTGATGACATGGAGAAATTAAGGACCTCTCATGATAGTGTGTCCTCCGAGCTTGATATTGTTAAGGTGGAGAATGTTAGTCTGCTTGCTGAATTAGAGTTGAGTAGGATGGCTGTTACCCTACTTACTACTGATGAGACTACTTCTCCCACCTCATGTGAGGATAAGGACATTGCTGCTAGAGGACCTTATGCCATGCTCCTTGATCTGCCCGAGTCTTGTGAAAATTGCAATAATTTAAAGATGAATCTAAAACGGGCAGATCACAAGATTGCTGAGTTGCGTGCTTCATTGCTTGAGCCCATTGATTCATGTTTGAATTGTCCTAGATTAACTGCTGAACTTGAATCTGTCTCAAAACAGTTTCAAGAAATGATTGACACTAATAAGAAAATGGCTCAATTCGCGACTAAGGATCCTGTTAGCTCACCTTGCATTAGCTGTGATAAACTAAAACTTGAACTCGTTGCCTTGAATGACAAATGTGTGAAGCTAACTAAGGATCAACTAGTGAAGGCACCAACTGCTTGTACTGTTTGTGCTGAGAAGGGGGAGAAGCCCCAGGGTAAGGTGGAGACGCCTAGGAACGTGAACCAACTGGTTAGCAGTAGGACTGCCCATTCAGAGTCGGCTGTGCGTGCACAAGCCATTCTTCCCTCTGCTGTTGGTTCTTCTTCTGCTCCCTTACCTTCTGCTGTCTCTTCTTCTCCCTGCTCTTCTTGCATCTCTCTCTTTCGGGAGTGTCAGTATCTTATGAATACTCTCGAGAGGTTTGTAGGCGACAAGAAGAAGCTCAATCTTATTCTAGACCAATCCAAGATTTGCAAGTTCAATCAAGGTCTAGGATATGATTTCTATGAGGATATGAGGAAGCATCCTCCTGCTATTCTCCGACCTATCTTAGGAGGTTTGATCGAGGTTGAGCCCAGGTCTGACGAGGTGAAATTCAAATCAGCGGGCTTTGTCCAAGGGATCTCTGACAGTAAGGTGATTCCACCTGTTGCTTCGGCCTCTCAGAAGGCGAAGCCTCTTCGTGCTACTTCCACCTCTCAGAAGGTGAAGTACCACTGCACCTTCTGTCAGAAGGATGGGCACTCGATTGAGAGATGCTTCAGGCGCGCCAAGATCGCGCGTAGAGACCGTGTTGAGTCTCTTAGGCATATTCAGGGTCAGCCCCAGATCCTGAGTACACCTAAGACCAACACAAGGTCTAGGCTTGCTCCTGTTGCGGAGTTTAGGCAGCATAGAGGACTTGGTTTTTCCGAGTTTTCTGTTTTCCGTCCTCATGCTGCTTCTGGTCGTGACTTCCGCCGTCCTGAGGGTAGATCTCGTTTTCCCCATCGAGATAGCTACCCGCGGCATGATCAGCGTGTTGCCGGTGTTCCGACTCGCTCTCCCGTAGCAGTCGGACTCCGCAACAGCTTCAGGTCTGCTCACAGACCTTCTGCTTCTTTGAGTCTCAGAGAGCGTAGGGTAGATAGAGGTCAGTCGTGCTTGACGACTTCATCTGCTCGACGTGTTGTTCAGTATTGGGTGCCAAAATCTCTCTTGATTTACCCCAGTACTGAGACTTTACTCTCTGTCTGACTCAGGTTCGCCGGGCAGGGAAGGGAAAGGTTTGGCTCGTAGACTCCGGGTGTTCACGACACATGACCGGAGATTCCCGTTGGTTTTCTTCCCTTGCCCGTGCTCCAGGTGATGAGACGATCACCTTCGGAGATGCTTCATCTGGGCCCGTCATCGCCAAAGGTACTGTGCGCATTAATGATTCTTTCATTTTGAAAGATGTTGCCTTGGTTAGTAAGCTGCAGTATAACTTGCTTTCAGTCTCTCAGCTTACCGATGACGACTTTGAGGTGAGCTTTAAGAAAAACAATTGCAAAATTCTTGATTCTTTGGGTAGTCTGGTTTGCGGGATTTCTCGTTTTGGGAGGATCTTTCGTGCTGATTTTTTTGAGTCTTCTGGTGATCCTCTCAGGTGTTTAGTTGCTTCTGAGTCCCGCGACCTCTCTTTCTGGCATAGGAGACTTGGTCATATTGGGTTTGACCATTTGACTTGAGTTAGCGGCCACAATCTCATTCGTGGTTTGCCGAAACTCAAGATGGTCAAAGATCTAGTTTGTGCTCCATGCCGGCACGGCAAGATGGTTGCCGCCTCCCATCCTCCGGTCACAGTCACTATGACCGATGCACCGGGACAGCTGCTCCACATGGATACAGTGGGACCAGCTCGAGTGCAGTCAGCAGGAGGGAAGTGGTATGTTCTTGTCGTGGTCGATGACTTCTCGAGGTATTCTTGGGTGTTTTTCTTAGCCTCGAAGGATGAGACGTTTTCACTTTTTCGAGGTCTTTTCGGTAGGCTTTCTGTTGAGCTCCCGGGTGCCTTACGAGCGATCCGCAGTGACAATGGCACGGAGTTCAAGAATTCCTACTTCGAGAGTTTCTGTGGTGAGACAGGTGTAGAGCACCAGTTCTCTTCTCCGCACGTCCCACAACAAAATGGCGTTGTGGAGAGGAAGAACCGTACCTTGGTCGAGATGGCCAGGACGATGCTTGATGAGTACTCTACACCGCGGAAGTTTTGGGCTGAGGCTATAGCCACCGCGTGCCATGTCTCAAATCGAGTTTTGCTTCGGGCACACTTGCACCGCACTTCTTATGAGTTGAGATACGGGCGAAAGCCCAGCGTCTCTCATTTTCGTGTGTTTGGTTGCAAGTGCTTTATTCTGAAGTCCGGGAACCTAGATAAGTTCGAGTCACGTTCTTGTGATGGGATCTTTCTAGGTTACTCGCCTTCTTCGCGGGCTTATAGGGTCTGGAACTGTGAGTCTAGCAAAATGGTAGAGACCTGTGAGGTGACCTTTGACGAGGCCAGTCCGGGGACTAGGCCTGATATCTCAGGTTCTTTAGAGCAGTCCGAGACCATCTTCGTAGATGACGAGGACGATGGAGATGAGGGTTGTCTACCCGATCCAGTCCCTTATCCACCCCTTGAGGTGCCGTCTTCCACCGCACCTCCAGGTGATCAGCCCATGCCTTTTGCTTCCTCTGGAGCTAGTGGCTCTGTTCCTACCTCGTCAGCTCACGAGGTAGAGGCCACTTCTTCATTTCATCCAGGACCTCCCAGACATATCCAGAAAAGACATCCTTCTGAGCAGATGATTGGAGACCTGTTCGAGCGTGTTACCCGCTCAAAATCTGGCTTATCTCAATTCTGTCTCCACTCTGCTTTCATTGCCTCCTTTGAGCCCAAGGATGTTTCTCATGCTCTTTCCGACGAGTCTTGGGTCAATGCCATGCATGAGGAGCTAGAAAATTTCGAGAGGAACAAGGTCTGGTCGCTTGTCGAGCCCCCGCGAGGTCACAATATTATTGGGACTAAGTGGGTGTTCAAGAACAAGTAGAGCGAGGATGGAGTGGTTATTCGAAACAAGGCTAGACTGGTAGCTCAGGGGTTTTCCCAGGTTGAGGGTCTAGACTTTGAGGAGACCTTTGCCCCTGTAGCTCGACTTGAGGCCATTAGAATCCTGCTTGCCTTTGCAGCTTCTAAGGGTTTCAAGCTCTACAAGATGGACATCAAGAGTGCCTTCCTTAATGGCGTTATTGAGGAAGAAGTTTACGTCAGACAGCCTCCAGGTTTCGAGAACCCCAAATACCCACACCATGTCTTCAAGCTTTCCAAAGCGTTGTATGGACTTAAGCAGGCCCCCAGAGCTTGGTATGAGAGGCTTAAGTCCTACTTGTTGAGTCATGGGTTTGAAATGGGTAAAGTTGACAAGACCTTGTTCATCCGCCGTCATGGCAATGACCTTCTGCTCGTCCAGATCTATGTCGATGACATCATCTTGGGCGGCTCTTCCCATACTCTGGTTTCACAGTTCTCGGATGTCATGAGCACCGAGTTTGAGATGAGTATGATGGGCGAGTTGACCTTCTTCCTTGGCTTCCAAATCAAGCAGACTCGGGAGGGTACATTTCTTCATCAGGGAAAGTACACTCGTGACCTCCTGAGACGCTTCGACATGAGTGATGGTAAGCCTGTGTCGACTCCCATGGCTTCTATAGCCTATCTTGACCCAGATGAGGACGGCGAGCCAGTTGATCAGAAAGAGTTCAGAAGTATGATCGGCTCCCTTCTTTACCTCACTGCCTCGAGACCAGACATACACTTCTCTGTGTGTCTGTGTGCTCGTTTTCAGGCCTCTCCTCGCGTATCTCACCGCCAGGCGGTGAAGCGCATCTTTCGGTACCTTCGAGCTACCATTGACTATGGCATCTGGTACTCTTCCTCATCCTGTCTTTTCTTGAGAGCCTTCTCGGATGCAGACTTTGCCGGCTGTAGGATAGATAGGAAGAGCACTTCTGGCACTTGCCAATTCATTGGCACTTCTCTCGTTTCTTGGTCTTCGAGGAAGCAGTCCGGTGTTGCACAGTCCACTGCAGAGGCCGAGTACGTTGCTGCTGCCAGTTGCTGCAGCCAAGTGCTTTGGATGGTCTCGACCCTGCGGGACTTTGGGTTAGCGATAGACAGTGTTCCACTCTTTTGTGATAACACTTCTGCGATTAACATTGCCAAGAACCCAGTGCAACACTCTCGGACCAAGCACATCGATATCCGTTATCACTTCCTTAGAGACCATGTAGAGAAGGGCGATATAGTGCTCCAGTTTGTAGAGAGTGACCACCAGTTGGCTGACATCTTCACCAAGCCATTGGATAGTTCGAGGTTTTCAGCTCTGCGGGGAGAGCTTGGGGTGGTTTGTCCTTATGGACTGTAGTGAGGGGGAGCTTTGGGCTTTACTGCTTTACTATATTGATTATGCTTCTGTCTCATTTCTGTTGCTTTGCACTCGGGGTGCATCGGGCTTAGTCCTTCCAGCATAGGTTAGAGTGCTTCTCTTGTCTAGTTGCTTAGACTTCTTACTCTTATCTTGTGCTTTTAGGATGCTTCTTATTAGCTATTTCTTATCTCACTAGGTCGAGCTCACTCACTTCTTGTAGGTTCTAGCGAGAGTTGGGCCACCCTCGGGTAGACAGGGTACGTGTTTGCTCTCTAGTGTGTGATTTACTGTCAGCTGATTGTCCTGGAGTCATATGGGGTAGATGAGAGTCAGTCTGAGCCATAGTTGTCTCTATATCTTATCTAAGCTTTAAGGACTGCCTGTTTTGGTTTTATTTGTCGGCTTCTCGATTTACTGCTTTGGTTTAGGGAGAGTTCTTTTGGGAGCTTCTGGAGCTTAATTGTGACTTAACTCAACTTGAACTAAAAGTTGCATGTCATGTTGAGGGGGAGCTGGATTTTTCTGCATTTTAGCATTTAGCATTGTAATATATAACTACATTGAGTCTTGATTATTATCCTGCTATGACATGTTTACAATGCTTTACACCTTGCCATGACTTGTGCTTAGCTTGCTAGATTTATCATGACTTCATATGTGTAGACTAGCTTTCTGCCATGATAAGTTAATTAAAATTGCTCAACTTAAATTAAAACTTGTCATGCTTGCATTTGAGTTTAGTCTATCTTTAGCTATCCTTGTATGATTCATGCCATGTCAAATAGGCTGAGTTGAGTCTTGAATCTAGGTTGAATCTTAGATTGAGCTATTTTAGCATCTTGATACATCATGAGTTAGCACAATCTGTTAAAAAAAGCAAAAAGATCTCTTTTTATGTGCGAAAAAACTGATTTCACCAATTCTTTCTCATGAGACGGCTTGCCATTGCACTAGGCATGAACTCAGGGGGAGTTTTGGATGACCTGGACTATCTTCTTAAGCTTCTTGCTTGGAGTAGTCGCATAAGGCTTGAGATCTAGCACATGATAAAATTTTTGGTTGGAAACAGCTATAAGCTTTAAAAGAAAATATGTCAAATGTGCAAGATTTGCTTAATCACCTAAAGATGAAAAGTGCTTAACCAAATGATACACTCTTGAGCTTGTAGCACTCTAATTGACTCAACACTAGCTTCTTGTTTCCGCTTAGCTTATTGACATGGCCTGAGTCATCCTTAGATATCTCTAGCTAGACTTTGCTTAATTGTTCACTTGACTTGCTCACTAAATGCCTTACATTTCAGATTGTCATTTATGTGCTCTAGCTGGTTTATATATATGTTGTCATGATCTAGATAGCGTTTTATTGAGTTATGGCTGGGTGTATTACATTATGGTCAATATGGATAATTCTCATGGCTCTAAATGTTTAAATAAACAAACTTCAGTCATATTCATCCATTGACATGTCATATTCTCTCTATTGCATCTTGATGTGTTTATTGCCAAAAGGGGGAGAATAGAGAAGAAAAAGTCTGTTGGGATCATTTTAGAGCTTTGGAGATCAATTTGCTCTTTCAGTTGTTGCTCTAGTGGTTCGTTCTGTCAACATGGTCATAAGCTTCATTCCCTTCTTTGGACCATGTTGGATTCTTCAAACTCAAACTAAACTTCGTGCTTTTTCTGAGTTTGTCAATATACTCATCAAGGGGGAGATTGAGAAACCATGTGGTCTAAATCCCGTGTTGGTGATGAGCAATTGACTCGTGGTTTGGTTAGAGTGAGTTTAGTTTGAGTGATTCGTGCCTTTTTGGCATTTGGCGAGGTCGGGTCGTGACTAGACAAATTTGACGCGTGGGCGTCGTCCCGGTTGGCCACGTGGGTCATTTCTCGCTTGAGTAGGATTTGTAGGTGCTAACCATGTTTACATGTTTTGTACCGTGCTATGCGATGTGTTTCTTGTCTGTATTGGCTGCAGGACATCGAGACGGAGTCGTGGTGAGACACGGAGGACCGGACTAGGCGCAGGTGGCGTTGAGGTCAGAACGGTCGGGATGTGTCGAAGACGACGTGGACTCGAGGTGGAGTCGTGGCGAGGCACGGTGGACCGGACTAGGCGCAGGTGGCGCTGAGGTCAGAACGGTTGAGGTGTGCCGAAGACGGCGAAACTGCGTAGCTTGCAGGGCAAGGAATGAGGAAGCTTCCTGGAAGGTGCGCGAGGGGCGTTTCGGTAAAAACGCAAAGCTGCACTAAAGGAAGTGGATTGTGGGTAAAGCGCAAAAGCTAAATGGGTAAAGCACTTGGTGAACCCATTAGTGGAGGGTATAAATAGAGAGGGAGATGGTGTGCTGAATTTTGAGAGAGTGGGTGTAAAAGTTAGGGTTTATTTGTGTCTCTCCATGTGTGTATGTGTGTGTTCCTCCCAAGAAGCATGTGTAGCTCTTGGTGTTCTTGAGGATTGAGAGGGAGAGGATGGATTGAGTAGAGATTTCATGTAATCATTCCTCTTGTTCTAATGTCCATGCGTATCGTGACTCCTCTGTAGTCCTTGGTTGTTTGAAATGAAAATCTGAAGTTTATTTCTTGTGTTCATGCTTCTCCCTGTGTTCTTAAGAAGTTCTTCCCGTTTTTTTTGGGCCATTGCAAGAAATGTGCATGCAATTCTTTGGTTGATCTTTGTCTCTCTGCTTGTTCTGTACTGTGTTCGGCTGGAAGCATCCATTTCCAATGACCATTGATCATTCGGCCAGTACATACAGTGCAGTAGCTTTTCTTGCTGGCAATCAATTAAAGAGCCTTGCTTTTCTTTGGTCCTTGCGGCAAAGAAGCATCATTTAATGTCTTTCTTTAATCTCATTCCGTGAGTGAAGCTCAAAGCATTAAATCCTTTCTTTTGGCTTAGATTTGCACTTCTCTCTCCAGAAGGAATCAATCCCAAGTAGCGCTAGCTTCTTGCAGCAGGTTGGCTGCATGTTCATTCTTCTTGGAGTCTAATATTTTGTGCAAGAAAAGACCAACAATTAATGGACAAAGTACTTGTTGTTGGCAGGCAAGATATTTCGGCTGCTACCTTTCTAGTCAATCATTTGCTTTAGGATGAAGTTCTAGTCTTTTCTGTTGGCTTTAATTTGTGCTGCTTCTTTCTTTCGGCAGGAGAGGCAGGTTCTCTTTGCAGTTTTATTCAGTTGCCAGTAGACACTCCTCTCTTTCCTTTTCTCTTTGTAGCTGTTCTGCTTTGATTGGTTGGCAGCAAATCCTTTGAAGTAGTCAAGTATTTCAGTTCTTGTAGCCCAACAGTTTCTTGACAGATTTTGGTTCGTCTTTCCGGTGTGCAAATTTAATCTTCTTCGTAGCTTTCTAATAGCTACTGGAGATCTGAGTTTTGAGTACTAGTGGGGGACGAATATTTTTTTTATCGACATTCACCCCCCCTCTGTCGGCCATTTCGGTCCTACACTTGTTGTTGCAGGTGCTGGTGGTGGTGGACGCGGTCATGCCAGATCTAGGGGTGCCGTCGTTGCTGAAGAGGCGAGAGGCCGCCGCAGCGGGTCGTGGGAGCCCGACGCCGCCATGGGGGAGGAGAAACCTTGGCCTACCTTCCAAAAAAAAAGAGAGAGTTACATCTCTGTTCTCAATGATACGTAGGACCACGCCTCAACTGTCACCACCGGTAGGCATTTGTTCTCAAAAAAGAAAGAAAAACCGGTAGGCATTGCCCTAGCTGATGATACGTATTTTTGTTTCGAGCTATTTACGTAGCAATTAAGTATTTTTCATTTTATCAAAATAGTTTTCCGATTAGACCATTGATGAGGAATGTCTCCCTTCCACCTCCATATAAATTCCCCATCCACATCCCCAACCATACATAACCCATCCACGGCAGGTCATTGGAGCCACCTAATCCACTTCACCTCATTGTCCTGCGCTTCAATGGCGCCAGTGATGCATGCCGATGCTCCATCTTCCCTACCGTACTCCTCTTCTCCTGCTTCCCACACGCCCATTGCTCCCGCCACCACCCCCAGTGACTCTGATGGTGCCATTGATGATGGAGCCATTACCATTGACCACCATCCTAATACTTGACTTGATCATCTCGCTCCTTGCTCCCACCTGCCAGCACCGTCCCTCCTCTTCCATGTCCGTGGCTAGCGATGCGACTGCCGCTGATCCACTCCCCCAAATCTGTAGCCAAGGATCCAATAAGCCCGAAACCTTTATGTGTTGAAATTATTCATCAAAGTTTTAACCATCAGAGTGTGGATCACGGGGAGGGATCTAATCTGAGTACTTTTTAAGATGAGAAAACACATATTATCTTATTTATGGAAATTAATAAAGTGAACAGCTCGATGTCCACCGAATAGTATTTCCATTTCTTAGTGTCATTTTAGTTAAGTTCAATGGAGTTTTTTTTTCTTCCTTCTTCTTTTTTGTAATTAATTAATACTTCCTCGATCCGATCACAGAAAAAGAGATATGCATTCTCCAAAGTGTAATTTTGACCAAGGTTGTTAGAATCTTGATTTGAGTCTTACAATCTTAAGATTATGGTCTTAGATTTAGCAGCCCGATTTGATCCTATGTACGATCATAATTTGGTAGAATCTTAATGCTCTTACTATTCTAAAAAAATTGTAGGACCATGATAAAAAAATTTCATACGATTCTACCCTATTCTACTGATCCCAGTAATTAAATATAAATACTTACTAGTATAGGTCTTTCTAAATGTAAAATTTCTCCTTCGATGCTTTATTTGTATAAAAAAACAACATATATTTTATTTAGACTATATTTAATTAAAAAAGTTCTTTAAAGTACAATTCCAAAAGGATATCACCATACAAATACATTGTATATTTGAAGAAATGTACATTTGGTATAATCACATATATCTTAGATTTTACGATTTGATCCTACAATACGATCCTATTTGAACATCTCCAATTCGATTCAAGATCACGATCCATTACCGCACAGTGGGCAACAGGAAGTATTCAAGCAACAAAGTGCACCAAGTGGCTTGGTCAGTTTAAGTGTGGTGTAGTCCAGTGGAAGTCAGAATGAGAGAGACTTGTCGATGCATGCAAGTCATTGGTGCATCTACACATTGCAGACATGGTGATTGCTTGCAAGTCAAGGAAATGACCAAGTCAAGACAAGGGTATTTTTAGTAGTTGGCCAAATACGAAAAACTATTTTGGATCAAAACCGCGGTGCTTGGGAGAGCTATTTAGGCCATGAAGATGCTGAGAAGTCAAAAGCTAAAAGACTTAGCAGATTCGGGTTCATGTACTTTGAAAAGCATGCATGAGTTAAGTGTGAGTATAAAACTCGTGTTGTGTGGGGTTAATGGGTTTCCCCCATTGTGCTAATGGATAATATCCATAGGGTAAGATATGGGCTGGTTGCTCCATCTATTAATGGGTTGGGGATGGAAACTTGCAAGCCAACCATCCCAACCTTTCAACCTTGAGTTCTAGGGTTTGTGAGAAGAGTGAGTAATGTGGTGTGCTCTCTTATCCTCTATATGGAGTGACTGTAAAACCTCCATCTATAAGTGCAATATTTAACTTGTTTATCTCTCATAGTGTATTCTTGTTTTTGTTGATTTGTTTTTGTTCCTGTTGATCTTTGCCCATCTCTTATCTTCTTGATCTTGCCTAGTGTCAATGACGTGTAAGTGATTAGGAAGTCTCAAGTGGATTAACTTTCATCTATCTAGGTATTGAAGGGTGCAAGATTTTGAGGTTGCCTGGATTCTTGAATGTTGTGGAGCTCATCTTATGAAATCTTGGACTGGGTTTTTTTATTCAAATCCTTGGGTGTTATTGCTTGATGTGACATATGGGGAAGTCATCTAAACTCATCTTGGACAACCTTAACCCACGAGCAAGTTGTTTCCCAAGATTTTGAGTTTTGCCCGATTTTGGTGCAATCTCACTTGTTTAAGAAAAATGTCAGTACTTTGGTCAAGATCCGTGTGATCTTTGGATGGAATAGGTTCCTGATATCCTTAGCAATATGTGTTCAAAGTTTTAGATCATTTGATCATGAATTTTGAGGTTTGCCTCAAATTTGGTGTTGGCTTAGGCCAACTTTCTATTCAGGGAGCAGGGGAGTGATCAGATCACTCCTAGGCCAGGTCAAATGAATTTATTTCAATTTATGAAATAAAAAAAATCCCCTAAAACTCTAAAAGGCCAAGTAGGCCGTAGCCCACTCACTCAGACCCATTTTGCCCACTGGCCAGGCCTACCTTGCGTTCGACATGCGTCACACATCTGGCCGTCGCCCTCTCCGTTGGTGGTCGACACATGTCAACCATCGGCAACACTTCTCACCCCTGCCGCTGCACCTTGGCCGTCTGATCCTTTAGAACTACTGACAGGTGGGACCTACCTGTTAGGCACTCCGTCTTCCTCGTCGACTCTCGTCACCGTCACTGTCTCCATAATGGACTCCTTGCTGTTCGTGCCACACCCATCTCGGACTCCACACCCATGACCAACTCTCGGCGTTCGTGCTTTAAATAACACCACCCCTCATGTTTTGAGCCACCCAAGCCACCACCTCCATCTTCCATTCTGACTACCATGGCCTTCATCCTGTCGACCTCCTGCCGAAAAGCCTCCGCAGCTGCGCCGTCATGCCCGTCATCTCCGCCGGTAAGTACCCTACCTCGTCCGCTGTTCCACCTCACCATTGGCCAGTCTGCCATTGTCCTCGCCGGTCGCCCTCGTTCTGACCACCACATCGCACCGTCACATCACCTCCCAGCCATCCGATTCACCCCATGACCATCCGATCGGATCCGCACCGGCACTTTGATCTGATAGTCGGTATTCATCCACATGGTCCTCTAGAAGCCGTTGGACCTCAACGTCGCTTCGCACTCTATGCCAGATGATGTCACTAGGATAATGTCAGCCATCCACACTAGCTGCCACCTCAGCCATAGCGTGACGTGTCCATCCACAGGTCATGCCACCTTAGTAGCCACATCAGCCTTAATGCCGAGTCAGCCGCCATATCATCTAAGCCATACACGGTGCAATGTTCCATATGCTGAGTCTAGCATAGACCTACTATTCCATGGACCGGGTCCACAGCACAGTAGAATTTTCGAATTTCTAGTATTTTGTTTAGGTTTAATTTTCTAAGAGCTCGTTTTTTTCGTCATAGCCCTGATTGACCCGATTCTTTTTCCTAAATTCATCTAGAATTGAGCTCTATATTTTGGTTCTAGTTTTGAAGTTTTTGTAGTTCATTTCGAAATTTATTTGTGTTTTATTCGCTTTCTCTCCCGTTAGATAATGTCTTCGAATGAGCAGAAATTCAATAATTGTTAAGTGAGCAAGGCCAAGGCAAGTCTTATCCTTTGATCATGTTAAACCTAGTTTTGAAATCTATTATTTATTATTTTATTTTAAATTAAGATACATTGCTACTTTATTACAAACCTTTGTACCTAATAGTTATTGTCCAATTTGGTTAATCCATCACTTGGTAATTTGAATGACATGATTCCATTGTCACCATAGGATGGGTATTTGTCTAGTGATATAATACTAATTGTTATGTGGGTTGTACGTCTAAATTGCTTAGCCATGCTTATAGTATCTTGGGTTCATCACATGTTAATTAATTAATCTTGATTTAATGAGATATTGAATCGTGTTGGTCAGCCACAGTTATAAAACTTGTGTACCATGGTATGGATAGTGTCATAGGTGGTGGTTATACAAAATATTTTTCACTTGAGTGAATGATCATGTAGTAAAAGGGGAAGTGTGGTCATCACTTTTGGGATGTGGATGTATCGCCTGGGTAATATCTAAGGACTTAACTTTGTGCACCATTGATAGTGCCATACTGTGCAACGACATGTCCAGTATGGGATGGACATGGCCAGTTAATTTGTGATATTATAATTTCGGTTATATCATTGGGATGAATGCGGTTTGGCAGTAGCCATGGATCCACATTAAGGGAGTGGACGGCACTGGGTTGAGATTGAACATTGTAAAGGCTTTATCATGAATTCTCTGCCGCACACTAAAGGAAGTGTGCTAATTGCGTAGCAATATGAGATGATTATGTCTTGTGGGTAAAGTTGTGCAACCTCTGCAGAATGTAAAACTATTTGAATAGCCGTATCCCTAGTCATAGACAATACTTAGTGATTTCACATGAGAGGTAGAGTTTTCATAAAACCTAGTTGGGTTAGTTTGGGAAGTGAATGGTTAGTTCACTTGTGGTTCATTACATGAATGGCTAGTTCACGGGTGGTTTATTGGGTGAATGTTAGTTCACTTGTGGTTAATATTAATTGCTTTGATTATTTATTTATTAATTATTTTTAAATTTCACTTTCAATCTATTTATTGTATTTACTTTAAATTGTTGATTTCTGCAAAATAACCACTCAGCCATCATTTGGTAAGTCTTGCATACTATACTGCATCTTTGTTACAAATGACTTGCTGAGTACTCTATGTACTCACAACTATATCCATACTTGCTCAATTGAAGAAGAAGAAGAAGAATCATACCAGCTAGAGGTGTGTGAAGGAGGATACTTCGATGTCTTCTCAGATTAGGACTTTGCTACCTAGTCGATTGCTTATGGGCATGTCAAATGGCCACTTCGTCTTCGTTGTATTTTCCGCTACTAGTTTTGTTAGCATTTTGGCTCTTAAAGTGTAACTTGGCCATAAGGTCACAACTCCGATAAACACTTAATATTTGAGTCTTTCTTTTGGTTAACCGTGTGTATGGTTGATATTTCATCTATGTTCTACTGTGTGTGCTAGCGTGATCCTGGACTAGTACGGTATACACAGAGAGGACCGGATTTGTATATTTGGGTCTCGACAGAGATGGTATGAGAGCTATATCGACTATAGGACAGAGCCCTAATTAGAATGGTCGAATTAGCAAAATTTCAAAATATATTTTCTAAATCAAATCTACCAAATGATTATCTAGTAAGTCTCTATTTTTACCTCATTCTTAGGATTCTTACTCTTTGCCTTCTTTAGTAATATTGTTTTCAAAATTTAAATTGACTTCTTATCCCCTAATGTCCATAGATGCCTCGAGTGTTCCATAATCAAAGTGGGGGTTGGCCTGGAATTCCTCAAGCTTTGCTATGAAGTTTAGATCAAGGAAGCACCCAATATTTTTCAAGACAGTATTGAAGATTACTATGAAGATTGGGAGCCATCGGATTAGAACCCTATTATAGTTTTAGTATCATGTAGATCAGTTTGCTCTTTCTTTGTAGTTATGTGTGATGTGAGCTACAGTTTTGCTTCTGGCATTATGCTGCAGTCATGTCAAAAATCTTTATTTGTGGAGTTTATTGCTTCTTTTGTTAGTCTTTTCGGCTAAGTGAGTGTTTTAGTTTAGGATTGCCATTGGAGTATCCCTCTTATACGAGTTACCTCTTTCCTATTGCTTTTCTCTCTTTCCTTAGTAACTTTGGGGTCATCCTGTCAGATGGTTGATGCTCAGAATTCAGCTAGCCGCAGTCAGATGCAGCAGGAGCTAGGAAGCAGTGTCACAGATCCACCAAACCAAGCACCCCAGTCAGTACTGCTAGGATTGGATCCTATCTTGAGTCAGTTCATGGCAGCCCAGACTCAGTTGACAAACACCATGATGCAAAACATGAATGCAACAATGAATTGGCAAAATCAAGAGGCAGTTTCACCACAGCCAGTTCAGTAATAGTCGGAGTTTGTAGAGTTCATGAGGACAAGACCACCGACTTATTCCCGATCTTTTGAATCCTTGGAAGCTGATGATTGGCTTTGTTCCATAGAGAAGAATGCTAGGCGAGTCGTTGGTCATTCCGAAAGAGCGCCTCCTAACTCTAGGACTATCATGCTAGAGATTGCATATGTATTACATGGAGCAAGCCAACAAGATGGAGGAACAACGTCGCTCGGGTGTCAACATCAAGTTCATACTGCATCATCTGCAGCACAATATTCATGATCGTATCTTTACGATGATCTTCGAGGACTTATTCTTTCTCTTCACACTTGACACTCTCGATGCCTCACTCATTCGATGCTAGACACTGTAAGTATGTACAGTCATGGTCTACATTTATGTAATGCTAATAATTGTCATATATAACTCATTACTTTTGCGTGTGTGTGTATATATATATAGATAGACAGGTAGATACATGGTGAGTGAAGCCAGATTAATGAAACCACTAGTTGGTTTCCTCGACCCACGCTTCGTCGCTATGGATATCATCAAGGAGGATGCATTATTCGTTGAGAATTACATTACAAAGGCATTGGAGGGTCACCGTGACACAGAATTCATACTTATGCCCTACAACCTAGGGTAAGTGCTACACTAGTGGCTATACATATTGATTTGTACTTTATTAGCAACACGAACTTAAGTTTAATGACCATAACATACCTGCGTAGGTTCCACTGGATTATAATTGTAACTATACCAAAATAGCATAGGGTAATATACCTTGATTCCCTAAGAAGAATAAAACCGACTACACAGTTGTCCAACAAGTAATCGATAAGTAAACACATTTCCTCTATAAATAACTATATTGTAGTATTTCCTTCCCAATGACTAAGGCTAACTTTTTGAAATCACGTAGGTCGTTCGCCACATATGTTGCAAAGATACAAAAATTCAAGGGAGGGATCGACGCCCTACAATACGTTCTAGATTTCTCGGTATTCGCTAGTACATATTAAGGGCATGTTTGGGACTGCTCTGCTCCAGTTTTTCAAGCTCTGCTCCACCAACTCCACCATGGAGCAGCTCCACTTTGGAGTTCCTGGAGCAGGTGGTCCTGTTTGGCACGCAGCTAGCTCCAGCTCCAGGAATATGAGGTTTCCCTGAGAAAGATCCAATCTGCCCCTGAATGATGTTTGGTGTATGTTTTGATGTGTGCGGAGCATATGTAACTGAATATTTTTTGTTGCCAATTGAAATATGATGTAAAATATTATAATCGCAATTAATTTATTCGAGAAAACCAAAAAACAAATATTTTGGTCAAATAATTCTATCCTTTTATTCCATTTGATCACCCTGACCATGATATTACACAACAAATAATGTGGGTTTCATCAGTAATTTTAGTAATCTTGATATCAAGAAATAATTTTAGTAATTTCAATATCAGATACGTCCTGATATCAAGAAACAAAAAGAAGTAGTACTTTTAGTGCATATGATCTGACGAAATAATTGTCTTTGAGCTACACATGCATCATTCACATCACATTCATTTCTCAACTACTCAATCAGAATGTAGATAACTATACTACAACTAATGTTCCATAGAAGGTACTAATGTTCTCAGCTACACATGCATCATTCACATCACATCATTCATAACAATACTACAACTTTCTCCTCACATCATAGATAACTAAAAATATAAATACAGAGATAACTAAAAATACAAACACAAGGAACGAACAATTAATGTTCCATAGAACCAGCGGCACTGTCAGTCTCGCTGCAAGAGGCCTCATTATTAGTCTATTGCTTACCGCATGCATGCAAGTCTTTGTATGAAGAATTACAGGAAAAACTGGCCAAGTATGTAGGCTCTTCACTGAAGAATACCATGTGATTTCTCTATAAAAAAAATACCTTGTGATAATCACTCTCAGAATTTCTATGTACAAAGTTTTGCTCAACCAATTGCATATTTGTATGCCCCATATGGAATTCTATTTCTTCTCTGTTTTTGTGATCTTGCCGGCCAACCCAGCTCTAAGCATCTTGATGAGCATTCAAAGTATACGACCATGAGCATTCACAGTATACGACCATCCAGATCAAAGTTTTCTAAGCATCCAGATCAAAGTTTTCTATTTTTGCATTGCATACAACCATGAGCATTCACAGTATACGAATCAAACACATCTATCCATACATACAAACACCATGACAAACTACAAGGAAGCTTCAGTTGTATACCCCATCAAGCATCATCTTGATCTAACCCTTTGTGAAATCTGCATCATCTTGCTTAGCAATATGCAAAATTGAAAATTGAAAGTTGAAATTTGCATGCAAGCATACCAGATCCTCCTTTTTCTTCTTCGCCGGGTGGGGGGCGGATGGGGGGCGGAGAAGGGGCGGCGCGCGGGTGGGGGGCCGGAGAAGTCGAGCGGCGCGCGGGAGGGGGGCCGGAGAAGAAGAGCGGCGCGCAGGAGGGGGGGCGTAGAAGAAGAGCGGCGCGCGGGTGTGGGGGGGGGGGGCGGACGCGGGTGGGCGGTGGGGGGCGGGGGGAGCGGCGCGCGGGTGGGTGGGGGAGAACAGTCGCGCGGGTGGGGGAGAAAAGAAGTCAAATCAGTACGCAAGAGAGGAATTGTGTAATGGCAGTGGTGGGTAATTTTTCTCCAACTCCATGAGCAGATACAAAACTTCAGTTTCTGGAGTACCCCTTGAGGAGCTCCAGAAAAAACGTGGAGTAGGCCTTCAACTCCACCTTTTTCTTGGAGCAGAGTTCTTGGAGTTGGACCCGTTTGGCTAGATAAGTTTGGAGCAGAGTTGAAAAAGCTGGAGCGGAGCAGTCCCAAACAGGCCCTAATTCTATATAACACTTCATAATAATACCTCTCAAACTAACAAATTCTATTTTTGTAGTACCATCAACAGCCGTCGGGCAATAACATCTATGGATTCTATATTTGCCACAACATGCAACTACTCATCGGCTCCACGAAGAACAATCCTAAGGTTTGTGTAACATCCTGATTTTCAGAGTCTTTTTGAAGCTTTTAAAATAAAATTCACCATTTGAATTTTCCTGGAATTAATTAAAGCTTAAATGGAATTTTTATGAATAAAAAGGATTTAATATGATTAATTTGAACATGAACATTTGCCAAAACTATTTTATTTGAGTTCTTTGTGTCTCAAGGAATTTATTGGATTTTTTCTGGATTTTTCTGGAATTATTTGCTATTTTCTAGAGCTCAAAAGTATTTATTTGAATTTCTGAAAAAGAAAAACCCCCCAAAAACCCTTGAACCGGCCGGTGGGCCGCAACCCACCGAACCGGCCCAGTCCAACCGCCCGCAGCCGGCCGCCCCGCCCGTGCCACGCGGCGAGCATCCGCGCGCGCGCCCGCGACCGCCTTCCTCCGCTGGATGAGCGACACGCGTCGCCTATCCGTTCCGCCCACGCTCGATCGCAGCCGCCGCTCGCTCCACGCCACCGCCAGGTGGGGCCCGCCTGTCAGGCGTCGTCTCCGACCTGGACTCCTTCCCCGTGTCCGATCGGGAGACGCCGCCGCCTTCCTTATCCGCCGCCGCCAGCCTTATCCGCAGCGGTCGTCTCCGCCCAGGACTCCCCGGGACCCGGGTATAAAAGGGGGGCCGACCCCCAAGGTTCTCCTCGTCCCGCAGGCGCCGCCTCGCGCCCCGTGCATGCGCACGTCAGCGCTGACGCCAGCTGCGCCCGCCGCTTCGCTTTCTCGTGCGCCTGGTCCGCCGTGCACCGAACCGCTGCCATGTGGGCCCCCATGTCAGCGGAACCCCGTAGACCCGGAGCCGATCTGCCCCGTCACCCTGCCACGTTGTCGCCACGTCAGCCCTAGCCGCTTGCGCCAGCAGCCCGTCGCCCGCACTGTTCCGTGCGCCGCGTCCACCGTAGACTCAGTTCTCCGTGCGCCCGGTCCACAGCATAGTGTGATTTTCCAATTTCCCCGATTTTCTTTAGATCCAATTTTCCAAGAGCCCGTTCTCCCTCGTCCTAGCTCCGATTGACCCGATTCTTCTTCCTAAATTCATCTAAAATTGAGCTCCATTTTTTGGTTCTGGTTTTGTAGTTTTTGGAGTTTATTTGAATTTGTTTTGTGTTTCATTTCGCTTTCTCTCTCGTTAGATCACGTGTTCGAGGGAGCGGAAGTTGGATTTGAAGATCAAGAGCCCTCAGCTGAGTAAGGCCAAGGCAAGTCGTGTCCTTTGATCATGCTGAACCCAGTTTTCAAATCTATTATGTATTATGTTGCTTTAAATTATCATGCATTGCTACTTTATTATAAAACCCTTGTATTGGTAGTTAATGACCTAATTAATTATTCCTCCTTGATAATTTGAATGCCCTGATTTCATTGTCACCATAGAATGGGAAATTACTTAGTGATGCAATATTAGTTGTCACATGGGTTATGCGTTTAATTGCTTAGCCATGCTTATCACTAGTACGTTGGGTTTATCATCACATGTGGTTAATTAATCTTGACTTAATGATATACTTGAATGTGGTGGTTAACCACGGTTATAAAACTTATTGCCATGGCATGGGTAGTGTCATTGGTGTTGGTTATACAAAATTGGTTTTCACTTGGGCGAATGATCGTGCAGTAAAGGGGGAAGTGTGGATTCACTTCGTGGGATGTGGAAGTTTCGCCCGGGTACACTTAAGGACTTAACTTTGTGCGCCATTGATCTGAGTCTTACCGTGCAAACCACATGTCTAGTATGGGATAGACCTGGCATAATAATTTGTGAAGTCTCCACTTTGGTTTTACTACTGATGTTGTGTGGCGCAAGAGGGGGCAATTATCGATTAGGGGGTTACCCTACTCGACGGCGAAACCTTAGCGAGTGGGATCAGGTGGAGATGGATCATTGTAAAAGCCTTGTTGTGATTATCTTTAACGTGAGGATTGTCACATCGTGTGGGTACAGTTGTGCAATCTCTGCAGAGTGTAAAACTATTCGAATAGCCGTGTCCTCGGTCATGGACAATGCTCGGTGATTTCACATGAGGGGTAGAGTTTTCATAAAAACCTGGTTGGGTTAAGTTGGGAAGTGAATGGTTAGTTCACGGGTGTTCATTTCATGGATCTTGATTCATGGTGGATTCCTTGGGTGAATGGTCAGTTCACTTGTGGTTGGTCTCAATTCCTTTGGTTACTTTTTTATTATCATTTACAAAGCTTGCTTTTCAATCTACTTATTGTATTTACTTTAAATTGTTGCTTTCTGCAAAATTAACCTTTCAGTCATCCATTGCTAAGCCTTGCATACTATATTGCATCCTTGTTACAAACGACTTGCTGAGTACTCTATGTACTCACGGCTTTATGCCCCTGTTGCTCAGTTGAGGAGGAGGAGAATCACCAGCAGGAGGTTCCAGAAGGAGAGTACTTCGACGTCTTCGCGGATTAGGCTTCGTTCTCCACTCGATAGCCTATGGGCGTGTCGATTGGCTGCTGCGCTTTCTTTTGGATTTCCGCTACTAGTTTTTGTTAAGCCCTTCGGGCTAGTCTATTGTAAGCTTGACCATAAGGTCGTACTCTGATGATTATTAATAATATTTGAGTCTTTTCTTAGTGAATCGTGATATGTTCGATATTTCATCTTTGTTTTTACTGTGTGCACTAGCGTGATCCTGGACTAGTGCAGAATACACAGGAGAGTCCGGATTTGCATATTCGGGTCTCTACAGTTTGTCAATCTTGCGATAATTATTTCATACTTGTCAATTTATATATGTATGCACAACATTGATCTTCATACCGACAGGTTCCGTCCATCACTATAACTCTATTGGAATAGGCCGACCTCAAACAAATTTGAGGACAATGTTGCGTACTTCTTGATGTCTAAAGTCATAAAAGAAAAACGGGAGTTCCACAATGTAGAATGAATTTCACTAAGATAAGATTGAGCTTAATTGTTCATGTGTGTATTTGTATTTCAATTCTATTAATTGATTTATGAAATAGATATCTTGTTTCTGAAATGAATGAATGTGAATTGGATGTATATATACTGTGTTGATCTGCTTGTTTCAGAGGGCATAGCTAACATTTCTTAAGGCCAGCCAACAAACAGAAATAGATTTAGGAACAAAAAAGAATATCACATATGGTTATTAACTCGTAGCCGTCTGTGATAGTTAACTATTACAGACGGTTTGTATTAGAAACCACCTGTGATATATGGTTTATCACAGATAGTTTGTAGTAGAAACCGTCTATGATATTGATATATCATTGATATTTGTAGTTGAAACTGTCTACGATAAACTATATATCATAGATAGTTTTTACCACAAACTATCTGTGATAGTCTGCATCACAGACGGTTTGAAAGCCGTCTGTGATAACCTCATATTATTGCTGACCCATAAATTCAGACGGCTCATGAAACCATCTGTGATGATGTTTTTGAATCATCTGTAATGATCTGTTGTGCACTAGTGCATGTTCCTTCTGTGCCATAATGCCATCTAAGATCTAACTAATATTTATCTTCCATTAGTTAGTTGCTTCTCTTGGACATGAAAATTAACAATGCGAGGACCTTGTTAGTGTTTTGGAGGATGCCATAAGAAGTTGATTTCTAGTCCTGATAATTGATGAGGATATTGAGCAGGAAGCCCTTGCAACCCTTGTGGTCAATATTAACCAGTGTGCTACCAGTAGGCATAATGTGGGACTATGAGTTATAGTTGATTTGGTATTTTGGTGGCGAGTTCGTGCAAATGGCTGGTACAAAGTAACTATAAAGATTCTAATGGCTCAACTTTCAAGTCAGTTCCTACTTGCTATTCATATAGTTGGACAAAAACTTCCTTATTGCTGTCAAATTCGTGCAGTTTTTGAGTGTTTGTGGAAGACTAAGACCAATGCGAAGAAAAGCAACCAACCTTCTTGATCTCCTTCTAGATCTTGGTAGTTGGGATTAACAGGGGGCAGCGGGCCACTACTTCTCTGTCAACGACTCGGCCTAAGAGGTGCCGCCCGAACTGGTGTCGACGCCTTCCTCCACTTCCTTGCTCTCTCCCACGGCGGCGTCTCCCCTGGCTGTCGTGCCACGCTGCCAAATGTTTTCCAATTCAAATCAAAGACATTTGTATTTCAAATTAGAGATGGGTTTTTACATGTCTAACAGTATGATTTGAAATTCAAGTTTTCTGATGTAGCGATGATTTTGACCGTATCTATGGACCATCTCTGGATGTAGACACGGTTATGAAAACCATATCAAATTATTTGAGGTAGGTACAATGGCAGCGCCTGTGAGACAGTGCTAAGACCGTCTCTAGTGCTTGAAGAGACAGGTATAACCATGACTATATTAGCTAAAAACTGTCTCTAGGAATGATTATGTTGTAGTGACAATTAGGGGTAAAAAGTGGATACAAATTATCTGTATTATCTGGTTACCATATTCGATAGGATACGAATATAGTATAGATTTTTCCATCCGATTAATAATTTCTATCCTATTCGTATTCGAATTCGCACAAAATATGGATGCGAATATGGTATAGGTTTTTACCATTCGAAATGTTATTTTATCCGGACTATCCGTATTCGCATTCGACGAAACAATATGTATATTTTATTACAATACAACTAATTAGTTAGACAAGTTTTTTTAATTGAATGTGAATTCATGTTTCTTTAAGTGAAGTAAATGAATTAGAATAATTAAGCGTGATTGTATGAGAATAAAATATCATTAATGTCTTGATACTACATAAATTATGAGGACTGAATTGAGTAGATATTCGATTCGAATTCTCATTCGTTACAATATTCGATTCGTATTTGAGAATATTTGTATTTATATTCATATTCATTTACAAATACGAATGCGAATATGGTTTGAACACTATTCGATCCGTTTTTGCACCTAGTGATAATAGTGTGTCGTCACATTGCACACGCTGTTAACTAGTGTTATTATCCTGCGGAGAAGAGAGCATGATACTACTGCGTTGCGTTATGGTGTCAGCGAATGTGAAATTAACAGTGTTTTTAAGGCTCACATTTCATGCATTTACAGCTAAGGAAGCTGGAAGTGATTAATTAGACGTTGCGTTGGCGTCGGAGAGAAAAGTGCTGGTTCCGGTTGGCGGGAAGCCGGCCGGTCCACAGCGGGCCAACCCATCGCCCACACTTCAGGCAGGGTTCCTACGTGGGCCCTACCTGTCGATCGCTCTTGTAGGACATTGTTAGGACTACATGGTGTTTACGTACGGCTTCGTCATACAGCAGCTGGATCTTTTTCGTGTTCCGATGTTTTAGGAAAGTGGGGCAAGGTCCTTCCGGAAGGTTTTCTAAAATTTTTGTCTCGTATCATGGCAGTAAGCTAAGCAGTTTTTTCAGCTGCGTCAACCTAGCTCCTCACCGGTTGATATTTGTGGCGCTTTCTCTATTGCTGTGAGACTTTATCCGTAGAAAAAAATCGTGTAGGCTATACTTTCTTCTGGAACTCCTCTTTAGCGGGCGTCGTCTCCGGCAGCCCCCCACAAATCACACTTCCCCGCTCCCCTTACCAGCCTAACCACTCTATATCGTCCGCCACTGACACCTTTACCGTCTCCCGTGCTCAATATCCCCATACTCTTTTAACCAGAGCT
Organism: Dendrocalamus latiflorus; assembly: GCA_017311315.1. Classification (NCBI taxonomy): domain Eukaryota; kingdom Viridiplantae; phylum Streptophyta; class Magnoliopsida; order Poales; family Poaceae; genus Dendrocalamus; species Dendrocalamus latiflorus. The sequence goes on from CM029613.1 coordinate 14,087,173, forward strand.
TTCACATATTTTGTTGTGTACCTACGTTTTTTTTTTCAATTTTAGCCGTCTAATATCTGTTTTTGCAAACAAAAAAAACCCGTCTTTCTGAGTTTAAAAGGTGCGATAGATAATACATGTCACCTGCTACGCCTAGCGAGCTCAGCAGGACCGGGACAGCACGGGTTGGGGCAGGGGCCCGAGGGAATTGCAAAAAGGGGCTGGGAAAACGCACATGGTTTGACTGCTACGCGAGGAATCGTGTGGGTGATGACGCAACGCAGCATTAGATGCCCCTTTTATTCGTTAATTGCACATCCTTTCACGCTCGCGTGGGAATGTCAATGCAAACGCATTCCTGCGTGTATAAAATGAGAACCGCAATCAATTTCCTGTCAAGCAAGAACGCAATGAGAGAGGAAAAGGAAAGAGAGATTTCTTGCCGAGCGAAAGCGGAAGGAAAGAGATATTGAAAGACGAGTTTGTAATATAATTTCGAGGTGGTTTAGCTATGATTTATGATCCTTCATAGTTGAAAATATTGTGGAGAAGGTGAATACCTTCAAAAAAAAATGTATGCTTCATTTGTATGTAAGCAACATGCTTAATATATCATTAGCGTTTCATTAGCGTAACTGTGATTTATAATGTGGAATGCGCTACATTGCCATGTTTAGTTAATGGATATATTTATGTAATTAGCCATATTTATTTATTGTAAATAGCTAAAAACATACAGCGACAAAAATAGCTAGATTTTTTATGTATGCCCGTACGTGTATATTTATTTAGCGCTAATTACATTTAATTAGTCCTAATAGTATTTAATAGGTACTAATTACAATAAATTAGCATTAGTTGCATTTAATTAGTGCAAATTAAAGCAGTAGATATATTTTATTTTATTAGTGTGCATTTAATCACAGTAGCAAGCTAGCGTAAGAAGAAAAATGCGATTAGTACTAATTAAATATGATTTGGAAAAAGGGTATTAGGAGGGCAAATTTGGAAGAAAAAGTGGCTATAGTAACATTTGTATGAACAGTTCCCCATTTTTTGTAAATAGCCGAAGAATATATGCGTCGTTGTTTATAGTGTTCGAGTGCGTGCACAATTTAGGAAATATGTACGTACGTATGTGGCATAATTATTCTCGGTTATAATATATTGTATTTAGCGTCGTTTGACACCGAGATATTACTTTCTGTACTACAGGGAATGGCTACCGGTGGCAGTCTTGGGTGTGGCATCTTGCTGGACCTATCTTGGGATGGGCAGCATCATTGTTGAGTGTGGTTGAGTGATGATGGACCACCCCCCCCCCCCCCGCCTTTGTTCTCCGAGGAGTTTGGGTGGACTGACCTCTCGACGATCAGTACATTCCAATTTTGCATTGGGTAAGGTTGCTACCAATAGTGAGAATAATGCACATCGGGCGATGTTCACACTAGACTCACCACTTCTGTTAGTATTCATTGATCAATGGAGTCCGGAGTTCCACACGTTTCACTTTCGGTGGAGGAGATAACCATCACCCTACAGGATATTGCGTACGTCATCAGTCAGCCAATACAAGGTTGTCATGTGGTTTCACCCACTAGATCGCCCGATTGAAAGGCTGGATAAGTTCCATGGAGTGCTACATTCGTGGCTGTGGCAGTATAGGCAATGTCCAGTAGACGCACCTACACGAGTTGTGAGGTCCCCACATAGTTGCCTATTTTCTCTTCATGTTCGGGTGGGTCCTTTTTGTCTACGACTTAGGTAGACTAGGTGTGCCCTAACTATATCCACATCACTGAGTCCCTAAGCGGTGCCAAGCCTGAGGTGGTCTTGTTATACAGCTAGGGTTCATCTGTTATGTGCACAACCTATAAGGGGTTTGTGCGACGGCTCATAGTGTACCACTAGCGAGCCAAACCTCGCTAGTTGCTACATCTTATTGCAGCTATGGTCGTAGAAGCACTTCTCTATTGGTCGGTCATACTGTCAGGTGCAGGCCATGTACTGCTGTGCCTGCCCGGCCTACCGCACGCCACCAGTCCTGCTAAGCTTCCTAGACATGGTAGGTGACACATATCACCTGCCACGCCTTCCGAGTTTAGGAATGGGGATTTTTTTTTTTGTAAAATAGGTATTATGAACCAAAATTGAAAAAAAAACGTGACTATAGTGCTAAATGCGTAAACAGTTATTTTTTTACCCTAATCTCATGACTTTCAAATTTCAACTCACAATTTCAAACACGCTAAGCTCGACGATACTTTCAGCTCTCAAATTCGAACACATGCCACTAGATATGTGAACTTCCACCCATGATTCCACCGGACAAAAGGCATGGTGCTCAACCCCCACACATGGCCGACAGCAGGCGAACCGATGGTGGCTTCGACAAGCGCAGCGCCGGCGGCGAGCGATTGTGTGCCGTGTGGTGAAGTGAACCGAGATATCAAGGTCGCCATGCCGAGGTGCAGCGAAGCCAGGATTAAAATTAGAGGTGAGCTGAATTATTTGTCGGACTAAACTAAGTTGATATAAATATAGTCTTATACTTTTATAGAATTTAAAATTCATACAGAAATTATACAGTTGGAGTCTTAGAGACAAACAACGAAAAACAAAAAAAATAAAGTACGTACATCGACAATAGAAAGCGCATACCCAATAATATATAATTATTCCGCTATGAGTACGGAGTAGAAATAAATTACCTGTGTATGAAACATATGAAAATTAGTGATATAATAGAAAATTGTGAATAATAATGAAATTTTAGATCATATGAATTATGAAACATACCACAAATAAGTTATTTGAATCACGAGACAAATTTGAATCACGGGGCAAATGCATTCTATGTGACTTCATGCCTTGGAAACAATTTATGATTTTATCATCATCAATGGTTTTAAAGATCCCTCGCTCAGTGTAGCACACCATCAAGTCATTGAGCCACCCATCCGTTACCTTATTGCACAAATCTGTTTTGATAATATTCATTACTGAAAATATTCTCTCAATAGATGCCGTTGCCACTGGAAGTATCAATGTCGACTCGATGAAGCGATATACCAACGGGAAGGTTTTATCTTTTCTTGTTTGAACCATCAATTAAGCAAGTTTTGACATATCATGACATCCATTAAATTCTTCATTTCTTCTAGTCGAAGCTTCTTTGGTTGAGTTGTACTCTCATCGGTTGGACGAGAACCACTTGAATTACTTGCGAAATAGTTGCACAAAGTTCGTTTCTCTATTATAGCAAAATCTATAAATAAATTATTAGTTTCTGTCAATACAAAGCTATAAATATATAAATTAATTATAAGAACTAAACTATCTATATACATTTATACACTGAAATCTAAGCTCTAAAATACTAAATGTCTAAATTGATAAAAAAAAAGACTATAGAAAAGTTACCCAGAAGCCGACGATCGCTCCTCAATTCTGTCTCTAGCTCGACACCCGTCTCCCCTCAATTCGTCCGCTCGGCGCCCGCACAGTGCAATCGCGCTGACGCTTTACAGTTTATATCCTCAATTTGTCCGCCCGGGGCCCGACTCGCCTCACTCTGTCTCTCACTCTCTCACACAGCCTCACTCACGATTCAATCACTACTCGCCTCGCTCCTCGGTGCTCCTTCGCGGCGCCGCGCTGCCGCCTAGACTCGCCGGCGGCGCCTCGGCCCTCGCCACCCCGGTCCGGCTCCCTCTGCCCCGGCTCGGCCCCCCTCGTCGCCCCGCTCTGACTCCTCCCATCGGGTCGCCGCCAGATCTGGCGAATAGCCTCCCCTCGGCCGGCTCGCCGCCAAATTTGGCTCCAACGGCGCCCCCTACAACGCGCGCGGCGCACCCTCGCCCGGTCGCCCCCAGCACCCCTCCCTCTGGCCTATGCGAGTCTGCATTGTGGCGGGCTGGCGGCGCCGACTGGTCTCTCTGGGTCTGCCGCCGCCTGGGGTGGAAATGTGGAATGGGGGGTGAATGGAGCCGATTGCTTTGTTGAGTGGGTATTTTGGTGGGCTAGATGAATTTGTTGGGCCTGGAAATAAGCTGCCACTTAAAATCTTGGGCTATGCTTTGTGTTGTTTGTTGAGTGGGTTGTCCTTTGTGTTGTTTGTCACCGACGCTCGCCGGGGGGTGTGTGCCGCCGTCGGGGGTAGGTGAGGCTCGAGCCTTACTAAGTCTTCTCCTGGCTTCGCCCCTGCCGTAGTGGGAGGGGCATTGTGCAGGGGAAACAGCTCAAACTAGCGAACACTCAACAATACACGACAAACTGATCCAGAGGTTAGGAAGAATCAATCTTGGGGCAATGGAACGTCCGGCGAGCACGTCTGCTAGTTCGGTTCAGGCGGACATCCATTATTTAGCGAATCCGCTTTCTTTGTATCGTGATTCTTATGGAGTTACTCACTTACTATTATCATCATCATTATCATTATTATCGATTTCATTCTTTTTAGTTTATGATTTATAGTTTCTCTCAAATAGATAAATAAAACAGCTTTTTCTTGTCTTTTCAAAGCAGTTTATCAAGATAATATTTTTGAAGTGATTTATTAGCATTCGATTTATTCACATAAACACTCGCACTATGTCAGACCCCAGATTTTACCATCCGGAATCCACTGTGATTTTACTGCACTATTCCCTGGATCAGTAGATAGTGCTCACAGTTACAGTAATGAATATCAAAATGCATATCATGCGGAAGCGTAAATAAAGCAATAGACTTACTCATGGGCCGATTAGGCCGAAATCAATAGATTGCAGCAGCGGAAGAACGAGCACACAGGTGGGACCTTCAGGACATGCCCACAGGCAGCCAACTGGAGGTTCGCGACCTAGCCCTTGACATCTTCATCTTCTCTGCCAACTTGTCCAATCTTGTTGCTGTGGCGAGGTGATTTGATTCCTGATTCTGAATTTTGTCGCAAAAGCGAGCGTGAGCACTCCAACCCCGTGCTTCGCGAGCCAATACACAGAATGCAAATAAATAGTATGCATGGCTTAACAAAGGAGAGGCTCAGGTTGTTTTATTTGCCATAAAATGCGTCTAGTAGCATTTCTATTATTATATCATATTGTTGTTTTTGTGACCTAAAGACTCCTCACCACAAATGACATCATTGACTTAATCCACCAAAGACTCACGCTCTTTATTAACTGCTGTCTAAGACTCCCAACAGCGATTGCCATAATTGACTTAATCCACCGAAATTACACTTCCTTTATTGAGTGCTCTCTAAACTCCAAACAACATGTATCATCCTCTATTCAATACACCGATCATATTCTTTCTGTATTGGTTGCTGTCTAAAACTCCAAACAGCGAATATCATCATTTATATAATCCACCAATCATGCCCTCATTGCTGCATAAGACTCCAAGTAGTGAGGGTCATCCTTTATTTAGATCCACCAATATCTTTTGTATTCTAAAATCCAATCTTGTGGTTGCTTATCATCAACTCTTCATTTCTAAATTCTAATGACTATCCAACATAATTGCTTTTAAATCCACCTAAATCCTTCGTATCGGGACTTCCTAATAATTCAATCCTTTTGTTATTGATCCAAAACCATAATTTGTTCTCCCAATAATTAATCTTATTTTCTACTATCTATTTCTAACTAATTCACTAGTATACATCCCCAAGAATATTAATGATCAAGTCTACGACTCACTAGTATACATCCACCAAGAATACCAGTGATCAAGATTATAATCCAATAATTGTTATCATTCCTCCAATATTCCTAGAAATTTAATTCATCCATCTAGTATTTGATCCAATCCTGTTAATCCCATTACTGCCATCATCTTCCAAGAATTTATATTAGTTATCAGTGTTGTAATCCCGCAATTACCTTTGCATCCCTAATACTCCAAAAATCATTTAAATCATATATCTAACCTATATATTCATTTAGACTCCACCAATTTATTTTTCCCAGAATTCACACTATCATTATCACTATTATGATCAACATAAATCCACCAACTTCTTTATGCAATTACCATAAATAGCCATCTTCTTTTCTTACGACTCTATTTATTCTTCCCATATTTTATTTTGTAAGAATAGAAATGCCACTATTTGAAATACAATATGAAATTTCCTGAAACCTAGCAGCTTTGGAACAAAACATAATGTTCAAGGAATATTAACATGATTTTCCATACATATGACATTACACCATATACCTAATATCACCATAATTTCTCCATACATACGGCATCACACCGTATAACATCTCTCAGCGTTATAGCCGCTTAACTTACCACTGGGACGACACCCAGGACAACTCAAATCAGGGCTTTCCACTGCCCTCCACTTTTCCATTCCCACCCACAAAACATTTTGAAATAGAACTATATCTGGTTAAGTTCCCATGTCCGCCCTTGACCGTGGGCACGGCTATTCGAATAGTTTTGACTCTGCAGAGTTTGCACACTTTACCCACAAGAGATAAATCCACTCGCTGCCCCACATGATTCCTTAGCCATGCGGTTGAGTAGACTATCACATGACCTTTACGATGCATTTTTCCTAGCAGAGTTACGTCTGCTAAGGTTTCCACTTCCTTCGGGGTACGACCACCCTTCCAGAAGCCCCCTCTTGCGCCGTCACGTCGGAGGATGTGGCCATACTCTACCCGCCCGTGGTCACACCGGCGCAACTCTTACTAAGTCGATGTAAATTAGTTAGCCCTGCCTACAATTTGCCAGCTTGTGGTTGTACTTGTTGTACACTGGGAGGTCATGACAAGATTCAGTCCTTATTGGTATCTGGGCGGTCTACCACTAACCCACTTTGTGCTTCCACTGCACCACACATACACACCCTCGAACCAATCCGCCCAGATATTTAAGCAAGTTGGGAATTTTGGGAGTGTAAAATAACCATATCCAACATACACCAGTCATTACCACCATGACTGCCCAACCAATTTTTCTCAGGATTAAAAGTGATGCTTGGGCGCTCTCGCGCCCATGAGTATCTAAACAATACTAAGCATGGCAGATATTTAGAGACCTATTTTCGAAAGGTTACTATTATAATTTTACTAGGGGCGACAAGGTTCACACATTCAAATATTCCAAAGGAGGTGTAGCATTATTCAAGGTAAACAGTAGGCATATAACTAGAATCTTAAATTATCATGAATTTGCATATAACATAATAGCATGCAATTTGATAATTTAAACCAAAATAGTTTGCAGAAAATGTAGGTTCAACATGATCAAAGTATTGACTCGCCTGGCACGGTTTACCGCGGTCTTGAGCTCACACGATGCTTTCTCTTGAGCTTCTATTCTTTATCTTCTCTTCGAGCTCGATCTCGCTTGATTCCACTGAATCTTCACGACTCCCAATTTCTGATTATGCGACAAATGACCATGGTGTTGGCTTGACCGGAAAGGCATCGAAGGAGGCCGGCGACGGTAGCCACGGGCGACGGCGGGTGGTCACCGTGGAGGGGGCAGCTCGGGCGTCGAGGAGGCCGGGCGTCGGTTGGGGAAGGTTGAGGGCGTCGTGGGGGTGCTCCTGGCGAGACGAATTTGGAGGGGAGCTCTTGAGGAAGGAGGAATGGTGGGGGCGGCGGGTTCCAACCGGCGATGGGGAAGACGGGCGGCGCGTGAGCTCCGATGAACCAAAGTCCGATTAACCCGGAGAGGGGGCAGGTGGAGGGTGGAGGCTCGCCGTGACGCGATCAAAATGGGGATGGCATCACCGAAGCGGCCGGGGCGGCGCGAGGCGGCGGCGGCGGCGCTCGCATGGGTGAGGCCGAGCAAAAGAGGAAGAAGAGAGGGGAAGCGCGAGGGGCAATGCGAGCTCGGGCTGTTTATAGCCGTGGAATGGGGAGACTTGTTGTAGATGATGACCGAGGAGCAGTGCGCGGCGGAGCAGGGCATGGGGTCGGCTCGGCGTGGCTACAGTGCGCGAGGTGACAGAGGCGACTTGGCGCAGAGGGAGGTAGGGCGGCGGCAGGGCGCGGCAGAGCAGGGCGCGGGGCTCGGCGCACGTGATGGCGACAGGGAGCGCGGAAATCTGGGGCGCACAGGGAAGCGATGGCGTGGAGCAAGCTCAGCCAGAGAGCGACGGGAGCTTGGAGAAAAGAGAGGAGGAAGCGGGGGGAAAAGAGGAGAAAGGAAGGAGGAAGGAAGGGGCAGGAACCGGGCTCGGGCGCAGGGAAAAAAGGGAGGAGAGAGGGAAGGGGTGGGGCCCGCGCGTAAGAGAAAGAGGGGGCAAGGGGAAGGGTAGAAAAAGTTGAGGCCGCAGGGTTTAGGAAAATAGAGGAAGAATAAATGATGAAGTTAAGAATTTGAGTTTCTAAAAGCTTGAGTATTGTATATTCAAAATCCTTTTTTCTTGAATCTCGGCTCTAGAATAGTCTTGAATTCTTTGGCATATTATTTAGGTATATGTATGTATATAACATGAATTCCTAATTTGATTGTTACTTTATTATCCTTATTATTTAAAATAAGGCTTTGTTCCAATTAATTAAATTGATTTTAGGTCTTTCAGGGTTTTAAACTCACATTTAAATTATTTTGTATCATTTATTACCATGACTGTTAGTTTGGAACTCAAGAATTATTTCCCGTCATTATTTACTTAGCACAAAACTGAAGAAAATTCCCAGTAAGATGTTGAACCAAAATTCAAATTCCAGTAAGATGCAGATAAAAACTTTAAATTTCTCAAATTTTCAAACATCCAAAATTTAAGATGTTACACACTATAACTAAAAGTCATCAGAGATAGCCATAGGCCACAGTTACAAAAACGGACCCATCGTCATGCCTGGAAGGTTCATGTCGCACTTTTGCGATAACAGAGGGGATTAAAGTGAGGTTTCCCCCAACGCACACTCAAAACCCTGTAAGCATGTCAGTCGTACACCTAGGTCACCAGACTACATTCATGGTTAATAGACAAGTATAACACCCGACACATCAATGTACAAGAGCAGATCATCTATGCCGCAACTTGCTTCGCGTTCACGCAGCAACTCGCGGCTTACACGGGCCACCAAACCCATCCAACCTCTCACTTTCCGAGCGTTGGAAAGCTAGCTTACACACCTGCAAGTGACTGACAAGAGTTTTTTCTATGCGACGGATTGTCGCATGTACCGACAACCCCCGCCGGAGCCACACCGAAGTCACTAGCTGATTAATTAAGACCTTATCACTAACTTCCTCGGATTGCAGAGAATCCGGGCCTGTCAGGATTTAGATTAACCACTTGGGAATTGATATTACCAGACGCATCATGAGATAGACTTTGATACTAATATATAATTACCATGAAGTTGACATTAGCAGATGCATCCTGGCGTCCACGTCGATGTTGTTTGGATTAATGGTCAAAGCGGCAATCAGGGATACTAATTTGTTGTACTCACTAATTAAGCTGACATTGTTGCTTGGGTTAGCTCACCAGTAGCAACCAGCACGGTCGTCTAGTGACCTAGGCTACGTCCGTGCCTTGGAAAGGCGACAGAGCAGTTGCACCCGTCGCCTAGCTTTTCATCTCATATATACGCACACAGAAATTTTCTTTTGAGCTGTGCCAAAATATCCCAGTGATGATTCTGCTGCACAATCCCGGCGATCGAATCGAACTGCTTTACATGAAGTTCCAAATACGAAGTGTTGGAAGAAAATCGCTTTACATTTCAAAATGTGCTGGATATTTGTGTTCGCGATCCCAATAATTCTCGTAATTAATTAGTGGGAGGTGCACCCCCCCCAAACTTACATGTGTGATGCCGGGACAAGAACAATCTGTTACTGGTTGTTTGCGAAAGTTGCCAGCCTGCAGGCCGATGCCATGAATGAATGAGTGACCAGTGACCACCTCCAGCACATAGGCATCAATTGACTTATTATTTCTCGCATCCTGTCCAACCTTTAATTTCCATGCAGAGTGGGAAGTTTTCAGTAAGAGCAAGTATTATAAGAGGCTGTAAGCTGGCTGTAAACTGAGGTGGAGGAGAGAGAAGAGAGGTGGGCTGTAAGCTTACAGCCAGCTGAAGCACAAGAACCAAGAAACTTTGTGAGAGGAAGGGGTAGATCATACAGCCTTCAGCTGGCTGTAACTACTATATGAGTAGGCTGATAAGTGGGCTGTAAGTATCCATACAGCCAGCTGAAGGCTGTATTATAAGACTTGCTCTAAGCTCTGCAAAAGCGATGCAAATGCATGCACCGTGGTCGTAATTGGTTGGTGCAAGCGTGCTCTGTTGCTGAAAGGGCCATTCGAGTCGTGTTCTTCTGGGCTTTTAGGATATTTTTAATTTCAAATAATTTTTCGAGTCCACCGATATATATATATATATATATAGCATATATATTATCTATATTAACATTTCTGTTATCCATCGTCTGCTCAATAAACACAGCTAAAATTATGAGCCACAGAAGAAAACGATTTGATTAGCACAGTGGTAAGCTACGCTATTTGCACTGCACTGTGCGCAACAGTGGGCCATGATCGAGACTGAGAATGTAGTTAGCTAGTTGGCTACCTAGCTAGAATGTCCTTTCCTACTCACAACCATTTTCCTTGGTGATTATCCTTTTTGCTACGTGGCAGCTCAGTTCTTTTGAGTTATTATTTTGACTTTTGATTTTTTTTAATGCTGACTGTTCACCAGAGATAATATATAAAGAAAAATAGTCGTATGTGATTTTGATCGATATAACTGAACTCGGTATAATATTTATTATAATTTAATTGTAGACTTTATCTTAAAAGATATACTGTTTAAAAACTAATTAATATACGGATTTGGTTTGGATAGAGTCTCGCTTGGACGCTGGGAAGATACATAGATCTGTAATAGAAATTGATAAGTCAAACTAAAACACAACCGAATCCATGCTACAAAGAACTCCAATCAGGTCATCATGTGCCTGATGGATGTTTTGCTGTGATAAATTAAAAACCCCTGTTGCTCTCTGCAACGCCTGGCGTAAGCTTGAAGGCATATGGGATCGATCAGGGCCTGGGAACGAATGATAGGTGATAAGGGTGGGCGATCAGTCCCCTTGCTAGAAGAGGCACATACTAATCTTTTTTGGTTGGGGCGCTGCGGAAAGTGATGGTGAGACTGGTGATATCTTGCCAACCTACACCATCAAAGCGGCTAGGCTAGGCTAGCAATGGTCCTGACTCCCTATGCTATATATTCTATGTTCCACGCCCATCACCTCCGTCAGGGTGACACGGAAGGAATTTTTCAACGGCCAGACCCCATTTTGCCTTCATGAGATCAGCTTCGGATAGTCTTTATGTGACACGCGTACGAATATTCGCGTAAGACCCTCTCCCACCTCTTTTTCTCTCTCCGCCCAGTTAGCCGTAGACCATGGTATCAACATATTAGACTCCCCGTAAAGATTTCCTTCGCCAACACCGGCACCTTCGCATCGCATTCCCGAGAATCCTCGCCCTGAGACCGAAGTGGCTGTGGTCGAAGTGCCATGATCGTGGCACCGTAGTCGAAGTGGCCCATGACCATGACCACGACCACGGCACCACGGTCACGGCTACTTCGACCATAGCGCTACAACTGCACCACTTCGACTATGGCTTGGGCATATGGAGTGTTCTTAGAGCGGTGACCGAGCTAGGAGGGAGGTGGGGAAGCCGAACCCGACTAGTGCCGGTGTCGATTCTCGGGGCGGGGATGGCGGGATTCTTGGGGAAGCGACGCAGAGGTGTTGGCGACAGCAGAGGGAATCTTTGCGCATCGATCAAGGATTCTTGGGGAGGTGACGCGGAGATGCCGATGGCGGTGGAGAGAATCCTTGCGTGGTGGCCGGCAGGTCGACGACGTAGTCTGCGGCCGATGGGGGCGGGCATGCCATCAGTGGGGAAAGGGGGAGGGAGAATCCTAGTTGTGCTCGGGTTTGGGGAGAAAAGGATGTGGGAGAGGGCCTTGTGCGGAGATTCGTGTGTGTGCGCCATGTGCAGTCTATCTGAGGTTGATCCTATGGAGACAAAATGAGGTCTGACCCAGAGAAGTTCCTTCTGGGTGACCGTGCACACTATATGGTACAGGGCAAGACCAGAAATTATTCATGCATGGTAAAATAATCTTATGAGATCCAGATCTCATGTGTGTTATTAGATTTGAATGCACAGCAGAGAAAAAATTCCAAACAGTCCCTTATAAAGCTGTAATCGTGTCGAGTATTTATAGAAAGAAAAGAAAGGATTACTTGTACAACATTTAAAAGAAAGGATTACTTGTACAACATTTAATTAAGTTAAAACGCCCTCCCTATGTTCAATTGAATTTTGGCAGTTGGATGTTAAATTGAATGCCTTATATATATCTCCCTCTGCCCCTCATGTGCCTTCTCCCCTCACACATAATGATGTTGCCTACCTTATTGTGTCTCCCCCTCTTTAGCACCAACCTTCCAACTCACCACCCTTAAGCTCGTTCAGTCCGGCTTCAATTGGCGGCTTTCGACTATTGATTTTTTATTGAAATTATATTTACAGCAACATTTAGTTTTTTTGAGTTATTCAATCTAAAAAATAAGAAAAAATATTATATCTCTACGGATAATACAAAAGAAAAGGCAAAAGCAAAAAAAAGCCAAAAACCAAAAAAACCAAAATTAAAAAATCAACATGTTCATTTCGGGGTCTGTCTTCTAGAAGTCGAAAGCAAGAAGTCTAAGCCGGATTGGGCGGGGTCCGTTGCCGCTTCTCTCTTACACCATTGTCATGTTCTGTGACGGACAAAGGGAGAATGTGGGGTATTCGGTTGTCACTAGAGGTGTGGTATGAACCAAGCTGGCTTCGCTAGTGATGGCAGTGCTCACGAGGTTGTCGGAGTTGGAGGAGTGTCGAAATCTTTATGTGTATCCAAGGTTAGAAATTCGACTGAAAACCGTAAACATATCGAAAACAAGTGTTGTATCGCAAGTCCGTTGAAACAAATGCCGAATCGGTCTTCCACCCACATCATTAGGGAGATTAAGCATTTGGCTTCGGCACCTCCAAGAGTGCAGTTCGCCGCCGTGGGAAGAGATCAAAATTGTAACGCCCCCGTTTCCAGGGGCGCTTGAGGACACGGCATCCCGCAACTATTCATGCTTGAACAGTTATGGAATGTCACGCAAGAGTGAACCATCACATGCTTACAAGAAAAGTCCAACTTTAACACAATATAAGGTTTAACAACCAGTTTTACTGTAGCGGGGCGTGCAAGCCCAAAGTATTTACATTACAAAAACTCCAAGGAAAGCTCGAGCGCGACGGAGACCTAAAGCCACGGGTCCTCGTCGAAGAAAAGCTCCTCAGGGGCTTCCTCAACTGGGAGACCTTCACCAGTGTCTTGATCTTCTGAAGGAGGGGTTTAGGAAGCCGTGAGCTAACCAGCTCAGCAAGTCACAAGGGAAACCCTATCTTAGCTACTTGCACATATCAACCAAGGAAGGGAGTATACTTGGTTTATTAATTTCGAGTGGATGCAGTTTTTCTTGCAAACATTTTCAAAAACTTAAAAGAGTACGACTACTCCTTAAGATTAATGGGTTTTCATAAAAAGATAATTAACCAACTAATCCAGTTAAACATTTGTGAAGACTACTTAAGCTTTGCAGTTGGAATCACCCACATGACACAGCTCCATTCACCGGGAGCACGGCGTATTCGAATACCATTTATTTGACTCTGTAGAGTTGCCCAACTTTACCCACATGCACCCTTAACCCTCATGACTGAGTTAAGGAACCGGGTCTTTTCGCTGCTCAACTCTTGATATACACTCCACCCGATAGGTTCAAAATCCGCACACCCTTGGGTATCCGTTGGCCACCATGGAACGCTGAGCCCGAGTTGTGGGGGCCTATCGTTGTCTTAGTTTGGATCTACGATCCAGACCGACTCCCAAATGCAGGGTTTCACTCAAGTTGAGCAGGTACTATACCAGGGTTGACAAGTCAACACCTATGGTTGAGCGGCCGGTTATGTCATTTGCTTAGCGTAAGGGTCTAGTCCTTACATTTTCATGAGGTCCGCAACCTCCAACCTAGGGTAAAGCGGTGGGCGGAGACCGTCTCGCGGTTTCCCACAACGCACTTACCCCAACTTGTGCACGCTTGCACTACCACCCTAGGGTACGGTGTCCCATACCACCTTACCCTAACTCCAATTTTTGAAATATACCGGCCCACGGCCACAGCCTTAGTAGTGTGAAGATTTTTGCATGTGATATTAATAGCCTACAGGTAGTTATCGTATACATAAAATAACGCTAGGGTTAACAAGGGACGGTCTACAATTTTAACATGGCATTTATCGATGGCAGGTTTTATCTACATAACATGTCATTCTAAATATTTTATTTTACTTTAAACTAGCATTTCACAACTAGCATAATGCAAATAGCATATCAACATAATTAAACAACATGGGATACAATATGATCAAGGTTTTGTAACTTGCCGTGAATCTGGACGATCTCGGCGATCTCGAACGTAGAACCTCCCTGATCCTGGCCCTGCACCGAAGCTTCCGGAATCTCCGAAACTAGCGTAAACACATAAAATAACATAAGTCCAGCTTGAGCCTAATCAAGCGAGGAAAATAATCTACGAAAAAGGAGTAAAATGCAAAAATCCTCAAATTAGAATTTTTAAAATTTTTCTGGGATGAAATTGGAGAAATGGAGGTCAAAAATGGATTCAGGACATTAAATGGAGCAAAGTGGTGAAATTTGGGAACTTTTGGGATTTTCTGTGATTTTTTAGGATTTATTTGAATATTCTGGATTTTTGGAAATTAATAAATCTCTGAAAATCACTTTTGCACAGTACTGGGCCAGCCCGGTGCTACAGCGCAGCCCAGGCGGAAAAACAGCCCGCGCGGCCGCACGACCCGCGTGGTCCACGCGGCCCACGCACATGCGCGCGCGACGCGACGAAGCAGGCCGAGGTGCTCAGCCCACTCACGTGCGCGCCCACGCGGCCTGGATGACCAACACGTGGCGGAAGCGGACGGCAACGATGTGGGGTGTGCGGGCGGACGAGATGGCTGCGGGGAAATGATCGAACGGCAGCCAGGTGGGGAAGGCGGGTGGAGCGGTGAAGCAGGATCGGACGGATGCTGAGAGGTGGGTTTATGAAGATCGGACGGCAGAGGAGGGTTGCCATCCGACGACTGAGGTTAGAAAGCACAGAAGCGAGAGGACGGTGGAGATGCGGCCACGACGGTCGTCTTCCTCCTCCGTCCGCTACAGTGCCTTCGGGATAGGGCCACAGCGGCGACAGTGGTCTGGGTGCAAGGAGGGTCGTCGACGGCAACCGGGGGCACCAGTGGGTAGGCCGCTGAGAGGGGAACCCATTTTGGGGTTTTGGGAGAGATGAAATCCAAAGGGGGAGGTAGGGAAAGAAGGGGAAGGTTCGGCTCTTCGGCGGCGAGAGAGGTCACCGGCGGTGATTTAGCTCGATCGGTGGGTGTTACACGTTTAAGGGAGTGTGGGGCTCACGATGGCGGTGGTGGCGTTAGCTGGGGAGCTTCTTGGAGAGCTGGCCATGGGAGGAGTGCTTCGGCCAGAGAGGAGCTTCGACGCCGGCGTTCCTCGGGTGCTAACCTGACCAAGGGAGTTCACCAAAGGGATTAGCAAACTGTGGAGGTGCTCGGGGACAAAGGAATCGACAAATGGGGTAGTAGGGAAAGGAATTGCCTTTCAGGGGTCGCCGGCGCAGGGGAGAGCGGCGACGGCGATGGGGGCAACGTGGCTTCGATTGGCTGCATGGGAGGCACTGGAGAGTGGTAGGAAGTAAACAAGAGCGGTGGGGAAGCTTGGGAAGCAAGAGAGCGTGGGGGAGCAGGGTGGGGGTTTTTAAGCCTCGGTGGAGGGGAGGGGATCCGAGGGAGGGGGAATGGGCACGGCCACGGGAGTCAACAGGGAGGATGGGACGACGCCTTGGCGCGGAAGGAAAACGGTGATGGGCTTTGCACAGGAGTAATGGTGAGGGGACGGAAGAGGGGAGCATGTGAGCGGCGGACATGGGCGAGGCGCGTCCGCGCGCAGGAGAGGGAGGGAGCGGCGACTGGCAGGTGGGGTCGGGGAGGGGAGCGGCGACACGTGGCGCGGGAGGCGCTGTCGGTTTCGGACCGGGTGGCGTCGGGGTAACGTGGGCGCAGCGCGCGGCGTGAGCGCGTGCGCGAGGGAGAAGGCGGGGAGGGAGAAGGCGCCAACGGAAAGCGGAGGAAGGCGGAAATGCCAAAAGGGGAAGGTGGCTTTCGGGGGAACTTTTCAAAGAGGGAAAGTTTTCAGAAATCACTCAAAAATTCAGGGAAAAACAAATTCAAAATTTTGGTTTGAATTTTGAGGCTCTTTCAAAAATATCGTTGCTCATGAGTTAGCGCAGCTAGCTAGACTGTCGGGTCAGCGCATGGTTTGCCTTGCATAGTCCCCAGAGTGCATCCTCGACGCTATTTACGTAAGGGATAGACTATTGCACAGGCGATTGAATTTTTTTTATCTTTCAGTCACATAAAGTTGCACTTTGAATCACCTGAAGTTGCACATGTTTTTTGGAGGGGGCTGCAATTTTAGTTGATTGAGAGTGCAATTTCAGGTCACCTGAAGTTGCACTCTGAATCACCTAAAGTTGCAGCTGTTTTTTTTGTAGGGGGGCTGCAATTTTAGTTCATTGAAAGTGCAATTTCAGGTGACTGAAACATAAAAAAATTTCAGTCACCTGTGCAATAGTAAAACTGTTTACGTAATGACCGTACCTCTCTTTCCCAGGCAATAAAGCTCTCCTCTTTCCAGTCGCAGGGAAAGAAATGCTATCGCGTTTTCGTCTACGAAGGTTGGTTTTTCGCCGAAACAAAAAAAAAGAGAGGAGCTTTTGCACTTTTGCACGGCGTCCGCCGGCCGAACAAACCGAACGTCCGCCCCCCCCCCGGCGCTGTACGAAAGTAACCGCCGTCCCCCCTCCTCCGTCGCTGCACGTGGGCCCCACAGACCCGTCCAATCGCCGTACTGCCTCCCTGGCCCGTCCCACCGCGCATCCTCCGTAGCACGCACGTACGTACGTACCGGCGCAGCCACTCGCCAGCTGTAGCCTAACGAGACGGCAACGACTCACCCAGTAAAAAGGGCAGTGAGCGAGCAGCGCCGCAACGGACGGCCACACAGCGCAGCGCACAACCCAGCGCAGCGCAGAGCCGCACGCGTAACAAGAAGAAGAAGAAAAAACGCCTCCCCTCCCCTCCTCTCCCGTCTCCCACCTCACCCCTCCCTCTCTTTCCATTGCTTCTCTCTGCCCCCGTCCTCGTCTCGAGATCTCTCGCTCGCTCGCTCGCTTGCTAGTCGCTTCCCCTCCCATACCCTTCCACGCGCTTCGATCCTGACCCGCGCGCCCCTAGGCCCTACCCCTGCTCCTCCCGGCCGTCGCGCCGCCGCCTCCGCGCGTGCTCCGGCGGGGGCGAGTCGTGGGTGGCCCCATTGGCGCGGGGCCGCCGCGGGGAGGCGTTGGGGGCGACGCGCGGCGGGTCTCTGGTGGGAGAGGGCGGGATGGGGCGGCGGAGAGGAGGAGGGCGGTGAGCTGTGCCGCGGCGGCCGGCGGCGATGATGTCGGACGCGTCGTCGGATCTCGGCGGCGCCAGGGCCGGGCCCGTGGAGCGCGACATCGAGCAGGTGAGCGGCCCCCGATCCCCACCTGAAATGCTGTCGAATTCCGGTGCGGCTTGTTGCGTGTGGCGTGCGTCTGGACCTGGATGCAGATGCATTCTTGAGCTCTGTTTGTTTACGTGCTCGTGTGGCGCTGAATTCTGCTTCTGTGGTGGCTACGGTTGGCCCCCGTTGTTGAACAGCCCATAGTTTGGGGGGGGGGGGGGGGGGGGAGGAGTTCGGAGCTTCAGCTGTGTGCTGCAAGTAGGGTTCTGTGGTGGAAGGCGATTTGATTGAACTGTAATTTTGGCCTTTTGGGCTGGGGATATCGATTTGGAAGCAGCGTTTGTGTTTGCTAGCGACAACGTTTCCGGGGAGGTGGTTGCCTTGGGTTGTTTGGTAGCTGCTACTTTGCTCTGATGTTTCTGCCATCGAATTGTGAGTTTCCGATCCTTTAGGTATTGCTGAATGTTACGCGCGGTAATTTATCGAGTCGTGCTATGTTAGCTCCGTGGTATGGTTGTTTTGTGTGTGTGTGTGGGGGGGGGGGGGGGGGGGGGGGGCAAAGGGTTGCTGGATCAATCTGTCACCTTCACTGCAGTTATCCCCCCCCCCCCCCCACCCCTCCCCGGACCCGGTTGGAGCTAGTGAAATTCTTTGCCCATGTTTGCGGGTTTTTTGTTCTCTGTGTTTTGAGAAGCTACGAATTCCCACATTATTTTGAGCTTCTCCCATCTTAACTGATTAGTTTTGTAGTGCTATACAGAATATTTTCAATTTGTAAATTGATTGAATTTGCTCGAAAATCTGGTTATTATTGGATATATCGATGGACAATTTAGAACATGTGTGATTGTTCCATGATGTTTTATGGCTTCAAATATAAAATTACAGCAATTTCCTGACCTGGTAGGCTAGTATTGATATCCTAGTTACTGATGCTTGATGCAACCCTTTTCCCATTGTTTCTGCAGGCCATAACTGCTCTAAAGAAAGGAGCATACTTGCTGAAGTACGGACGTAGAGGGAAGCCAAAATTTTGTCCATTTAGGCTTTCTAATGTGAGCTTTATTTTCATTTCCTCTGTCACAGAATTGTGAATTCCTTTATTTCATCCCATCTCATTTATGAATATCTTTTGTACTCTTTTTGCTCCTTCAGGATGAATCTATATTGATATGGTTCTCAGGGAAAGAGGAGAAGCAGCTAAGATTGAGCCATGTGTCCAGAATAATTCCTGGACAACGAACTGTGAGTTACCATTTCTAAAAACAATTTTTTTTTGTGGACGACAGACTTGCCTAACTATTAATGGCCATTGTGCTAAAATGTTATGAATCATATTGGGTAAGTCAACTATAAAATTCATTCTGTTTGGTTGCTCGTGGTGTTTAACTCCAATGAATACATTCTGGGACTTCAGCTTTTACCCGATATAGATCTCTTAATAGAGACTTCTTTGTGTGCTTGCTACTAAATATATTATTTTCTCTATGCTTGATTCCACTGCTTCACCAGAATTTCTTATAGTTCAAGTTTTCCAGGATCCGATACTGATAGAACATTGTGTCATCAAGAGATAACTAGAACCATCAGGCTTTCCCGCAAAACATAAGCTAACTAGGTTTATCATACTCCTTTAAATTAATTCAACTTCTCAAGTCCAAAATTTTAAATTGCTAAACTACAGAATTATGAGCATCATTTGCAAAAACAAAAGAAAACCCTTATGACCATTGTGAAATAATCCGTCTCATGACATATTTTTGTGTTCCATTTCTAGTCGAGCCATCATATATTCATTGGGGAGATTTATTAAAGGGCTGTAAAACTGTCCTAATTATGTCTGCATTTCATTTTGTCAATCCAGGCAATTTTCCATAGGTATCCACGACCTGAGAAAGAATGCCAGTCATTTTCTCTAATATCTCATGATAGATCATTGGATATTGTAAGTTATGCAACATCATTCATATGTGATATTTATTTGTTGGTTTGTTCGTCAACTTTGGTGCACTGCATTCCTTTGTTCACTTACTATCTCTAACTATTCGATTGTTGTTTCGTTGTGTGGTTTTGTCATGAATATCAGATATGTAAAGATAAAGATGAAGCTGAAGTGTGGTTTGCTGGGCTGAAAACACTTATATCACGTTGTCATCAAAGAAAGGGGAGGACAGAATCAAGAAGTGATATACTTTCCTCTGGTAAAACTAGTCCAAGAGCATACACAAGACGGAGCTCCCCCTTGAGTTCTCCTTTCAGCAGCAATGACAGTGTCCACAAGGTATTACCCACCACCCACCCAGCTCAGCCTGCTTCCCCACTCTCTTTTGTGCACTGGTCAGCACAGAGCAACCCAAACTCTTCCTGCTTCACGTCCTTTTTTTTCATTTTTGGTTTTATGCTACTGGCGTAAGATCTGATCTGAAGCATGGCACAACTCCATATCATATGTATGGCACTCTGTACTGTATGTGCCATGGCAGCAATTACTGTTCACCTCGGGGTACTCTTCACGCGGCACTCTCAGTGTGGATACTGTTCACCCATGGTTTGTTGGGGATTAGATTGATTTAGTTAGTTTATTTCTTCAAACTAGAGATTATTTTTTAGGAGTCAGGTCAAGTCATCCCTATAAAATACATAGTATGTATTTATTATCAATTAAGCAAAGATGAATTAAGAAAAGTCTTCTAGTTCCTAAAGTCCAGCTGTGGTCGCTTCCCCATTTGGTGCCCTCAAGCCCTCCGACGGATATTTGCCCTTCCAATGTACTACCTTACATCACAGTATGGTCTGTACAGTCTCCTCACATAGCTATTGATGGCTTTGCAGTACAGCAGAATATATGAAATGGTATCTGTTTTCGATCATGCTAGAACATGTTATTTTCCTTCTTATGTCGTTTGTCCACTTCAATTAATATATAAGACAAATCTTCTCGATTGCTTTGCAACAGGATGGTAGTGAAAATTACCGACTCCGTAGTCCATATGGGAGTCCACCAAAGGCCGGTTTGGAGAAGGCCTTTTCTGATATCGTATCGTATGCAGCTCCATCCAAGGGCTTCTTTCCATCGGATTCTAATGCTGGATCAGTTCACTCTGTTTCTTCTGGGCAATCAGATAACACAAATGGACACCCAAGGGGCATCACAATGGACACTTTCCGGGTTAGTTTATCAAGTGCTGTTAGCTCATCAAGTCATGGTTCTGGTCACGATGACGGTGATGCTCTAGGTGATGTTTTCATATGGGGAGAAGGAACTGGGGAAGGAATTCTTGGTGGTGGCAATTCAAGAGTTGGAAACTCATCAGGTGCGAAGATGGATTGTCTTATACCAAAGCCACTGGAGTTTGCTGTAAGACTTGATGTACAGAACATTTCTTGTGGAGGGAGGCATGCCGCACTTGTCACTAGGCAGGGAGAGATCTACTCTTGGGGTGAGGAATCAGGTGGGCGTCTTGGTCATGGTGTAGATTGTGATGTGCCGCAGCCAAAACTTATCGATGCTCTTGCTCATATGAATATTGAGCTAGTTGCATGTGGTGAGTACCACACTTGTGCAGTTACACTCTCTGGAGATATGTACACATGGGGAGATGGTACCTTGAATTTTGGGCTTTTGGGCCACGGGAATGAAGTCAGTCACTGGGTACCAAAAATGGTCAATGGACCACTAGATGGCATACATGTTTCATCAATTTCATGTGGCCCTTGGCACACAGCTATAGTAACTTCTGCAGGGCAGCTATTCACATTTGGAGAAGGCTCTTTTGGAGTTCTAGGTCATGGAGATCATCAGAGTCTTTCGGTCCCAAGGGAGGTGGAATCTCTCAAAGGGCTACGGACCGTTCGGGCAGCTTGTGGTGTTTGGCACACTGCTGCTGTTGTTGAAGTTATGGTTGGGAACTCAAGTTCAAGCAATTGTTCTTCTGGCAAAATATTTACATGGGGTGATGGTGATAAAGGTCGTTTAGGACATGGTGACAAAGATGCAAGACTTGTCCCAACATGTGTAGCTGCTTTGGTTGAGCCTAACTTTTGTCAGGTAGCTTGTGGTCATTGTTTTACAGTGGCACTAACAACTTCAGGGCATGTATATACAATGGGAAGCCCTGTCTATGGTCAGCTTGGAAATCCACAAGCAGATGGTGTGCTTCCTGTACGTGTTGAAGGGAAACTACATAAAAACTTTGTCGAGGAGATCTCGTGTGGTGCTTATCATGTTGTTGTCTTGACTTCCAGGACTGAGGTGTACACATGGGGTAAAGGTGCAAATGGCCGGTTAGGACATGGCGATACTGATGATAGGAGTTCTCCTACGCTGGTTGAAGCTCTGAAAGATAAGCAAGTCAGAACTGTTGTTTGCGGAATTAACTTCACTGCAGCAATATGCATTCACAAGTGGGTATCTGGAGTTGATCAGTCCATGTGTTCTGGATGCCGCTTGCCATTTAACTTGAGGAGAAAACGCCATAATTGCTACAATTGTGCTCTTGTATTTTGTCATTCCTGCAGCAGTAAGAAATCTCTCAAGGCTTCATTAGCACCAAACCCAAACAAACCTTATCGTGTCTGTGATAGCTGCTACGACAAGCTGAATAAGGTGCCTGAGACAGATATGTATTCTTCAGCAAAGCGGGGGCCTATCATACAAGGGTTCAGTGAATCTATCGACGAGACAAGGTCAAATGTCCAGTTGTCTAGATTGTCATCAATGGAATCTTTCAAGCACATGGATAGCAGATCCTCCAAGAAAAATAAGAAGTTTGAACTTAATAGCAGTCGTGTTTCCCCTATTCCAAATGGCAGTTCACACTGGAGTGGGCTCAACATTTCAAAATCCTTTGGGTCTTCAAAGAAATTTTTCTCAGCATCAGTTCCAGGGTCAAGAATTGTTTCTAGGGCAACATCACCCGTTTCAAGAAGAGCAAGCCCTCCTCGATCTACAACTCCAACACCTACTTTGGGTGGTCTAACCTCTCCAAGAGTTGTTTTAGATGGTGCAAAGCCAATAAATGATGGCCTAAGCCAAGAGGTTCTTAATTTGAGGTCTCAGGTACATGTCTTGCTGTTTTCTCTATTCGATTGTTGTTTGTAATTTGACACCTTTTGGTAGGTAGTACAAATGTTTGCATATATTGGGTGTCACTATCCAACTTCAACTCAATAAACCAGCTATACCATTGATTCCTAAATGGAAACTCATGATATCTGACATAAATTACTCGACAATTGACAAGTGTTTGTACACATTCCTGATTTTTCTCCTGACCATATTTATTTTATAACCTCCTGTTATGCTCAATCACTACAACAAGCTAGATGGATATTCATGCAAAATGCAACTGAACTAGGGGTGCAATCGGGTCAGATTCAGACGGATATTGTTCATATCATATCCTAACCCATATTTTCCTCCCAGATTTGGAGTCGAATGCGATAAGGCCGGATACGAATACGGATTTAGATTATTCAGAGTTTCGGATGCGATACCATCGAGACGGATGCACGATGGTTTTAGATCGAAAATGAATAATATGGGCGGATAGTATGTGTATACATAAAGGAATATACACCGAACCATAGCACTATCACTTTAAGCCTTTAACTAGCAATAAATTCATCTAGATTACTTAAGTACAATAGCTGACACATCATAAGTTCAACATAAGCAATAAATTCATATATAAGTTCAAAAACCGATAAATTCATATGCAAGTTCAACATAAGCAGGGAGGATTGATGGCGACTGGCTAAAGTGTCTGAACTTTGGAGTTAGATTAGGACTTGGGTAAAATCTAGGTTAATTGGTGTCAATGATAGTTGATGAACTGGGCCGGTTGGGGTATTGACTTTTTGTCGGATATTCGGTCGAATAGAATCCAGTTTACCGTTTACCGATGTTATTTGGTCGGATTTTAGTCTCCTGTTTTCGCTACCATATCCGGTAACAACTATCCAGTATCGACCAGATTCGGTACTGAATACTAAATGACCTTCCCGTATTCGGTACCAATCGGATTCGGTACCGGATTGGTCGGGATTAACCCGTACCGTTTGCACCCCTAAATTGAACCATTTATTGTCATGCTTGTTTACTTTTCACCTAATTAATACCTTCGCTGCCTAAAGAATTACAAGGATAGATCACCAAACTGCCCTTTTGATCATGGTCTAAAGAAAGGCCTTTTGTTTTAAATTAGAATTTGTTCACTAAAGCAGTTTCTAAGTATCCTTTATATTTCAGGTGGAAAGTCTTACTCGGAAGTCGCAGCTACTTGAAGTTGAATTGGAGAGAACAACTAAACAGTTGAAGGAAGCTATTTCCATTGCAGGGGAGGAAACTGCAAAGTGCAAAGCTGCAAAGGAAGTAATCAGGTCGCTAACTGCACAAGTAAGATGGCTTATTTGTGAGCATGTAATTTTCTCATATGGGGACATATGTAGTGCAAACCATGATTAGGTGCAAACATGCAAACCATTTTTGGTTTGAGCAGCAAATAAATATAAAGAATTCCCAAGAAAAATTGAGAAGATATTTTATGGAGCATTGAATTACCCTTCAAGCTTTAAAGTTTAAACTAAAAAACGAGTTAGGAGAAATGAAAAAGAGAAATTTGCTGTGAATAGTGACTTTTGCCCTTTTCCTTTAACTTATTGTTCTCTTTTTTGCGTAACAACACAAATTGAATTTGAACTTGACATTTTAAATAGAGTATCTCAGTATCTGAAATTAAGAACTTCCTTCACATTTTTGTTTGGAATTTTTCACGTTGATTTGATGCTCAAACCAATGTTGTTTGCATGTTTGCACTCTCACCTTCTTATATTTCGATCTGAATGGCTAGTTTGGGTAGTCTACAAACATTTCTAATTCAACAGACGAACAAACATTTCCGAGCTAATCCCTGTGATTGAAATTGAATGGCTCAAGAACAAGAGAGTTCTAGCCTTCTGGGGGTCGAAGGCAGTATGTTGCCTTTAATGGGCACCAAAGGGGGAAACTAAAGAGAACCGACTGTGGATCAGTTGTGAGGTTGTCGTCGTGCAAACCACCCGCCCGGGTTTGATCCTCCGGATCGACTCGGTGTTTGTCACCTCACACGCGTGTGTTCAGTGGGAAAGCGTGTGTTCATGCTCTATGAGGTACATTTATCCAGTGACCTCTACTCTAGACCTAGTGTGTGTTTTAGTAGGATGTCCACATGTATGTGTGTGTGGTGCATGTGGTGTGCGTGATTGTGCATCATGCATTGTAATCTCAACAAAAAAGGGGTAAACTAAAAATGGGAGTATGGGGATGATGTTTTATATTTTCTGCTAGTGAAAGTGCTACAACCAAGAACTAAAAGGACACGATCGTACCCTTTACTAATTTTTCTTATTTCTGTCATAGTTGAAGGGTATGGCAGAGAAGCTACCTGAAGGAGCAGGAATAGTTAAGAACAGTAAACTACCACCACTGTCCGGAATTCCTATTCGAAGTGATATATCTGTGGCATCTGAGAATTTGGGTAGCCCGAGAAGTTCTGTAGAGCCATATTTGAACAGTTCTAACGGATTACTTGTTTCTAATGGACCAAGTTCAGTTAGAAACAAAACATGTCACCCAGAAATTACCAAGAATGGGACCAGGTTACATGATTCAGACTCTAAGCATGAGTCTGAATGGGTAGAGCAAGATGAACCAGGGGTCTACATCACTCTTACTGCCATACAGGGAGGTGCTAGAGATCTCAAGAGGGTCCGTTTCAGGTACATGACTTCAACCCCCATTTAAAATGCAACTAGACAACTATTAATCAGCACATGACTTGTCTATTGAACATTTGTGGACAGTTCATATCTGTTTTGGCCAGTAAGTTCTGGCAACAATAGTAGACACCATTGGACAATTAGTTTATTTGATTCAGAATACCGTACAACAAGAAATTCAACTTTATCCTATTTCTGGTATGTTCTACAAGATTTCAGTAGATATTTGAAAGGAGAAGTTGTTTAGGCTGAATTGATTCATAAAAGCATTGTTGACTAGTTCTGAAGATATGGATTCCTGTTAGTGTTTTCATAAGTGTTGATCTGACATCTATATTTTTGAATGAAGCAGAAATGAACAGTCATTCATAAGCCAAAGAAAAACTCTAGTAATCTGATATACTCCATTTGACTTGTAGTCTTGTGTGAAAAGTCTAGCTGAGATTGATGTTCCTTAAAATGCTCGTTGTAGTTCCTTTACTTTCCTCTGGTGCAGCTTGTCACTCATTCATTGTTCTGCGTGCAGCCGGAAGCGTTTCAGCGAGACGCAAGCAGAACAATGGTGGCAAGAGAATCGGTCGAGGGTATATCAGCTGTATAACGTTCGTGTGGTTGATAAATCTGTTGCCAGTATTGATAATGATGGACCTCATTGACATAATGAATTGACTTGCTCAGTCATGACAAAGTTCTCACTGGTCGAGCATGGTTCTTGACGTGGCTATGTTAACTTGGCCCGAAAGATGAGCAGCCTTCTGTTTGGGAAAATGTGGGCTTGTTTTTTTACATGATTCTTTCCTCTTTTCTTTTCCTTGTGTGGAAAGTAGAGTGCTCAAGCAGAAGTGATGTAAATGGTTAGTGGCAGCTGGCTAATCTGTCCTGTAAATGCATAAGCAAGCGCATCAAGTTTAGAATACGTTCTTCCTAATTATACATTAATCGGCAATTATAGGTCCATAATCTAAGTGATCATGGTGCAGAATATTTGACGCTAATTGTAGATTGAGATGCAAATTATTCCTGCAAAATTTATGATTTATTCTAGTTGACCCGAGTGCGCAGATCCGTTGCGACGATTCGCCTGTCGGTTGAAAAATGTTGATTGACGCAAGCTGTATCGAAATTGCACACGTGGAGAATTTTCTAGCTGTTACCGTGTTTGGCTGTTTGTAAGTCTTCGAAAAAAGCAGGTCGGCTGCAGCCGTGAAGCAGATCCGACTTTACCAAAAGTTTTTTCGTGTTATCGACTCCCAGTCCCAGAGAACTGCATTTGTCGACCGAGGCAGCAGTTCTTAATGCTGCTTGAAAAAAGGTCAGATTGGGTGAAGCGGACCATCAGATTTACATCAAAATTTTCTTCATGCTACCCATTTCAAGTCCTCGAAAAAGAACTGCATTTGTCGACCTGACATGGTGTGGAGGCGGTTCGTTTCGTGCTGTTTATGGTTTCCCTTGCATTTGCTGACGACGATACGAATTCTGATAGTACTTTTGGCCTTGCTACCATACGGAGCTCAATGCAACTGTTTTCAAGCACCGTCGAGCATACTATTGTTGAGGGCAACACGTCTGTACGAAGGTCGTTAGGATTGTGATCCTAAGTAAGTTCAATTTTATGTTAATAATAGGATTGCATCGTAGAATGGTGGTAAGATTGCACCCCGTAATTCGTATAGTAAGATCTGGGCCATTATTTTATAATCCCGATCTAGTTTGGATCAATATTAGAAGAAAAATGTTCATATATGGTATTTCAACTCTTTTGTACATCTAATTTTTGTTCCTTATTTACAAAATCGGGTGAAACTCATTCTCCAACTTGCAAAACCAGAGCATTTAAGCCCTTGCGGCTAAAAACGGTGGTTTTGACCTGACCCACATGGCTTGCCACATGTCAACCACATAGCATCCACAACATCAACCTAATACAGGCAGCAAGTCGTTGCCTCCTTCTGAACTTGATCCAATTGGGCCAAGTGGGAGACATCCCCATTCTCGCCGGCACATTGGAGCTCGTCTCCTTCACCACCGGCTTCACTCCTTGCTAGATCCGGTCTCACCTGAGCTTGCCATCACCGGTTCCTCATCGTTGAGCTTAGATACGTTTATTCTAGTCGCCATTGACCTCGGATCCAAGGAGGATCCGTCAACTCCATCACCACATGCTCGATCCCAGTAGCTCATCACCATGGCTTCCTCGTCACCACATCTGTCATCACCGGCACCTTCTTTACCATCTTCGGCTTGATCTGTCCGCTGACGGTGTGGTGGGCGACGGAATTTGGCGAATTGAGCCTAAATCCATCATCTTCAGGGATGGCACCATCCTCCTTGTGCCCCCAATCCTATTCATCACCTAATTTGTCATGCGTGCATGAGGGCCGGTGCGGCCACCAGATCTGTGCCGCCTCCGCCTTCAGGTCATGCCACCGCTTCTCCCCTAATGGTGCCTTGTTATGTCGTGAGCACGTGAGGGCAGGTACGACCACCAAATCTGCATTGTCTTCGCCTTCGGGTTACGCTGTAGCTCCTCTCCTGGTCATGCCGCTCGGTTGGCATGTTATGGAGGAGCTCGTGGCATTAGCGCCTACATGCTCGACGACATGGCCTCCTGCCCAACTTCGGCCTCAATGAGCTCGACATCATCTTCTCCACCCTTGTCCACAAGTCCATTCTCAACTTTGTCCTCATGTACCTTCTCTCTCTTCTGCCCAGCGTCTCAATGGCAACCATGGCACCAAAACTAGAGTCAAGGTGAAGAAGATGAATAGGACAAAAGTCTTTGGGCCACTGACATATGCCGGTGTTGCCTACGGACACAAATATGCCAATGAAGATCCAGTTGGCACTAAGTCACCCAAAGTCATCTGTAAAACTAGCTTTGGATATAATTTGCGAATTTTTAGAAATAATCTATTTTTATTAAGAATTATAGTAATATACCTATGTTTTTTATTTTATAGTAGCAATTATCTGTCGCTCCACCGTTGAGCAACTTAGACACTTGTCACCCAACCGTTAGGCGACTAAGGGTTAACCCACTACAAATAACACTTAATTTTAGTACACAACTTTTACTACCAGTTCACACTCAGTTCATGTGCTTCAAAAACCAAAATGGAAAAGAAAAAAACTTCAGTCAATTTTAGCCCTGTGAGAGTGAGACATCATCTAGTACTAGTAGGCTAGGAAAAACCAAGACACTGTGGTTGCTACGTTCCTTGCTTCACCGGGAGGAAACACCCATAAAACACTTTACACTTTTACAGTGCTCCGTTCAGTGCAGGAGGAATCAAGCATGCACCTCACCTCGTCAAAAGCAGCTCTCGAGTCGGCTAGCACCTAGTCACCAAATCGTTGAGCGATTAGGACTAGTTGCTCAACGGTAGAGCAACTTGGATACATGTTGCCCAACCGTTGAGCGACTATTCTAAGTCGCTCAACGGTGGAGTGACAGATGATTATTACTGTAAAATAAAAAACACAGGTATATTACTGTAATTTCGAATAAAAAATATATTATTTAAAAAATTCTATAATTTGCACTGGTTTTGCAGATTAGAGGATGGTTTTTACCTGGTTTATAAATAAGGGATGAAAATTAGATGAACTGAAAAGTTGAGAGATCACATATGGACTTTTTCCATATTATAATGGTTTGACAGGATCGTAGAATTGTATGAACTAGTATACTATGCTACAAATTGCGATATGGGCAACCTTGAAGTCTACCATAGATATTTAGTTAATTTGATCTTGGTGGTCGAATTGTTCTCTTGTTTTTGCGCATCAAGGGGAAAAAAGAAAGCTGATATGAGAATCAACTGCCTTACTACCCATTGGTTAAATTCCTGAAGGAACGAAGAAAAAATGCCACTTTCCAAACGGGGCCTAATTTGGCTGACTTATTCGTGGGTATACATCACTAGCTTGCTGCCTGCCAAATGCCAATGCTGCCATGTACCATGTGTCGATGATGGAGTCACCGATCTTACGAAAATGTGAGAAAGAAGTCTGACTTCCTTAGAATGATTTAGTAAGAGAAAATAGATGATCTTTATTGCTATGAACTGATTACAAGATGTCCTCGCTAAGGGATTATAAAAGGATGTAACTAACCCTAATCTCTATAATCCTCCAACAGATTGAAAGATCTTAATTGATTCTTCATATTCAGGCTCTGATTATGTTTGTTCTACTTGGGCTCGACTTGTTTGTTTCTTCTCTTGTTAACTCTTAAATAACATTGAAGAGGTATCAGTTATCCATCTGAAGAGACATCTTATGGAATTGTTGTAATTGGTCGAAGGGGTGATTGCTATCAGATAGAGATATCGGATGATAACCAATCTTTGGTTATTGTCAGTGGAAGATATCATGAAGATAACTACATGGCGGTTGTTGTCAGAGATACAGGGCTAAAACGTCATGCTTTATGGAACAGAATAAAGCACATGCTTTATCCGCCACGTGGGAGTTCCCTGGAAGCGGGCCCTTATACTGGTTCAAGGAATCTCCGAGTGGTCTGCTGGTCGGGCAAAGTGTACAGTAGTTCTCCAACTAAAGGTACTAGGGAAATAGCTTTGGAAAGCTTACGACTACATGGGTTTTAGGGCCTTAATTAAGTATTAAAGCCACATTTAATGGATTATTTAATCCTTGTCAGTTAGCTCCTGACCTTTAAGTGAATTTATAATCTGAATTTTTTTTGATTGGATATCAATTCAAAAAATATTCTTTTAATAAGAGTAAAGTGGCATTTTTATTCACTTAAGGTTGAGAAAACTAACTGCAAAAACTAAAAGGTTTTCTGTCCGTTGGGCTTCAAATCGAGCAATTACTATTTTGTAGTTGGAAAAACCCTTATAAAAACCTAGTGTGGTACCTGTTGGCTTCATGCTTTCTAGAGAAAACCTTTCGTCTTCTTTCATTTCCTCTACCTCTCCGTCTTAGCACCCTTCAACTATAGCCTCGAATCCATTCAATCCAAGCTTAAATATTTAGCCACCATAATCAAAATGTTCGATTTGATCATCGATTGGCCAGTGTCTGAACTAGGATCGAAGAAATTAAAGGCCATGGAAGAAGTGGGAATAATCCCCAATAAGGTTCTGGTCCCTTGGAGGTTAGCGACAGAGAAAAACTTTTTGTGCAAAAGCAACAACGAAATCATAGTCTTGTGGTCATACATGGAGTGTGGATTTAGGCTACTAGTGAATCCTTTTTTATTAGAAGTTCTGGAGTTCTATGGGATTAAGTTGTTGAACCTGGCCCCTAACTCAATTGCCAATCTCAGCATTTGCATCCATCTGTGTGAAGCGTATCTAGGGATTTTGGCAAACATGGAATTCTTCAGATACTACTACAAGATGACGAGAAGGGATGAAAAAACTATGGTGTCATTTGGGAAATGTTCTTTGCAGCTTCACGATGGGAATGCAAGGGAGTACATTCCAATGTTCTCTAAGTCTTCATAGTCGTCATGGAGGAAGTTCTGATTTTACATGACAGTCAACAAAGAAGACAACCTTTCCTTCGTAGGATAGATAGCAGTAGAGAATCCGAGATGGAGATCTTCTCTGAAAAAGGAAAGAAAGAGAGATGGGTGACACCATGTCTATCTTAAGGACAAGGTGCTAACTTCATGGCATGTGGTGAAGAATTTCTCCATGTGCTAAATTAGTGCCCTGAAATCGTGTGATCATATCATGCTATGGAATGAGAGCGCAAAAGATTCAACCAGGGACTCCTTAGAAGGTAAGCATCAAGATTCTGACCGGTTGATGGTATGAGGGTGTGAAACATTCAACTAGGGACTCCTTAGAAGGTAAACATCAAGAATTCTGACCGGTTGAATCACTTTTTGTTTGGTTATATTTTTTTTGACATTTTGTAGCCTTATCTCCTTCCGATGTGAGGGAGAGGGTAAAGGCAATTTGCGAGGAGGAACCTAAGCAGAAAGAAGAAGTTCCTTTGATCCTGGCGATTACCTCTCTAGAGGATAGGATCAAAAAAATTAAGGTAACTGGAAAATTCTCTTCATATGAATTTCCTTTTTGTGACTGGTGTGTCATAACATTTTTGAATTGTGCAGATGGTTGAGTTAGAGGGTGTTGAGCCAGCAGAGAGTTTAGAGGAAGCTGCTCTGAGGCCCAAGAAATGATGAAGTGTCAAGAAGTCGTATGGGGCATTGAGATTGCATCGCAATCCTCCAACCGTCCAAGCCCCTAAGAAGCAGACATAAATCCCTTCACAGGTAGGCTTTTATTATAATTCTGAGAGTTTTCTTACAAACCCACTCTTGCTCTTGTACGAAGAAGGAAAGAATAGTACCGATGGGAATGTATTTCTTGGATGAAGGGTTTCGCTACCAAACTCATCTCAGTTGATGACAAGGTGGGAGAAGAGGAAGAGCCACTGATCGGTAGCACCATGACCATGGAACCAATGATGGCATTAGATCCACTAGTTGTGGGCTCTGAAATAATCACCACCAATCAGATCAAAGGCTTAGTAGTCACCTTCAAGACTTCAACGACACCAGTGGAGACAAGTGCTATGGTAGTCAAGGAAGTTCAACTCTCCGAGGGGGTGCAGGGGGTTGGAGAAGTAGTCTCCAATCGCCCTGAGGAGGAGCTAACCAAGGATGAAAGCATCCATTCAGAAAGCACAAAGGGTTTGACTAGCCCTACTAGTATTACACTGGTGAAATCAGTCGAGAAGGAGAAGAAGAAGAAGAAGAACAAGAAGAAGAGAACGACGAGCGTTCTGTATTATACTCCAGGGTGTTTCTATTTCAAGACAAAGAAAATAAGGTATGTACTAGTCATAAGAAATTTCATAAAGTCATACCTTTTTGGTTTCTTTGTGTCTTGAAGTTCTTGCTCCTTTCTTCTTATTTTGTGGTTTTGTAGCGCTTCTATGTCGAGACCTAAATATGCAAATCCAGACTCTCATGTGTAATCCGCACCAGTCCAGGATCACGCTAGTGCACATAGTATAAACAAAGATGAAATATCAACCATATCACGATTTACTAAGAAAATACTCAAATATTATTAATAATTATCAGAGTACAACCTTATGGCCAAGCTTACAATTGATTGCCTGAGAGGCTTAGAGAAACTAGCAGTGAAAAACAGAAATAAGTGAAGCAGCCATTCGATATACCCACAGGCAATCGACTAGGGAGCAAAATCCTAATCCGTGAAGTCATCGAAGTATCCTCCTCCAGGTACCTCCTGCTGGTCCAGTCTCTCTTCCTCAACTGAGCAAATGTGGATAAAGCTGTGAGTACATAGAGTACTTAGCAAGTCATTTGTAACAAAGAATGCAATATAGTATGAAAGGCTTACCAATGGATGGCTGAAAGGTTAATTTGCATAAGGCGACAATTTAAAGTAAATACAATAAATAGATTGAAAAGCGAACTTTGACAATGATAATAAATAAGTAATCAAAGAAATTGAGACAAACCACAAGTGAACTGACCATTCACTCCAATGAATCATCCGTGAACCAAGATTCACGAAATGAACCACCAGTGAACTAACCATTCACTCCCCAACTTAACCCAACCAAGTTTTTATGAAAACTCTACCCCTCGTGTGAAATCACCGAGCATTGTCCATGACCGAGGACACGGCTATTCAAATAGTTTTACACTCTGCAGAGGTTGCACAACTGTACCAACACGATGTGATAATCTTCACGTTAAAGAAAATCACAACAAGCCTTTTACAATGCTAAGTCTATCCCATACTAAACATGTGATTTGCGCGATAAGGCTCAGATCAATGGTGCACAAAGTTAAGTCCTTAGATTTACCCAGGTGAAACATCCACATCTCAATATGCAAATTGCACCCCTTTACTGCACGATCATTCACCCCGAGCGAAAACTATTTTTGTATAACAACACCAATGACACCCCAATGTGATGGCACACAAATTTTATCACTGTGGCTACCACCACGATTCAATATCTCATTAAGTCAAAATTAATTATTTGATCACATGTGATGATGACCCCAACGTGACTATAAGCATGGCTAAGCATAATAATCGTACACCCCATGTCACAACTAGTATTGTATCACTAGATAGTTACTCATCCTAAGGTGACAATAGAATCATGGCAACCAAATTATCAAGGAGGGATTAAACAATTTGGACAATAACTACCAATACAAAGGTTTATAATAAAATAGTGATGCACGATAATTTAAAAAAAGTAATATATAATAGATTTGAAAATTATGTTCAACATGATTAAAGGATATGACTTGCCTTGGCCTTGCTCAGCTCATGGCTCTTGATCTTTAAATTTTGCTTTAGCTCCTTCGAAGGCTGATCCAACGAGAGAGAAAACAAAATAAAACACAAAACAAATTCGAATAAAATTTAAATGAACTCCAAAAACATCAAAACTAGAACCAAAATATAGAGCTCAATTTTAGATGAATTTAGGAAAAAGAATCATGTCAATCGGAGCTAGGACGAAGGAGAACGGACTGTCGGAAAATCTAATCTAAAGAAAAAGGCTGAAAATCGGAAAAACTATTGTGCTACGGACTTGGTGCACGGGATGGATGGTCTACGGTGGACTCAGCTCATGGAACAGTGCAAGTCTACAGTGAACCTGGCTCACGAAACAGTGCACAGGGTGGCAAACAGTCGTGGGCGCACGGGTGCGGGTTGAGCTAGCAGCGGGTGGCGCGAGGCAGGTAGCGCGGATCGAGGCGACTACGTGTGGACCGAGGAGAATGGGCAGCGCTTCGGGTGAAGCGGTGGGGCGAGCAGGCGAAGGTGATGGAATGGCTTGACGGCGGCGACCGACTGGGGGGACTCATCGGTGAAGAATGACGGTGAAGTAGATCGGTGGAGCGAGGCAAGGTCGGCGGTGAAGACCGAGGATGAAAACGGAGAAGACAGCGGTGGCTTACAAACTTCAGTGAACTCAATGGCGAAGGCAGCGAGCGGCTCAGGGAGATGTGGAAACAAGGGGGCGGCCGGCTTTTATACTCGGTCCTCGAAGAGGCGGGGGCGAGCACGACGCGGAGGCCGGGTCGGAGACGGTGACAGTGGATATGGAGACCGGCTCGAAGACGATGAACAGTGCGCGCATGTCCCGATGAGTGACATGTGGCATGGCTAGGATCGGACGGCAGAGAACGAAGGCGGAGCGGCGGTTGGATGCGGGAAAGGAGAGACAGATGGGCGACGCATGCAGCCATCCGCCGAGCCAACCAAGCGCGGATGAGCGATGCGTGGCACAGGTGGAAGCGGTTGGGCTAAGGTGGTTTGGTCTGGTGGGCTTCGGCCCACTGGACTTTTGGGGTTTTTTAAAGGATTTTCTTTTTCCGAAATTCAAATAAAATCAAAAGAGCTCTAGAAAATAGCAAATAAACCCGAAAAAACCAAGGAAATTCCAGAAAAATCCTTAAGACTCAATGAACCCAAAACAATATTTTCAGCAAATGTTAAATTTTAATTTAGACATATTAAATCCTTTTAATTAATAAAAATTCTAATTAAGCTTTAATTAATTCCAGAAAAATCCAAATGGTGAGTTTTATTTTAAAAGCTTCAGAAAGGCTCTGAAAATCAGGATGTTACATTCTACCACTTCGCTCAAATTCATCCTAAGTGCTTCTATTGAAGAGGCATCAAAGGAGAAAGTGGTCATGGTAGCCCTCCCAGCCAATGACGTTATCAACAGAAGGGACTGATGCTGCTGTGACCAGGGATCCTTCAGTGGCTTCGACATCGTTGAAGGGTCCAGAAGTGGAGATGAAGTCCCAGCAAACTCCTATTTCTGCTGGGAAATAGGTGGTCGAATAGGAGGAAGAAGAAATGCTCCCTTCCTTCGTTGGAGGATTGGATATTGAGAGTTCTTCGCTGACAAGGAAGTCTCCACATCCAAAGGACATTCCTGACCGGGACTACATCTTCAATAACCAAAGACTCGAGGAGTTTTGGTGGTGGAATGTGTCAGACCTCGAATTGAAGACTGGTCCTATAGAACTCTACTCCACATATGCAAGCAAAGTGGTCTTTGTAAGTTCTTAAGACCATTTTCACTGCATTATTGATCCTATCAAAACTTTTTTTTTTTGCATTTCTTTCTCTCTTTTTTTAGCACATGGTGGAAGGAGTTGCCTTGGTCGAAGAGATGACCAGGTGCTCGTTATCCCTTGAGAAGGAGAGGGCTACCCTTCATCGACAAGCTAACAAATGGTAATGAGCTTTCTTTTTTCATTACATTCTGGTCATGAATTGTTTTTCTTCTCGTAACCCTTCGAACATCTCGATAGGCCGGGAAGCACCATTAAGGTGCTTGAGGATACCCTCAAGAAGGAGAGGGAACTGTTCGGGTCGACTTTGACCAAGAATGAATAGTTTATCAATACCCTTGAGAAGAAGAGCCTTCCATTGAGAAGTACGTCTCTTCTTGATGTTTCTTTTATTGCTTCTAAATCCTTGCTCTTTCTTACTTCTTTATTTGTCATGGTCGACAGAATTAGAAGATTTTGAGAAAGAGGCAAAGGCGAAGGGCACTATCATTTTAAAGCTCAAAACCATGTGTAAAGCTAAGGACAAGTTGATCAAAGACTAGTCGACCAAATTCAACGATTGCGTCCTTAAGCACATGAAAGCTATTGAGACTTATGAGAAGAAAGACCAAGGTAACCTGATCGTTAGATTTGACTAGTTTGATTTGTTTATAAGTTATCTTGATTGACTTTGAGCTACTCATGCAGAGCAAGCTTTGAAAACTTAAGAACTAGATAAAACTCTTGGTACCGAGGAGGAGAAGGAAATTCAAGGGAGTCTTCAAGAAAAGATCCTTCTCTTCAACAACAAGCTTTCCAAGATGGGCTTGGAAGCTTCAAGGGAGGATATGGTCAAGAAGGTAAGTTGTCTTGGTTGGCAACTTGAGAACCTTCAAGACTTGTTGGCTACCTCCAAGAGCAACCACGAGCATATTATAAGGGACGTTATTGCAGATAGAGTCAGCTTTGCCTTAGCAAAGCTTAAGACCTTTGACCCTTCTCTCAACCATCAAGCACTTAGGGCGGAATTCAACTTCTTAGTGGAAGAAGTAGCCAAGTTCTTTAAAGAGGTGAAGCCCTTCGGGAACAAGACAGCTGAAGAGATGAAGGTCAGTCTCCATCAGATAGTGACCAGTTAGGAGGCTCCGATGAGTTGTTAGAAACTATGTAAATGACATGTATTATATTAAAAAAACTCACCTTCAGTAATAGTAAAGTTTATGCACTTCAAATTTTTGAAGAGTGGTCATGTTTTTTCTAACCCTTGACTGCTTGTTTAGTAGTATAACTTACTAAGTATGTAGTAGACCAGAAACAAGATGTATTGTAGTTTCCTCCGATTGGTAAACTAAATATATCAATGTACTTGATTATGATTTAAAAGGATCGAGTAGCACTAGGAAATCATGTTGGATAGAGCCAATGAAAGATTTCGACTAGTCTTAGATGCCTTTACCATAATCGTGATATATAATAGTCATAAACAAATCAGACAAGTACTATGACATAAACATAGTGATTTAAGAATGAGAAATTATGCAAGAATGTATTGAAAAATACAACCTTTTTATTTGTGTTCGTTATCTGAACTAGCTGTAAGATAACCGAGGACAAAAGGCATGAACAAAATTTCTCAAAACATATTCAATCTCATGTTTCAACTGGTAGCAAAGATGTCGTCGCTAGGAAACTCCATCTAGTGGGCATGACCACGTGGGGAGTGGAGAGATTTTGACTAGGAGTTTTTTGTGGTCTCGACCAGGTTAAACAAGAGAAGAACATAATGAAGAAGTAAGAAATAAGCCTTCGAGCCCCCCGAGCTGTTAGAGAATGTTAGTTGTCTATTTTCTTTTTTTACTTGTTTTCCTCAGAGGAAAGAGTGCTCAACATCCACCAGCCAAGCTACCGAATGCTCAGCTACATCTCCTCGTTGTTGCTTCTCTCGCATGGCACCATTGCGCACTTCGGCACGCTCAAGTCAATCAAGGACACGCTTGCGTGTCTGGGCCTTGTTGTTGTATTTTCACTTCATAGCGTTGCTTCTTAGTTGTTTACTAGTTTCTGCGTGTTAGCCAAGGAAGTAGGGAGTAGTCTACATGTTATCCCTCTCTGTTTATTCAGTTTCTCGATAGAATGGGTATTTCTGATCATGCTGCGATCTGAGGAAGAATTGGGCCACCTATTTGCATGTAACTAACTCATGTAGCAATGAATAAAAGGAAAAAACCAAAAAGTCACAAGGTAGTTGCGTGTGGCACAAAATTCTTTCTTGTGTGTATTCTAAAGTTTCTCTGAAACCGTTGAAATCTACTTGCCTAACAATATTGTTCATCATCTGACACGGTGTGAAGTTTAGAGTTTTGTTGTTTGTTCTAACAAAGATCCCCATGCAACTCAACCCTCTTAAGCTTGTCATGGAGGCCATAGACTAGCTCAGCCTCAGCTTCCTCCTCTCCTCCATCGTAGAGGCCCTCCTGATCCTTATTCATGAGCGCCACGTGCTCATGCATGAGGCCTCCTACGTGGTCACCAACGCACTCATCTTTGCGCCCTGCCTCCTCACCATGGCCCTCCACTTCTCGACGCACGTCTATTGGCTCGTCGGCTTTTGCACCTTCATCACCACCTTCGCCTTCTTCGTCCTCACCGTCTGGCTCATCATGCTCATGGCTAGCTCCCTCGTCCTCTTCCTTAGCATCATGTCCCTTGACTTCATCCTCAGCAACTCCCTCATCTACATCTTCTTGGGCATCTTCTTCCTCTTCTTTGGCTACTTCATCCCTAAGGAGAGAACCCAGAGGTATTGGGTGTTCATGTACTACATGTCCATGTACAAGTATCCACTTGACTTGCTGCTCATCAACAAGTACGGAGGCAATGCCAGGGGCAGGTGCGTGGCGTGGATGGGAGGAGATGCCATTAATGGCGTGTGCTTAAGGACCGGTGGTGATATGCCAAAATGACCTGGATTTTAGTTAAATTTTAAATAGCAATTACAATGTAATCATCCCTAATTAAGTAATTAACTACATTAGTAGATAAAAAATCGCAACCATAATCACTAAAAGGGAGTAATAAAATTCATAAAAGTCCTGGTTATACAAATTAATATATAAGATAGTGTCTCTCGATAACACAAATATAGTTGGATTACAATAAGAGGAAATACCCATCGTACTACTCGTAGTACATATAGAGGTACATCCTTGATAAAAATACTCAATAGTAAAATACAAGAGGCATGGCACACTTTGACCCTCTACAAGAGAGATAACAAAACAAGTAGAAGTTAAGTGTTAGTATAAGTGCCGTCAGACCCAAATTTCCTTGTACATTTGTTCTTTAGCTCACTAAGATACCAAGATCATCTAGGGCCAGCTGGCACCTCTCACTGATATAGAGATCATCATCCAGCTGATCGCAAATAAACAAGCCTCAAACCATCATCAGATAACCAAACCCAATCCCATGCCTTTTTGGGAAAAGCCAACTCAGTTACAACAAACCACACAAGGCCACAAGGATAGGCAAGGCGGCCTAAGTTGAGTCATCACAAATTAATTAACCAGATCCATCACATACTAAACATATTGTTATACGATAAGGTTCATATCAAGGGCACACAAAGTTAAGTCCTTAAACATTACCCACGTGAGGCATCCATATCCCAAAGTGCTAACCACACTTTCCCCTTTACTGCACGATCACTCGTCCAAGTGAAAATTATTTTGTTTAACCAACACCATAATACTACCCATGTCATGATACACAAATTTTATAACTATGGTTGACCACCACAATTTAATATCTAATTAAGTCCAAATTTATTAATTGATCAATGTGACAATGAGCCCAATGTAACAATAAGTATAGCTAAGCGTACTAGACGTACAAGCTAAGTGGATACTAATATTATATTACTAGATAATTGACCATCCTATATTGACAATGGAATCATGGCATTCAAATTATCAAACGAGGAATTAATCAAAATTCGTTAATAACTACCAAGAACAAAGGTTTGTATTAAATTAGCAATGCATAATAATTTAAACCAAAATAATAATAATTAGATTTGAAATAATAGGTTTAACATAATTAAAGGTCATGAGTTAGCTTGCTCAGTTACCACTTCTTGGTCTTCAAATCCTTCTGCTCCTTCGAAAATGTTATCTAACAAGAGAAAATGAATGAAACACAAAAAAATACAAAAAAATACAAATAAAATACAAAAATAACAAAACTAGAACTAAATAATGGATCTTAATTTTAGATGAATTTAGAAAGGAGAATCAGGTCAATTGGAGTTTGTATGAAGGAGAACAGACTCTCGAAAGTTGGATTGGTTGGGAAATTAGGGAAGAAGGACAAAAGCTATTGTGCTAGGGTTTACTGTGATGTAGATCAGGTCTATGGACAAAAGCCTTTGTCACCGTTGTTGGTTTCGCCGTGCGCAGTCATCGCCGTTTGTAGCTTCGTCGCCGGTGTGCCTCGTCGCCACTTTCGCCGACTCCATCCTCCGCCGACCGAGCCCCACCACTGGTGAGTTCTATCGCCGTCAATCAACCGACGTTACCCCGTCCCATCGTCGGTGAGCTTCGCCACCGTCTCAGTCGCCCTCGGTCTCCTTGGTCCCCGCGCCCACCTCGCACCCGCGCGCTCGTGCCGCTTCACCTTCCCGTGCACCCCGTTCACCATGAACCGAGCCACTGACATGCGGGGCTCTCATGTCAGCCGTGGACCCGTGAGCCAGCCGAATCAGCACCGCCATGCAAGCCATCCACGTCAGCCCTAGGCCGACATGTCTGCCATGTGTCATGCCACGTGGATGCCACGTCTGCCAATCGAGCTGTTCCAGTGCCACGTCATCAGCCACATGTCATACCATGTCAGCATGCCACGTCAGCCCTAGTGCACACGTGTCCGCCCAGTCAGCCACCACGTCAGCAAGCCCAGTCAACTTGTGCACTGTTCCATGAGCCTAGTCCACCGTAGACTAGCCTTCTCTGTGCACCGGGTTCACAGCACAATAACTTTTCCGATTTTCAACCTTTTTCTCCAGATTAGATTTTCTAAGAGGTCGTTCTCCTCAGTCCGAACTCTGATTGACCCGATCCTTTTTCCTAAATTCATCTAAAATTGAGCTCTATCTTTTGGTTCTAGTTTTGAAGTTTTTGGAGTTCATTTGAATTTATTTTTGTGCTTCGTTTCATTTTCTCTCTCGTTAGATCACGCGTTCGAAGGAGCTGAAACAAGATTTGAAGATCGAGAGCCAATAACTGAGCAAGGCCAAGGCAAGTCGTGTCCTTTGATCATGTTGAACCTAGTTTCCAAATCTATTATTTATTTATTTTGTTTTAAATTATCATGCGTCGCTACTTTATTATAAAACCTTTGTATTGGTAGTTATTGTTCAAATTGACTAATTCCTCCTTGATAATTTGGTTACCATGATTCTCTTGTCACCATAGGATGGGTAATTATCTAGTGATACAATAATAGTTGTCACATGGGTGTACGCTTAAATTGCTTAGCCATGCTTATAGTAACGTTGGGTTTGTCATCACATATGATTAATTAATTTTGACTTAATGAGATATGGAATCGTAGCTATAGCCACAGCTATAAAATTTGAGTACCATGACATGGATAGTGTCATTGGTGTTGGTTATACAAAATTGGTTTTCACTCGGGTGAATGATCGTGCAGTAAAGGGGTGCAGTTTACACATTAGGATGTGGATGTTTCGCCTGAGTAATGTCTAAGGACTTAACTTTGTACGCTATTGATCTGAGCCTTACCGTACAACCACATGTCCAGTATGGGATGGATCTGACTGATTAATTTGTGATGTTTTGATTTTGGTTCTGCCATTGGGATGTTAGTTGGTATTCCACGGGGCGCAAGAGGGGCAATTATCGGTTAGAGGGCGAAACCTCAGCGAGGCGGAACTGGGTTGAGATTGAGCATTGTAAAGGCCTTGTCATGATTTCTCCGTCACACACCAAAGGAAGTGTGTCAATCGCGTGGCAATATGAGAATATCATGTCTGGTGGGTAAAGTTGTACAACCTCTGCAGAGTGTAAAACAATTCGAATAGCCGTGTCCTCGGTCATAGACAATGCTCAATGATTTCACATGAGGGGTAGAGTTTTCATAAAAACCTGGTTGGATTAAGTTGGGAAATGAATGGTTAGTTCACTGGTGGTTCATTACGTGAATCTTAGTTCATGGGTGATTCATTGGAGTGAATGGTCAATTCACTTGTTGTTTGCCTCAATTCCTTTGATTACTTATTTATTATCATTTTCAAAGTTCGCTTTTCAATCTATTTATTGTATTTACTTTAAATTGTTGCTTTATGCAAAATTAACCTTTCAGCCATTTATTGGTAAGCCTTGCATATTATATTGCATTCTTTGTTACAAATGACTTGCTGAGTACTCTATGTACTCACGGCTTTATCCATATTTACTCAGTTTAGGAAGAAGGACCATATCAGTAAGAGCTACTAGAAGGAGGATACTTCAACGACTTCACGGATTAGAACTTCGCTCCCTAGTCAATTGCCTGTGGGCATGTCGAATAGCTACTACGCTCATTTATGTTTTCCACTGCAAGTTTCTTTAAGCCTTTAGGCTATTAATTATAAGCTTGGCCATAAGGTCGCAATTCTGATTATTATTAATAATATTTGGATTTTTCTTAGTAAATCGTGATATGGTTGGTATTACATCTTTGTTTATACTGTGTACTAGCGTGATCCTGGACTAGTGCAGAATACATAGGAGGGTCCGGATTTTCATATTTGGGTCTCGACAGAAAATGTGCTCTAATTTCTCAAAAAAAAAGGAGCAAGAAGGAAAAACAATTGAGAGAACAAACTGAAGAGCAAAGCATAAGTTGAGTGCATTTTTTAATTAACAGTTTCTTGAGCAAACTCATGTAGCATCTCATGACACATAAGAGTATAAGAGAATTGATTATAGGCTTACACAAAGCAAAAGGACAAGAAACACAAGCACATATGCAACAAATATTGTTAATATGTGAATATGGATAGCACCTTCAGCATATATTGATCTATTTGACAATAAGAGAACCACACTAACATTGTGGATATTCATGTATTGGCAATACAATATATGCAAGCAAATATATAAATCAATACATAATAATCTCACGCATCAGTTTATCTAGAGACAAAGAGTACCAATTGCCTAGGATACATACATCGCAAATCCATGATACCAACCTCATGGCATGTCACATCACAGTTTGACCAAATAATAACAACAATATATTCTACAAAAGGCCTATAATGTTTGGTACTGAATACACCAATCATGAATTAAACAAGAAACTTTATAGCTGAGTCAGCCAAAAATGCATAACATTCGCGCAATATACCAACTTCTAAATAACGGAGGAAATTACTCAAATTCATAGTCTGTAATACTCCGTACTACCCAAACACTTACCGGGCAAACAATGACCCATAAGTTCAATTAAACTGGTTCATATTGATAAAAAAGCCTGATAATCTACATCACAAGATTGGTCAATCAAAGCACACGCTAAGCATTAAAACAAAAAAAAATGGTGAACTGGCCTCGTCTCTTCCCCTTAATGGTACTGCAATTTTGGACTCTAAAATTTGCAGTTCTACACAGCTGTACCGGCAACTGTGCCCATAATTTCAACTGCAAACTTATGATGCATGAATTGCTATAATGATATACACTATTGGGCAAATGGTAAATTTCTAAAGATGTCTTATTTATATAGATTACGACGGCCACAAATTCAGATTAACTCAATTCTACGCATGTTAAGCTAACAAGCTGACAGCGTCACTACCATAACAAATAAATCATGTGATCTACTCTAACAGCAGCAATTTTGCAATAGGAAACTCTCGTCTCATCCATGGACTAACTACGATCTGTAAAAT
Organism: Dendrocalamus latiflorus; assembly: GCA_017311315.1. Taxonomy (NCBI): domain Eukaryota; kingdom Viridiplantae; phylum Streptophyta; class Magnoliopsida; order Poales; family Poaceae; genus Dendrocalamus; species Dendrocalamus latiflorus. The sequence goes on from CM029613.1 coordinate 14,130,590, forward strand.
CTACCAACCACATAATCTGTACCAGTAATAGCGGTCATGAATTCCATCACAGCATCGCAAAAAACACACATCACATGTCAATCAATGCAGGGTGGCGATCCTCCAACCAACATGGAATCGGTCATACCTTGAGGCTCTCGATGACCCCGGGCACGACTGCGTGCTCGAGCCCCGAGTGCTCGCCCTCGGTATTCTCCCTGATGATGATGATGTCGACGTCCTAGTGCCTAGTGGGGAGCGGCGCATCGAGGAGCGGCGCGCTAGGGTGGGGGAGCGGCACGTCGGGAGACTGATCTTCTAGCGAAGCATCTGGGCGGCGAAGAAGAGGAGGTCGGTGAGCAGGGCGGGATCCGGGGACACGAGCAGCGACGTCGCCAGCGCCCAAGCCTGCAGCAAGCGCTGCGGGCCGGGGAGCCACTGGTTGGCGGTGAGGCGGGCGGAGGAGTGTACGCCGTGGTTGAGTGCGTGCACGGCTACGGCGAGCCGTGCTTGGAGGTCCGACACCTCGGTGGCATCCATCGCGGCGGTAGGCGGAGCGGGGAGGTGGGTGGATTTGGGTGGGGAGGCGAGGGTACAGAGGGGATTGGGCCGATTGTTTGAGTGACTGCAACATTGGAGAGCAAGCGACGGAGAGAAGGGTGGCCAGAATGCGCGAGGAGATGGGGAAAGTGGAGGGGATGAGTGGTTGGATCCTGAGAGAGAGAGAGAGAGAGGGAGAGGAGGAGAGAGACGAATGGTTCAGATCAAATCAGATGGCTGTAGAGAGGGGAGAGGAGAACGTACCGATGACCACCAACTCCTCTTTATATAATAGTAGAGATTTCACCATACACCCCTTTGGATTATAGAAATGGGCTACAGGAAAACATAAGATTGACTTCCTATTCCTTTGGTTTCATAGGAATTTTGAAGGAAAAATCCACTCACACCTTTTTGTAAAAATTCTTGTGTTTTTTATGTTACCTATCCATACAATCATTCATGTAGTTTTTGTGTGCTTTTCAATCATCTGTTTTCACGTGCATTCCTACTATATTCTTAAGTTTTCCAAATCTTGTGTTTTTTTATTACTGCTGCGTTGCAAAGAGACCATTCCTACGTTCCAAATGATGTTTTCTCGTGTTTTTAGTTCATGTAGAAAGGACATGGCACCTTAATTCTTGTGCCTTTCAATTTCCATGTTCCCAACGGGACCAAAAAATTGGGGCTTTTCCAACTGCTACACGGTCACTTTATTTTTAATCTACCTGCTTGTTGTTGCACCTTAAGCTTCTTTAAAATCGCCATAACATCGCAATTGGGCGTACCCAACTACACTAGCAAACTAAGCTTTTTTAGCTTAATTTTGGACCGTTGGGTAACAGGAGTAGATGATAGAAACAAGAGAAGTCAGTCTTGTTAATCTAGATCATCTTCTCTTCGATAACATCTAAGAACGTGATGGCGAACCACCCATGGTTGGTCCTATTGCTTTTTGCTAGAACACTAGTATAAGTAAAGTCTCTTCTAATCAAAACGATTTATTGATATTTAATTCGTTTACAGTTATAGCCATCAACTGCAGTTATAAATTATTAGCACCCACCCAAATTAATCTAGGTCATATTCTCTTTCACAATACATATACCTTCCTCCGAAACATCATATATCGCGCACATGTTCCTTTCGTATTTATTTTTGGCGAGGAAGTTTTGTTTTTCTTTCTTTACACAAGCTTACACTTGTAACGAGAGGGAAAGAGAAATGCCACTTGCCAAGGCGACAACGAATGGAATCGAATTAGGTGCACGCTCCAACAGATCGGAAATCGCATCGCATCACTTCCTCCGCCTCGCAACAGCGGATTTGGCAGATTTGGCGGCCGCCATTAGTTGCAACCACCTTGACGAAGCTTCCGTGGCCGCCGTCTGGCACCGTTGCCGCCGCACGTGCGCGCGCCTTTCTTGGCGGTTGCATGCGGGAGGGGAAAACCAATGGGGGAGTCGACGGAGAGGGAGGGGGCGGCGTGGCCGCGGAGGGGATTCGCCGGCGGCTGAGGCAGCCCCGTGACGCTTCTTCCCCGCCCCCGTCCTCCTCCTGCGCGGCTACGTTGGCTTCGTGCTGTAGAAGAGAGGAGGGGGAGGGGGAGGAGAATCAAGGGGGAGGCAAGAAACAGGGGAGGCGCAAGAGCAAGAGGCAGGAGGCGGTCGCCAGGGCGATCCGGGACAGGCTGCCTGCCGCGCCGTCTTGCTGGGGCAACGTCTCGGTGGTCCAGGGGGTCAGAGGGAGGAGGGGTGGGAGCCGGAGGGAGACGCCGGGCGATGACGACGGCGCCGGCGCCGGCGAGGATGATCCGGCGGGCGCTACTGCGACGGCCCCTGCGGCGGCGTGGTGCTGCGTCTGCCCTGGCGGGGAGTGCGCGCTGCAGCCCAACCCGAGCGCCAATGGCAAGGAGGACGCCGGGCTCCGGTCCCTCATCGAGCGCAACGACTTCTACTCCGGCGACTGCAACCCGCACGCCGGCGCCCATTTGATTGAGTAGGTGCCATCCATCGTTACCGCACATTGTTGTACACAATTTTACAAAGAAAAAATATTTTCTTCTTGTACTTCTTTCTCATCATCTGTATTTGCTGTGAGAACCATGGATGGATAATGGAGTGGAATGAAATGATGCCACGATGGGCTTGGGGTTTTTTTTTTTATCATCTAGCCTTTCAGGAGTGTGTTTCATGTCAGTGTTGCAGTGCAGGAGCATTTACTGCATGATTGTGTTTGCTGTGGCACAGGAACAAACCACTCACAGCCTTTTTAGGTTGCGGCTGTTGATGACTTTTGATGTTTGGTTGTGAGTGATGTTTTTTTTTTTGTGTTTTTTAGACAATAAAGTGGATGATATCTATGATTTTAAATTCGAGAAGCCATTAAAAAGATGTTTTATTTATTTTGATTTTCGGAGAAATCAAGTTCAAAAGTAAAAATAAAAATAAAAAAGAGTAGAGCACAGTCTCCCAACGCGTTGGGAGTAGACTGAGTCCAGGTGTGCTGCCAATGGAGGGATCACAGGTCAGAAGTGCCCACTGCAATCAACAATTGAGGAAGCGACATCGGCAGGTGAGGCCTGGGCAACTGATGATGTGTACTTGTTAATTGTCATGCTTTGCTTGGAGCTTACAAAGGATTTTAGGAAGAGTACAACTCCTATTACTTTTTCTTTGATGAGGCGGTTCCAAATCATCTGAATCACTTCATCACCTCCATACAATCACGCGGTGGTTTAGAATGCATGAATTCTTCTGATTTCTACAGGAATTGAATTGTTTCCTATCCCATTCCTACCAAAGTCTTGCGTTTAAGGCAGGAGGATCTTAGTTTTTAAGTTTTTCCATTTTCTGCGCTGATCCATCCGCCCTCCCAGTCCGGCTGCCCTGATATTTTGGTCAAAGATCATGAGCATTCGTTGGTACGACTGTACGAGCTATCAATTTCTCATATGGGCACGGTTCTCACAAAATTATCTTTTGGATCACCCTCTAATGGAATAGCCAGAGAGATCTTGTCACCACGAGAAGCTCATACTGTGGAAAAGCCAGTTCATATTGATTTTTAGTTTTAGTTTATAAATAATAATAATTTATAGAGAAGTTTATAGAGGAAGACACTCGTTTACGATTTTGGCTCATATAATAAAGTCATTATAGTGTATAGTACAATCGATTAGTAAAGCATATCTTAAAAAGACGTTATATTTGAAAGATAGATACTATAGAAAAATTATTTACAAAAATAGATTTTAAAAATCAATACAAATAGAGCCTCACTGATGGTGCGAGCGCCACATCAACGAAGAAGAAACGCCACAAATTCACGCCAGATATTGACGAACACCTCTGTACAGTAGTAGTATCAGACTGCTGGCTACACTAAAACACGAAAATAGCATGTTCGCTTTTTCATATCCTTGCCTGAAAAATCAGCCCTTGGTCCAACCAAAAGCCCAAATGTGAGGGCAAAGCAGAAGGCTGCTTTCTTTTTTCCATCACAGGAATAGGATAGATCAGGAAATATCATTGTCAACTGGTGTGCAAGTACTGCCAATTGCCTTTGCTGCTTGGATGGCGGCATCCATCCACATCCTTGGGGAGATCTTGGCAGGGAAAGTGAATACCAAATTCCCACTAGTAGAAATTGTTGAGCCATAGCTATAAATTAATGTACTTTGAATACCAAATTCCCACTGGTAGAAATTGTTGAGCCATAGCTATAAATTAATGTATTTTTAGTACATTCTGAAGGAAAATGTTACCAAATTTTAGTAATGTAAAAGTTTTGCTAACTTTATGAGCACCAAACCTATATTTTTATAAACAAATGTTAGCGCTTCTTTAAGATCGAGTGCAAATAGACCTCAACTGTTACACCTCATCGCCACTCCCTCTGATCTTTTTTACTTGACGTTTTACAATTTGTGCCATCAGACTTTCTAAGCTTTGACATCTAATATGTTTAAAATTGTCTAGATTGGCTATATGAAAACTATTCCATCAGATTTGTCGTTAAAAAATACTTCTATAATATTATAATTTTATTAGTTTATCTTAATATAAAGTTATAAAAAGTAATGGTCAAAGTCGCATTTGGTAACGCCAAGTAAAAAAAACAGAGAGAGTAATAGCTATCATATTAACAAGTAATCCTTGTTCAATTCAAATAACTTTGTTTTGGGGGTAATGTTTGAATTGCATTAGGCAATTTTGACCAAGTATGGCTAGCGTTTAAGTTCGTGACTGTAGTTGTAGTTTGCCACAATTTCTTAGTGACTAAACACAGCTGCAATAGATTCATATTCTAGCCAAAACTTGCTACAAATATGGCCAAGGATTTGGCTGCCACAAAAGTTATGGCTTGCTACTCAGAGAAGTCCAGCGCGTTGGAGCTCTTCATCACGCTCTGCATCACTGGCAAGATGGTGGGCTGCGTCGCCGCAGGGCTTTTCTTTGCCATGCTATTCCAGGAGGCCACTGCTCGCGCTCATGCTCAACATCCACAGCATCGTTGAGGTCGCGGCCATACACAACTAGGGAGACACTATGATAGGAGACATGGATTGATTGATGCGTGCGTGCATGCAACAATTTGTGATCATCTCTCTCACCATGTATGCATTGATTGATGCATTACAAACGGCGACTGCTGAGCACTACTCGGTCCTGATGTTGTCGGTGATGGTGATCACAGCCATCACGATGCTGCTGATCAAGCTCCTCTATGACCCGTCGGGGTGGTTCGTGTCACATCCCAAATTTTCACTTTCTGAAAAATTTTATTTTTATTAATTATTTCAATGTATTTGAATCTTATTTGGATTTATCTTGATTTAATTTCAAAATTTAAAACAAGGAAATGTATTTAAAATATTTTATTAAAGCCAAAAAGGGAAAATTATATTTTTCCTAGCCTTTCTTAAATTTTTAAATATTATTTGAGAATTTTCTGAAATTTAAAATCAATTTTCAAAGCTAAAAAATATTTTATAAAATTATTAAATTCCAATTTGAAATTAAAAATATTTTTACTAAGTCTAAAATGCTTCCAGGAATATTATATAATTTTTCTGGAATTTTTAGACATTAAATATTATTTTTCCAAACGTTTATAAAGTTTCTAGTATTTGCTGAAATTTATTCCGAAAATAAAAATCAAATTATTCCTAGCCTGCCAAGTGTCGCTTCCAGATTAAATCAATCTCTCTCCACGTTCTAATCCTAGCCACACAAAGTCACTTACCCCTTCATAAAATCCAAAGGCCATCATCTACTCACTTGCCACGTGTCGCGAATTTGACGGCCCGTACCCCTTCACTTCCTCCCTCTCTATTACACATGGACCCCACATGTCATATGTTTCTTCAACTTCTTCTTCTTCCTCCTCCCACCCTCTCTCTCCTCCACCATTAGAGCCGAATGGAGCTTTTAATTGAAGCCCGTTTCTCCCTCGTAACTCCCGATTAAAGCATGGAAACGGACGCCCTAATCACACTCATCAATCTCCCGGCCGTTCCCCGTCCTTTAACTTTCTCAAACCGAAATCCCCTCATCTCCCTTCTCATTCTATAAATTGGCTTCTCCCCACCATACTCTCCCTTTTCCCCTCCTTTTCGGCCGGCTCCCACCTCCTCCACCTTTCGGCCGCCGCCCCCGACCACCGGAGTCGCCGCCCGTGCCGCCAAAAGCCGCCGCCGCCGAAGCACCCTCTCTCCTACGTACGCGTCGCCGATTTTCTCGCCGCCGCCGCCTTCTCCGGCCATCCCCGCCGCCGCCGGTGAGTAGCGCCACCACCCCGCCGCCACTCGCCGCCCCGCCGCCGGCCGCCGGTCACCGGCGAGCCCGCCGGCCGCGCGCATGCCCGTGACTTCCCTCCATGTCTCCTTCTTGTATCATGTTCATCCATATTTATTTTGTTTTGTTATTACTGTTTTGTCAAGAAGTAGCAAGTGTCCACTTGGCTAGGGGAGACAAGTTAAGGCATGTACGCATGAGGTTGTGGTGGGTTCAAATCCAATGCAATGCAATTTTCGGTTGGGGCTTTGCCAAAATTTTTGGTCCATGACAAGCGGGACCCACCTGTCATAAAATATTAAAATAAAATTTGGCACCCAATGACAACCGGGCCCCACATGTCATACACTCCAAAATACCCCAAAAATCAGCCAAAATAAGATTCCAGAGAATATTCCCTCGTTTTGCATTTTCTGGAATTTCCAAACCGATCAAACTTCCAATCGCTCGTTCTCCCTCGTCCGATCTCCGAATCCAGTGATTCAAATTTCTAAATTTGTATAAAATCATAATCTATGTTGCAGTATATATTTTATATTTTTGTGATTTTATTTGTATTTATTTATTTGGTTATTTTGTTGTTTCGCGCGTAGAAACCGACGTCACCGAGGAATTCATCGAGTCGCAGCAAGAAGACCCAAATAGCATTCAAGAAGGCAAGTCTCCTTTGATCATTTTGATCCTATGTTTTGCAAGTTTTCTTTGATCAACTTGCTCAAATGATTTATAAAATGATTAGGTAGTTATTTTAAATTATTGCATGCTTATGTTATATCAAGTGATAATTTGATTTAGAAAATTTAGTTAAATATTCAATTTGTTATACCTTCCATTGAAAATTGTTTACCTTGTACCATTGTCAACTTAGGATATCCCTTTGACTCAATAATGAGTTAGTATTACATCTGTTGAATTTTTAAATACTAGCAAATGCTTAGCGTAGCAAATCAATGTAATAATGCTCAAATGAGTAGCATGTTTGCTAAATGTTTTGATGAATGATTTGTTTGAACATTGGTAATGGATGTTACCATTGTTAAATGATTTGTTTGAAAAGTGGTAATGGATGTTACCACTGTTAATTTAAAAGTAAAAATGAATTTTAAAGGGAAAAGTTGACAAGGGTGGATGGAAGGTTTGGCTGGTGCAGTTAGCACGAGAATTTTTGGAATTGTGAATGAACCACCCTGGTCGTTTAAGGACCGACGCTTGTGTTTGTCCAAACTGAGCAAAACAGTGCAACCACAAGTCTATATGGGTACGACCTAGCTAACTAACCTATAAAGGTGTAGTTTAGATATCACCAGTGGTGTATTGAGTGCCAGGGTGTACTGGTTACTCATAGTGAGGGACAGGGTTTACTGTACTCATACGGCGCAAGAGGGGGCTCCGACTCGTGGATTCGAGTTGTGGTGAAACCTTAGCGGGTGGTATCTAGCTATACTGGAGTAGGTGAAAGGCTTTGTGATATTTTATCTGGGTCTCATGCCAAAGGAAGCATGCTGACTATTAGGATAATTTATCTCTTGTGGGTAAAGTGTACAAACTCTGCAGAGTAAAACTATTCGAATAGCCGTGCCCACGGTCAAGGGCGGGCAAGGAATGCATTCACATGGTAGAAGTTTGATTTTGATTTCAAAATAAAATGGTTTGTCAAACTTGAGAGTGGTATAACGCTCGTGATTTAAATCTGGTGGTGTAACCAGATCAGGTGGTTTAACCTGAGTTTTGAAAGTTGGCAGATAGCCTGAGATTTTAGTGTTGGTGGTTTAACCTTCACTAAGTTATTTATCTAATTTCATTTATGAAAAACAAAGATGTTTATCAAATGGCCTTTGAAGTAATTATGTAGATTTGAAATAAAATGCTGATTTATGCAAAAGAACCATATAGCCTTCCTTTGTGAAGCCTTGCATCTATGCATCTTTCCCAAGACTTGCGGAGTACAATTTTGTACTCACGTGCTACATTTCAAATTAACTCTCAGAGGAGATCAAAGCTCAAGAGGTGGACTACGACTACTTCGTGGATGGATTCGTCGAAGGCTTTCCGGAGAACTAGGTTGCGTTTCCCCAGTCAATTGCTTGTGGCGTATTGATGGGTCTTGCTTTAGTTTCTTTTTGCTTCCGCTGTAATTTTCTGTTTGGTGTGAGGTCTTAAAACCTCATTTGTAATAAAGGCTTCGAGGTCTGTAATCTCGATTATGATAATAAAGCGTTGTTGGCAATGTATCATCTTTTCTGTTTGAACTGTGTGTACTAGCGTTGATCTGGGACTAGTACTGTAATGCACAGGGAGTCCAGGAGTTTCTACTCCGGGGTCTCACAGTTCGCAAGGGCCAAGTGGCAGACGTTGGAGGGTATGCGCCCCAACACGGAGCTCCATGTGCTCACCTGCCTCTACAGCGAGGACCACGACGTGCCATTGATTGACCTCTTCGAGGCATCTAGCTCCTTGTGCGACTCTCCCGTCTCCCTCACCATGCTCTACCTCACCGAACTCATCGGTCGTGTTGCCTCCATGCTCAAGTCCCACAAGAGGCCAGGAGCAGCTCATCCAACTTGACACCATTCGATCGCATCGTCAATGCCTTTCGCCACCTCGAGCAGAAGGCCATCCCGACATGGTCATCATGTGCCCATACGTCGTGGTCTCGCCATACAGCTCAATGCACCACGACATGTGCTCGCTGGCGCATAGCCGCAAGGCCAACCTCATCCTGCTGCCCTTCCACAAGTTGTCAGACAACTCGTGTAACATGGCCAACAACGCCATCTGCTCCATCCATCGCTCTGTGCTCCATGGTCATCCTCGTGGATCACGACCTAGCCTCCGGGTGGGCGTGCGCGACGGCGGCCAACAGCCTCCTACATAGGGTGGCCATGTACTTCCTGGGCAGGCTAAATGACTGCGAGGTGCTAGCGTATGCGGTGCGGATGCCGGAGAGTGGCAGCATGTTGCTAATAGTGGTGCGGTTCAAGCTACAGAACTAGATGCAAGAGTAGATCATATTTGCTAGAGGTAGAGTTTTGTGAAACTCCAAGACTATAATACCTAGGGTTATATGTCACATATCAAAAACCATGTGGTTTTGTGTAACTTGGACTACAAAACTTGGGATTTTATGAAATTTACAAAGAAAATTATGTCTAACTCATGGGGGAAAATCACTTAATCGGGACACTCCCTAGCCCCCAAAAAAATCATACTAACTGGGCTACATATGCTATGCGATCACTCTATTTGATACACTCCGTGCACTCAACTTTCGGTTTTGGCAGCAATTTACCAAAAAAATTGAGAAATAAAATTGATGATTAGTACCCTTTAAATTTTCAATTTCAAAATGTGTTAGAAGAAATACAAGATAAGTTTGTTGTGAATAGCATCTGTCTTTTTCTTTGTCTTTCTCCTCTTTCCTTTTGATTTATGATTTTTCTCATTTTTTACTTTTAACATAGAATGAAGTTAAACTTGAAATTTTATACATTGGTCTAGTATTGAGAAGTGGATCTAGAATTTTGTCAGGAATTTTTCATGTTTATTTGTTGTCTAAACATAAAGCGATTGCATGAGTGCACTATAAAGATGATTGCATATCATAAGTTGCCATCTAACTCAAGGGAAAATCATTCAATCTCATAGTGTACTTCGAGAATAACACCTAGCCTAAAAAAACATACTAGAATAAGGCCCTGTTTGGATCCCATGGTCTAAAGTTTAGTTGTCTAAAGTTTTGGACTAAACTTTAGTTGGCTAAACTTTAGCCACTAAACTTTAGTCGAAGGTCCTGTTTGGATCCTGTACTAATGGATAGGACTAAAGTTTCAAAAAGACCATACTATCTATCCTCGTTTCATGCGTCAGCCATTAAATGGGATGTGAGAGGCCAACATGCAAGGGTAAACACGTCTTTGTGCCTAAGAACCCAAAACTTTAGACCACTTTAGTTCACTTTGGTGGACTAATGGTCTAAAGTGTTTTTTAGGGATTAGCTAAAGTTTAGATCTAACTTTAGACTACCTGTTTGGAGACTTTAGATCTAAACTTTAGTGACTAAACTTTAGATGGAGGGATCCAAACAGAGCCTAAGAAGTTACCTTTCAAGCTAGACTTCGTATCCACACCAAATTTTGCATAAAACCAGGTCTGGTCCTGGCACGCCCCCAATTTCGTGCATTTTTTACTAAGATTTAGAAATGGACCCTGGAAAACATCAGAGAAAGGTATGTTGTTAATTGTTAGAAAAGGAATATATGCTGTTAGTAATTTATAGGGTTTATCTATACATCATTCAAAACATTTTGACTGGTTTTATCCCACAAATCATTCATTTCTTAGACTGTTCACTGTTGGATCATATCTAGATCTAGATCCAGCAGTCCATGCTCCCCTCACAACTCCTATGCAAGAAAACCACTACCAGCTCCAGCCAACTCCACAACGTCGCCCCCGCCTCCACTAACCCCTGTCGCCACCCCACACACCGCTGCTCGATGCGGCTGTCGGCACCACCAGTCTTCCGTGGCTCGCTGCCGTCGGATCCACCACCCCGCACTTGTCTCCCCACTCCCACCCCGACCCCCCACCGCCAAACTTCCCTCCCCCGCCACCACCCATCACCAGTCTCCTGTGGCTCGCCAAACCTTACCTTAACTCGTCGCCGTTGCCATCGTCGGAAAAAATGATCTCACTGGTCAGAGTACGAATCTCCAAACAAATCATAAGGGTAGAAATTAGAATGATTTACACAAAAATTATCATTCCCATTATGTATAGTGTTGTAGGGTTGGCCCCCACCTAAGCTCAGCTGGCCTGCTTAGAGGGTTGTAAGGCCCAGAATAGGACATGTGTAATGACATAAATGCCCCTGAAAGGGATGATTGAGTGTAAGGGTACAATTGTAAGAGCACCCCTATGTGGATATATATATATATATATATATATATACGGTACAGGCTAGGGAGAGGGCCCTAAACCATTGCTCACCTAACTCTCCACTATCATACTCTCTCTCTCTCTCTCTGTTTGGTCTGTAGCCACGACAGTTGGCACCGTCCGTGGGGAGGAACGGAGAGCAAGCCTCAAGATCCGAAGAAGGATGGCACCGAAAAAAGCTCCAACATCGGCGGCGAAAAAGAAGAAGGCAGGAGCGACGGAGTCTCGCGTCTACACCAGAGCCTCAGCGTCGGCAGCTGTGGGCGCAGATAGCGACGCAGGCGCGACGGCGACGAACGTTGGCGAGCACGCCAGGACGATCGACCCCGCCACCGCTGCCACGACGATCGACCCCGCCACTGCCGCCGCGATGGTCGACACCGCCCCGCGTATGGTGGGAGGTCCCACTGTGGGCACGGCGACAACCGTCGACAACGCCGACCGGGTGGCCGGGAGTGCCAGCGCCGACCGGGTGGCCGGGAGTGCCAGCGCCGGCACCCACGTCGGCGTGGCCGTCGTCCCCCCACCCGGTGCGGAAGCAGCGAGCGGCCTCGGCGGCAACATGGGCCTTGTCATCGACTCCGACGTCCACCACACCACCACGGCAGGTAATCCAGGAGTGCAAACCGTGATCCCCGCTATTCCGACCATGCAGCCAGGTACATCGTGCGCTCCGGCTACGACCATGATGGAGAACACCCTGCTGGCGGCCCTCAACACGTTCCAGCGGGAGTTGGCGGATCTCCGCGGGGTCATACGGGATATGCAAGAGGCTCGGAGCCAGCAGACTCTAACGAGCGCGCCGGAGCCCACACCGGAGCGGGCGGACAGCCGAAACGCCTCGACGTCTGGTCGCATCCCGCTGCGGCGCGTCGACCCGGAATCCCCACTCTCCGCATGCTTGCAGCAGGTGGCGTGGCCAGAGGTTTTCAAGTTCCCAAGTGCCGTCGAGTCGTACAAGGGTGACACGGACCCACGGGAGTTCGTGCGCGTCTATGAGACCACCATTGAAGCCACCGGTGGGGACGACACCACGAAGGCGAAATGGCTCCCCCTCGCGTTGCAGGGGGTGGCGCTCTCTTGGTTCTTCACCATCGAGCCAAATTCCATCTACGCGTGGGAACAGGTCCGCGACCGGCTCTACAACAACTTCCAAGGGAATTACGTCGAGCGCGTCGACGCGGACCAGCTCTTCGCCGTCAAGCTTTTACTCTCGGAGAAACTCCGAGATTACTTCAAGCGCTTCACGAAGGTATGCTGCCAGGTCAAGGATGTCAACGAAACGACCATCATCAATGCAGCGGTACAGGGTCTTCGCCCGGGGCCGTTGGCCGAATACAACGCGCGGAAGTCAATCAAGACGATGGCGAAGCTCTTCGACAAGATGGAAGAGTACGCGCGGGCGGAGGAGGATGCGCGAAGGCATGAGGGCGATGACTTCGACCCCGTTCCAACGGAGGAGTGGTCGCGAGAAGCAAGCACGGGAGGTGACTCCTCGATAGGAAAATGGATTGCCGAGCATGGGGAGGTTTGCACATTCCTTAATTAAGTTAGCTAAATGGAAAGTTGTAGATATTATCGCCGTCCAAACTACAGGTTTGCACATTCCTTAATTAAGTTAGTAAAATGGAAAGTTGTAGATATTATCGCCATCCAAACTACAGGTTTGCACATTCCTTAATTAAGTTAGCAAAATGGAAAGTTGCACATTCCTTGTACGTACGTGGCAAGTTCTTTGTGGTGTCTAGTCCATGCGATATTATCGCCTACTCGTCTCGCTAGTCGCTATATCGTTTACAATTCGCGTCAACTTTGGTAAATATGGTATTTACCGATACCGCGCCGAAATAAATTGGGATTTACCGATACCGAACCGTACTTCTAAAAATACCGTATATTACCGAACTACAAACACCGTATTTACCGTATATACCGAATCGATTAAACCGATTGCACAGTCCTAATCCCGAGGATGGGGCCCGCCACGTTGAATCGCCCCCTTGAAGGCGGAGGCGACTGTACCCGGGGGCGCTTCGCCCTCAGGGATGTGAACGGCATTTCCTCAGCCGCTCCAGCAGCCGCAATGCCTGGCGTGCTCGGCAGGTCCGCGGCAGCCGTTGCAGGTGGCGAGCCTTCAGAGGCGACGACACCGGAGCTTGTCGCCTCGCTGCCGTCCAAGGCCTCCTCATCAGGGGTAGCCCGTTCCCCCGAATCGGCGCGTCCGGACCCAACACCGGTTGGGCCCCCCGTCTCCACGGTGCCGGCTGGCGATACGGCCGACGGACTGGAAACGACGGTGTCAGATCGGGCCCTACGCTGGGAGGTTGACGCCACCGCTCGGCCGTCGCCGTCGTGGCGGCTTAGGGTCTCCGCCGGCACTACGCGCTCAGGAACGGGAATCCCCAGGACCTCGCACACCCGGTTTATCCGCCCCTGCTTCGCCGAGGCGGTCGTAGCCTCGCGCAGCTTGTGCTCCTTGGCCGTGTATGGCCCGAGGAGTGCAACCACCGCGCGCTCCGCATCTTCCAGCCGGGGCACTACACAAAGAGTGGGACATTCGTCACAAAGGATCACGCGGCTACGCGTGTGGGCGAACAGCCGAGGCCGAGGGACTTACAAGGGGCGGTGGGCTTTAGGAGGCAAGACACTGACGGATTGACGCCGTCCTTCCGGGTGCTGCCTCGTTGCTCGTACAGCCATCGGCCGGAAAGTGGCGCCACCCCGTACATGGTAAACTCTTCAGCGAGGTCACGCATATTGAATCGGCGGGCGACACCAGCAAGCCTCCACGCCTTCTGCGCGTCCTCGGTCTTCGGCTTCACGTTTGGCGAGCTGTTGAACGATATCGGCTGGCCCCAACACAACAGGCCGCTTGTGCTTGTCACGTGGTAGTAAAACCACCGTCGCGTCCAGCCGGATTCCCACTTCCCCCGCGTAGCCAACGCGGGGAACAGCTTCGCGCACGCCTTCCTCAGCACGAAGCTGACGCTACCGAAGTTCGATACCGCCCCTCCCTCAACTTTCTTCGGCTGGCAACGCGCATTATGCAGAATGGCGAATAGGCTCGCACTGGGACGGCGACCTTCTGTTCGCGATGCCCAGGCAAAGATGGCCAGGCGGACTATTGCGTTGGGGGTCAACTGCGCTAGCTCCAACCCGTAGGCCCGCAGGACCTCACCCACAAAGACCATCGAGGGCATTCGAAGCCCGGCATCGAAAAACGCGATGAAGACGATCGCCTCCGTCTCTGCCGGGTTCGGCTCCGTCTCGTTGGGACCGGGCAGGTGAGCCCTGTGGCGCTCCTCAATCTTTCTCTCCCGGACGAGCCGCTGGAGCATCTCCTCAGTTACGCGACTCCGCCCCAGCACACGGGAGCAGCGGCCCCCCGAGTGTTCCATGGCGTCCCACCGCTTGTTGACGTGCGTTGGCCCTCACAGCAACAAGGCGTACTCCCCTGGAGGAGGCGACAACTCGTGCCAGCTGGACGAAGTGCTACCGCTGCGCCGTCGGGCGGGATCGTCGTGGCAAGCCATCTTATCCAAGACACGGGCAACAAGGAGCAAGAGCAGGGGCGAATTGTGCTAGCAGCAGAGTAAACAAGGCCGGGCCAAGCAACCAGTGGAGAAGAACGTCCCCAAGCCGGCGGCAATGCATTATAAGGCCCGCTTGTCTACCCCACGACCCGAAGCGCAACCGGCGGAAGCCCCAGCGGTTCGGCTACCCACTGTCGAAAAGCACAACTGCTAACAGATGAAGGGGCGTGTCGCGGTAGGTGGGCAGATGGCGCACGACACGCCAACGACATCCTGCCATGCGTCCCGCCCTTCTAGGAAAGGTGCGAATGGCCTCGGTTGTGCGACTGACGATAGCCCACGACAAGCCAATCACGGTTAGCCACGCGTACACTGCCAGTGGGACAGCGCGTACGGCTGCAGCAGCCTGCTCTGAGCAGCCCAAGGGTCTGCACGATTTCAGGCGCCATTAAAGCGCACTATAAGACCAGGCGGGGCTCCTCACCTGACTGAACCGCGGAGTCGGTTCCCACTCCGCACGCCGGGGCCCCAACCACCCTGGGCCCAGTAGAACCCATGGCGCGGAGTTCGCCCTACCTCGTCTTCGACTTTGCCCTCCGAAACAACCGACGGTCGCGGATGACCCGGATGACCAGGACGCGGCCACACCTTGGGTTCCACTAGAAGGACCGCCGAAGATGCTCGACCCCGCCCTGCTCCCGCCTCAACCGAACAGTTCTGCTAGCATCTTCAACTTTGCCAGCATCCTCGACTCCGGGCGGAGTCCCCTACACTCGACTACAACACCCAGCGCAAGGTCTGACCCCGCTAGGCGCTTCGTCCAGTCCCCGACAGGAGCACGTCCCCGTGGCAACCTCGACTTCGCCCCCCTTACCGCGAACCCTGCGCGGGAGGGCGACTTCGGCAGCCCGCCCAACGCTGGATCCTCGCCGCAGGGCGAAGATTATACTAAGTAATAAGGCTCCACCACGCAGTACGGAGGTTCACAGGCCGTAGGGACGGAGGGGGCCAAATGGCTCGACAATATGGCTTCGGCCCGTGAAGCCCTTCACCATGAGAGGCTCTTGTTGTAGGGGTGGCCCCCACCTAAGCCCAGCCGGCCTGCTTAGAGGGTTGTAAGGCCTAGAATGAGACATGTGTAATGACATAAATGCCCCTGAAAGGGATGATTGAGTGTAAGGGTACAATTGTAAGAGCACCCCCATGTAGATATATATAGGTGGTACAGGCTAGGGAGAGGGCCCTAAGCCATTGCTCACCTAACTCTCCACTATTATACTCTCTTTATTTGATCTGTAGCCACGACATATAGCAATTCTGAAATTGCAAACATCTCGTGAACCACAATCTATGGCCTGAAGCTTGATCCAACGGCATGGGGTGCCTCGCTCTGCTGTGTGGCCGTGTCCCAGCTTGGCTGCAGTCTGCAGCATAACAAGTTCCGTTCCGTTCCGTTCTACTACTCGGTTGCGAATAGGGCTTCCCTATCCCCCTCTCCCTATTCCCCTCTCTATTCCCTCAATCTAAACCACTCAAATTTCATCCAATGGCTAGTTTTTTTATATTTTCACCATTTTCTCATCCATCATAAATAATAAAAAATACAGAAAAAATAAAATTTATTTTTTTATTATAAATTTATAAAAATAAATTTTATTTTTTTCTGTATTTTTTTATTATTTATGATGGATGGGCAAATGGTGAAAATATATATAAAAAACTAGCCATTGGATGAGATATGAGTGGTTTAGATTGAGGGAATAGGGATGTGAATAGGGAGAGGGGATAGGGAAGCCCAGTTCCCTGATGAGATCTCTTCCCTGATTGCTCATCGCCTCTCCTCCTCCACCACCGTCACCTCGTCCAACTGCGGAAGGAATCAGAATGTTGCAGTGCATCTTCCTCCTCTCCGATTCCGGGTAATCTCCGCGCCACAAATCTCCCGATTTTCTTTGCCTATCAGCATCGATTCCTCCTCCTCCTCGCTAGATCCGTCCAGACCTTCGATGGACTGTGACTGAATTTTGTGTGATTTGGTGGTGGGATCTGGGATCGGCGCGGGGCCGCCAGGGAGGTGATGGTGGAGAAGCAGACGACGGCGCACCGCGTGGACCGCGCTATCTGCGGCTGGTTCTGGGACTACGTTCTCGCCCACACCGCCGGCGACCCGTCCAAGGTAAACTAACCAGGCTCTGCCCCCCCCCCCCCCCTTGTTTGGTAGTTCTTGGGATGCTCCTAGTTTTGATTTCCCATGCTCTTGGTATCTTGTATCGGGTTAGTCATAGTTTTTGATATCTTGTATTATTGCTGTTCTACATAGGTTTAGTTTTAACTTGCGAATTTCGAGGAACTATAGTGCTGCGTTCATGGTGCTCGGCTTATGCGTTCGATTTCGGACCCGCCACTTATTAGATTTCTTGGACTTCTGAAGATCTTGCAGGTTGTGGTGTCACCAACGCATTACTTGTTCCAAATTTATCGCAATGGTGTGACGTTCTTGGCATGCACCCAAGTGGAGATGCCCCCCTTGATGGCTATCGAGGTTTGAGCTTTATCAACTTAGCTCTTTTTTTTAACTTTAGTTGTAATGCTGCTGTTTGCTTGCTTGGAAGTCCTGTAAAGAAAAAGATAAATAGTATAGCACATTTGCTGCTCCAAAGGACACCAATTTGAATTGGGGTAGAGATGGCTTGCTACTTGTTACAGAGCATGGTGGATGACTTTATAATATAGTATAGTTTCTTCAGAATAAGTGTGGTATCCACAATGATTACCATACTTGAGTTTGTTACGATGATTTACTATTACATGCTATGCATAAAAAACACTGGTATTTCTAAAACTTGCTGCAGACCAGTAATTGTAGTATCAAGATCCAGAAGTCTATATAGTACTAAAAACTGTAGACCCTGATAGATTCTAATCAATCATGGTATCTGCTTTGCAAGAAAAAGGCAATGGAAGCATTAACGTTATGCATGCTAGTTCTTGTGCTGAAGAATATTAGTTGAAATGTGTTAAGCCTGCCCATGAAGCAAGATTTGTATTTTTCTAATGAGATGCATTTGGAGCTCTCCAGCTTGAATAAAATGCTACATTCTGTGCGTACTTATGCTGAAAATGTGCTCATTTCTGAAATTGTTTTTTAACTGTTCATGTCAATAAATTATAACATAGATCTCTACTAAACTTGGATTTTCTGTTTGAAAAGTTTCTTGAAGACATGTTATGTTGAACAATTCAAATATTGAAGTACTTTAGGATTTTGGAAGCACTTTCTGTAAGGGCCCACAAATTCTAGCTCAAAATTGCTATTGCTAGCCATAATCCTTTCCTACCTTGAAGCATGCATGTTTCAGTAACATACCAAAGCTATTCCTGACTGAAATAGCAGATAGCGTGATTGACTACAAGTTTTAACTTTTCCCCTTTTTTATGGCTGTGTGCATATGATTTGTTATTGCCAGTTTCTGTCTCGTCTGGCTGACGTCTTGACAGATTATCTTGGAGATCTAAATGAAGACATAATCAAAGACAACTTCGTAATTGTATATCAGGTGTCTTTCCTTGCTGTCTTTTCTGCTACTCACATTGTATTTATAACTTTGCAGCTGGTTGCATATTCTGTTATTTTTTCCATGCGTCTGTTGTTGTATTTTGAATGTCTAGTGCAAATATATGGATGATATTACAGTGTCACTTTACTTCATTGCGGGATGACTCCTTCGTAAGAATATGACATGAAGGAGCTAAATTTCTAATTTATTTAACACATTTATAACACAATCGTGTTGCAATAGTTTAAATTTGGGTGACTAAGATATCATATTAGAACTGGCATTTCTAATGTGGATAATATTAAATTGCATATACAGAGCTAGGCTACAAATCTCATGAAATTTGAACAGTCACAAGTATCTATGGATTTGTTTGGAATTAGGTGGTATTAATATCCAAGTGCTCTGTTTCCTTGGATTGATCAGGGTACAGATTGTTAAGTTCGTTCTGTTGATTCTGTTCAACATCAATACAGGCTGTGCTGCAGTCTGAGCCTTTAATAATGATCCGCATGTTTAAGTGCTTGTGTTTAGGGGTGTAAACGGATCGGATTCGGTCGGATATTGCTTAAACCGTATCCTAATCCATATTTTTTTTTCGGATTCGGAGTCGAATACGGTAAGACCGGATACGAATACGAATTCGGAATATTCGGAGTTTCGAATACGGTACCATCGGGACGGATATATAACGAATTCGGCTCGGAAACAGATAATATAGGCGGATAATACAGATGATTACAGTTCCAAAAGGTACAGTTTCACTAGTAAAAAGCTGCAGTCAACACTCAATACTAAATCAAAGGTGGATTCTTACCAACTATCCCAGTGAATGAAACATGAGGATCCGAGAGATATATATCATATATTCATATGGCTGAACCTTTTTTAGCATATCTTCTTTTTTTCTTGATGGAAATAGCTGCTTTAGCACATAATCCAGGTAGCAGAGTGACAGGGATCGAATTCGGTCGGATATTACTCATTCCATATCATATCCCATATTTTATTGGATTTGTTGAAATTTATTTGGATTTTTTAAGATTTTATTTTTAAGCCAAGAGCAAAAAAAACTTATTTTAACTATTTTCTAAAAGCTAAAAATAGTTTATGTTATTTCCCTAAGTTCTCCTAGATTTATAGTATTTTTTGTGCATTTTCTGGAATTTTGTTTAGTGTTATTTGCATTTATTGGATTTGTTGGAATTTATTTGGATTTGCTAATGGGCTGATGGGCTGAAAATGATGATTTGGCTGATGGGCCGGATATCCGAAAACTATATCCGGGTATTATCCGATAAAATTCCGGATAGCATCCGTATCCGTCGGATAGTCCGCTCCCGAATCCGAATTCGTATCCGAAAACAACTATCCGAATCCGACTCCGAATCCGATAATTATCCGATATGACTATCCGAATTCGATCCGACTTGGATTCGGCGGTCGGTCGGTCGGAAAATATCCGATCCGTTTTCACCCCTTCTTGTGCTTGTGAAGTTCATGATTGGTAGAATTATAAAATATTCATTCTTTTCTGGAAGTTCTCTAAGCCATATATTTCTTATATTGAGTGCAGATTTTAGATGAGATGATGGACAATGGTTTTCCTCTCACTACTGAGCCAAACATCTTGAAAGAGATGATTGCTCCACCAAATATCGTCAGCAAAATGTTGAATGTTGTAACCGGTAAGAGTTCTACTCTTGGTAACAAACTTCCAGATGCAGCTGCTTCTTTTGTACCTTGGAGAACAACGGTTGTCAAGGATGCAAGCAATGAAGTCTATGTTAACATAGTTGAGGAACTAGATGCATGTGTGAACAGGTATTTTCAGTTTTCCCCTTTCTAATTTTCAAAGTAAATTTCATCAAATATGTAAATTTGGCTTTTGAGGTTACAGTAATATTGGGTCACAGGCATTGATCCAAATGTAGCTCATTTCTGGTCACTCTGGTGACCTTAGTTGTGTAATTACATTGCACTTTAGTAAGTGTTACCAAATATTTGTAAAGAAGAGGGAATCACTAATGTTGACAATTCAGCATCAATTGGTGGAATATCATTATAGAAGATCCAACTATCTTTTTTAGGAGAATATCCAACTATCTGACCATTTTGGGGGGCATCTGTGACTGAGTTTGTTTTTGATGTTTGAATCCTGGTTGTGATTTGATCTACAGAGAAGGTATCCTTGTAAAATGCGAAGCATATGGTGAAATTCAAGTGAATTCCAGCCTTCCAGGTGTACCAGAATTGACATTGTCATTTGCTAATCCTACAATTATCAATGATGTGAGGTTCCACCCTTGTATCCGATTCAGACCTTGGGAGTCCAACCAGATCCTATCGTTTGTTCCTCCTGATGGGCAGTTCAAGCTCATGAGTTATAGGTGCAAACATACACTCTGTTACATCTTATGCTTTCTTCTGTTTTATTTGGCTATGTTGACCTGTCTGTTACATCTGTACTCATTGTTTGACCACAAATTATCAGGGTTAAGAACTTGAAGAGCACACCAATTTATGTGAAACCACAATTAACATCGGATTCTGGGAATTGCCGTGTTAATGTGATGGTGGGGATACGAAATGATCCTGGGAAACCTATTGATTCTATAACGGTGCAGTTTCAATTGCCCCCTCTTATTGCTTCTGCTGATTTGACTGCAAACTACGGCACAGTGGACATCCTTGCCGATCAGGTCAGTACATTATTTACCATCAGTTCTGTAATTTCTATTCATACCTGTTTTATGATCCGTAGTCACACCTGAAGCTAGGACCTAGTTTGCAAGACAAAAAATAGGAAGCTTGGTAATAGAACTTAAATGGTGCATTGGTGAATGTCTATCAATCAGTATATACTATACTTCATTATGTATACTGGATAATGTATAATTTTTTTGTACACTCCACATATTCCTTGAAATGCTTATCTAATACCAATCTTTTCTTTATGCAGACTTGCCTTTGGACAATTGGGCAGATTCCGAAAGACAAAGCACCGTCCCTCTCTGGAAATTTACGCCTCGAGGAAGGACTCACCCATTTACATACATTTCCAACATTTCAGGTGAAATTTAAGATTATGGGGCTTGCACTATCTGGGCTTCAAATCGATAAACTCGAAGTAAAAAACACACCAAGTGCTCCATACAAAGGTTTTCGAGCCCAGACTCAAGCTGGAAAGTATGAGGTCAGATCCTAGGTGCTTGTGGAAGTCTCTCAGCTGTTACATTTCACACTTGAATACAACATGATACCATAGGCCAGGAGCGTGGGCTGTCAAGGTATCACGGTAACTCATCGTTTTTCTCCCGGTTGGGAAAGCAACATATTCTTGCAGTCTGGCTTATGAAGACGAAGATCGCTGCGTATGGATGCAACAGAATCCATTCTGCCGTATTGTCTTGTTCACCATTAAATTCACTTAGGCTAGAAAAGCGGTGGTGTTTTTGCATTGAAAAAATCTTGTCCTAACATAACCACCAAGGCCGTGCCATGGGCCTCACAGGCTCACAGCTATTGTGTTCGCAGTTGTAATTTGTGAGCAATTGTACAAATGGATTAGTGTTGCCTGTAACTTTTTTAATAAAAAGATTCACTCGTTGTTTGAATGTGATTTCTGGAAGTGGAAGGAAAGCCTTCTATGTTCATCACTGTTTGTTGATATACACAAATTACGTGCACGCACAGATTCCTTGCCTGATGAAGAAGATTTAGCCGATGGCTAAGCTGCTTATAACTCATCATACTCCCATATACCTTCTGTAACCCTAAATAGCAGAAGTTCCGTATTTACCTAACAAAAGTCTTATTATATCAGGTGTGTATACAAACCCCGCTTAAGATACAAAATGAATTGCAGTCATCAAGAGTCCAAACTCCAAACAGATGACAATTCTCGAAAGGAGGACAGAACAACTAGATCATAAATTAGCAGCCTTTCAATTTAAAAGCTGTAATATGGCAGTAATTTCTCTAGAATCCTTACGAAAATAATTTGCTCCAATGAGTCTAACAAATCCTACCTCCGTTTCCATTTCAGATATTGACATAATCTTGGATGCATACTTTTGACCACTGTATGTTAACAAAAACTATAAAAAAAGCACAATATTTGCCGAAGTTCTTTCCACATTGAATTAGTATAATCATACGATCAATTTACATACATGCATGCATGCATGCATACATACATACATGCATACATGCATACATACATACATGCATGCATGTGTGTTGTAACACCCCCATTTCTGGGAGTATTATGAAAACCCTCGCAGCTGCCCAGGACTGTTCAACTGCGAGTATATCCAACGAGTGTATAACATTGCCAACACAAGCTTAAGAGCAAAAGCGAACTTTATTACAATATAAAGGCTAAAAGCCAAGTATCACAGTAGGGTCAACTGCCCTTAGTTACATTACAAAAGAAACCATAGGCACGCCTGAGCGAAGAACGATCCTAATTCCATGCTTCATCAACCTCGTATAGTATCACCTCATCGTCTTCTCCTGCCTCTTCAATATTTGCTGTTTCTGTTTATGTTTTTAGCAAGCATGAGTACTACCACTTGTACTCAACAAGTCACACGGAGCTTAATAATAATTTATGCAAGGTATGTCAAGTAAAAGGGAAACAAGTCTATTATTTTGTGTGGATGCAGTTTTAGTTGGAAACCAGTTAAAGATGAAAAGGGTTATTTTATTAAGGGGTTTTCAAGCTTGATTATCAACCTTCAATATTACCAAATCCTTTCCAATTCTACTTATGCCTTGATGCTGGAATCACCCATTAAACACAGCTTCATTTACCGGAAGCACAGCGTATTCGAATACCATTTGTCATGACTTTGCAAAGCTGCCCTGCTTTACCCACAAGATTCCTTAACTCCCGCTAAAGAGTAAAGGAACAAGGCTGTTCACTGCTCAATTCTTTATATAGCCTCTACCTAGTAGGTTTCCTCGATAAGCCCAGGCAAAAACCTCTGACTCATCTCAGCCTACTATTGTGTGGTCATCTGATAATTAAATCAGTAATAAAAACAACAATGGCGCCAACTTCCATACGGCCCTTCTTAACTCCCTTCCGTACGGACTCACACTTTGCCTCCGCCTCGCGTGTGTAGAGGTTCAATCGAATTTGAGCAGCTACTAGACCAGGTTTGACGTATCAACGCTTGTGGTTGGACGATCACTATGTTCTTTACTCAGCATGAGGGTCTAGTCCTTATATTTTCACCGGTGGCAAATTCCCTTCTACAAATCTGTCCAGTGCTTTAACACTCACATTGATTTGTAACATTTACCTTCCCCCTAGGTTAAGGTCACGGGATCCAACGATCCTCGCTTACCCTAGAACCACTTTCCCAAATAAATACCGAATCTCTTAATAATAGAAGATGTTACTGATTCTCTGAACTACATATTATTTTATTTAATAATACTATGTCTTGTCAAGGTGAATATGGCCATCAAATTAGACTGGGCTTTTTCGGGTGGTAGGACATAACTAGTATCATGTCATTCTAAGCATTTATTGTATACAAAATAACAGTTCACAAATAACATAATGAAAATACTGATAAATAATTAAATAACGGGAATGTAGGTTCAACATGATCAAGGTATGTGTGACTTGCCTTGCGAATCTGTAATTTCAATTAGTTCGTATTCTTCCGCGGACTGGACCTGTGCTTGCGCTTCTCCTTCTGGCTCCTGTGCAAACTCGAGTCCGGAGGCTAACGCAAAACAAATAAAATAATATTGATTCCATGCCCGAAGGAATGAGCGAGGAATAAAGAAAATAAAAGAATAACGAAAATTCGAAAAACTCCATTAAATTGGGCTTTTGGGCTTATAGGAGGGCTATATGGGGAAATGGGCCTTGGATTTGGGTTGGCGGGCTCGAAACGAATCCGGGGAGCATAAATATGTATTTTGGGCTTTGGGTCAAACACTGTTCAACCGGCTCGGTCGGCACTATTCATCGGGCTCGGACCCGACGCGGCTAGGTGACTCGGCGCAACCGCGTCGCTTCAGACCCGGTCGGCTGCAACGGGCGCGGGACGAGTTGGCTCGGCTTAGCCGAGTCGGGTTGACTCGGTCGGGGGAACAGTGCTTTGCACTGTTCTTCTTCTCCGTCGGCCCGTGCGCGCGCAGCGAGCAGAGGAGGAAGGCGGCGGTTGGCGGCGGCGCTGGGGTGAACTGCGACGGCAACCGAGGACATGGACGGGTTCAGGGCTCTAAGGGGAGTCCATTTTGGGTGATTGGGAGACCGGCGGAGGCGGCAATCGCCGGTGGTGAGCTCCTCCCTTGCGCGGCCATTTTTGACATTGCAAGTTCATGGGAGGAATTCTAGACAATTGAGCTGGTTCTTGGGCATCAATGGGGTCCGAGAAAGCTTGGAGAGGAGTTAGCCGAAGCTCGGGAAGTCCAGGTTGGGCTGGCCATGGCGGCGGTTTTCGGGAGTGGGGTGGCGATCGGTGCCGGGGAAGGGAGAGCTGCGGGAGGTTAAGGCGTTGGTCGGGGATGGTTTTAGGGAGCTCAAAGGTGCTACAGCCGAAGTTAATTGAGGAATGGTTGGCCGGGAGTGAGACATTGAATTAGGGCATGGATTTGGGGCTTTCTTCAATTACCGGCAATGGGGAAGGATGCGGGGGCTTGGGGTGTTTGGTGAGCTTCGGGGCAACCAGGGGGATCCAATGGAGGAGCTAACACGGTTTAAATAGGCCGGGAATAGGTGGTTCATCGGAGAGGGCGCGGAGAAATATCTCGGCGGTGGAGTAGGGCTCAAGGCAGTCCGAGTCAGCGCGGTCAAGGGCATGAGAAGAGGGGCTGAACGGGGTCATGACCAGAGGGGATGGATTGGCAGGGGCTGGAAGCTGCGGGGAAGCTCGCAATGGCTTGGCACGAGGAAAACAGGGCGGCGGCAACGGCGACGGTGGGATTTTCAGACAGCACAGTGCCGCGCGAAATCCTCCCGTTCATGGCAGCTAGGGCTTGGATTAGGAGATGAATTGCTTTGAGATTAGTGGGGATTAGGGCTATGGACAAGATGGGCAAAGGAGAATTGGGAATTCAAACCAAATCTTGATTTTGACAAAATTTCATTTTGTTTCATGTGTTTTTAAAGTTTTGAAGCTTTATCGCATATTTTCCAAATTCCAAAACAAAATTTGTTTTCCGAAGAATGGAAGTGGTAACTTGAAAATACTTCTAGTCAATCCCCACATGGGAACTGCATTTGTCACCGTCCGATTGTGATCTCATTAATCCCAAGGCACGAACCATGAGATTGAAATGGCCACACTAAAGCCCTATTTGGAATGCTGGAATTTTTCTACATTCATACGAACATACGAAATTACTTCACAATATTTTTTCCTGTAAAATTCCTTCGAAATTCTCAATCTCCCAAAGATGCCCTAAATGTGGGACCCACGAGTCATATGCGACTCAAACTGTTCACACATATGACTCTATAGCAATGTTTTTTTCTTCAATTTTGGCACTACCACTTTTTTTTACAAAATAGACCTCTCCTTGAGTTCAGAAAGCGCGACAAATGACACGTGTCACCTATCACTCTGCCCTAGCTCGTCAAGAGCCCAGGCACATGGCTGGGTGAGCTGGCGCGACAGGCGAACAACGAGGGGCGGCTGGCAAGTGCTGCCCAGCCGGGGCAGTTCGGCAGTAGACTGCCGAGCCTCCCTTGCGCGGCAGGCTGCTGCCGAGCCACCCTATCTCGGCAGGTCGCCGAGATTCCCATAGGCACAACGCTAGCACGCTTGGGCACGGAGCAGGTAAGCGCGCACGGGCATGGGGCAATGAATCTCACGGGGAGCTTGTCCGCGTGTGGTTTGCCTCCGAGAATCCCGTGGTTAATTACACGACACGACACAGTATTATATTCTCGATTTAATTAGCGTGTTGAATATGCTTCATTTGTGTGCACATGTATAAAATGCAACCCGTGGTCGCATTGTTGCCGAGCGAGAAAGAGCACAGCCAGGGGAAAGAAAGAAAAGAGTTGCAATGCTGCCAAGCAAAGAGAGAGTGCAGTGAGAGGAAGGAAAGAAAAGGGTCACATTGCTGTCGAGAAAGAGCGCAGCTATAAACCTTTGCAGTTGGAAGCGTTGTGGAGCTGGTGAATACCTTAAAAAAAAGGTGTACTAAAATAATTTTATGTATGTCCACACGTGTATATTTATTGGCCTTGTATGATTACAGAACTTGTAGAAAATGATGGGTTTGTATGCGATGTGCATGCCTAATTAGCATTGTAATTATTTCTAATCATATTTAATTAGTGCTAATCATAATTAATTAGTAGTAATCACAATTAATTAGTGTGAGTGTGCATTTAATCAAAACAGCAAGCTAGCATAAGAAGAAAAAAATATAATTTAGGCAATATGTACGTATGTATGCAACATGATTATTCTCGGTTGTGGTCAGTTGTATTTAGCATCATTTTACACTGACATACTATTTTATGTACCACAGAGAATGGTTGTTGGTGGCAGTCTCAGGGGTGGCACATTGCTAGACCTATCCTGAGATGTCTAGTATCGTTATTAGGTATGGTCAAGCGGTGAAGGACCAGTCCCCTTTCTTCTTCGGGGACCTTGGGAGGACTAGCCTCCCGACAAGCGGTATGTTCTAGTTTTGTGGCGAGCCAAGTTGTTGCCCATGGCAAAAATGATGGACATTGGGTAGTCTTTCATGCTAGACTTGCTGCTTTTGTCGACGCTTGTTGACCGGTGGAGGCCGAAGACTCACACATTTCACTTTCGATAGGGGAGATGACCATCACCCTGCAGTATGTTGTGTACCTCATCGGTCTACCAATACGGGGTCGTCCTGTGGTTTCATCCGCTAGTTCACTCGACTGGAAGGCACATATGCTGCACCGGTTTGGTCATCCCATTCCGAATAAGTCCTTTAGAGTGCTAAATTCGTGGCTGTGGCTGTTCAGGTAATGCCCAGCAGACGCACCTATACATGCTGTGAGGTCTCACATAATGGTTTACTTGCTATTCATGTTTGGGCAGATCATGTTTCCTACAACTCAAAGAGACTCAATGTACCCTAGCTACATCCACATCGCTAATTCCCTAGTCGACGTCGAGGATGATGATGATGTCCTGATGTACAGTTGGGGCTCAACTATTCTGTGTGCGACCTATAAGGCTTTGTGCTATTGCTCGTAGCGTGCCACTAGTGTGCCAAACTTCGACGACTGCTACATCATGTTGTAGCTGTGGTTGTGGGAGCACTTCTCTGTTGGTCAGCCATACTTTTGGGTGTAAGTGCACCCGTACCAGTTAGAAGCGTGCTTCTATGGTGACAGGGACGGCGGTGACCTGGTGGATGGACCCACCATAGGTACTCGTTGGACTGTCAGCGAGCTAGGATGGTCCAGGGAGAGGTCACACATGCGTACTCAGATTTTTACAATGCATTTGAGATCTTGGATGAGGGTAGCATTGTGTTGATGGTGTGGCCCACACATTTCATCTCCGAGACAACCCTTTTTAGACTGTCAGAGCAGTGTGAGCAGGATAGGGAGCACTGGCTCACAATCTACCACCTCGTCTTATCTCATATGGTGGAGTTGTATTCCCCGCAATGAGTCATGAGATAGTTCAGACTTCACCAGCATGTGCTACCAGTACCGTGTTAACCACTACCTTACCACGTGCACTTGTAACTAAATTTATTTGTTACCTCATTGCATATCATTTGTGTCCGTGTTTATTTTTGCACTGAAGTAACAGTTGCCTACCCCTTGTTTTCCATAGGCAATCGATGAAGGGATGGAAGAGCAACGAGTGGAGACCAACACACGCTCAGTAGACAAATGCCTAGGAGCGGTCAGTGAGGACAGAGATCGAGCAGGAGCAATGAGCATACGACCTAGACATGTACTGCTTATACTTGGAGTGGTATGTCCCATGAACCTATTGCAGACTTACACATCTCCCTGTGTACCCCCACGTAGGACACGCACTCTAACAAGTTGGCACTAACCCCATACCGACACCATGCGGCAAAATGAAGTGGTACAAGACTTAAAGTTCATATTTGTATCCTACTATTCGAGCATATACGTCTAACATGTTTCGTCCATCGTTGCAGGTTGACCGACTGTGCCTGCGACACATTGTGTTCGAGAGTGGAGCTGCACTGAGCTACAGACGATCAAGCACAATGGAACAACTGTTGGGGTCCTTCTGCAACCTATGCATGGATGCCAAACAGGCATTAGATGCCATCAGCTGCAGTTGTGCTAGTGACATGTTTATCCTGAGGGGTGATGAGCTACTGCATCGTCCGCACCTCCTAGCTCGTCGGTGCACCCCTAGCCTCAGCCGCTCTTAGTTCGCATGTCCTAGCTCGTCTGCTCAGGTTTGACGATTTTATAATCTACTGCAACTGACAAGATAATTTATTTTTATTGCTTTTCATATATGTTGTCTTCATGTAGGACGTTCGCACCGACATTATTCTACTCTCGTCTTCGTCGCGCAGGCAGCCCAAGCCCAGACCATCCTCACCAGGGGGGACAGGGACGAGGATGAGGAAGCACTCTACTTCGTCCTCATTACGGAGACAACCAGACACATAGGACACCACAGGCACTAACATCAACTCTCCTGTCTGAGACTACGAGGTGTAGTATGGCACGTATGCACCCACGGCCACCCGTATCTCCAGGAGCGTGACGAGTGGTATGATCTGACATGGGATAGCTACACGGTCCACTAGTACAACGCGGACTATGCGGCATCGAGCTTCATTGTAGCCGACTACTGTGGACCGGAGTATTCGGGAGGTTCATCGTTCGCGCAACACGGAACACTGGTGATTACAATTACGGATTTCATTTTAGTTGTACTGTATGTTGGCCTAACGAAATGTGTTTCCCTCCACAGGACATCAGCAATTACGTGGAGGACTGGGTGTAGCAGATATTCAGCACGCAAGAGATTGAGCGCAGTCAATTGTATGGTGCACCAGCTCCCATTCGGCCACTATCGCAATACGACTTGCGTGATGTACGACGTTCTCCCAACAGGCTGACCTTATCTTAAAACCAGCTTTGCCACCAGAGGAAGCGTACAGCGGGCAACCCTTGACCAGCTACTATGTTCGGTGTCAGCACTTTAGTTGGGTCATTTTAAATTACAAATTTTTCATAAGAAAAATCCATGGGCAGAAATTATTGTCTCTCATCGTATTATATGGAGTTTGGTATATTATTATTCATGCATTTGAATGACTTTGTTCATCCATGAGACTTACAAAATGGATTGTTTTATATTATATTATTTAATATTATTACATATAGTTTGGAAGCATTTTTTAGAAACGAGATATCAAGTCGAGATAGAGCAAAATTCATATTAACGAGTATAATTGAAGCAATTTTTAATCGAGACAGTGAGTTTTTTGTCACCTCTGGTTTTTTGCACAGCGCGCAAGCCAACCACACCTATCGAGCTAGGGACGCTCGGTAGGAACCAGCCGAAACTGTGCTACTGCCATGCCTGTTGCCGCGTTGCGCCGTTGCCCTACCGCGCCTAGCCTCCTGCCAAGTTAGGACGACGCGATATGTAACACGTCTGTCACATCTTTTGAGCTCAAAGATAAGTCTATTTTTATAAGAAAAAGTGCTGAAAGGCCAAAATTGAAAAACAAAACGTGGTCATGTGTGGGAAGAGTTGCCTTTTCTCATCTCATCTTTCTTAGCACTAAAGAAACACGGCCTGAATGGCTGAATCCAGGCGACTTGACTTGCGCTCAAATCCATACCCGGGTGGCCTGGCCCATAGATACAACGCTTTTTCGGTCCGCGTCCCGTGCTTGATCTAGACGACGGAAACCTCATCCACCCACCTCCCCTCCCAAATCGAATCCCTGCGGAGTGGATCGGCTGAGCGATGGAGGCGAAGATCGGCAAGTTCTTCGAGTCCGTGGGCTCCATCTTCACCGGCGGCGACAACATCCCCTGGTGCGACCGCGACATCATCGCCGTGAGATAAAGCCCCACTTTTGCCCTGCCCCTCGCTTTGCTTAATCTTTCTTGGTTTTTGACTGCGAAATCCTGCGTTGTAGATGGGGATTAACGCTAGGGTGCACACCAGTAGGTGAAGCACACGACCCCGTTCCTTTGGTCTATAAAGGTCCGATGAATAGTACGGAACGATAGAAGCCGAGGTCAAAAGCCAGCCGAAAAGCTGAAAAGAAGGGGTCAAAGTTGTGTAAAACTGGAGTAATTTGTAGCATAGGGTGTGGCTTATTCGTAATCCCTGCATTATTACTACAAATGTGTGCTTGATGCTTCCCTGGCGGGAGGCTAGCTCATCCGTTGAATCGATGGTGCTTTGGCATGTTTGTGATTAGGTCATGTGATCTTATGGTTGCAGCATGGATTGACCAAATTGGATGCCGATTTGGTCTTGTAGAAGGGTACGTGTTCTACTAAGACCACTAGAGGTGCTTAACCTCCGTCTGAAACGTCCATTGGAGTCACGGAGAAATTTCTTGTGTTACTTCTCTCTTTTTCTGTATTGTTCACTAACATGGACTATCTAATGCAGTTCTTGCTGCTATTGCTGAATATGCTTTCCATTTCTCTTCAATCTTCACATTTTTGTTATTGTGTTTTGTTAGTTATGTTCGATGTGCATTTGGAGCTAATGGTTCTGATTCTGATGATGACTCATGGCTATATGTTATACTTAGGGCTGTGAAAGAGAGGTTGCTGAGGCTGCAACCGAAGAACAGAAAAATGACAGCCTTATGAGGCTGTCTTGGGCCCTTGTGCATTCCAAGCAGCAGGATGATGTGAATCGTGGAATAGGCATGATTGAAGGTGAAATAACTTATTTATTGCAATATTTTAAGACTTACTAACTGCAACCTAGTTTTTAGGTGTTTTTTCTTCTTTTTCTTGGGCGTCAGTTCTTCTCTACTCTGTTTTGATCAGCTCGTTTGATTCCACAGCCTCATTGGACAAATCCAGCAGCCCACTGCAGACTAGGGAAAAGCTGTATTTGTTGGCTGTTGGGCACTACAGAAATGGTGACTATCCAAGAAGCCGGCAACTTGTGGACCGTTGTTTGGAGGTATGTCTGCAACAGTATTTACCTTCTAGATTCCCTGGTATAATTCATGCCTCGTTGATGTCTGGTTAGCCTTTCTGATGCTGAAAGGGAAAGAAATGTTGCATTGTTTTTTGGGTTATAACTGCAAACCAAATATTTGATTCCACCATGCTGCTAAACTGCAATTGATGCAAATATATTTGCACTATGGACTTGTGGCAACTTATTTGCATATTGCTTGTAGCTACTAACTAGTACTGTTTCTGTGCTGGTTGACATAGTGACAACCAAATATTTGATTAACTTTAAGTTTCTTTAAATCTTTTTCACTAAAGTTTTAGCAGCTAAAGTAGACACTAGACACCCTGCTTAACCACCTAATTTATATGGTTTGCTCACTTTTGACTGCTTAATCAGGCATGAAAATTCTCTTCCTGGATTTGCTCGATCCAATACGTTTGTGCTTAATTTAATTATCTGCCCACTATTAATATTGCGGCCTTCCTGTTGCAACACTTGAAGGTTTTCCCACTAATTCAGCAATCAACAGATGGCTATAAAGATAACAATGTTTTTTAATCATTATGCAAATTTATTCTACTGCTCAGTTGAATTCATTCAACTGTTCTCTGATGTGTTCTGTTAGTCCCACACTTACTCATCATCCTATTTTTGCTAAGCAACTTATGAGTGAAAGATCATGGCTTTGTTTGAGGCTGATGCCTTGTCTGCCATTCTATTTCAAATTTTGCTATGCTATGCTATGCTTCAGTCTAATACGAAATTAGCATTTTGGCTGAGAACAAAAGAAAGCAATAGTTTGTACTCTCTGATTTGTTTCTGTGCCCTATATGTTAATAGATGGAAGTGAATCAAGTGATTTGTTCAACATGGTGTTGTTGGTTTTTCTTAGTATGGCATACTTTAGTATTTGGAATGTTTATTTGGCCTTCATGGAGTTAATATGGTTATCTTGCCCATGCTACCTGTACACTGGAATGGAATTGAGAGATTTGATTTGAATATGGACAAAATTATGCAAAATGAAGATTTTGGGTAATCTCGGACCATGTTGTAAGACCTTTGTGTTTATGCTGCATGCTAGCTGAATACAAGTTCATGTAATTTTCAAGCTTTTAAGAATATTTTTGGCATGGTTTTTCCCCCCAATTTTTATGTATATAAACTGCTATCTTGTAGATTCAACCTGATTGGAGGCAGGCCTTATCTCTGAAGAAGGCAATAGAAGATAAAATTGCTAAAGGTGAGATAAAATTAGTCAGCAATGCTATTCTATATTCCATCGGTTTTGACTTACACGTTGGATTGTTTCACAAACCAAATATTTCATCTTTTCTTCATGTTTCTCAGTACAACATCTTATATGAATTTTTATTTGTTGAAGTGACAACAAGATGATAAGAATCATTTATCCTGAGTTCTAGTTTCTAAATAAGTAATGTGAGACTGTTGACTCTAGATATTAATAATCTTGTTTTGTGCAGATGGTCTCATTGGCATAGGAATTGCCACAACTGCTGTTGGACTTCTGGTTGGTGGTATTGCAGCTGCTGTTGCCAGGAAGAAGTGAAATGATATCTGCTTACCGATGAAGTAGGAGATGTTTCGTTCTGTGATATCAATTGTTCTACTCTTAATTTGGTTATATTTCAGTTGAATCGCTAAAGTCATGTGCATAAAATGAGTTGATGATATCATGATACTGGAGGCAATGTAACCTTTGTCCACTGGTTTGTACATCGAGCAATCTAGTGTTTTATTATCACTACTAGTTCTTAGTATCTTTGATTTTTAGGTTAAATCTTGATGGGCATACTATTGTCTGAAACAAGTGTTTGACTGTTGAATACACCACAATGTGATCGACACTTGCCGTTATTCTGCCACAAGAATAAACAGGACTCTTATTTCAAAACACTTAAGCACGACTCTTATTTCAGAACACATACATTTCACTCCGTAGATTGTACACAGGACAAGATGATGACGACGGGGGCATCACAGTGCCATCTTGTTCAATCAAATGAGGAACAATGTTCCATTATCCCTACACAACATCCAAGCTTCCATAGTTCCATCCATGGCTACTCCTACTCGGGCCCTACGAGGGTGAGCAAGATGTCCTTGTAGTACCCAGACGTGTCGCCGACGACGTCGCTGGTGACCGTCTTGCTGTACCTCGCCTTGTACTCCCCCTTCACCTTCTTCAGGTCGACCTCGGCACGCGAGACGATCGCCCTCGTCAGGGACTCCTCGTCAGTGCCGAGCCCAACGATCGAGCTCCGGATCACCTGAAGCAAATCAAGAAGAGCAGTCAGAACTCAGAAGCAAACACGCCATTTCTGTTCTTAATTTTGCAGGTGTTCACAGTTTGTTGTTGATAATTACCTCTGCAAAATGCTTTTCAGGCGATGTCAAGCACCAAACCGCGGTTTTCAGCATTGCCGAGAGCTCGTCGTTGCGATGGCCTTCAAGAATCTGCAAATTAATGGGCACGCAAGCGGAGTCATGGCCAAATCACTGAAATACAAGTCCAAATCAGTAGCAACCTGAGACGTTTTCCCTAAGACTTTTAGGTGAGACCTCGTCGAGGGCCTTGCCGTGCTCTTGCTTGTAGCGCTCGAACGTCGCCTTGAGCTGCGGCTTGCTCCTCGAACTGACAATGCGGACGACGTCGCCGTGCAGCGGCTGCTTCTTGGCCACCACCGCGCTGTGCAGCTCGGCCGCCTCCGCCCTCGCCAGGTCGTCGTCGACGTGCTCGCCAGAGTACCGGTACGAGCTTACAAGGCGCACCAAGAACTGCACCACCAGAAGCACACGAGGTGACCTGCTGACGAAATCCATGGCTCAAAAGTGTCATACTAGAACTGCACCACCAAGTAGGATTGATCACCTGTTTGAGGGGATCTTTGTACAGCGAGCAGGAGGCCACGTCCTCCTCGAGCGACGAGGAGTAGGAGCAGCAGTAGGCCTTCCTGACGGCGGCGAGGTGGTCCGGCGATGACGCGCAGGCGACCTCGATGAGCACCCAGACGTGTCGGTCGCCCTTCTTCCTCAGGGCCTTGTTGGCCAGCTTCGCGTCCCGGGCCGCCGGGTCCATCGTCCACAGCATCATTGCGCTCTGACGCACAGGACCAGCAAGCCCCGATTTCCAGGTTGGCATTTTGGTGGACATTGGACTCATCAGATCAATGCAGGACCATCTATCTGCGTGTGAAGATTAATTGGCAAGAACGAGATGGCAATGAAGGGCAAGATTGGCTTACCCGGAAGTCGCCGGAGAGCTCGGAGTGGAGCCTGTCGAGGAGGGTCTCGTTGTAGAGGCCTTCATAAGCTACGGCGATCTCCGACCTCTGCGCCGCCGTCCGGTGGCCTAGTATGTCGATCAGCGCCTTCTCGTCTGTCCCCCATCCTGTAAAATTCAATTCAACCAAAAAAGAAAAGATCATGTGCAGAGACCAATTTCTTCTCAAGGTCAAGAGAGGCTTATAGTTTCTTCGTTCTTGCAGGAGAACAATAACATCAATTTGACCAGTAATTACTTGCCAACAAGAAGGATAGCTATTACTCAAGAAAAAAAAGATTACAATAGATAGCAAGAAACATCCAAAATGTACGTCACCGAAAGAATACTACCTCAAATACAAGAACCTCCTAATTTCTCTGTCCCCCAAACGAAAACAAGAACAATGACTTGAACATCAACCACTTGACCAAGAACAGTGTGTTTACAGAAACAGAAGATCTCACAAATCTTCCCATAATTCAGTAATCTCTACGAGGCACAAAATCAAGCAGAAATGTATACATAATAAAAATTATAATACCTTGTACTGCTTTTCTTATGTTCTCTGCATCTTCAGTTGGGGAAGGGACAAAGGCTGGAACTGAGATGGAAGCCATGGAGGTGCCAGATGCTGCTGCTCCTTCCTCTCCCGGAGCTGAGGAGGAGAGAGAATTGGAGAAGTGGAGGAAGAGGAGATTGAGGGGAGGGATGTTATGGATGCACTCAAGGCAGCAGCAGCACCAACACATGGCACGCGCCTACAGAGTTGTAAGCTCCACCTGCGATGAGCTTTGCCTAGTTATTTTTTTCCCTTTTGTTTCTTGGTGTGTTTCCCTGGCATGCTTGGTGATGTTCTTTTCATTCATTTTAGGTTCTTAGTGATCGGTTTTAATGTGATTTAACACATAATTGGAGAGCATTGGCTAGTGGGCTAAATATACTTCATACAGCCCACACTAGGGGTATTTTGGGGTTTTGTAATAGGACAATTACTTAGTAATGAATTTATCCATTTCCATTTTCCCTTATTCAGATAAGTTTTGTGTGTAATGCTGTATAGATCTGCTTTTCGGACTTTTTCATATCCTCTTGGATAATTAAAAGAATAAATTGTACTTTGCATTAGGTAACTTATCGCTTGTTTTATTTTGTACTAGAGTTAACTCATATTTTTACTTTACACTAGTCCAACTTTGTTTAGGTCAAACCAGCTCTACGTAATGATAAGTCATTATACATAATTTTGATTGCTCTGTTTCTTCAATTTAATTGCCTTATTTAGGATTAGAATTAATCGACTAGTGCAAAATGAAAATATGAATTAATCATGGTGCAAAGTGAAATAAACGATAAGCTATCCACCAAGCTACAGGCGCTTGCAAACAAATGTACTCGTTTCTTTATTTAACACAGCCATTCCCTCCGTTCTTCCACATCCTTCCCAAACTCTGACCGCTATTGTGCAAAACTTACTTGATTCTTTGCGTGAAAATGATATCGCTAGTTTTGTTATAAAAATATTTTTATATTATTATATTTTTAATAATTTTTAGAAATATATAGTTAGAAAAAGGTAATGATCAAATATGTATATTGAAAATCATGTTGATGTTTAAAACGATAAGTAAAAAAGAATAGTGATAATACTAATTAGTCTTATTATCCCAGTAGAAAAGACTTCATCATTATCTTGGGGAAGGAAAAAAATCCGAAACTTTCCTTGGTCTTTATTTGTTCTCTGGTGAACGTCGTGTCTTTTTTTTTTAAAGCTTGAGGGGGCTATTACTCTAGTACTCCCTTCATTATTGGGGAAGATAGCATGGGCAACAAAACTACAAAAGTGATAAGTAGTGACAACAATTAGCAAGGAACATAAAAGTATGTTTTTCATATTGGAAATGAAAACTTTGGAACATGTTGCATTGCTTAGCCGGTAAGGTTTCCTTCTAAAAAAAGACTAAAAACAAATTCTCTGGAAACTATATTGTATCCACTATGCAAAGATTTGTATCTTGTTTAGAATTTAGCCCATCGTTTAAAAGAAGAAACGTTATGGGCTCTAAGATAAATGAAATCAAGAGCCTTTCCAATGTGGGGCTTGGCTTGCACGCACGTTTCGTACCACATTTCAGAAAGCATTTCAAGTTCTTTTTTCTTTCCATGTGAAACTCACGCACTTTGTTTTATCTTCTTCTCTTACTTTCTTAAATTCGATCTTTTTCAGTGGAAGCTGCTTGGAAAAGCCGTACCAGCAAAAAATAGTGAGGTTGAAAATGAGGGTCAGTGAAAAGGAATAGATAAGCGTATATAATTAAGGTACATCCAATTGTTTTCAAATAACTGTGCAAAAAATTATTTTCAAACAAAAACAAGTGAAAGGACAGTTGGCAATGTTAGAGCTGACTGTAGACCTTCCTGCTTAGAATATTAAAAAAACAGAATATTAAAAAAACAAGTGTTCTTGTGGATCAAACCAATCTGATTAATGGTTTTTAATAGCAAAGTTGCCCAAATATAATTTGGTTGCCAACACATAACCAGGCCATTGACAAAAGATGCATGAACAACTGCAGTTCATTAGTGAAATGTGTGGACTAGCTATGTGGCAAAATGCCCAGTGACTAGAAAGAACAAGCGTGACCAAGGTAATGGTGAGATCCTTATTATAGAAGTAGCTAAAAACTAAAACACAAATATATTTCTTTAATTCGCAGGGCCGTCTCCAGAAATTTGGGGCCCCAGGGCGAATTGCAAAATAAGGCCCTCAATTTTTAAAAAATATTGGTATAATATAACTAAGACATACTATTGCACAATCATGTAAGATGTAACTTCAATATGTATTACTCCATACAAGATTTGAAAATATATCAAATATTAAGACCAAAAAAATATAGTACTGACCTCATGTTCTACTAAAAAGCATCATACATCTTGTATTTCTTGAAATGAAATCTCTAATTATATCTTCATAATTAACCAGCCTCTACTCCAAAGTCCAACCACAGTATATACGTTAATTTCCTACGTGCGATTGTGCGAAAACAGTTTCTACTTTCTAGCTAGTTACGTACGTACCGGAGGTCTCCTGGGAAGTCTGCGCTAGGACTTGCGCTCGCTTGCGTCGCCCGTGTCGCCGAAGGATGGGAACGCGCCGGCCGCGGCGACAAAGGCGTCGTATGAACCACTGATGCTAGCGGCACCACCGTCGTCAGTTCGTCACCACATCAGCGGCCGCAGAATTGAAGAAACCCTAGCAGGCACGCCATGCGGCATGCGCATCGGCAGGAGCCGCAGGAGTCAAGACCGGGACTGGCTGTAGCCTGTACATAATACGTATATGTATTGGTTTGGGGGCCCCACCAATTTGGGGGCCCTGTGCCGTCGCTCAGCTGGCACGCCCTCATCAACGGGCCTGTTAATTCGTAATATTGAGTTTGAGTGACGTGGACGTCTACAATGACTTATATAGCGTTCTTAAGACACCTAAAATAAGAACAAACTTTTTACATAACTTGGACTTAAAAAAAAGAAACCCTAAACTTTCTACCGTTGGTTTGTCTTGGAAATTGTGTCGCACACAGATAGAATCTAATGCTGGCACTTGATCATTGCGTAGGCCTTGAAGTTAGCTTTTCAACATTACAAGAACTCCCAATTGGGACTGTACTGGTTGCTCCGAACTGGGACTGAATTGGAAACATCTTCTTATATCTTTTCTATTCTTGCTTGGGACACATCCAATCCGTGATAAACAAAGAGTTTGAAGCCTTACATATGTTTTTAAAGCCGTGGAAAAGCTGGAGATCACCCAAAGGTGCTCTACAAGCTAGGTACTCTTCATATTTGGTAATCGGGTGTGCTGTCTCGGATTGCCTGTATGGCGTGCACTTCAATTGCTATAGTTTTTTTTTGTAGAAAACTATAAATCAAGCTCCATTTGGTCTGTTAGAAAGTAGACTTCATAAACTTTTCAAATATATATTTTTTGCATTGAAAAAATCAGAATTGGTGCGAAAAACTTTATGAGCTTCATGAACAAAACTGCGAGCACCAAAACTTAATTGATCTTATCTACTCCTCTTGAGCCGATCTTCATGTCTAGCCAGATAGGTGTGTATACACTGTATATCTCATCAGTAATCATCTTGTCGTTTCCCATGCGCCCATTTTCCCCCTGCATGATTGAACAAGGTGACCCAACCTTCAAGGATAATTAGTTAATATGGCCCACATTTGAAAGGGACATTAGCCCCACTTGTGTCTAGATGTTAGGACCTACTTATCCATAACAGTACCATGTTTTTCACATTGCCTAAATGATCTTAGGCTTCTCTTGTTACAAGTTTCTGCTAAAAGAAACCCTTGTCAGATCTTTATTATTAAAGATGACGGTAATGTGAACGAGCAAAACTACATGATATTCTTTCTGAACGTAATTTACATAAAGTTAGGTCGTAGAGTGTGCGGCTGTTCCATCAAGTATGTTTCTGTTCCTTTCTTTCTCCAACAGGACGGTTGCTGGATCATTTCTAGTAGGCCGAAAATCTGTTTAATTCATTGCTCATTTTGCTTCTCTCCAGCGGCCAGAAACTGGATTACATACAATAGTCTGAAATTCTGTATGATTTGATACCAAGAAGCCAAAGAGAGCTAGCTACAATGGAGTGGATGTCTGGTTGACCTTACAACAGACACTTCAAACAGAAGTTGTGTTTCCTATTACCAACTTTGTAGAAAACAACCCTTCCTGTTATCATATTTAAGGCAGTGTCGCAACAGCCTTAAATTGAGTAAGACATAAACCAACCCTGATTTGATAAAAACAATGATGATGCTGGTGCCAATGATAAGGATGCCAACATGGATTGCTATCAATTCAATAGTTTTTGCTCATCTCTCTCTCTCTCTCTCTTAAAAGTTCAATGGCTTTTTTTTTTGCAGATAACTAAACACTTGGATTGTAAATTTTGAAATGAGAATTCTGAATACACTACAAGCCCACTGATCATTCTGAAAAATAGGCAATTAAGGTGGTGATCGGTTCGGCTGAAAAGCTCATGGCTCATGGCTGAAAACACTGTAGCTGGCTGAAAAAAGCACTGTAGCTGACAGAGGCTTATTTAGCATAATTAAATTTAAAAAAAAATTAAAAATATAAAAAATATGTTAGCCCATTACGTATAATACAAACAAATACGGGAAAAAAAGAACCGGCAAAAAAGCTCAACAAAAAGCCAAAAGTTCAGAAAAAGACGAAACTTATGAATAGTGAAAAATAAGCCAGAAGCCAGAAGCCGAAGCCGAGTTGATCAGAGCCTCGTATAGTTCACATTTTTTTAGAAAAAGACAATTTGCCCAATTGGGTGGAAGAATATCAAAAGATAAAAAACAATAACATAAACTTACGTAGTAACGATTTGAGAGATGATCTGTAGAACCGAAATGGTACAAATTTGTTACTATGATTTGCTCAGTTTTCATTACTTTGAGACAAACTTGGTCTGTTCATGTGATGTGCTCTTCCATATCCATGTAACATGATAAGATATGGCCTTCATATGCTGCAGATCTTCCAGTGTTAGAATTAATATTGTTTTTGTTAGGAAATATTAAGTTTTGGTAGGATTCATAGAGTTTGTCGTATACAAGTACGAGTCAGTTCTGTAGTAGAAACCGAGTCGGGTTGGTGAGTCCGTTTATGAATCTTGTAATTAGCCTTTATAAGGTGGAGTTCAATTTTGTAATCGTAACAAGAAGAAGGAGAAGTGAACAAGAGCGATCGGTTGTGATCGAGAAGTTGAGGGAGAGAAAAAAGAGAAAAGCGGAGTGCTTTGGTTCCTGGCAAAAGCTATTGTGTTCGCGTATTGTGTTTTGTATTGTCGCTACCATAGTTGAAGACATACTCGAAGAGCTGCCCATCGAAAGTACTTATACTTGAAATATCGAGTACCAAGTACTTGCTAAGCGTTCGAAGTCTACGAGCAAGTACAGCCTGGAAGGAGTGGTCGTAACCAGTTGAGTGATCGTAACCATTAGTGTGGTCGCAACCAACACAACGTGGTCGTATCCATCATAAATCCAGTGGTCGTAGAATTGAGTGGTAACATTGAGTGGTCGTAGCCACATCTTGGAGTAGTCGTAACAAGTACTAAGCAGTCGTAAGTGAGTTATGACTACCGAGATCGAAGTTTCGAGTGGTCAAAACCCAACAATTGGTATCAGAGCCTGTTGATCTTGGTGGTATCTGAAGATCATGGGCGAGAAGGCGAAGGCCCAGGATGGGCTAATCTCTCTCCAGTACCCTCTCTTGACGATTAACAATTATCCGGTGTGGGCAATGAAGATGAAGGCGAACATGCGCGCCCAGGGAGTTTGGGGTGCAGTCAATACGAAGGGGAAGGACAAGGAGGTGGACGATCAGATAGATCAGATGACGCTTGCCGCGATATATCAGACGGTGCCAGATTCGATGATGCATCAACTCATCGGGAAGGAGACGGCACGGGAAGCGTGGGAGACGTTTCAGACGATGCACGAGGGCATTGATCATATGAAGGAGGTGCGGCTCCAAAATTTGTGGAGCGAGTTCGAGAATCTCCATATGGGAGAGATCCAGTCGGTGGACGAGTTCACCGGCAAGCCAGCTTTACTGTACAATTAGATAAACTCTCTTTGTGACAAGATGAAGGAATTTGTGACAGTGAAGAAATATCTGCGTGTGCTTTTGGCGAAGTACATACCTGTCATCACCATGCTTATGTACTCCTCTGATTTGGATAAGAAGAAGATCGAGAAGATCACCAGATCCCTCAAGGCGCATGAGGAGCTACTGAAGGAGTTTTAGTTGCGTAACGAGCAGGGGTCCCAGTCCCATAACCAGCAGGCGTTGCTATTAAAGGTAGATCTGAGAGACAGTGATGGCTCATCAAGTAGCCGCGGGCGATGGCGCGGGAGAGGCGGCCAGAGTGGTCAAGGCGGTAGAGGTGACCATGGAGACAAGCTGGGCAAGGCAGTGGTGAAAGATCTTATGACATGTCATATATCAAGTGCTTTGAATGTGGTGAATACATGCACTACACATTAGAGTGCTACAGCCACATAAAGTGTTTTAACTGCGAGAAGTATGGGTACTACGCTTCGGATTGCCCAAGCAAGAAGAAGGACGAGGAGGTGAACCTCACCCGTGTTGAGGAGGATGTTGAGCCGGCACTACTTATTTCCTTATGTGTTGAAGAGACACCAAGCATGGTGATGTTGAGAAGAACGTAGTTCCTAAACTATGCATAGAGGAAGGCAGCCATGATCGCACTGATTAATGGTACCTAGACAATGGAGC
This sequence comes from Dendrocalamus latiflorus, assembly GCA_017311315.1. Classification (NCBI taxonomy): domain Eukaryota; kingdom Viridiplantae; phylum Streptophyta; class Magnoliopsida; order Poales; family Poaceae; genus Dendrocalamus; species Dendrocalamus latiflorus. Next base: position 14,172,699 of record CM029613.1, read on the forward strand.
CTGCAATCACATGATGGGATATCGCTCTATGTTCCATGAGCTCGATGAGAAGATTTTAAGCAAAGTTAAGTTTGGCGATGGCTCCATGATGGAGATAAAAGGAAAAGGATCAATGTTGTTGCAATGCAAGAATAGCAATCACAAGTTGGTGTATGCAGTTTACTTTATACCGAGATCATGCAATAGCATACTCAGTCTTGGACAGATGACAGAAGAAGGCTGTAGGGTGGTGCTACAAGGTGAGCTCTTGTGTGACTATGACAAGGACGAAGAGATATTAATAAAGGTGAAAAGATCACTAAATCAGTTGTACAAAATTTTGTTGAAAACTTGTAAATTGGTTTGTCTGAAGAGTAGCGTGGAGGAGCCAGGCGGCGAGCCGCACAAGTGTGGATCCCAGGGATGACACACAGTTGGTGTTGAAGGTTTTGACCATGCAGGGTGCAAGAGGCGTCCCAAGGTGTCCAAAGAAGATACAAATACCAGAGGAGTTTCGAGTAATTGGAAGCTTTTAAGTGGAAAGTTAGAAGCGTATGGTCAAACTTTGAGTTCGAGTGCGCAGTCAGAACCATTCAAGTGCTACCCATCGAAAGCTCCGAGCGGTGCGGTCGAAGGATCAGAGTACGCAATGGTCGAAGGTTTTGGAGCATGGAGTGGTCCGAGGTTGCGTGGTCGAAGCCAATAGTGGTATCGGCACACATCACGGGGACCAGCAGGTCTTGCTGAAGGAAAAGGATGATGCATCCCTACGGGAGATAGAGCAAAAGAAATTTTTGAGCAAAGAAAAATTTTGCTGCATGTGGCATGGAAAGTAATGATCCAGGTGGGCCCCGCATGTGTCAAGCAAAATGAGCAGTGGCTCGGGAGCATTTGCAGTCGTGCATGTTCATGCGCGTGCAGCTGGGGCAAACCACAATGGCTCGGGTGACCAGGCGATGAGTCCCACACGCACACAGAAGGTAGAGGAAGGTCTCACAAGCATGCAGTAGTCCCATGCTCGAGAGGAAGATGTCACTTGCAGCGCTAGTAGAGGAAGAGCGGGCAGATGTGGATGCCGGTGCAGCAACAGTGGAAAACGAAGGCAGTAGAGAGCGACTGAGTAGGAGGCTCAAGTATCGGCAAAGCCAAGATGGCTGTGGAAGCAAGTGCTCCAACCCAAACAAGCGTGCAAGGAAGCACGAGATTGGTCCAGGTGCGACACGCAGCGAGTGTTGGTTTGTGCAAGGTTCAAGATGGAGCAAACGCAGGTGGAAGGGCGGTTTCAGCCAATGAAGGAACAACGCACAGGAGTGTAAGAAAAGGATGGAAGATGAGAGAAGATCGGCGTGATCAGAGTGAAGAAGAAACAAGATTAAGGGGGTGAATGTTGGAATTAATCTTGTTTTTGGTAGGAAATATTGAGTTTTGGTAGGATTTGTAGAGTTTGTCATATATGAGTGTTGTAGGGGTGGCCCCCACCTAAGCCCAGCCGGCCTATAGGAGGCTGTAAAGCCCAATATGGGACGTATGTAATGACACAAATACCCTTGAGAGGATTACTCAGGTGCAAGGGCAAGGTTGTAAAAACACTCCCCATGTGGATATATATACGACACAGGCCATGGGGAAACCCTAAGCATTGCTCACCTAACTCTCCACTACCATACCTCTTTCTCTGTTTGGTCTATAACCACAATAATTGGCGCCGTCCGTGGGGAGGACAAGAGCAAGCCTCAAGATCCAAAGAAGGATGGCACCGAAGAAAGTTCCATTGTCGGCGGCGAAGAAGGAGAAGAGGAGTGCGACGGAGTCCCACGTCACCACCAGGGCTTCGGTGTCGGCGGTCGCGGGCGTGGACGGTGACGCGGGTGCGGCAGCCACGAACGTCGACGCTCAGGGTGTGACGATCGACCTCACCACCTTTGGCGCGACGGCCGGCACCGCCTCGCGCGCGATGATCGACCTCGCCACCGCTGGCGCGACGGCTGGCAACGCCCCACGCGCGACAGTTGACATTGGCAGCATCGACCGGGTAGTCGGGAGCGGCAACGTCGACACCCAAGTTGGCCCGACCGCCGTCCCTATACCCGACGCCGGCACCGAAGTCCACCGCGCCGGCGCATCGGGCAACCCGGGAGAGCTAGCCGTGGCCACCGCTGTATTGACGGCCATCGGCACTCTCCAGTGGGAGTTGGCGGATCTCCGGGGAGCCATGCGGGATATGCAAGAGGTTCGGAGCCATCAGACCCCGCTGGCGGTTGCGTCGGAGCCCACGCCAGAACGGGAGGATAGCCGCGACGCCCCCACGTTCAGCCGCGTCTCGTTGCGACGCGTAGACCCGGAGTCCCTACTCTCTACGGGTTTGCAGCAGACAGCATGGCCGGAGGACTTCAAGTTCCCCCGCGCCATCGAGCCGTACAAGGGCGACACGGACCCTTGGGAGTTCGTGCGCGGGTACAAGACCGCCATTGAAGCCGCTGGCGGAGACGACACCACGAAGGCGAAGGGACTCCCCCTTGCGTTACAGGGAGTGGTGCTCTCTTGGTTTTTCACCATCAAGCCAAACTTCATTTACGCATGGGAGCAGATCCGCGACCGCCTTTACAACAACTTCCAAGGGAACTATGTCAAGCGCGTCGACACGGATCAGCTCTTCACGGTCAAGCAAAAACCCACGGAGAAACTGAGTCGGGTTGGTGAGTCCATTTATGAGTCTTGTAATTAGCCTTTATAAGGCGGAGTTTAGTTCTGTAATCGTAACAAGAAAAAGGAGAAGTGAACAAGAGTGAGCAATTGTGATCGAGAAGTTGAGGGAGAGAAAAGAAGAGAAAAATGGAGTGCTTGGCTCTCAGAAAAAGCTATTGTGGTCGCGTATTGTGTTTCGTATTGTCATTACTATACTCGAAGACAAAAGGAGCAGAGGAGCCGCGCCTCAAAAGTACTTGTACTTCAAGTATCAAGTACCGAGTACTTGCTAAGCGTTCGAAGTCTACGAGCGAGTACGACCTAGAAGGAGTGGTCGTAACCATCAGCGTGGTCACAACTAACACAACATGGTCGTATCTATTAGAAATCCAGTGGTCGTAGCATTGAGTGGTCTTAACATTGAGTGGTTGTAGCCATATTTTGGAGTGGTCGTAACAAGTACTGAGTAGTCGTAAGCGAGTTACGACTACTGAGATCGAAGTTTCGAGTGGTCGAAACCCAACACAGAAGTTTCTCAAGAACGATTTTCCCTCCTGTTTTACTTATCATTAAATAATACCTTTATCATTTATTCAATTTTCATATGACCACTACTTAGATGGAAATATTAGGTGAGTGGTTAATCATTATGTTATACTCTAATATCTCTTCTTATGCGTAGCAGCCTTTTGGATTGAATCAGAATTTGTGAGATATGGTGTGAGAGTGCACAGTATCAATAACGAAGTAGATGAGTCTTGTAGAGAGAGCTAAAATAACGGCGTCGAAGCAACCACGATGAGATAGAAAGATTTGCGAAGCCGATCGCAAATTTTTTAAGTATAACATCAAAAGAGTATAAGGAATTGTCACTCTCTCGTAACCCTCTCGAACCTTTTAGAATCATTGAATCCTTACTCTATACAAATAGAATCTAGTATCTAGTGCTAAACAATAACTTAACCTCTAATTTGAATGAGCTTCTTTTGCTTGCCCTGGGACCATATCTTAGCACATTGCATCCCTCTGAACTCAAATTATTTGTACTAGGAAAACACTAAACCCTTCCTTACATGTTCTAATTGGTCATATGTATAGTTTGCCTTAAATAACAAGTGAAGTACTTGGCATGATTTGCTGTAATTTGTGCTGGCAGATCATAAAATTCCTCAATGGAAAGCACATCTTCACACTCTGAATCGTGTCAGTCAATTGTTAAATTTTCAAACTTGAAAAATACAATGCAGGTTAGGCAGTAACATGGGTTTCATTTCTCTCCGTAAGTCCATATAGTACCAAAACAGAATGCAGCAGGACGGCACTGCAGCCTGGTAAGGGAGATATCAGCTGTAGCAGCACTCAATTATTGTGGTTGCCATCTCGCGTGTTACACGACGCCATTGGTACACACCAAATCATCGCTTCGTGAGCTGTCAATTCGTTTATCTATTTTTCTCTCCCCTTTCCATTTCAACGGGGACACAGCTAGCTAGGCTGATGCATACGTACATACCTTCACATCTGTAAACTATTGACGAGCCTTTCTTAGCTGGGAAAATTATGTCAAAACATACCGGAATGCCAGCACTGCCCATAATTGACTTCCCAAACACACACTTTGCAATATAAAGATCATCCTCAAGGAGGAGCTAGCCAGGGCACATAGCAATCCTCAGTTCCTCACTCATCTTCTCCTCCCATCTTGGTTAGTTTTGTCAGAGAGCCAATGGGCGACGAAGTCCAGGCACTCACCAGGGCCTTCTCAGGTTTGGATTGTTGACTCGGACATTCTTGATCATTCTGCTGTTATCCTTGTGTCGTCGTCATTGCTTATAATTTTCTATGGATCTGTGTCAAATTAAAGGGCTCGGAGGGCTCGGCGTGGACGAACCGACGATGGTGTCGGCGCTGGCGGACTGGCGCAAGCAGCCCGAGAAGCGATCCGGGTTCAGGAAGAGCTTCCAGATGTTCTTCAAGGACCATGGCGTCATCGAGAAGTGCGAGGACGAGTACTTGAAGCACCTCGCCGCCGAGTTCTCACGCTTCAAGGCAAGCTACAGCATTTGCAATCTCCAAAAAGCTGTCACATTTTTCAGAGCAATTGACACACCAAGTGATGTCCCCTGTCCAGGACCTGATGGTGCTGTGGGCAATGCACCCGTGGGAGCGCGACGCGCGGCTGGCGCACCACGTGCTGCACCAGGCGCACCCCGCCGCCATCGTCGTAGAGATCGCCTGCACGCGGTCGGCGGAGGAGCTCCTCGGCGCGCGCAAGGCGTACCAGGCGCTCTACCACCACTCCCTCGAGGAGGACGTCGCCTACCGCGCCAAGGGCAGGAGCTACTGCAGCGTAAGCCAGTGTACTCTTTGATGCTGCTTTGATAACAATGGCGGTTCAGGTTCCGTCAGCTCCTGAAATGAAGGACGACTCTGATTTCCGAACGTTGCACGCGTAATAAGCAGCTCCTGGTCGGGCTCGTGAGCGCGTACCGGTACGAAGGGCCCAAGGTGAGCGACGACATGGCGAGGGCGGAGGCCAAGGCGCTGGGTGCGGCGGTGAAGGGCGCCGGCGCGGGGGGGAAGCTGGTGGAGAACGACGAGGTGGTCAGGATCCTCACCACGAGGAGCAAGCCTCACCTCGTGCAGACCTTCAAGTACTACAAGGAAATGTACGGCAAGCACATCCAAGAGGTAATTAACGCAAATCCGTCCCGTCAGTCGCGAAACGAAAGGATTTGAGCAGTTTGTTTGTGATCGATGCATCTAATAGTTGTCCATATTTCGTTGAAAAAACCACAGGATCTTGGAGACGAGGAGACTCTGCGAGAAACCGTCCAATGCTTGGCCACGCCGGCCATGTACTTCAGCCAGGTACGTGTGCGAATTAAACTGATGAAACTGAAACAAAAACAATCTAAAGCGGACTGTAAAACATCATATCAGACGTTGTCGTAAAAACTTGGAATTGTTTGGTTGTTCAGGTGATCGGCGGGGCTCTGAGAGACGGAGCGGACCACCACGGGAAGGAGGCCCTGACGCGGGTGGTGGTGACCCGGTCGGACGTGGACATGGACGACATCAGGGCGGCCTACCACGAGCAGTTCGGGGCCAAGCTCGAGGACGCCATCGCCGGCAAGGCGCACGGCTACTACAGGGACGCGCTCCTCTCGCTCGTCGGCAAGTGACGGAGTGGGCGCGCACCGGCCGGCTACGTACGGACTGATGAGCGGTTGGTCGGTTCGTTCTTCCGGTGGCACGCACGAGTACGTCCATGCGATTGAGGCGCCAAGAAACATCACACACAATGTGGCGCGCGGAACGTGTCCTGTTGCCGTGGTTTAGTCAGTGTCGTGTTTGTGTGCGCTGGTGTATTGTCGATCGAGCCTGTAACATTTGCAATTGAGGTTGGGATCCGTCGTGTGTATGGCTGGTCACTCGCGAGATCAATAAAAACGATTCGGGAACTTCTCTTCCATTCCAGTTGTTATGCTGAAGGGCAAATATAGATCCGTTCCTTTTAAACTTATAATTTATGGTTTTTTTTCAAATAAATAAGTGAAGCAGGTTTTTTTTACCGTCGTTTCAAAGCAATTTATTGAGATAGTTTTTTTCAAAATAACTTATTGACTTATCGTCATTCGATTGATTCGCACAAACATTTATGTTAAAATCAAAAGTCATAAGCTACAACTATAAAATATAAGCCATAGCAAAAAAAGTTCCCTATACACTACAAGTGCGCATAAGGGCATCTGTAGTGTATATAGCTTGCTGGCTCTTAAGGTGGGCCCCGCATCATTCTTAAGACCGACGCTGCAACGTTTGAGGCCACCGTCGGCTGTAAAGAAGAGTCCACTCAGCTGTAAAGAAGGGGGATGTAGCAGTTGGTAGTTGGGGAGAGAACAATAGATGTAAAGAAAATTGTATTTTAATGCTTGTGGCCAGGTCTTTAGCTTGAGGACCAGCCTTAAACCTTTTTTGCTTATGGTCTGCTTAAGGTCACCCCTGTAATGTATAAGGTCGACCTTAAGGTGATTTATGACCCTCTATTTTCATACACTACAGATGTGCGTCCCTGTCACTGCCAGATGTGTGTGCCCAACGCCAGCCGTCAGTAGCCGATATTCTCTCTTTTCGTAGACTGCTAGGATGGTTCAAGCGTTGCGCAGCTAGATTTGTTATAAATATTTTAGTATCAAAGGATTTTCACGAAAGTACCTTGATCCACACCTCATAAGCCATGACATTGATCCCGAGCGGTCTCTATATTAACTTCTACTCTGCTGCTGTAGATAGGGGTGGAAAAATAGCTTGAGGCTCATGGCTCGGCTTGAGCTCGTTACGAGCTGAGCCGGCTCGGCTCGAGCTCGTTAAATTTCGAGCCGAGCCAAGCCTCCTTTCTGGCTCGTGAAAAAAATGAGCCGAGCTAGAGCCGCTCGCGAGCCAGCTCACGAGCCATTTGGCTCGCGCCTCCCGTCCGTCTCCCCACTCCTGTGGTCCTGCCTACCTCCCCCCAGTCCCCAGATTTCCCACTGCCTTCGCCCTTCGCCTCCTCCCCCACCTCCTCTCCCTCCGTCCTCCACCGTCATGAATCCCCACTGCTTCGCTGGGAATCTCACCTCCCCTCCCATCTCCAATTCCCTCTCCCCATCCCCATCCGCCGCCGCCATGACCCCCACCTCCAGCGCCGCGGCCTCCCCGCTCACCTCCACCAGCTCGGCCTCTGCCTCCTCCCCCACCTCCCCTCCCTCTCCCTCTCCCTCTGCCCGTCCGCCGCCATGACCCCCACCTCCAGCACCGCGCCCTCCCCGCTTAGCTCCACCAGCTCGCCTCCGCCTCCTCCCCCACCTCCCCTCCCGCTCCGACTCCCACTCCCACCCCAAACCCCTAACCCTAGCGGCGGCATCTTCCCCGCGCCGACGTCACCGCCACCGCGGCGGCAGCATGCTCCATGTGAAGTGTGAATGCTCTGTGCTGCTCTGCCTGCGACTGCTGAAGTTCAAGCCATTTTGGCTCGTTCGGTTAACTTCAAGCCATTTTGGCTCGTTCAAGCCACTTTGGCTTGTTCAAGCCATTTTGGCTTATGTGTATCTGCTCTTATGTGTTATGTGTATTGGCTTATGTGTTATGCTGCAAAAGTATTGGCTTATGTGTTATGCTGTTAAATCTGATATGCTATTAGTATTACATCTGAAATGCACTATTAAATCTGATATACATCATAAATCTGAAATGCTATACTGATAATTGACATACAGACTGTATGCTATGCTATTTATTTCTGCTGTGCTGCTCTCTGTTATGGGTATCTGCGAGCGGCGAGCCATTTAAGCTCGTTCGGGCATCGGCGAGCCAAAATGGCTCGTTCGGGCATCTGCGAGCCATTTTGCTCGGTCGGCAGCGGCGATCCTTTTTGGCTCGGTCGGGCTCGCGAGCTAGCTCGAGCCGCCAGTCGAGCCGAGCCAAGCCTCTCGCGTAGCTCATTTCCAAAACGAGCCGAGCCGAGCCAAGCCGCATCTTTGACCGAGCTCGGCCGAGCCTGGCTCGAGCCGGCTCGGCTCGGCTCGTTTCCAGCCCTAACTGTAGATGCTGACCGGTCCACTAATAAACATAACAACAAAAGAATTAATTATTTCATCTCAATCTATTACTTAGTTTTCTCTTTTTCCAAATTCAATGGGCTCTTGAGAGATGTACTGCTTTTCATTTCATTCTGTTATTTATCTGCAACTTCAAGCGCTTTTGTTACATTATATGATCTCCGTGTGCGCACAAAGAACATCCTGATCGCTTCGAGCTTAGGATCTTGTAGAACCACATTGAAAATATCCATGGTTCATATATACTAAATAATTAACAATTGTGTCAAGTTAAAATTTAAATTTATGAAATTTTACAAGTTTTTAGGATTGCTGTCAGGTGTCAACTGGTTTGACCGGCCTGGCAGTGACGGTCAGACCGGTGGCTATAGAGTGGTTAGAACGACCATATGACTTTTTGAATAATGGACACTAAACACTTATATAGGTGTGTTTGAGGATGTCTTTACACTAGGTATCACCTCAAATGGAGTTCTAGTTTGAAATCAAATAGAGTTTAGCCAAAGTTCTAGAGAGTGTGTTTTCTGGTGCTTAACCTTAGTGGTCAGACCGACCATGGGGCTATTAGACCAGGGCCAACGGTCTGATCGGCCATCCAATGGTGGTCAGGTTGGCCTTGACTGAAAATGGCGAGAGGGTTTTGGGAATTTGTGGGAAACTATCATGTGTTGAGTTTTGTAGTCGTAGGTTATTGCATTAATGGTACATGAAGCATGTTGAACTAATGTGGATCAAGTTGTGAAAAACTTATGCTCAAAAATGATTTCTTGGTCTTTGATGTGTAGAAAGTTTGGAGGCAATCATTGTAGATGGCATGGACCAAGACTAGATTCGGGGATAAGCTAAGGTATGACCAAAGAAGGTAGACAGGATGGTTGGACTCAAGTAAGACAAGGGAAGGCTAGGGATAATCAAGGGAAGATTTGAGAAACGATTCATCAAATGGTGCAAGTGAGACGTGGTCGGGAGTACCACCATTGCCAATGCGTGAGTCATTGGTGAACCTATACATTGCAAGCATGAAGATTGCTTACAAAGGAGATGACTATGGACTAGGCTCTAAGAAGAGGTGAGGTCCATGATCATAGTGAGGGTATCTTGGAGGAGAAGCCAAAATACTGAAAATGGTGATGGGACCAAAACCATGTTGCTTGGAGAGCATTGGGAGAACACTTTAGGTCAAAGATATGCTGAGGAGGCTAAGTGGATGGAAAACTTGCTCTTTAGCTGGTTGGGGCTTGTGCGCTTTAAGAAGCGTGCATAAGTCATGTATGAGTGTAAAACTAGATATGTGTGTGTGTGGGGTTAATGGGTTCCTCGATTGTCTTAATTGATATGATCCATTAGGGTTAAATATGAGCTGATTGCTCCATCTATATGAGTGAGATGAGTTGGAGGCATGTGCGAACTAACCATCCATTCTTTAGTGTTTGTGTAGGATTAGGTATGGTGAGTCAGAAGGGATGAATGTTTCTTTTTAAAATTTCCTCTAAGTATCGACAACAACATGCAGCAAAAACACAAACTCTCAAGCATACAAAGGCTAAGACCCAAAATACACACACACACACACACTCATAGAAGAGCTACTGGGAAACTAGTCTGACCACCAGCTTAGACTCTAGTCTGATCGCCTAGCGGCTGGATTGCACACATCACTGGTCTGATTGCTCGGTTGCTGGACCACCCAAGATGCTGGTTGGACCGCCCTCCAAACTGACATCTCAGCTTCTTGCGGTCTGACCACTTTCCAAAGAACAGTGCAGACAATACTACACACGATCCATGAAAAGTTCCACCTCTCAAATCAACGATAAAAAGTAGTGAAACTAGACACAAATCCTCCCTAGGATGTTAGAAACCTATTTCAATTATGAATTGTGAAGATCGATGCTAAAATTCTTATCTTTATCCAAAACAAGGAGAGTTGCACTAAAAAAGGGGTAAAAGAGGAAAACCTTAATCTGCTTTTGCTCGTAAGTCCTTCATGATCTAGATAAACTTGGATGGGTTCTCACATTTCATAGCAAGTAAGATCATAACATGAATTCAAGCCAAAACCCCCAGAAGAGCAAAATCCTAAAATCACCTATCTCTTTATTAAAACTGGGCAAACTAAAGAACTTCCTTTAGAAGGCATCTAGATAGATAGGATCTAATCTTTAAGAGATATCTCCACCTCTTACACGTCCTTGGAGATTAAGAAGAGAAAAATCCAAATAAGAAAGTCAAGCAAATCAAAAGCACAAGAGGGATCCATGACATAACTTACTTAGGCAAACTTTGAATGTTCATTTCACTTAGAGAGGAATTTTTTATAGCTACTCCTTTAGGATAGCAGAGCTCTAAGCCTAGAGCATACACACATAAAAGGCTCCAACACAAGGAAATCCTAATCCTCTCTCAACAACCATCTCTCTCTTCAACATACAAGGCTTATATAGTGGAGGCTTCCACCTCACACCAAACCCTAAACAACCAGCCACTCTTAGTAGATCACACTACTTACAAATGGGGAAACCCGGTAACCCACACACAAATAAGTTTTATATTTTACACACCTGCATGATTTTCAAAGCACAACTTCCACAATGCTCCACAAGCCCGATAAGACATTCAATTCTCAAAGACATGACCTAAACCATTTATGCCAATGTCATAAATAGTTTTATAAACCGCTAATCCACCTGGTACTGGATAGTTTTCTTAATTGCCACCCACTAGTTTACACGAAGATGCGATGCCTAATGCCTCGTTGTCAAGGTTGTACGCTTGCGCCAAGGCCATCACCACTTCAAATTCCTAAGTCCTATGGCAGACCACATTGCACCACAATCTATGATACCGAATGCCTTGTCACCAAGATTGTAGCTTGCTCTGAGAAACATCACCACTTGAAAGACACAAATCCAATTGGCACACCACATGAGCGCACTGCCTCTTCACAACCCTTATCTTTCTCCTGTGTTTGAGATGATGCTCCACTCAGACTTACATGACACACCACAGCCAACAAGCCTTGGCCTTGCCACTGGTTGCAATAATCATCAAAGCACTTACACACCAGAGAACAAGAAATTGATCCGAGGCCATATGAAATACACTTGACTATCATAAGTAAATCAAATGCATGGACACACCATTATTCACATGTGTAAGGAAACCCTATGACTAATCCTTGCATGGACACACCATGACTGACACAACAAAACAACCCAAGAACAACTCAACTTAACTAGCTTCTTAGCACAGCGGCCAGTCTGACCGTGGCCACCAAGTTAGTCGGACCACCGTGCAATGGCTGGTTAGACCACCGGTCGGTCTGATCGCACCGTTGGCTAGCTGGTCACACCGTTGGCTAGTCTGACCACTAGGCAAAGGCCGGTCAGACCACCACCACTCTGATAGCAAAAACCAGAGAATCAAAGGCACAAAAGAAAACTCAACCAAAGGATAGCACAACAAGAGCAACGTCAAATAGTCATCAGCAACATGGGGCTACCACCACATAGTCTTATAGTTTAAGAGAGATTTCCATGAAGGGAAATCTTTGGACGAGTGCTCTTGGTAGAGAGAGTTCTATCCTTCAGGGTGGAGTGGTTGTAAAATATACATATACAAGTTGCAATAGATCAATTTTGTTCATCCTACTTGGTGTGTTCTTACTCTTATTGATTTTGCACTTGCTTTGGTTTGTATTTTTACCCTCTCTTTTTCCCTCTTGATCCTCTTGATCTTGTTGGGTTTCAAGGATGTATACTGTAGTAGGGTGGCCCCCACCTGAGCCCATCCGACCTGTTTAGGGGATTGTAAGGCCCAAAGTGATATATGTAATGACATGTGTACCCTTTTGGAAGACACATGATAGATTATAATTGTGCTTCATGGACACACACACACACACATACACACACACATATATGCCCTGAACATGTAGAAGGGGCAAGCATTGTTTATCCATCACAACCACACCACTACTCTCCTAGTTTACAATTTGATCAGTAGCCACAACAGTTGGCGTCGTCTGTGGGGACAATAGAGGGCAAGCCACAGAGTGATGGCGCCCAAGAAAACATCGTCGGTGACAAAAAGGAAGCGGAGCACGATGACGGTAGTCGCGAATGCCAAGGCCTCGGTTGGTGGCCCGCCTGTGCCGACATTGGGGGCCGGTGATGAGGGCGACATCGGTATGGCGAACACCGACGTCGACATTCGCGGCGGCACGACTGGCCATCATGACGATCGCCGTGGTGCAAGGGTTGACCCTGCTGATGGTGCAACGGCTGACCTCGTTAGCGGTGCCCAGGTCAGCGAGAGCACTGGCACCGACACTCGTGTTGGCATGCCTAGTGACCGGGGATCCAATGCGGGGGCGACAGGTGGTCCTGATGGCCGCATCGGTCTCGTTGTCGACCATGGGACCCATCGCACCGGCGCGCCAAATAGCTTTAGTGAGTAGACCGTAATCGCCAACAACCCTGTAATGTGCACCACCGCTCAGGCAAGTGCGACCGCCCCAACGATGGAGAACGCTCAATTGGCGGCCCTCAGGACGCTGCAGCGCAAGCTAGCAGACCTCCGAGGGGCCGTGCGGGAGATGCAAGAGGCTTGAAGCCATCAAACTCCATCAGCAGCAATGGTGGAAGTCACAGCTGATCGGACGGACAGTCGCAACGCCCCCACCTCTAGTCACACTACGCTTCGGTGTGTAGACCTGGAGTCTCCAGTCTCCGCCGGCCTGTAGTAGTTGGCGTGGCCAGAAGACTTCAAGTTCCCCACTATCGAGCCGTACAAGGGCAATACAGTTTATTCGCGTGTACGAGACGACCATCGAGGACGCCAGCGGGGATGACTACACCAAAGTGAAGGGGTTGCCACTCGCTCTGCAATGAGTAGCACTCTCCTGGTTCTTCACCATAGAGCCGAACTCCATTTACGCATGGGTGCAGATCCGCGACCGCCTATACAACAACTTCCTGGGTAACTACATTGAGCGGTTCGACGTAGATCAGCTCTTCGCTATCAACCAGAAGCCCTCAGAAAAGCTTTAGGAGTACTTCAAACATTTCGCCAAGGTTCACTGCCAAGTTAAGGATGTTAATGAGACTACGATCATCAATGCAGCGATCTGAGGCCTTCGCCCGGGGCCGCTGGCCGTGCGCAAGCCAATAAAAATGGTTGCCAAGCTCTTTGACAAAATGGAGGAGTACGCAATTGCAGAAGAAGATGCACAACGATGCAGGGGCGACACCTCCAACACCAAGCAGGCACAGGACTCCCCGAAGGACACCTCCAATCGTAAGCAACGCAAGGCCCAAAGGGACAGGTATGTCTTCGACATCAAAACCAGCTCCAATGATAGTGCCCCCACTGCCTGAGGATGGGGTCATAGAGGTCGTGGGCGCGGGCTCAGCCGGGGCCGTGAAGATGGATCGCGTGGCGAAGTGGAGCACCAGCAACATGGGCTTTAAGTGCGAGGTGCGTGGCCGCAGCGACCACCTCACTCGAACATGCCCCACCATTGTGACACTTCGCCAGAGTGTCATCAGGGACAGAGCATTAGAGGCGGGGATCCCAGTGGTGTCCCATGTGCAGCAGCCCCCAAGGGCCTTCTACGGAGTGGTCGTAACTATTAGCGGTGTTGCTCGAATTTTCATTTGCGCAGCAACAGAGGGCTTATGCTCATCGACTGCATCACGTCGTGGCATACCCTGCCCAGGTGCCATCGACCTGGGCACAAAATGACATCACTTTCACAGCTGTCGATGTGGACGGAATCGACTTTCCTCACTAGGACCCTCTAGTGATCCAGGTTGCCATTGCAGGTTGCGATGTCAAGCATGTTCTGGTCGACGGGGGCAGCTCCACTGACATTTTATTCGTGGTATCCTTCGACCAAATGGGAATCCCCTGAAGTAGGCTAGGGCCATCGGGGATCTCGCTCCAAGGTTTCGGGGGTCAACCACTGAAAGCCCTGAGACAAATACGGCTACAAGTCTCCTTCAGGCAGGGAGATCATGCAAGAAATGAGGATGTCACCTTTGATGTTTTCCCTACCCGTATAATGCAATCTTAGGACGCCTGACCCTCAACGCCTTCGGAGCGGTCCTACATCATAACTTCCTTTGCATGAAGCTTCTAGGTCTGCACGGCATCGTTACCATGTTCGGGGATCAAGACCTCGCTCGTCGAATAGAGCTCGGTGCATGAGGTCCCCTCCAAAAGGTACATGCTGTCATAGACACCCTCGGAGCTAGCACGCCCTTTGCACCAGGGTGGACGCCCAAGCCCAAGCCAGACAGCGAAATCAAGAGGGTTCCCCTCCATACCGTTGACTAACAAGTCTCCATTGGCGAGGGCCTTCGTTTAGAGGTTGAGTAGGACCTACTCCGTATCCTTCGTGACAACGTCGACGTCTTCGCATGGTCGCCAGCTGATATGAAGGGGGTAGACCGTGCCATCAGCGAGCATAGCCTCGCGGTTCGCCTTGATGCTAAGCTAGTCAAGCAGAGGCTTCGGCGCATGTCACTTGAGTGCCAGCAAGTAGCCAAAGCGGAGGTTGTGAAGTTACTCCAGTCCGGAGTCATCCGCGAGGTACAGCACCCGGAGTGGCTCGCGAACCCGGTGCTAGTAAAAAAGGCCATGTCACTTGAGTGCCAGCAGGCAGCCAAAGCAGAGGTTGTGAAGTTACTCCAGTCCGGAGTCATCCGCGAGGTACAGCACTCGGAGTGGCTCGCGAACCCAATGCTAGTCAAAAAGGCCAGCGGTGCATGACGCATGTGCATCGATTTCACTGCGCTCAATAAGGCATGTCCAAAAGACAATTACCCGCTTCCTCGCATAGACCAACTGGTGAATGCCATGGTAGGATGTGAACTCATGACCTTCTTGGACGCATACTCCGGCTATCATCAGATCCATATGACAAAGGAAGACGAAGCCAAGACAAGCTTCATCATGCTGGTAGGGACATATTGCTTCGTCAGAATGCTCTTCGTGTCAAGAATGCAGGAGCCACGTTCACACGCATGGTGGCACTTGCCCTCGCCTCCCAGCTCAGGAGGAACGTCAAAGCCTACGTGGATGATGTGGTCGTTAAGACTAGACAGCTCGCCTCGCATGGTCAAAACCTTTAGGAAACCTTCAACAACCTCCGACGGGTAGGCATCATGTTGAATCCAGACAAATGCAGCTTCGGTGTGCAAGCTGGAAAGCTACTTGAATTCCTGGTGTTAGGATGTGGGATACAAGTGAACCCCAATAAGGTCAATGCAATCCTTTCCGTGGAGCCGCTCAAGATGACAAGGGAGGTCCAGAGGCTCACTGATTGCATGGCCGTGCTGAGCCGTTTCCTATCCAAGGTGGCCGAGAGAGGTCTCCTGTTCTTCAAAACCCTTCGCAGATGCGACGGGTTCCATTGGGATGATGATTGCATGAAGGCTTTTGATGAACTCAAGAAGCACATCACAAGCCTTCCCACTTTAGTCGCCCCAACACCAGAGGCTCTGTTGCTGTTGTACCTCACAGCAACGGCAATAGTTGTCAGCGTAGTCCTCGTGCTTGAGGAGGGATCCCTTCAGCGACCCGTGTACTTTGTCTCTGAAACCCTTCAGGGCACCAAAACACAGTACACTGAGCTAAAAAAACTAGCCTACACCCTTGTCATGGCCTCGAGGAAGCTCCGCCATTACTTCCTGGCCCATCATATTACTATGCCTTCATCATTTCCCTTGGCGGAGATGCTGCACAACAAGGAGTCCATGGGCCGTATCTGCAAATCGGTGGCCGAGCTCGCGCACTTCTCTTTGACATACGCCTCATGCACGGCCATAAAGTCTCAGGTCCTGGCGGACTTCCTAGCCGAGTGGACACCACCAACTTAGCCGCAGGCACAACTACTTGTAGACCCAGTGTGGACCCTTCACACTGACAGAGCCTATGGCGCCCCAGGTGCCGGGGTAGGTGCAGTTATCACTACAACAGAAAGCCATCGTTGCTATACTCGGCTGCAGGATCGGAAATGGCAACAGGGGGGCTGGGGGGTGAATGGTGCCTCTTTAAAAATGCCCCCAAGTATCCACAAATTCAACTCCTCTCCAATAGCTACAAAAGCTATGAAGAAAGAGCGTTCATACTCACTGGCACCTCAAACAACAGAGGAGAAAGTAGAAGCCTAAAACAACAGAGAAAAGCCAAGTAGCACAACACAAAAAATAAAAACAGCATCTACAACCCCTCGGGCGGTCTGACCGCAAGTCATGGGCCGGTCAGACCGCCTCTTGATGGCCGGTCTGACAGCCTTAAGGCGCCCGGTCTGACCGCTCGGCTCGGGCCGGTCAGACCACCATTGCCCGACCAGTCTGACTGGCGGCTAATGAGCAGTCTGACCGCTAGGGTTTAGCGGTCTGACCGGGAAGCCCGAAAACAGAGCAGCGACTGAAGATTTCTGCACAGATTTTACTGGAAGTGCAATCTTAAGGGAAATTGATGTTTTTCTGCTGAACTTCTCAAGCCAAAAGAACAAGACTACAAACCTAATACTAGCTAGACCTTAGGGACAAGGGAATCCAGATCTGAAGAGCAAGAATTCAACATTTGAGCAAAATACTAAAACCTGAACTGAGTGTGACACAAAAGTCGAAATTGTTGGTCATTCTTGTATCTTTTGCACATGAGGCTTGGAACTACAACAAGAAATCATCCCACACCTAAACTAAAGAAGTCTCATCACTTCTCAACAAGAGAATCAAGCAAACCACATTTCCACAACAAACCCTAATTTTCAGCAAGCAAAGCAAATCTAGCGAAGAACTCAGAAATCACAGAATTCATTGAATCTTCCATTTGCTCTTGGGAATGGAATGGCCAAATGGCCTTGAATATTTCCCATCACAGAGCAACCAAGAACCATCCTTTCAAACTAGAGAATCAACTTAAATTCATTTCAAGTAGTGAAGCACACAGAGAGAGAGAGAGAGAGAGAGCAAGAAATGAAACCAGCCCAACATAATCCTTCTCACATTGATATTGAGGAAGAGAGATGAATGATTACAACAGGGAAACAACACTCCATCCCCATACGCAGTTGGGAAGGAAAATCACTACATGCTTCACACACGAGAGCACACTCTCTACTCCTACTGCTCACTTGAGCTCTCTCTACAGAATGCTCAACTCAAGCATACTCCACTCATTTCTTGCTTGAATGAGCTACTACAACCTAAATGCCCACTCCTTGTAACTCCAAGTTTACACCCACAAGGAGAAAATCAAGAAGTGTCATACAACAACCACTCCCTCACCTTGCACACCAAATGAGGCAAAGGTAAAAGTCATCATGACTAGGATTTGGAGGGAAAACCGGCCCCTCCTCTCATTGCTTGAGTCAAATCACCAATTTGCCCCTCAAGCGCCTTCCCGGAAGCTTCCCGCGTCCGGTACCTTGACCGTCTGGACCTTGACTCCTCCCTGAGTCTAGTCCCAGTCCACTCCGCTGCACACGACCGTACCCGGTATCCTGACCGTCTGGACCTCCGACTCCTCCCTGAGCCTAGTCTCGGTCCACTCGCCGCTGCCCGTCGTGTCCATCCGACACTGACCGAGACCTCCGACTCTACCTGAGTCTAGTCCTGGTCTGTTCCGTCCCGCACGACCGCAACCGACACCCAACCATCTGGACCTCCGACTCCTCCCTGAGCCTAGTCCCAGTTCGCTCGTCGTTGCCCGTCGTGTCCGTCACCGGTAGCTCTAGCTCCGGTTCCTCGTCTCCCGACTAGCAACCATCTCACCAGCCTCGATCATCTTCGGCATCACCGACCGTCTGGACCTCAACACCTCTTGTGCCTAGTCTCGGTCCTCCTCGCCTCACCATGACCTAGCTCCGAAGTCCTGTAGTCACACAGACAAGCAAACCATCACATAGCACCGCACGAAACAGCATATCAACAATAGCCTAAATGAAAATTACTCAACCCTAGAATACCCAAAACAAACTCAAATTCACTAACACAACCGTCAATTACTCATCACAAACATGGGGATACCTCCACATGGTCTCTCATCAGCACGCCTTGGGTTCCCAGCAATAAATAACACAACTGAATACGAAGCGTTACTCTTGGGCCTTGCCAAGCTCAAGGCCCTAGGCGCGCGGAGAGTGCTCATCCACACCGACTCACGTTTGATCGCGGGGCATGTCGACAAGTCTTACCAGGACGAGGACCCCGACCTAGCCAAGTACCTAGTCATGATAGGGTGAACGAGCATTATTTCTTGGGTATCACGGTAAAGGCCATTCCACAGGCACACAATGAGCAAGCTGACATGCTCACCAAGGCCGCCAGTCAGCAAATCCCTCCTCCTGCGGGGGCCTTCACCGAAATTCTAGTCACCATAGCCATCGAGCATGACGTGCGGACGCACAGAGGAGAGCCTCTGCGTGCACTCTTTGGAGTATAAATAAGACAAGCGTAGGCGAGTCTTTGCGTGTACTCTTTGGAGTACAAATAAGACACACGAGGGGCAGCCTCCGTGCACACTATATGACGCATCTCATTGTCAGCTTCGCTGAAGCCAGTTCGAAGGGTGGGGGATGGAGCGCGCACCTACTCTATCTCGTTGCTAGCTTTGGTGACACCACTTCGATGGGTGGGGGACAGAGCGCGCTGTCTACTTCATCCGGCCGCCAGCTTTGCTGACACCAGTTCGAATGGTGGGGGACGGAGTGCGCGCGCCTACTCCATCTCACCGCCAGCTTCGCTGATGCCAGTTCGAAGGGTAAGGGATGGAGCGCGCGCACCTACTCCATCTCGCCGCTAGCTTTACTAATGCCAGTTCGAAGGGTGGGGGACGGAGCACGTGCGCCTACTCTATCTTGCTGCCAGCTTCGCTGATGCCAGTTTGAAGGGTGGGGGATGGAGCGCGCACACCTACTCCATCTCGCCGCTAGCTTTGCTAATGCTAGTTCGAAGGGTGGGGGACAGAGCACGCGCGTCTACTTTATCACAAGATGAAGGGGCCTATGCCGACCCCTCGTCCCTAGCCTACTTCGCTCATGTTACATCTCAAGTGATGGAGTGCAGCACCCATGGCATTCTCGTCTCGCATCCAATTTTGTACTTATTGCCGATCTTTCCGAGCACTTCTCGTTGTGCCAAAAGTGTTATCACAAGGCAAACACGGTTATGAAGGGGATATGGGGCACAAATCACTCGCTTCATGTGGCACTTCAATAATATTGTGCGAAAGATAGCATTTACAAGTACATTTATTCGGAGGTGCTACTCGTCTGATTCGTCTTATACTTTAACATACTCTTGCATCGAGGCCTCTCTCGTTGAACACTGCTCCTCCCAAAAATGCAGAGAATCCTCTGCCTAGCCCTAGTGTCGAAGGCATCGCCAAACCATAAGGTCCGAAACTAGAAAGCGGCCCCTGTCAAGCACCTGCTCACCACAAACACCAAATATGAGGACAAAGCATGAAAACTTTCATTGCATTGCCAAAAGGGTGTGGCCATGTAGCGCCGTTTTACATAACATTCACGAGGTGTACATAGCAGGCTACATGCGTAGGCGTAGGACTTCAGCATCACACCTGCATATTGACACCGTGCTTGGAGGAGACGACACTGCCTTTGTCTCGCCGTGATACTTCATCAAGCCAGGTCCCGAGGTTGCCACCACCTTGCAGGCTTTGCCTCATGGCTACCTTTGCCACGGCCTCACCAATGTAGTCCCATATGCGCTGATGGAAGGCATGTGCAGAATGCCAGACCACGTGCACTGCTCCGGACATCACCCCGCTCCCAGCAGGCAGCTCCAACCACGGGGTAGCTAGCTCACCGACGTGCAGGCAGCCCTAGTGGTGGAGAAGGTCGAGGACGATGCAGGTCATCATGAGTGAGTAGTGGTTATCGACACCTCTCCGATCCTTCGAAGGGTGCTCAACAGATCCTCAGGCCCAAAGGTGCGAGGAGGCACCACAATGACAAGATCAGAGAGTGCGCTCTCCAAGGCCTCCATCGAGCTCCACGCTGCCACCGAGTCGTAGGTCATTGCATTCATGGTTCATAAAGCATGAAGCTTAGAGGCAACCATGGATGACGGCATGGACCGAGCCTATGCTCGGGGATGAGCTACGGTATGGTCAAGGAAGCCAGGAGGGATGGTTGGGCTCAGACAAGATATAGGGAAGGCTAGAGATGTTAAAGGAAAGATTGGAGCATCGATTCATCGAATGGTGCGGTTGGTGCAAGTAATGTACGGTTAGGGGGAACTAACACGGAGAGGCTTACCAATACGTGAGCCATTGGTGAACCTACCTATACGTTGTAAGCATGGAGAATAGGCTCGGAGATGAGATGAGATCTACGGTCATAGCGAGGGTGTTTTGGCGGAGAAGCCAAAATACTGAAAACGGCGATAGGACAAAAATTGTGGTGCTTAGAGGGCGTTGGGAGAGTGATTTAGGTCAAGGAGATGCTGAGAAAGCTAAGTGGATGGGAAGCTTGCTCCTTAGCTAAGCGCATAAGTCATGTATGAGTGTAAAATCCAGTGTGTGTAGGGTTAACGAGTTTCTCCGGTTGTGTGTTGGAGGCATGTGGCTTACTAACTATCCATTCTTTATAGTTTGAGAGAGATTTCCTTGGAAGGGAAGTTTTGGGTGAGTGCTCTTGGTAGAGAGAGCTCTGTCCTCCAGAGTGGAGTGGTTGTAAAACATACATCTAAAATTTTCAATAGATCAATCTTGTTCATTCTACATTGTGTGTCCTTGCTCTTGTTGATTTTTGTACTTATTTTAGTTAGTGTTTTTGCTAGCTCTCGTACTCTCTTGATCTAGCTTGGTTTCGAAGATGTGTAAGTGACGAAGATGCCTTATGAGGATTATATTCCATCCATCTAGGGATCATCTATAGTAAGATCTTAAAGGTTGCCCAATTTAATTTGATTTGATTTGGAGCTATTTTATTGATGTCTTGTTTATAGTGTTTTGGCTTCAAATATTTGGGTGCTCTTGCTTGCCGTCAACTTTAGCCAAATTCATGTGATCCTTAGATGTATTAGCTTCCTGAGATCCTTAGAAAGTGTGTGCAAAGTTTCAAATCATTTTGATATGTATTTTGAAGATTACGCTATTTTTTGCTTTGGCTCAGGCTGACCCAGGTCTAGAACTAGGGCGCGGTCTGACTGCACCTACACTGACAGTCAGACAAGAGACCGATCGATTTTGGCAGTCAGACCATCAGCTCTCAGGCTAGTCTAATCGCTCCCTCTATAGCGGTTTGATAGGTCCAGGGGAATTGAACTTCATTTGCTTCCGCATTTTTGTGAGGTATTTATTGGTGGGCAAATATGATCTTTCTAGCTTCCAACAGCTAGTGAAGTGAAAGTTTTAGAACACCATTTGAGGAGATTGAATTTGAAGGCATCATTCATCCCCTCTATCTGATTGGCATATCGGGTCCAATAGATCTATTTGTAACTAGAGAATTTAGTAAAATTCCTATAGGACATATACAGTTTTCTACAAAATATCTATGAAATTTTAACAAAATTCCTGCATTTCAAACTAGTCCTCAAACTCTACTTGAAATCACTTTGGATGTGCATGATATATGAAAGTTCGAAGATCCTTTCTCATCCACCAACTTAAGATGAACGTAATGCTATCCTTTTCATCTTTTGATCGAATTATACTTTGCAGTTGAGGCTATATTCATGATATATTCATATTTACATATCTATGGCTATTTTGCATCACTCACTCTCTCCTTCTAAAAATCACTTCTTTTAGCCATTACTATTTATTTTCAGCAAAAAGCATAAGGCATAGCAAAAACTATCAGCAAAAACCAATACAAACACCCCCTAAGTCCTACTTATATCCGAATTGATAGTGTCTAGTTTCCTTTGACAAATTAGAGACTATGCCTACCATATGTTCAAATTAGAGTTGTATCTATATTCATATTCACATATATAAGTCCTATTTATATTTGAATTGATAGTGTCTAGTTTCCTTTTACAAATTAGAGACTATATCTACCATATGTTCAAATTAGAGTTGTATCTACATGAAAAATCTACACAGTTGCAAGTTATAATTTGTGTGGATTGATATGGCGCGTCAAGAAACTTGATCTAAGTTAAGATATACAAAGGAAAATAAAAGACGAAGAAAGCAGAACAGATGAGCACGCGCGATTTTTCTAGAGTTTTAGCCCCTCCTACTCTCCGATTAGCAGATCACACTGTTAGCTTTCCTGCTTTGTCACGCACATGACAGGCCATAGAACACTTCTGCAACTTTGGAAATCAACTCGGCTACAACACCTGCATGCCCGACTTTGATCCAAATCAGCCTCCAAACAACTCTTGGCTTTTAGCTGATAAAAACTAAAAATTAAACGAAGTGACTTCTCAATATGAATAGTTCATACTTTCCTAATATTTTTTACAATCAACTAAAATTCAAAAACCACAATTAAAAATAAAAAACCAAAACACTTTTAAATAAAGCCTAAAGGTTCTGCATCCAACAGAATTTGGATCCTCTGACTTGCAAGTTGCAAGAGGCAACTTAGAGGCGTACATTGATGTGACTTCGGATGATCCTCAAGCGTTGGACTTAAAAAGGACAACGAAGATATGATGCGATAGTGAAAATAGTGCCTACGGCACAGTAGTTTGTGAAATGTGATGTCAGCAAGGGTGCTGCCACGGATCACAGGATCATGCGGTGCATTAGGAGCGGAGCCACCAAGGTTTCATCACACTCAGCCTACTCTCTAGTGGCAGGAGCTCTTTAACTCCTCGTCTATTGCCCATGCGCCCGACTATGTCACTATCGTGCTCCACCACTACAACCTCCCTCTCTAGTGAGCTTTTGATAAAACCATTCACATCATCTCGTATTCTAGCATCCAAGCAACCTATCTTTCAAGTTAGTTTGATTTTTGTGTAGCCAATCGTTGGGATTGAGTTTTTCCCCAAACCAATCGAATTTGTTCCTCATCGCCGATTTGTAGTCTCCGGTAAGCCATTTTTTAATTCCTTGCACCCAAACCATCTCCGCCACCTCCGCTACTTATTCCATGCCTCAATTTGACCAATGCCTCAATGTGGAGAGCCACCACTGATGCCACCTTCATTTCCGCTACTGACAACTGTCGCCCCACCTCTCCGGCCATCCCCCGAGCCCATCGATTACACCGAAGTACTCCACACGCCCACGCCGTGCCTATGCTCAGGCCGCCATCCGCCTGACGTCGCCAGAGCACTGCCATCGCTGTCCAGCCCCGCCATGCTGCCACCCCAACAGACGCCCACACCACCGCCCTGACCATGTTGTGCATCGTTGCCTGCACCACTGCCTCCCACCGCCTCTCTGAGACCCCTCCAACCCATTTTGCCATTTGCCCCCACCTCCCATGTCACCCTTACCATTGACGCTGTCCCTGCTTTGTTTCCCTTTGCTTTCCTCATTCCATCTCTCAGTCATTTACATGGATGGCCCACTTGACAGCTTCATTTCTTTAAAAATTTTCAGCTAAAAGGAATATTTCTTTGAAATATTCACTCATTTATCTTTTTCTGTATTTTCTCCTCCGGCAAACTTTCCGTTGACCTGTTTTCTGCTGTTCGAACTCTGAATCAAGTTATTCAAATTCCTAAAGCCATCTAAATTCATAATCTACCTCCTAGTACATATTTTATAATTTTTTTGATTTTGTTTAATTTATTTGTTTGGGGGCACTTTTCGCGTGTAGACCAGGGGTGGAACTAAAACAAAAGTAACCGGGGTTCACCATTTCACCGTGCATATAACACTATATATAATTTTGAAGCAATGTTATACTAAATAGCTATCTGTTCAGTAATTTTTAGCACTAATAAGTTAACATAACCGATGGCAATGTATAATGATAAAGAAATAGTAATCAGAATACTTACTAAAATAAAGAAACCCACTAATACTATTTGCTAATTGCAGCGAAATGAAGAAACTAAGAGTGAAATCACAGAAAAAAGATGGTTGATATTGGTAAAATACATCATCTGACCTCAATGGGCTATAAAGAAGCAAATAAATTGAGTTAAAATTTTCAAGAAAAAATAATAGAATGATCAAATGAAAGTAAATGCATTACGTTTTAGTATTTGCATTCTTTTAAGTTCATGAAGCGATGAATCACAACGTCATTGGTAACTTTCTTCATTTCTTCGTTCTCCACATAGCAAACAAATTACAAATTTAGTCACTTTGCCTAAATAAAATTAGAAGAATTTGAAGAAAAATATCAATACTACCAGGAATCCTAGGAATTGTGGACACATCTAGCCCTGTAGCACGAAAAAATTCCAAATGTAGCCCCCTCAGCGAAAGAATTCCACTTTTGGCCCCCGCCCGACCGCGCGATCGCCGCGTTGCGCCACGTGTCCCGATCGTGCGGTGTGGTACCGCACGACCGCACTGTAGCTGGGTCGTGCGGTACCACACCGCACGACCGCATTGTGCTCTGCCCCCACCCGCGCGTTTCGTTGCTGACCGCGTGACCGAATCCCCCAGCGTGCGATTATTTTGCCCGACCGCATGATTCCCTCTGCCGACCGCATGACTCCACGCCTCACGTCGCGTCCCGTCCGTCCGCCGAAAGCTGGAAAGCAGCACCGTGCGCACTGATTTATCCCGTCTGCTCGCACACGCGTCTTCAGCGCAGGAACAGCCCCCTCTCCATGAGTGCTGAATGCACACTTAAAAAACCGGAACCACAGCGCAAGAGAGGGAGAAGAACTGCTGTCGAAGCCAGGGAGCTCATTTGCAGCTGAAGTGAAGATAGAGCGAGGGAGAAAGTGAAGGGCAGTGACGAGTGAAAACACGTAGATTTGAGTTGTTTTCGTTTGGATTCAGCGGATTTTGCAAGTATAAAAGTTGTAGATCGCGTCGTGAGCTTCAAGAAGAGGTAAGCCTTGTGCCTGCAAAACTAAATTTCTATGTATGTCATTAGTCCATTAGCACAACCATCGTTAGGTAATGTTATTTTATATCAATGTTTGATACGCCATGCCAATGTGTCATACGGTGTGTATCTGTAGGTAAACATGCACATATGATGCATGCTTTATTGTAGTGTAGATAATGTCGTATTTTATGTTGAAGTTACGGATTGTAATGTAGTTAGTTTTTGGTGAACATATGTGCTTACATGTGTAGGTGTTGAAAAAGTACATATTTATATTGGATTATTTGTAGGTGATAGCAAAAGTAGTTAGATTAGAGACAATTAGGATAATTAGTAGGCTTAGTGAATGGCCGTAGACAACATGTAAAATTAAAATTGGGAATAAATTTGGATTATTATAATAGAAATACGAGGAAAGTAGTACGAAGGTATAGTAAAAGTAAATAAACTGAGGACATGAAATTACAAAGATTTATTTTGTTGATTTATCATAAGTAATGGAAATTTTGCATTAATCGGGAAAAAAATGGAATTGAAATTGGTTAGTGGAAGCCGGCGTTAAGTAAAATTTAACAAAAGAAATTTTACGAATTAGAAAGTAAGATTTATAAATAAGACCAACGCAAATAAAAATGAAATGAATATGTAATTTGATGTATGTTGGAATTTGTTTAATGGTACGATTGTTACATGCTGTGTACTAAAATGATTGATTATGCACTTATGTTAGGTATGCAATGGCTGACATTCAAGACTTGTTCGTGTTTTATGGGAGTGGTCTCGTACGCGATGGGCCGTATGGGGCGGACCTGTCAAATTGCGATCGGACCATGATCCGGGCACTCGGTCTGAACGTCATGAGCTTGTATGAGCTACGGAGGTGTGTTCGTTCGGCGTTCGATCGACACACCATAAGGAAGAAGTTACGGATCGAGGCAGTCTATGCCTCAATGGTGGGTGATGGAAGGGAAAGCATGTGGCAACTTCTGAAGATGACCAATGACGCCTCATGGGAGAACTACATGGAGGTCGTGTGCAACCCTGATGCTGCGATATATGCCAGGCCAATGGTGTATGTCGAGTTCGTGGAGAGGGCAGAATCATCCACCATGGTTGGTTCTGATGCCGCTGGTGGAGATGTAGTGCCTGGGTTCATCTCCGGCGGTCATGAAGACGCTTCAGCGGGAGAACATGTCGGCGAGGAAGTGGGTGATGAAGACCTCAAGAGGCGTGCGGATAATTTCCAGGCCAACGAAGGTGTGGACGAGAGGTGGTGGGCCGCCCGTATTGACTGTCATGAGTACCTTAGGGACCAGGTGGAAGAAGTGGCAGCGAGGAGGATAAGGAGGTGGAAATAGGCAGTTCTGGAGAGGACGAGGATGGCGAAGCTGCAATTGGAGGGGTGGTAGGTCGTGTTGTGACCACAGACGGTGCGTACGTGTCGTCCAGACTGGACGACAATGCAGCGGCAGCCCTAGGTCTGCCACAGGCGGAGGAGGGAGAATGGGGGTTCAGCGAGGGCGCACTCATTTTGGGGCAGTGCTTTTGTAATAAGAGTGTTGTCCAGCAGACTATTGCTAGATATGCCGTCAACATAAGCCAGACATATCGGGTCCACAAGTCCAAGCCGGACACGTACGTTGTGAAGTGTGTCGACGGGTCCTGTCCTGGCAAAGTTTGTGCACAACATTACAAGGGCGTTGGCACGGAGTTCCGGATAACGGTGTTGTAAGATCACAGTTGCGAGCTTGCGGGGCCAGTACATAGACACCACAACATGACATCATCGTATGTTGCGAAGCTGGTCATGCACCTCATCCAGGCGGATGTGTCCATTTCCCCGAAAGTTCTAATGGCAGAAGTAACGAACATGGCGGGCTTCGAAGTGGGCTACAAGAAGGTATGGCGGACGAAGCGAAAGGTGCTGCACCGTATGTATGGGACGTACGAGGAGGCGTACGACCTGGTCCTAAGAATGCTGCAGCAAATTGCACAATCAAACCCAGGCACGTACATTAACAAGCAGGAGAGAGTTCAGCCTACGGAGGGCCCGAATTATTTCATTCTTGACAGCGTGTTCTGGGCCTTCCATCAGGCAATACAAGGGTTCAGGTGGTGCCGTCCAGTGCTAACCATAGATGGGACGTTCCTATCCGGCAAGTACAAGGGTACTATCCTCACCGCAGTTGCAGCCGATGCAAATGACCAGTTACTCCCAGTGGCATTTGCAATTGTGGAGAACGAGAATACGGATAGCTGGCTTTGGTTCCTTGCCAATGTGAAGCAGGCCATAGTGCAAGAACGCCCTGAAGTGTGTGTTATCTCCGACCGCAATGCAGGCTTGCTGTCTGCGTTGTGAACGATGCAGAATGGGATGCAGCCCCCCTTCCAGTGGAGTGATGTGAAGAACCGTTGGTGCATGAGGCATATTGCAGCGAACTTCCACAGAAGGTTCCGTAGCAAGGACCTAATGAAGATGTTCAAGAAGCTATGCATGCAGAACCAGAAGCGGAAGTTCGACACCTTGTGGAGGCAGCTCGATCAGGAGGCTACCAAGCATGTGCATACAGAAGCAGGGGCCATGGAGGGGGGCTCCACAAGAGTCGGGGTATTCACACAATGGGTTCAGTCCAATGCACCTGACTTGGAAATGTGGTCTTTGTTGCACGACACCGGTGGGGCAAGGTATGGGATCATGACAACCGACATGTCCGAGGTTTACAATGGTGTCTTGAAGGGCGTCAGATCCCTGCCGATCACGGCAATCGTGGGCGAGACTTGGAACCGTATCGTCGGGTACTTTGTGAATAGAGCCATGATGGCGAAGAAGCACCTGGATGAAAACAAGCAATACTTTGAGGTCATGCAGGCCTTCATGGACAGGAAGATGGAGAAGGGTCGATCCCACATTGCTCAGCCCATTGATGGCTTAAGGAGGAAGTTTGAGGTCCGCCTCTGGCAGAAGTATGTCATGGGTCACATTAGAGGGGAGCGCAAGCAGGTATGCACGATTGATGATAAAGCATCTTACACCTGCAACAAGCCCCAGCTTCTGCACAAGCCATGCTCCCATGTGTACGAGGCCTGCGCTGTATGGCAACAGGCGTCGACACAGTATATCTCCAAGTACTATGACATGCAGCACCTGTATGCAACCTGGAGTGCAGAGTTCCATTCCTACGGGGTAGACATGCACTACAGGGAATTATGGCCAGGGGAGATAAAGTGGGTGCCCAACGATGCAATGAAGCATGTCGGTCGTGGAAGACGACAAAGCCGTCGCATCCGCAATGACATGGATGATAGCCAGCGAGGGGAACATGTTCGGTGCCCGAAGTGTAGGCTATGCAAGACGATTGGCCACTCCCTCAGCTAGTGCCCAACAAGCCGACATCAAGCAACGCTCCGTAGTACCAACCACAATGTTTTCTTGTACCCATTGTTGCTTCCATGTGTTCTGTGCGTTGCGATGTACCCTGCATTATTCAGAAGGTGTACGCTTCATTGTTGGCTCCATGTATCTATGTCGTGCACATTACCATGTTATGTATGTTTCCGTACATTCCATATGTTTCCTTGTCGTGTGGGTCATATTCGTGTGCACATTTTATGTATGTTTTGGTACATTCCGTACGTTTCCTTGTCGTTACATTTGTTGTTAATTATGTTGTCATTTATTGCACATTTTATTATAAATTTAGACTCACTTGTTATCCTTTTTTGGCAGGATATGACGTTCGAGTTGCTAGACCTCGTTGGAATGAGCACCACCGATGCCATGCGTGGTCGTCGGGAGACGCACAAGGGCCTCCTTGCTTTGTCCTTAGGCCCCCCCCGAGAGAACTGGCGTCTCAACCAGCGGTACATCCCACAACTGCGGGACACCGGGCTGTTGCCCATTGCCCGCATGTTGGATCTACCGCATGCGTTCCAATATGACACTACTAGTTTTCAGGTCTAGGACAACGGAGCAAAATCGTTGCAATAGGACCAAAATAGATGCAATATGTACCTATTGCAACACATCACTTCCGTTGGCAAGCGTGGCAAGTATTTGCGTGCTTAAAAGATTGTGCAACGGATTGTAGTTTCGTTGCAATACCTATGGTTATTGCCATGCAATGTGTTGTGGCAATTGTTTGTTGTTGCAACGAATGATGTCGTGGCGATATAGGCTATTGCCACAGCTGACTCCGTGGCAATAGCTTCTTTTGCCACAAAGTTTGGTCGTGGCAATAGTATCATTTGCCACGAAAATATTGCGTGGTAATAGGTTCTATTGCCAAACCAACGGTTCGTGGCAATAGACCTATTGCCACAGAGATCATTTCGTTGCAACAAGATATATTGCTACGGAAATGTTTCGTTGCAGCATGTTTAATTGCCACCGGAGGTGTTTCGTTGCAATATGTTTTATTGCCACGAAAGGCGTTTCATTGCCATAAAGTTATTGCGACGAAATATGTTTTGTGGCAAATAGATCCTATAGCAACGAACATTGCGGCGTTGCAACAGCCTATCACAACGAAATATCAATATTGCATACAGGTTTATCGCAACGGTAAAATTTGTGATAGCATATTGAGCATATGGTATTTTATTATAATTTGTTGTTGCAAATTAATAATCAAATTAGAAACACGACTGGATCAAAAACACATATATTAATTCAACACATAATAATTTAAAAGTGCCACCACTCATGCAGGAATTACATATCAATCTCCAAACTTAAACTACAAAGTTTGTAACTAATAACAAAAGTACTATCACTTCCATTCCATTTGTCCTTGCTTCTTTGCCATGTTGAATTTCCTGACTTGACGACGCCACGACTCTTTTTGCTCTGATCAAATTGTTTCATCCTGATAGAACATGAACAATAAAGAGTGACCTTAATATGAGTATTGTCCAGCAGCACATACTTAAGTACATCATAGTGCAAGTTTAGAAATATATGTGAGTTTGTAAAACTAATAATATGCTTGCATAGTTCAGTGAAAGATTTGAAAATTACAGATATCATCAAGATTGCCTTTCCTCCTTAACCATTCCTTATATGTTTTGATTGTTTCATCCCTGTAGTCATCCTTGTTTCGTTCTGTATGTTTATATAGAGAAAGGTTAAATAGTCAAAATGCAGTTGTCAGTATGCAAAATCTGAGAGGAAAATAGTAGATGATCAGAAGGAAACAATAAATTTGTAATGAAAATAAATGACAGTATCTAAAACTATTATGTGCTGATAACCAATACTAATATGTAGGCATTCGATTCCCAACCAAACTAAAGGTAATTAATTTAAATACTGAGGAAACACTAAATAAGAAGTGTGCAGGATTGAACTATAGTTTTTTTTATTAATTGAGGAAACACAATTTTGATCAACTATATTTGTTCTTAATATCTTGACTTCCACTTCTACGATGTGTGCATCCACAGGATGGACCCATGACTTCTTTCATACCCACCAAAACTGAAGAGATCTGCAGGGAGGCCTAAGAATCAGAGCACAAGGGTTGTTTGCAAGGGTTATGGGTATAGATGGCAAATTGCAAAGAAGTTGATCCAGAAGCCAAAGAAGCATATGCCATATTGGCAAAGCAGAATTACACATCCCATAAGCTATGCTGCATCCCTTAGCACTACGTGTAACACTTCACTGTAAAGTTTTCTTTTATTAATTTGTAGGCCAAAGAAAAAGAAAACAATTACTACTTCAAGTTCATGTGCTATTAGAAGTAATGGTAATGCTGCTACTGCATCATCAACTCAAGTTTTGCCTGGCCCGAGGTAACATAGGACAGCTTGTTATTCATCTAAAAAATAGCTATCTTATAACATACTTGTAACACACTTTGCATGTTAATCCAGCAAAAAAAGGACCATTTCTCACAAAAACTCTAGCCACAAAAACCTAAATCTGCATCAGTGAGGTACACACCAATTCAGACTTCTAGTAAATTCAAACACACAAAAGTGAAAAAAATTCTTGCAGGTCTGCATCTAATTAGTGGCTCAAACCAACTTGAAGGTGCCTCAATTTCCCTTGTCCCAGTTGTGCAAGCTACCACACCACCTGCCAATGGGAAGGGGAAATGCAAGAGGAAACCCATAGTTACACCACCAGACAGCCCATCCATGGGGACTAGAAGCAGGAAGAGACCACCACCAGACAGCCCATCCATGGGGACTCGAAGGAAGAAGTTGCTAATTGATTGACTCCGTCACATGAGACATGATCTGTGTTTTCTACTCTTGGTGATTATTTTGCTATCGATGTGGATGTGTAGTGTTATGGACTTGCAATCTCTCATTTTTCCTATCAATGTGGGCTTTATTGTAATGTGGAATGATAATGCCAATTAGGCCAGTGGAATTGTAATGTTATGCACTTGTGCAACTTATTATTTGTCTCATGTTTTATTAAAGATCATAAACTTGTAATGTCTCCCTGCTCCCTATAAAGGTTCATGTGCTCTCATGTCAAATTATAGATTTCTAATATTACAAACTTAAATTCTTACACATAAAACACATGAAAACTGAATAGAGACTACAACTAATTACTCGACAACAGATATTGATCACAGATAGCAATAAGATGACTAACACAAGATCATATCACCGCAATCACATCTCATACATATGGTAGAAAGATATAAATCCTCAATTTCACAATCGCAAAGTACAATAGAGATAACAATTACTAAAAGCAATTAAGGTGAACAGTAATTAAGAAAGCAAAGAAATAGATGAAATGCTGAAGTAGAAAGGGGATGGGAGTGAACCGAGAGAGGGAGCAGTTGCAGAGGGAAGTCGTGGAAGCAGAGGAGGTGGTTGCCGGCGGTGTAGTAGGCGGAGCAGGCGTAGGAGCACACGTCGGAGAAGATGAAGAAGAGGTCGCCGTAGTCGTGGTCGCCTAAGTCGTCGCGGTGGAGGGAAGGAGTTGGGGCGACGGTTCTGATGTGGGGTGGTGGCCGGTGAAGGCAAAGCAGAGGAGGGAGTTGGGATGGCGAACCGGTGGGAAGAGGTGGATGCCGAGATGGGAGAGGTCAACGCTGGATGTGAAGAAGGGGGGCGGCCGAAGGGAGTAGAAGGGAGAAGGTAGGTTGCGGAGAGAGAAGAACCGGGAGGAGAGTAGGCGGCGCGGTAGAGGAAGGCGGAGAAGGGGAGCGGGGGCGCACATGGGAGAAGGCGGCGCCGGCGGATCTGGAGGGCAGCGCGCTGGAGGGAGAGACGGCGGAGTAGGGAAGCGCGGTGAGTAGGGTGGAGAAGAAAGGAGGCGCAGCAGAGGAGTAGGACGGCGACGCACAGGAGGAGGCGCAGCGGAGAAGGGAGGTGGCGGCGCTGATAGAGGACGGCGGCACACGATTGAGGGCGGCGGTGGATGCGGCGAGATGTGGCACGGTAGGGAGGTGGTGTGGTGGCGCGGTAGAGGAGCAGCGGGGGCGCACCGGCGAGCTGCGGCCCGACGCTCGCCGGCGGCCGGGCGTGGAGAAGGATCGGTGGAGGAGAGGAGCACTAGGGGCTGAGGGAAGAAGAGGATGCCGGGCTCAGTGACTTCCCTGGCGGCGCACGGTTTTGAGGGGATGAGGATTTTTGTCTGTTTTTTGATTTAGCCCTCCAAATTTCTAGGGTTTGCAATAAGGTCCTTATCCAATGTAATTTCTTCTGATTTAGACCTCCGGAGCTCCGATTTCTTCGCGGATAGATCCTACGCGCTCGTGACGACGCATACATCTATATGGAGCAGTCTCGGGATGCCGAATTTGTCGTTTATGCGCCTCAATCGCGCCGACCTGCAGAAAAATATAGAAAATGTAAAATAGTCCATTTTGAGCAATTAAATATGGGAAAAGTATGTAAATGATGATAAATGGTCCCAAAATGCGAAAAATAATGGGGCAAAATGACGAGTAAATGTATGTAAAAATGACGCATGTCTCCTGGCGCATTCTGTCCACCCTTCTATCTCTGTCGCTTGCTTTGTGAATCAGAATCCAGCCTAGGTAATTCCAGGCATATCCAATATTTTGCCAAACAAATTAGTAGTTAGAAGCCTGGGCATATCTTAATTTGATATCTTTCTTAACCAAATTCAGAGGTAAGATCTCAAATTCCCCTTTAACCTTTGCTCAATTTATGATTTATTTTCTTTGGTTTGGGCATACCCAACTTTGAAATTCTAGGTCCACCACTGGTTGCACAGGGACTGTTGGAGGGTGATTTTTGTTACATAAACCTAATTTTTACCTCTAGGGGGATGAATAGGTTATGACTACTACTATGACCACAACATACACAATTTAAAAAGCTTATTAATGAATCAGAAAAAGCTTATCAACCACACAGCATAACAAAACACACTAATTCTATAAAGAGGCAAGAATAATCAGCCGGCCAAATATGGAGTATAGCACAGTACTATGATACTTGATTTAGGTAATTATTTACTACTAATTAGGTGTTGTGGCTACAGACCAAACACAGAGAGAGATGGTAGTGGAGAGTGATGGAAATGAGTAGGATGGCCTCTCCTCTCCCCATGGCCGGTATTCTATATATATGCACATGGGGAGTGCTTTTACAATTATGCCCTTACAGCTGATCCTCCCCTTCAGGGGTATTTGTGTTATTACACGTGGCTTATTCTGGGCCTTATAACTTCCTACCAGGCCTGCTGGGTTTAGGTGGGGGCCACCCCTACGACATTAGGTTTAGTGCAAGAGCAAACCAAGTTGCCCGATCTTCATGGCGTAGGATCGATGGAGATAGTTTGGATCCGTGCAACCTGATGAATCGATGGCGCAACCACTGTTAGAACAGTAACATGCGGCAAAAGAATTTGCCCAACCAAACGCTCGTGATCCCGTCTACCCGACCATCAAGTAGACACGTCGTCGCTCCGGCCAATCACAAAGAATCACAAGAACGACGGGGAAGATGTAACACCCTGAAATTTCAAATTTGAAATATATGGAGCTTTTGAATTATTTTTGAATTTTTTTCAATTGAAGTTGGAGTTTATGATGATTTTTCTGAAAATATGGTGGAAGTTCCAAACAATAAAAGAAATCAAGAGGTAACAAACATGTTTGAACAATAAGGAATTAAAAATTTAAAGATAAGAATCTGAAAAGATTATCCAAAATAGAAGGAAGAGATTTGACTTAAAAATATAAAATGCCATCTTTGAAAATAATAACATAAATAGTAAAAAAATAATAAAATAATAAAATACAGACATAAATGTATATATGGATAAACAAATAAGAATTATGATGATAAAAGATACAAATTAGTTTAAATGTGAGTTAAAATAATAAGAACCAAAACCTGAAAAATCAAATTAAATAAAAGTGCACTCAAACTCAGGTGCAACTTCGAGGTTTTCAAACTTAAAATTCAAAACTCAATTATAGACTTAAGTCTCAAAATAATCAGAGTGCAAATTAAAATTTCAAGAATTAATCAAGGAAAATAAAAATCAAAAGTAGAGGAATATTAAATTTGTAATTAGATATTTGAACCCATATTTGAATTAGAAATTCAAAAATTCAAGAGATAATAAAGTCGTCTATTTATCTCTCATTCTTTTCTCCTATTTCTCATCTTCACTGTGACTGCCAAGTGGGCCTCATCCCCATTCCTTCTCTCTCCCTTCCCTCTCATTCTCCCTGCCAGTGGGCCCGAACCCCCGCACGACGCCCTTCTCCTTTCCTCTTTCTCCCTCCTCCCCCACTCGTTGCTTCTTTGATTTCCGACCGCAGCTCCTGTGCGCACGTCGTCCCGCCTGCGCGTGCGCACGACGCCCCCGTCTCCTCCATGCTGCCCTGTCAAAGGCCACGAGGCACGCGCCCCCGAATCCCGGTTGCCGCCCACGCGCCGCGCGATCCCCGCCGGCCCCCGTTGACTCGCGCCGCCTGCCCTGTCGCCGCCCGGTTCCCCGCCAAGTCCGTCGCTTATAAAAGCCATTGGAGCTCACCAATGTCCTCCTCGCGCTTCCCTCATCCACCCACCACGACGAATCGCCCCCAAAGCTCCGAGATCGCCGGAGAGGCTCTCTTCCCCGAAAGCGGCCGCCGCTGCCAATCTCGCCGCCGCTCCCTCCTCGGCGACTCCCGGACCAATTCCCCGCCCTGAGAGCATCCACTCAACGTCCCGATTCTCCTCCGACTGCCGGCCGAGGCTATTGCCGCCGGTGCACCGCCAGCGCCACGCGCCACCGCCGCCCGACCCCGGCCTCCGCCGCTAGCTCCCCTCGGCACACCTCCCGCACGGCTAGCCCTTTGGTAAGATTCCCCGTGCTCTCCTCCAGCTCACGCCCACGTCAATTTTCATCTTCCCCCACGCCGGCGCCGCCGCCCCGTAGCCCCCTCGCCGCCGATTGCTTCGGGCTGCCGCCCGCTTCCCCTGCCGCCGCTCCGGCCAACACGCCGCCTCCTACAGATTGGCTACCTCCCCCACTCTCCATTTTGGTGGTCCCCAGCTACCCTCCGGCCGCCGCTCGCCGCCGGCAAGATAGCTCTCCACCGGCGACGATTACTCTGTTTTGAGCCAGCCACTACCAAGCATAATTAATTAAGTGCGCCTTCTTTATCAGTCCTGGGCCTCTGCCCAGATGGTCACCAGCGCCAGCTACACATCCGCTTTCCGTGAGGTCTTGAGTTCGATTACAGCCACCCGCACTATTTCCACCCCATTTTTAATCCAATTTTTGTGACCCATTTTAATTAGTAAAAATTTAGGAAAATTTTAGAATAATTTAGAGCAACTAATAAATTTTATTAGGATATAAATGAGCTTCTCAACTATTTTAATCATGAGTAATCATCATATGCCAATAAAACTTAACTAGGATGAAAATGAGATTATTTGTGATGTAAATTTGGATTAGTTCACACGATTAATTAATATGATTTGAATAATTATCTAGAAGATTAAATATTAATTAAAGACATTATGACTTTCGCCAAATGTCCAAATTTAACAAAGACTGCCCCTGCATAAAATTAAAATATATGTTTTAACATATAGCATACCGCCATTAAACAAACCTCTTGGTAGATTTAATTAATAACTATATGAAGACATGAACCCATATAACAAGCCATTAAAGATTAATCTTTTTAGTTCGTGCTCGCATAATCGGTCCGATTAGAATGTCCTCATTATCATGTACACTCGAAATGATGGACAATGGACTAGTGTCGACGAGACCTTCTAAACGCATCTTCACTTTAGCCTTGTACAGATCGAGTATGGGCCTGTATATAATTAAATAAAATAGTAGTAAATCTGTATCTCTAAATATAATAATTAAAGACCCAATTAAATTAGAGTTCACTTGATAATATTTAATGCGGCTCAATAATTCTTTCCAGTTAAATAATATATTTAACTAAGAAGTGCAAGACATGAGTGTATCCGCGTCATCTGTGGAGGCGGGGCGACTGCTAGGTAGCAGCGTTTGCGCTGCGGCTGCAGATGGTGGAGGCGGGGTGACTGCTGGGCGTGCGGTGGGAGGTGCCCAAGGTTTTATATGACAGGTGCTTACCATGCTTAGATAAATATAAATTTATAATTATAATTGACAGTAGGGTACAATAGTCTGGTGGTAAACGCCTTGGCCTCCTCCTAGCTAGCTAGGAGGTTGCTGGTTCGATTCCTCCACACCCCATGGTTTTTGTTTTTATTTTTTCTATTCTAATTTTTTATCCTCTCCTATATTGTCAAGTGAGACCTCCTCAACTGCAGTTTAGTTGTCACTTTTCAATTTTTTTTATCTCCTCTAGAAATTAATAACTATAGATAATATAATTCCTCCACACCAATTCGGCCCTTGCGTTGAGCAATTAGGCCCACGAAAACAAAGCGTTGTAATAACAGATTATTGCCACGAACAATCATCATATATAGCAACACATTTATTTTGTGGCAATACAAACTCATTTCATACACATTGTACATGAACCTTTTGCAATGCAATTGATGACTATGACAACGCAATAAAATTGTGGCAATATTGTCACCCACTCGCAACGAAATTCTATAAGGTGCCAATACCTCCTAACTATTGCAACGAAAATCAATATTATCACAACGCAAGACAACCGTTGCAATAAAGTCATACTACTCGCAACCATTTTGTAAATGGTGGCGATAAAGCCACCTTATTACAACGAATTCAATGACTATCGCAACGCAATATTTTAGAGGCAATACTGTGCACATATCGCCACGATTTTGGCAAAACGTTGCAATAGCACATACCTATTGCAACTAATTTAGTGTCGTTGCGATGCGTTTCGTGGCTAAAGGGTCGGAATCTAGTAGTGTGATGTGCCGCTGCTGTCCGCTCTCGTTGATCAATGGAGGCCGGAGACTCACACCTTCCACTTCCGATGGGGGGAGATGACGGTTACTCTGCAGGACGTGACGATGCTTACAGGTCTACCCGTCCGTGGTGCTGCTGTAGTGCCACCCCCAAAGGCAACAGATTGGAAGGTCCGTCTGGGTCACAGGTTCGGTCATCCGATCCCAGACAACGCAGCTGGTGTGCCACATGGATGGCTTCGTCGGTACATGACCTGTCCTGGACAT
This sequence comes from Dendrocalamus latiflorus, assembly GCA_017311315.1. Classification (NCBI taxonomy): domain Eukaryota; kingdom Viridiplantae; phylum Streptophyta; class Magnoliopsida; order Poales; family Poaceae; genus Dendrocalamus; species Dendrocalamus latiflorus. The sequence goes on from CM029613.1 coordinate 14,210,532, forward strand.
GCACATGAGGAGGAGGTGCAGACACACTTCGTTGCGTACCTGCTATATCTGTTTGGGTGGGTCTTGTTCCCTAGCACCACTGGAGACTCCGTGTAGCCTAGCTACATACATCTAGCGGAGTCCTTGGCGGATGGCTGGCCTGGTCAGGTGCCATAGTATAGCTGGGGATCAGCAGTTCTTTGCACCACATACCGAGGCTTGTGTGACGCCTCGCAACGTAGCGCGCCCAGCGAGTCGGACCTAGCCGTCTGCTACCTTCTCCTTCAGTTGTGGTCGTGGGAACACTTCCCCGTTGGCAGGCCTTCCTTTGGTCGTGTTGTGCACCCTTATGACCTCAGCCCGCAGTTCTACGGCCTCGGTGGTGGCGACAACCCCGTTGATGGGCCCACAATGGGTACACGTTGGACACATGGTCAGTTGAGGTGGGCCAGGGACAGACCGAGACGTGCGTACACGGATTTTTACAACAGGTTCGAGATTCTGCACGAGGCTGACATAGTTTGGTGGCCATGGACTCCACGGTTCATTATGGACATGGCCCCCACGCGTTATCATCATAGTGCTGGCAAGACCACAGGTACTGGTTGACGACCTGCCACTTGGTGTTCTCGCACTGCGTCGAGCCATACAACTTACATTGAACATAAACTTTTATTACAACTTCATCAGATTCTTTTCCCAGCTTACAACTACAAATTGACAAAACATACACAAATCACGGGGATTGCAAACTCTAAAAACATACCAAACCCTAAAAGTCACTTACCACTCTATATATCGATCGTTCTATGCTCAATCGTTCCTAAAAAAATTACCAAAATTTTTTATGCATCTACTACTTATAATCAACATAAACTTTTTTTTACAATTTTATCAGATTTTTTTCCGATTTAAAACTACAAATTTAACAAAACTTATAAACATTACGGTTCCTGCACTCATTCCCACGTGTTCAATATCACTTTCCTTCCTTTCGTCCAATTGTTCATATCACAGTTGTGCTCAAAAAAAATTTCATTAAAATGCTTCCAGTAAAACAACATAACATGATTGAAAACTATTATTGCCAGTTCAACATATTTTTCACGGTCTGCAATGTATAAAAATCACAAATACACTAATCATTACTTCACACAAATTTCGTTCGTACTCTACTAACCATAATTCTTAATTTTCATAATTGCAAAAAATTTACACAAGCAGTAAACTGCACTCCACATCAAATTCATATTTTTTTAAACATCATTTCATACATAGACATAAATTATTTCTATTATAAATATAACATTACAAATACATAAATACATATACACCTGAATACTCACAGCAAACCCTAAACACTGGAACCCTACCTATAGTTGAATCATGCGGTCGGATTGAGTCGTGCGGTCGGGGCTTCGGTCGTGCGGCCGGCGCGGAGGGTAGGGCGGTCGTGCGGTGTGGTACCGCACAACCCGTGCTACAGTGCGGTCGTGCAGTACCACACCGCACGACCGGACAGGTGGTGGCGCCACGCGGACGCGCGCTCAGGAGGGGGTCCAGATTCGGAATTGTTTTGGTTTGGGGGCTAAAAACGGAATTTCGGGTGTTTAGGGGTCCAGATGTGTCCAAAATTCGAATCCTGGGATGGGCGGCGGATGGCGTGGCAGCCGTCGGCGGGCGTCGCATGACTCGATGTCGGCCTCAGGCATCCCGTGTGGCCGCGTCGCCAGCTGCTACTAGCGACTAGGGCAGGCGGTATGCTCCGTGGTGTGGTGAACTACTAAGGCCAGTCTCAGTGGGGGTTTCATGGAGTTTCATGGGCATTAAATACGCTGACATGGCACTGTATTGCTGAAGAGAGAGATGATAAAAGTTTCATAGGAGTAGAGAGAGTTTCATGGGGATGAAACTCTTCTGCACTGTTTCCAAAATATGATTGTGTTGGAAACTGGGACATGAAACCTCCACTGAGACTGGCCTAATGAGGAGATGAAGTGATGAGTGAATAGTGATGACTAATTGATTATTGATTGTGATGCACATGCACCGATGTGATGCGGTGATGCCATGCAGGATGCAAGAGAGACTCGGAAGTTAAGGCAAAGCAGGGGTGCGCAGCGTGCTGCACAAGGCAACGGGCTTGCGAAAAGTCAGCTGCTTTTGCTTAGTACTAAGTAATGTGATGCATGGCCTACTGGCCCATATGGGACCCGGGAGTCAGGCGCACTCACGGTGCTGGAATGCAGCTAGTCGGTTGGAAGTTGTAGCAATTACTACTCTACTAGTGATAGCCTTTTTGTCTGTGAAGTGTGGATAGTGGACTAGAATGGATGGCCTAAGGTCTAGACTGGCCGATGCGGGCCATGCGGCGAGAAAGGGAATCCATGAGCGCTCGTGGGCTTTCTGTTTGTTCGGTGGGCTAGAAGCTGCCGAGTGCACAAATTTTTGGGCTGGGGGTGCATATATGGTGTATATGAATTAATTAGTGCTGAAATTTTTTTTTGGACCCTGGTATGCTGTGACACCGGATGGGCCTATTGGGCTCTGCCCATAGACTATGATATTTTGGAGGAATATGACTTCACTAATGCCTCTCACCATCAATATGCTTTGAGGCCACTCTCTGCTTTCTTTCTGGCTTTGCAACTATGGTGCGTGGTCGTTGATTGTAGCTCCAGCAGGGTTCCGATAGTGCCGAGACATACCGAACCGACGCATGTTGTGATTGTACTTTGCCTGCACTAGCTACGTACACGGAAAAGACAGCGTGACGGCGTTGTTAAACAGCTCAAAAACTCGGATCCAGCCGGAGATATGGTCATTTGTGCTATCTTGTTTTTTCCCCTTTCACCTAAGTCGTCTCTCCATTGTTTTGTAATTTTCCAATCCAATTCTAATCATTTTCAATGATTTTCTGCAAACTGAAGAAGCAATTCTGTAATAGCCTATGCTCCGAGCAACGGTTATTTTTAGAAATTTTAAAATAACATACACAATAAGTTTTTAAAATAACATACACAATAGCCCTATGCTCCGAGCCCCATGATGATGCAAACAGGGTTCATTTTTTAAAATAAGTTTCAGACAAGTTTAAATTTTAAAATAATGTTTAAAATTCAAGTTTTAAAAAGTATTCATTGTTCCTTTTATTAGAGTGGATATTGAGAAAACTTGATTAACTTTTTCCTTGAACAAAAAAGCTAGTATTCTACAGACATACACAATTACAGCATCAAGTGAGAATCTAGTCTCATTTGGCATGCGGGTATGACTTTTATTCAACGAGTTACAATCGTTGACGAAGTCAACGAATACTAATCACTCACACAACTCAACTCTCCCCGTTTCTTGAGCTGCACCCAGAGCCCGCCTTTCATCTTCATTGTCGCCGTCATCTCATACGCCGGCGGTGCATCCAAGCTCGCTGCCGGCCCCGCCACGTTAACCTTAAACCTCCGTAGCACGGCCGCGACGACCGTCTTCATCTGCACGTACGCCATCTCCTTCCCGAGGCACACGCGCGGCCCAGAGTGGAACACCGGGTACAGCGCCGCTTCCACGGCCGCGAACTTGCCGCCGTCGCCGAGCCAGCGCTCCGGCGCGAACTCCAGGCAGTCCTCGCCCCACAGCTTCTCCATCCGCCCCATCGCGTACGCCGAGTAGTTGGCGAACCACCCGGAGCGCACCACTGCGCCGTCCGGCAGCACGTCGTCGGCGACCGCCACCCTCCCGTTGAATGGCACCGGCGGGTACAGCCGCATCGCCTCCGTGATCGCCGCGTGAAGGTAGTGCATCCCCTTCACGTCACCGTCACGAGACACCTCGTCGTGGACGCGCTGCTCGCACCGGGGGTTCGCGGCGAGGAGCCAGAAGAACCACGTCAGGGCCGATGACGTCGTGTCCTTCCCGGCCAGCACGAAGCTGACGACCACGTCCCGCAGTAATCGGCGCTTCGCTTCCACCGACGGGAACATGAAGCCGAGCTCGTTGCCGTCCTCCTCGTCCAAGGCCGCCATGAACCGCGAGAGCAAGTCCGGGTTCCCCTCTTCACGACCGTTTCTTTGACGCACCTCCTTCGATTCGACGACGGACATGGCGTAGTCGTCGATGACATCGACGGCTTCCCGGAGCCGGCGCGACATGCCGACGTTGAGAAGCCTCGTGAGCTTCCGCACCCACGTGGACGGCGTCAGCGCTCTCGTGAAGGAAATCTCGACGGCCGTGTCGAACGCCGCGAAGAGCGCCTCGTGCCGGGGATCCGCCCTCTCGAGAAGCGTCGAGCTCTCGACGCCGAACGCGATGTGGCAGATGTTGTCGAACGCGAACCGGCGCAGCGCGTCCTGGAGGTCTACGATCTCGCCGGACCCCGCGGCGGCGTCAAGGAAAGGCAGGAAGCGGCGGTGGAGGTGTACGGCGAGGACGTCGTCGGTGAAGCGGCGGAGCGAGCGGGAGGTGAAGGCGTAGGACGCCACCTTGCGCTGTAGGCTCCAGAGGCGGCCGTCGGCGCCGAAGAGGCCGTCGCCGATGAGGTCGGACATGGCGGCGCGGAAGCGCGGGCCCCTGACGTAGTTGCCGAAGTTGGCGCGCAGCAGGTGGTCGACGGAGGCCGGACTCGCGGTGGTGACGGCGTGGCCGACGCCGAGGGGCCCCCACGCCTCGATGGCACTGGACGGTGCAGCGCGGAGCAGGTCGGTGTACCAGTCGAAGAAGCGCCGGCGGTTGCGGATGAACTCGACGGTGTTGCCCAGGACGGGGTTCGGGTGCGGACAGTGGGCCGTCGTTCTTGGCTTCGGCGAAGCAGCCCCGCGGCGCCGCCGGAGATGAAGGAAGGCGACGGCGAAGAGGAAGAGGAGTACATAGGCGAGGTGTGTGATCTCCATGGTGGCTCCGTGCTTCAGCTTGGAAATTTCGTAGAAGCTGCTAAGGCTGACGACCCCTTTCGGCCTTTCCTATTTTCTCTGTCACGTTGTACGTACGTGCAGTTCCGTGACGTGCGATGCGTTGATATCTAAGCTTGTATATTCTCGTGTTCTTCTAGATGTTCAATCAGAATACCAATTTACAGGAAGAAACCCTTCAATTCCTACATGAATCGGGAAAATTTATCACGTTGAATCGGGGCCTTAATTGAAAAACCCCAAAATTTCAAACCAGAATTTTGTTTGATTTTTGCTGAATTTTGGGTGATTTTCTGAAAAATTTCCTTTTCGGGAAAGTTTTCCCCCGCAGCCGTTTTCCTTTTTCCGGCCAGGCGCCGCTCCCCTCCGTTGGCGCCCTCCCTCTTTCCGCCATCGCCCTCCCTCGCGCGCACCTGCGCCCGCGCCAGCCTGTGGACGCCGCCTCCCTCCCCGTTCTCCCTCTCCCGCTGGCGCCACACCCCTCTCCGCCTTCTCCCTCGCGCTGCGCCCGCGCCCGAGCAGCGCCGCGCCTGACTCCGCGCCGCCCTGGCTTCGCTCGCGCCAGCGCCGTCCCGACCACCCCCGGTCCGAAGTGTGGACGCCCTTGCGCCACGTCACCCGCCTCTGCTCCGGCCCCACCTGGCAGTCGCCGCGCCTCCCTCTTCTGCGCGCGGACGTGCTCCCTCTGCCGCAGCTCACCTGCTCCCGTCGCTATCCTGTGCAGAGTCGGCGTCACCTCGTCCCATCCCGCGGAGAGACTCCCCACCAGCTCTTGTACCTCCTCCTTGACCCGCAAGCCGCGCCGAGCCTTCTCCCGCACGGCTTCGCCCTCCCTCCGCCCGGGGTATAAATACCCTCTTTCGGCTCCTCGCTCTTCCTTTGCTTCCCGAGCCTCCCCACCGTCCTCAATCACCTCCCACCGCCTCCAAGGGTCCCCAGGAGCAGCCAATCGAGGCCTCGCTGCCCCAGGCCCCGCCGCCATCCTCCCCTGCGCCGGCAAGCCCCAAAAAGGCAATTCCCCTCTACCCTTCTCCATCTGCCAATTCATCTGTCCCCGAGCACCACCACGGCCCCCTGACGCTTTTGGTAAACTCCCCTGGCCCAGTGCGAGCTTGTGGAAGCCCAGCGCCGAAGCTCACCGCCGGCCAAGTAGCTCTCCCGTGGCCAGCCTCCCTGGAAACCCCCCAGCTAATCCTACCGCCGCCATGGTGGGCCCCTAGCCCAGTAGACCGTGAAAATCCCTCCCTTCTCGCCGGAGAGCCACCGGTGAGTACCTGCACCACCGCAAGGCCCAAATTTCCCCTTCTGCTATCAGCCGCCGTCGGTGATCCCCTCCGCTCACCGATCCCCAAAATGGATTCCCCTCGCTCCCCTCTCTCCCCTGGTGCCCTTGATCGCCGGCGACTCCCCTCCCCGCGCCCGGACCGCCGTCGCCACCGCTGCTCTGCCGCGGCCGCACTGTAGCGGCTGGAGGTAGAAGACGATGCCTCCCCGCGACGTGGCTTCCCCTCCTCCGTTCATCGCGTCTGTAATATATAACATCAGCCGTCCGATCTTCTGTACCGCTTCGGCCGTCTCTTTTATTTCGCCGCCGTCCGATCCTCCCCCTTGCCACATCGTGTCCGCCCGCTCGCTCGCCATCCCGCCCGCTCGCCTCTCCGCGTGTCGTTCATCCGAGCCGCCTCCGCGTGGGCCGCCTTCCCTCGGCCTGCGCCATCTCCCCGCGCGCGCTCGCCCACGGCGACCCGCGGGCTGCGTGTCGCCGTGGGCCGCGCTGGCCGTTGGCCACGCGGGCCGCCCAGTGCCAGGCCGCACTGTTGCTGTGGGCCGGCTAGCACTGTTCACACCGATTTTTCAGTGATTTATCAATTTCCAATATTCCAGAAAATCCAAATAAATTCTAGAAAATCCTAAAAATTCCCAAATTTCACCACTTTGCTCCAAATAATATTCTAAACCCATTTTTGGCCTCCACTTCCACAAATTCATTCCAGATAAATTCCTAAAATTCCATTTGAAGGGTTTATGCATTTTACTCCTTTTTAAATAGTTTATTTTGCCTCGCTTGATTAGGCTTAAACTGGATTTAATTATTTTATGTGTTTGCGTTAGTTTCGGAGATCCCGGAAGTTCAAGTGCAGTCGCAGGACCAAGGTGCTTCTACGTTCGAGCTAGCCGAGATCGTCCAACTTCACGGCAAGTCCCAAATCCTTTGATCATGTTGTATCCCATGATGTTTAATTACGTTACTATGTTATTTGCATTAAGCTAGTTCTAAAATGTTAGTTTAAAGTAAAATAAAATGTTTGGAATGACATGTTATGTAGATAAACCTACCACCGACAAATGCCCTGCTAAACTTGTAGCCATGCCTTTGTAACCCTAGAAATAATTATCTGTTAATCTAGATAACTGTAGGTTATTATTATCATGCAAAGTCTTCGACTAATAAGGTTGTAGCTGCGGGCCAATAGAATTTGCAAACCCGACTCTAGGGTAGGGTGGTATGGGACACCGTACCCTAGAGCGGAGAGTGCCTGTGTGCACAAGGTAGGGTAAGGGTGGTGGTACGCCGCAAGACGGGTCATTCGCCCACCGCCAACCCTAGGTTGGAGGTCGCGGACCTCGTGGAAAATGTAAGGTTTAGACCCTTACGCTGAGCAAATGACATAGTGACCGCTCAACAACAGGTGTTGACTTGTCAACCCTGGTTTAGTACCTGCTCAACTTAAGTGAAACCCCGCATTGAGAGTCGGTGTAAGACAACGATAGGTCCCCACAACTCGGGTCCGGCGTTCCGCGATGGCCAGCGAACGCTCGAGGATGTGCGGGTTTCTTATCTATCGGGTGGAGTGTATACCAAGGGTTGAGCAGCGAAAAGACCCAGTTCCTTAACTCAGTCATGAGGGTTAAGGGTGCGTGTGGGTAAAGTTGGGCAACTCTGTAGAGTCAAATAAATGGTATTCGAATACGCCGTGCTCCCGGTTAATGGAGCTGTGTCACTTGGGTGATTCCAGCAGCGAAACTTAAGTAGTTTTGTACAATGTTTAACTTGTTTAGGTTGGTTAATTAACTATTCATGAAAACCCCTGAGATCTTAAGAAGTAGTTTTGGGTCCGTTTTATTAAAATGTTTGCAAATAAAACTGCATCCACCAAAGCTAATAAACCAAGTATACTCCCTTCCATTGTAACTCCATGCATGTAGTAAGATAGAGTCCCTTTTGGGGTTTGCTGAGCCGGTTGTTTGGCTCACGGCTTGCTTAATCCACTCTTTAGAGGATCAAGACGAAGGTGAAGGTCTCCCAGTTGAGGAAGTCCCGGAGGATCTCTTCTTCGACGAGAACCCGTGGCTTTAGGTCTTTGCCGTGCTCAAGCGGATTCTGGAAGTCTTTTGTAATGTAATTATACTTTGGGCTTGCACGCCCCGCTGTCAAAAACTGGATGTTATTCCATATGTGAATTATATGCTGGATTTTGGTTGTAAGCATGCAATGGTATACTCTTGCGCGACGTTCCATAACTGTTCATGCGTGAATAGTTGCGGAATGCCGTGTCCGTACGCGCCCCTGGAAACGGGGGCGTTACATTAATTCTGGTGCTTTGCATTGGCAGTGGCTTCCAACTTTTCTTATTTCTTCATGGCACCAACGGGAGAAATGTCTCTGCGTCGTAGTTTGGAGTTTTTTTTTGAGATCAAGATCGTAGAACAAGAACGTACTCATGTATGTACGTACTTAACACTACATATGTCTACACATATCTACGTGGATGTATCTAATACACACGTTTAAAACTAGGGATAAAAACTTAAGATCTTCAAAGCACAAGCACATAGGCCCCGTTTGGCAGAGCTCTAGCTCTAGAAAATCTGTAGATTTCCTAGAGCTGGTCATCTGTAGCTCTAGGAAATTCTGGATCTAGAGTTGCAGGCATGTTAAGTGCATTTACATGACTCATTTCATTTATATTATATATTAAATAAAAATATTTAAATCATTTTAATTTAGTCAACAAACTACAGATCCAGCATAGATCTCGGAGCTAAAGCTGTGCCAAACAGGGCCATACTTTAATCACTAAACACACCGTAGTTTAGAGTTTAGATTAGCTAGGGACCAGCAGACTGTATTATGTGGACCTTGTGACAACCCGTGCTCACGAAACCGCGTTTTGGGAGGTAAAATCGGAATTTGGCTGGCTCTGGTTTCCGCCCGGAAACCTGTCTGATTTGTGCAGTGAATTAATTTTGAATCTCAAAATTTTCATAATCTAGCGAGTAGAAGATGGGGAATAAGATGTACTCCTTCAGTCATAAAAGAGTGATATTTTAGATATGAACACAGTCCCTCAAACATAATTTTGATCACTAATTTATATGAAATATATTTATAAACATAATGAAAATATAATATTATGAAATATTTTTAGACAAATCTACACATCTTATTTTCGTGTGTTAAATATAAATATTTATAAATATATTGATAGATAAAGTTTACAAAGTTTGATTGCTTGTATCCCAAACTATTACTCTTTTATGACTGGATTGAGCACTATATATGTACAATTGGAAGTTGCAATCAAATAGGGGGTTGGGGTGGTAATGAAGGCCAATTGAGCTGCAAAACTGGAGGTTTTTCTGTTTTTCAGAGCGATTACTCCCAAGCAGGGTACCAGGGGTGAAAATAGATCGAATACAGATGGATAATGGCTCTGCAATATTTATTTTCATATTTTTCATCGAATGCGGATACGGATACATATACCCTGGATACGAATACAAATAATATCAAATGTAAATATAGAGCAAATACGAATCGAATTGAATCGAATATGGTTATACACACAAAATGAACAAAAAATTGTTTATTTCATTCAAACATTCGTGAAGAACATTTATGAATTCTTCATATAAGCTAGATTCCTTCCTGAACTTCATGTATTAATGTATATGTTAATATATAATGGGCTACTAAAGTATCATATATAGGTTGGGCTGAAATAGAGGAATATGCTAGGGATATTTGGCCACTGAATATTCGGGTAATCCAGATCCGCATTCATATTCAATAGATAGTGAGCTATCGAATTCGTATTTGTATCCTACAAAAAATCCGTTTTCATTTCCGATCCGATACCATCCAATAAATATCCGAGCTGATAGAATCTGTATTAAAAAATTATCTAGATTAGTTGAAAATTATCCGATTTGTTTTCACCCTATAGGGCACAAAAAGCAAAGCACCACGAAAGCATACGATGGCCATTCCTATGCATAACATACGCCAGCCTAATAGCCTCAATTTTCTAGGAGTAAATTTCACAAAAGCTATGCAACTCTTAGGAAAAAGGAATTCGTAGATGTAGAACATGTTAGAATATATACACTTGAAAAATTTTGTGCAAAAAAAAGATCATATATTTTTCAAAAAAATTAAATCACATATACATACACTATGCAAAACTGTCAAGCAATACAAACTTATTTTAAGAGATATGTGTATCACTTAAAAAATATATGCATATTTAGGTTCACTTTTCTGAAAAATGGGTGCATATTATTGTAAAATCGAGTATATTTTCTTTTCAAGTGTTCATTTTTGCAAGGAACACACGGGTAAGATAGATGAAAAGAGATGCAAATTGAGTTGTAATACCCAAAGTGGTATTTTGAGACAATTTGCACCAAGAGAAATCTTTGTGTTGGGTTAGTGAGAGACCATGTGGAGGTATCCCTATGTTGGTGATGAGTAATTAACGATTGTATTAGTGAGTTTGAGTTTGTTTCTAGTATTCTAGGGTTGAGTACATTTACTTGTGCTAATATTGATTATGCTGTTTCGTGCGGTGCTATGTGACGGTTTGCTTGTCTGTGTGACTGCAGGACTTCGGAGCTAGGTCATGGTGAGGCGAGGAGGACCGAGACTAGGCACAAGAGGTGTTGAGGTCCAGACGGTTGGTGATGCCGAAGATGATTGAGGCTGGTGAGGTGGTTGTGAGTCGGGAGACGAGGAACCGGAGCTGGAGCTACCGGTGACGGACACGACAGGCAACGACGAGAGAACCGGGACTAGGCTCAGAGAGGAGTCGGAGGTCCAGAACGGTTGGATGTCGGTTGCGGTCGGGTACGACGAAACAGACCAGGACTAGACTCAGGTGGAGTCGGAGGTCTCGGTCGGTGTCGGGTGGACACGACAGGCAGCGGCAAGAGGATCGGGACTAGGCTCAGGGAGGAGCTAAGGTCCAGATGGTTAGGGTGCCGGATGCGGTCGTGTGCAGCGGAGCGGACCGGACTAGACTCAGGGAGGAGTCGAGGTCCAGACGGTCAAGGTGCCGGATGCGGAAGCTTCCGGGAAGGTGCTTGAGGGGCAATTTGGTAAATTGTCTCAAGCTAGGTTGGAGGTGGCTGGTTCCCTCCAAATTGGGTTGTTTTGACTTGTTTCCTTGTGTGGATGAAAGTCAAGTAGTGGGTTGAGTATGCCACTTCTTGATTTCCCTCTTCAGGAGAGGACCTTGGCCTTCATATGTAGTGGAGAAGGCAGAAGGGAGGTCATTCATTCTGGCTATGAGTTAGAAAAGGGAGTGTGCTGTGTGTGTGAGCTCTCCTGCGTGAGTGTTTCCAGGAGAAAGCATGTAGTGATTTCTCTCAACTGCGTATGGGGACATAGTGAGTGATTGTAAACCATTTATAATCATTCATCTCTCTTCCTCAATATCAATCCAAGAAGTTTTGTGTTGGGAATGACTTGATTTCTTGTTTTCTGTGCTTGCCTAAGTTTCTTTGTTGTTCCGAGTTCTTGAGCTTTAGAGATGAGGGCTTGATTGATTAGTAGCAATATGGTTGCTCTGTGATGGAAGAAAAGCCTCAAGGTCATTTGATAAATTCATTCCCTAGAGCAAAAGAAGGATTCAATCATTTGTTTCATCTTTTTGTGCTTCACATCATTTCCTCTGTTTGGGCATTTCTAGGGTTTGATGTCAGGGGTATGATGGTTCTTGAGATTTCTCTTCTTTAGGTGCCCTCAAACTTGTGGTATTATGTTATGAGATCATCTCCAGTTGGTATTCACAAGTTCTTGAGCCAAAGATTTGACAATGCTGCAAAATTTGGAAATTAGCTCATTCTTTGCTCAAGTTTCCAGATTTGTGTCAAAATCTTGATTTCTAGCTCATTTGATGCATTCTCTTGTTTCCTAGGATGTCTTTATTGTTTAGAATAGGTTCTTATTCCCTTGGCCAGAAATAAACAGCAGAACTTTGTCAATTTTACTGAAATCGGCATTCTTTGTTAATCTGTGCAAGTATTTTCAGTCTGCAGGCTCTGCCTGGGCCAGGGCCGGTCTGACCGGCCGCTTAATGGCGGTCTGACCGGGCGCTTAATGGCGGTCAGACCGGCCCCAAGCGGTCAGACTGGCTCTGAGGAAGCGGTCAGACCGGTCCAGCTGAAGCGGTCAGACCGGCGGTCAAGTGGCGGTCTGACCGGCCTCAAGACTACAGTCTGACTACCCCCGGCAGTGTGTCTGCTGCTTGCTGTTTCTTTTCAGCTCTTGGTACTTCTCCGCTTCTTTTCTTGTTTGGTCTGTATATGGTTTCAGTGAGCATGAACTCCTTTTCATAGCTTCTAATAGCTATTGGAGAGAAACCTTTGAGTGGATACTTTGAGGGGCGTAATTTTAAATTAGGCACCATTCACCCCCCTTCTGTTGCCATATCCGATCCTACAGTTAGAGTGATTCATATCTAGTTTTTAGGAATTGAAAATATGTACTATAAAGAATTCTAGATGAATCAGCTCCTACTCCTATTTGGATTAGGAACTCTAAATTGGAGAAAGGTTAGGAGAGACTAAACACCATGGGGTGATCATTGAGAAGAACCAAGCAATTAAGCCTACTCATCCAAAGCAGAGGGCACACAAGGGAATTAGAGGCTATGATATTCTTTAGCACTAGATTCTTCTATAGAGAAATTATTCGAGGGTCCTAAAAGAATCGAGATGACTATGAGTGAGCGACAATTCTTTGTACTATTTTGAGGTTATGCTTAAGAAATTTGCGGTTGGCTTCACCAAATCTTTTCTCTCTCATCGTGGTTACTCCAGCGTCATTATTTTGATTCTCTCTATGAGATTCATCTTCTTCATTCTTGATACCGTGCATGCCATGTGCCATATCTTACAAACTTTGATCTGATCCGTAGGCTACTACGTATAAGAAGGGGTATCAAAGTGTAACACTTTGCATTGTTGGAGTTATGACGAAATTTTTCACAATTAATTAAAGCATACATATATACCCTAACAATAGTCACACTAGTGTAATTAAGATCATCTCTACATCCCTCGTAACCAACATTCTTAACTAGTCGGAATATTATACTTAAATTGCAAAGTTGTTTGTCTGACTAAGTAATGAAGGATCATGTGAGAAGGTCCAATTTTTGTTGTGATGAATCATTGTCATATTGGAGATTTTGGTTTTTAAATTTTGCAAAAAAAAATTAGATTTTAGTTTTGCTGCAGCCGTGGCGGCCTGACTGGCAAAAGCATTTTCATTTCAACTGAATTATGGTTTTCAAAATTTTAGTCATTGGATGATTTCATTTGACCTAGGTCAGTGCATATGTGTGGCTTGATGCATATGTCAACCAATGTGGGTTAAGTTGTGATGAATTTATGCCTGAAAATAATTTCTTAGTCTTTAGATGTACAAGGTCACTTAGAGCCAATCATGGTTAACAACAAGGATCAGGGCTACACTCATGGACGAGCCAAGACCTAGAACAATCAAGAATGCCATGTGAGATGGCTGAGCTCAAACATGGCACAAGAAAGACAGGAAATATTGACGGGAAGTTTTAGCGATGAGTTGCACCACGTGGCTTGGTCGGTTCAAGTGAGGTGTGGTTCGGTAGAACCAAAATAGGAGAGACCTGTCGATGCGTGGCAAATCAATGGTGCACCTACATGTAGCAAACATGATTATTACCTGTAATGAAAAATGAATACCGGGTCAAGAAAGGGTATTTTGGTAAGTGGATCAAAGTATCGAAAACTACATTGAATTAGAACCACGCCACTTGGGAGAGTAGTTTAGGTAAGAAGAAGCCGAGAACATCAAGTTGGATTAAAGGTTAAGGACTTAGCGGATTCAGACTTATGTGCTTTAAAAAGCATGCATAAGTGTAGCGTGTGAGTAAAACCCATGTTGTGTCGGGTTAACAGGTTACCCTATTTATTCTAAATAGATAGTATCCATTAGAGTTAGTAGAGCTAGTTGGCCTATCTATTTAATAGGTTGAGATGGAGACTTGCTAGCTAACCATCCAACCATTGTCTCATTGTGACCAAGTGTTCTAGGGTTAAGATTTGAGAGAAGTTGAGTGTTGCGGTATGCTCCCTTGTCCTCCAAGTGGAGTGGCTACAAAACCTTCATTCTCATGTAACAATACATCAATCTTCATTCATCTCCATGGATCCCTCTTATGTTGATTTATTTGCTCTTGACTTGGTTGGTTTTCACTCTTCTCTCAACCCTTCTTGATCTTGTTATGCCAAAGACGTATAAGAGATGGAGATAATCTCTGAAAATCAATCTGCACCTATCTAGATACTTGGTTGACAAGTTCATAAAGAAATGTGATTTGCTTGGATTTGACCGTCATGAGTGATTTCTTGATCTGAGTGTTTTTGGCTTGATTTTTTTGTGTTCTTGCTTGTTGTGATATGTGGGAGCATATATAGAGTCATTTTGGTTATCATACACCTACGAGCAAGTCATATTCACCATTTTTCATGCAATATTTTTTAAATAAAAAAATGTCAGTACTTTTGCAATGATTTATTTGGTTGTTGATTGCAATAGATTCCTAACATCTTAGAGAAGTGTATACCAAATTTCAAGTAATTTAGAGCTTTGGTTTTAGAGTTAGCTCAATCTAAGGTTTTGACTTGGTTTTGGTGCAACAGTGGTTCACGAACCAAAATATTACAATTCTCTTACATTCTTTCAAGATTTTTGGTTGGGATAGGTTCTTAAGGTCATGTTCTAGCCTTAGTTCAAGTTTCTAGTCTTTTGGATCTATGGATCAAAAGTTTCATGGATTTGTGGATTCAAAATAGTGTTGTTTTTATTGTTTATATGTTGAAATTACTTAGCATAGATATTTTTTTGAATTTTGGGTTCTTGATCTTTATACCTTCTCATAGCTACTAGAGTGAAGAATTGACGAATACTTGAGGAAAATTTGAAGGCACCATTCACCCCCTATTGCCATACCAGTCCTATAAGTGGTATCAAAGCCCGGTTAGCTATTCTCATAGATCTTAATTGATTTTAGGAGTCATGACATCAGATAAGTATTCAACTAAATCACCTATTTTCAATGGAGTCGATTTCTCTAATTGGAATACTCACATGCAATCCTACATTGAGACTTAAGGGCACGCAATTTATATTGAAGTCAAGAATTCTTATGTGGTGTTGGCCAATGGCAAGCTAATCACATCTGATTCAAGGGCTTAGTCGATTTGAGTTTGAGCATGTCGCTCACTTGAGGTCTACTCACAAGATCTAAAAACCCTCACTGACTACCGTGAGGGCTCTACCATGATAAAAGAAGTGAGAGAGAACCAATTGAAGAAAAAAATACTAAAAGATCGAGCAAATATCTAGTGAATCTTTGGATAAATTTTGGGGAAGGCTTTCCAAGATCATTCATGATTTGCATACTATTGATCTTGTGTTTACTAAATCTGAGAATGCATGCCAATTGTTGGGTGCATTGATGTGAGAGTTTGGGGGATGAAAATCGCTTCCATCGATGACAACACTGTCATGAGTGAGCTTACCATGGATAAGCTTACTTAAGGTTGAAGATGCGTGAGATTTATTTTATCTCACGTCCTCCCAAGACAAACTCGATGGCACTTGTGGTTGACCTTTCACAAAGTAGCTTTTCAGATTTCTTGGACTTTGGCTCTTCTAGATTTTTATTGTCTGCCTTACACTCTTTGAGCGATGAGCAACTAGAGAGGCTCTCTGAGGATGACTTAGCCCTCCTGTCCAAAATATTCATGAGAGCCTACAATAAGGTGAGGAACAAGAGGAGAGGTGACCCTATCACATGGTTTGAGTATGGTGAGCTGAACAACATTCAAACCAAGTGCCCCAAACTGAAGAGCAAGGAGGACTTCTGGAGGCACCCTCCAGCTTGAGACGCGAAGGCCAACAAGCCCAACTATCGCAAGTTCATCAATCGAGTCCTCGCCACTCTTGAGAACATCGATATGAGCTATGTGGACTCGAGGATGGAGGATGATGAAGATGACTCCCACGACAAGAAGAAGACTCAGGACTTCACCGGCATGTGCTTCATAGCCAAGGGTAGCACTGATGTGGACTCCTCCTCTGACAAGCCCTACATTGATCCCGACAAGGTATGCCCCTCCTCCAAAGAGAGGGAATATGCTTTTACTTCTACTAAACAACAACTGAAGAAACAAGCTAAAATAATTAGGAATTAGGATATTAGATTGACAACTTGAACCTAGAAGTTGTTAGGCTCAAATCCATTAATCCCGATGATAATTGTGAATCTTCCTTGTACATGCATGATAAAATGGCTAATTTGAAATCTCTCATTTCTTTGTTGTTGGTCAACTTATGAATGTTCTAGATGAAGTAGAATCTCTCAAATCTAGTCATGATCATGATTACTAGGATGCTATTGTTTTAGATGTGATTCTTGTAGATGTTATTCCCTCATCTTGCTCAAATTGTGATTTGCTTGAATTAAAATTGGATAGTGCTACTAAGGAATTGTTGAAATTTAATTTTGATCATACTTGCTCTCATTGTGAGGATAGTAGGATTAAAATAAAAGAAACGACTCAAATGGTTCTTCATTTTAGAATTGAATCTTATGAAAACTGTTCTAAGCTCACAATTGATAATAATGTTCTTAACAAGACACTAGAGGATAAATGTAATATTAAAAAATCCATGTCCATGACTGCATCTAAGAAAGTTATTGATTCTATCTCGTATGTATTTTATGCTGGAATTGTGACTAATTTAGATGAGATGCATGAGACCTTTAGAGTCAAGTATAAGTAGTAGTTGGATATGGTTAGAAATTCCCCTTGTGTGTCTTGTGAGATTTTAAAGTTTAAGGTAGCTGTCCATGAAGAGAGATATGCTAGGGAAACCAAGATAAATGAGTGTGGCACATGTGAGAACCTAGCCTAAGAAATAACTATCTCAAAAAGATCCTTGAGAGACTCTCTAGTTGAAAGAAGAACCTTAACATGGTCCTTAACTAATCTAAGGTGAGTATGAAGAAGAAAGGCTTATGATTTAATTTCCTATAGCATTCCAAGAACCACCCACCAAAGATTGTAAGAGTTGTTAAGAGTGGCAAGTTTGAGGTAAAACCCCCTGAGCCATCTAAGAATGTCTTTAGGTCTGCAGGTTTTGCCCAAACCCATTCTAGCAAGATAGGTGCTTCTACTTTAGTAGGTCAAATGGCCACATAGTTGAGTTCTACTTCTGTAAGGCCAAAGTTGAGAGAAAACAGAGGATGCATGCTTTGAGGACTATTAAAGAAGTTCCTTCACCTATGAGTATCTCTAGAGTCAAGCAACCTATCTTTCTTTCCAGACATAGGCCTAAGTTTGTAGATGATTTTTTTGACTCCTTTAGTGGCACTAGGCAGTGTTTTGGGTTAAGATATCGTGAGGGTAGACCACGGGTAGCGTCTAGGGGGGAATACTGGCCTTTTGGTAGACCGATTCAGAGAGGTCTAGGTAGTTCTCGTGTGTATTCTCATGATTATCTTGCTAACCATTTTATTACTAGTTTTACTACTGTTCCTAGACATCATGTGGCTCAGTACGGGATTCCTAAGTCTTTTATCACTAACCCTAGTACCGAGGGACAAATGTTTCATGCTTATGCCATTAAGTCCAGCGTATGAGGAATGAGGATGTGTGGCTTGTGACTTCGAGTGTTCTTGACATATGACCAGATATTCTAAATGGTTCTCCTTCCTCACACGTGCATCTGGTAATGAGTTGATCATGTTTAGGTATACTTCTACTAAGGCCATGACAGCAAAGGGCACAATGCATGTCAATAACAACTTCATGCTCAAGTATAACGTTTTGGTAAGTAAACTGAGGTATAATCTACTATGTGCTTTTCCAGCTTTTTGTTGGGGTGTAGAAGTGAGATTTAAGAATGAAGAGTTCTAGACTCCTCGGGTAAGCATATCTTTAGGATCTCTAGGTTTGAAAGGATCTTTAGTGCTAATTTTAGTATCTCTTCAATCTCTAGCCTTTGGTGTCTTGTGGCATTTGACTCTCATGATTTAGTGTTATGGCATCGTAGGCTTAGACACATAGGCTTTGATCACTTGACTATAATCAGTAGTAAGAACCTTATTAGAGGATTGCCTAGGCTTAAGAGTTCTAGAGACGTAGTGTGCACACCCAGTAGACATAGTAAGTGGTTTGTTCTTCTTATCCACCTCTTACTTTAGTGATGATTGATGGCCCTAGACAACTCTTACACTTAGAGACAGTTGGTCCTTCTAGAGTCCAGCCTGAAGGAGGAAGTAGTATGTACTTGTCATTGTTGATGACTTCTCTAAGTATTCTTGGGTGTATTTTTTGGTTTCTTAGAATGAGGCATTTGGCTACTTTAGAGAGTTGACCCTTACATTAGCAATTGACCTCTCAGGAACATTAAGAACCATTAGGAGTGACAATAGTAAATAATTCTAGAACTCATCCTTTGCCACTTTCTACACTAAGAGATGTTTAGAGCACCAGTTTTCCTCACCTAGATTCCCCCCAACAGAATGGGGTTCTAGAGAGAAAGAATAGCACCCTTGTAGAAATGGTTAGGATCATGCTAGATGAGCATAGCACCCCTAGGAGGTTTTGGGCTTAGACGATTTCTACTGCTTGCTATGTAACCAATAGAGTTTTCTTGAGATCGTCCATAGGCGAGGCTTCTTTTAAGCTTAGATTTGGTCATAGGCCTAGCATCTCTCATTTTAAGATATTTGATTGCAAGTGCTTCATTATTAAATATGGCAACTTAGATAACTTTGAATCTAGATATTATGATGGTATTTTCTTGGATATCCTACTCATTCTCGTGGCTATCATGTATTTAATTTGGATACTAATAAAATTATTGAGTCGTATGAAGTCAGTTTTGATGAGGCTAATCCTAGTGGTACTAGACTCGATAGTGCAGGTACATAGGTACACAATGATTAGGAGAGCATCTTCATCGACGATGACACTAATCTAGAGTATGAGAACCCAATCTCTCCTCTAGTCACTCATGAGTTGGTTGAAGAGTCTGCTTCCACTACTCTAACTTCAATAGAGCAATCTCCTCACACCTTCATAGATGCTTTGAGTGGCTCTACTCCTACCTCCACAGCCCATAAGGTAGAGACAATGTCTGCACTAGGACCACCTTTTCATATTCAGGGACGACACCCTCAGGACCAGATGATTGGGAATCTCCATGAGTGAGTTACTCGCTCCTAGTTTATCCCTCCAATTCTCATGCACATTCACCTTTTGTTGTGTCTTTTGAACCCCGACATATCACCTATGCTTTGTTTGACTCCTCTTGGGTCAATGCCATACATGTAGAACTTGAAAACTTTGAAAGAAATCAAGTTTGGACCTTAGTGGAATCTCCTCTTAATCATAATGTAATTGGAACAAAATGGGTTTTTAAAAATAAGCAGAGCGATGATAGATTGTTAGTTCACAACAACACTAGACTTGTAGCTCAAGGTTTTTCCTAGGTAGAGGACTTAGACTTTGAAGAGATCTTTGCTCTTGTAACTAGATTAGAAACCATTCACATATTACTACCATTGGTGGCTTCTAAGGGCTTTAAGTTTTTTCAAATAGATGTTAAGAGTGCTTTTCTAAATAGTTTCACAAAAGAAGATGTCTATGTCAAGAGCCCCCTAGTTTTGAAAATCCCAAGTTCCCAAACCATGTGTGTGAGTTCTCCAAAACCTTGCATGGATTGAATCAAACCCCTAGAGTTTGGTGTGATAGGTTTAAGAGTTGCTTACTTAAAAATGGTTTCAAAATAGAAATGGTATATAAAATCCTGTTCACCCTCAAGCATGGTAGTGACTTCTTATTCGTTTAAATTTATGTGGATAACATTATATTCAATAGTTCTTCTCATGCTTTGGTGTCTAGATTTTCATGTTCTATGAGCAGAGAATTGAAAATGAATATGATAGGCGAGCTGACTATTTTCTTAGTCTTTAAGTGAAGCGACTGAAAGAAAACAACAACACAAAGAATCTTTTTCGACGCTTCGATATGGGAAGCAGCAAGTCAATATCTACTCCCATTTTCACTTCTACCATGCTGAATCCTAATGAGGATTGATAGCTCATGGACCAGAAGGAGTATTGCAGCATGATTAGCTCCCTCCTCTACCTTAAGACGTTGAGGCCAAACATACTGTTTATTGTGTGTCTATGAACTTGCTTTCAGGTTTCCACTCGTGCCTCACATCATCAAGTAGTGCGTCGTATATTCCGTACCTCCAGGACACTCTTGACTTTGTACTCTGGTTGTTGGATCGAAAACGGCAACAGAGGGGGGGTGATGTAATAGCCCAGCTGTTATTTCAAAATTAATTTTTTTAATTTAATTTAAAAATAAAATAAATGTTCTTTGGTTGCTTAAATTTTAAAGATTTTATTTATCTGTTTTCAGCTTTGGAAAAATGCTTTTGTTAAAAGTAATTTAACTAAAAACATAAAATTATGATTAAACAAAAAGGTATTTGAAAATTTTTGTAAAAACACTTTTTCAAATTAAGTATTTAAAGCTTTTGGCTTTTACTTGGATTTTCTGTGATTTTCTAGATTTTATTTGGAGTTATCTAGATTTTTCAAAAGCCTAGATTCATAAAATATATTTTAAAGAATTTTATTAAAGTCAAAAAGAGTTTATTTTATTTTTCCAAGCTTTCCTAAATTTATAATAATTTCTGAGAATTTTTTAGGATTTTAAAATCAATTTGAAAGCTAAAAAGATATTTTGTAAAAATTAAAAGACCAACTTTAAGTTGGAAATATTTTTAGTAAGTCTAAAACCTTTTGTAGAATTTTTGAGAATTTTCTGAAAGTAAAAAATCAATTTTTAAAGTCAAAAGATATTTTATAAAATTTTTAAAGGCCAAAATTGAACTAAAAATATTTTCCCTATGTCTACAATAGCTCTAGGAATATTCTATGATTTTTCTGGAATTTTTAGACATTAATTATTATTTTCTAAGTATTTATAAGTCTTCTAGTATTTTCTGAAAAATTAATCCGAAAATAAAAATCAATTTAATCTCAGCTTGCCACGTGTCGCTCTCAGATTAAATTCATCCCTTCACTTGATCTAATCCTAGCCATCCATAGTCACTTACCCCTTCATTCAATCCAAGGGCCTTGATTCTTTCGCTTGCCACGTGTCACCAATCCGACGGCCCGTACCCCTTCACTTCCCCTCTCTCTCACCGACGCATGGACCCTACATGTCATATGTTTCTTCTACCTCTTCTTCTTCCTCCTCCTCTCACTCTCTCTCTCCTCCATTAGAGCCGAATTAGAAGCTATAATTGCCGGCCGTTTCTTCCTCTTAACTCCCGTTTAAAGCATGCAATCGAATGCCTTAATCACCCCCACTAATCCACCGACCATTTTTCCCTTTAATTCACTCTCAAAACCGCCGGCCACTTCCCCTTCTTTCTCCACCTATAAATTCTTCTCCCATGCGCAGTTTCCTTCCCTTCGGCCTTTTCCTCTCTCCACCGCCCATATCCACCTTCCGGCCGCCACCCCTGACCGTTGGAGCCGCCTCCGTGCCGCCAAAAGCCGCCGCCACTGAAATACCCTCTCTCCTACGCGCGCGCCGCCGCCGTCTTCTCCAGCCATCTCCCGAGCCACCACCGGTAAGAGCCGCACCCCTTCGGTCTTCCCTTCCCGCGCCGCCCCTCTCTTCCCTTACTAGAGCCCCATCCTCCATGGCCGCCACCTCCATGTTTGCTTCGGGTGTTCTTCATCAAAGAATAGCTCACTCCTTTGCCTTTTATTCCTTGGTGATGCTTCTTTGTCACAAAAGAACAAATGCTCACTTGGTTAGTAGAGGCAAGCTTAAGCATGCATGTGGGAGGTGCTGCTGTGTTCAAATCGAGGGAAATGCAACATTTTCCCATCCATAGCTCTCGGTTGCTATCATCCATTTTGCTTAGCCAACGATAAGCGGGACCCACTTGTCATGTATTATTAAAAAAATCTCTACTCAATGACAGCCAGGCCCCACACGTCATACACTCAAATATATCCAAAAATCAGCCAAAAATAAGATTCCAGAGAATAGTCCCTCGGTTTTGCATTTTCTGGAATTTCCAATTCATTCAAACTTCCAATTGCTCATTCTTCGTCGTCCGAACTCCGAATCCAGTTGTTCAAATTTCTAAATTCTCCTAAAATCATAAACTATCCATTTCTGGACTATTTTTTAATTTTATTTGAATTTATTTGTTTGGTTCTTCGCATGTAGATTTCGATGAATTCGGAGAGAACAACGCCGACGATTCGCACCAGGTCTTCGAGCAAGGCAAGTTACACCTTTGATCATGTTGCTCCCAGTAATTTAAATTATTTATGTTGTTTTTAAAATTATTATGCATGCGTATTTTTATTCAAACTTAGTTTAAATCTGATTTAAATTCTAGTTATACCCAATTCCTTTGTTATGGGCAAATTTGACATTGAACTTTCTATGCCTTGTCACCCTAGATGAAAACCTAGTTAGTACATTAGTATTAACTGGAAATTTTATAGAAATGCTTAGCCATGCTTAGAATGATTTAGGTTGGGATACCTTTTTCACATAAAATGATAAGCTTTTGAAATATATTCTTGACTTTGGTGAGTCAAGAAGGATTATGAAATATTTTGAAAACAAAATATAAAACATGGTTTAGACTTAGGCAATTGGTTAGATTGGTGGGTGCAGGCATGCCCTATTGGTTGGAGCCGCAGTGGTTGATTGTCGTGCATAGGGGTACGTGGTTGGGCCTAAGTCAAGTTAAGGACCGGTCTGTGAGCTACTATTGCAAAGCCCTATCGTACTACCACAAATCTGGTATGGGATAGACCTGGCTGAATAATTTGTGAAGTTCCAACATGATCTCGCTATAGGCTGAATGTGAGCGCGGCGTAGGCCGTGAGAAGTCTCACACGGCACAAGAGGGGGCTCCAACATATGGATTCATGTTGTGGTGAAACCTTAGTGGCGGTGTGATTATGTTGACAACGGATCATTGTAAAGGCCTTGTCATGATCTCCCCGCCGCACATCTAAGGAAGTGTGTAACTCGCGTGGCAAACCGGGATAATCATGTCTTGTGGGTAAAGCTGTACAACCTCTGCAGAGTGTATAATCTATCCTGGATAGACGTGCCCACGGTCATGGGCATGCCGAGTGAAGTTTTTCATGGATTAGACTTTGGTTTTCAAAATGGTTTGCAAAAACCTTGTGGATGGATGGAATCCATGAGAAATTTTAAAAGTGTATGGATGGATGGAATTCATATGGTATCTTTTGGAAAGATGGTCCGGGTGGGATGCCCGTGGTTAGGTTAGTGTGGGGGATGGACCTGCACTAACGGTATCTATTTTGTTTACAACATTGTTTTACTTAATGTATCAAATTCAGCTTTCGCACTTACTTATGATATTTACTCCAATGATCGCCTTTTCATGCAAATTAACCATATTATGCCTTCCTGTGATACTCCATATGCATGAATCAATTCTGTTAATCTTCTGGTGTAACTTGTGGAGTACTTTTTGTACTCATGTTGCTCAATTTAACTCTTTCCAGAGGAAGCCTTCGACGACTTCGGTGAGGATTACGACTAGGCCACGTCTTACAGTCATTCGCCTTGTGGGAAGGCTGGATGGGCTGCTGCTTTATGTATTTCTTCCGCTGTCTTCTTTTGCTATTATTGTAAACTTTGGCCATCAGGCTCATATTAGTTAAATAAAGTTTGTCATTACGCATGATATTTGTCTTTGTGATACTGTGTGCACTAGCTTTTCTTGGGATAGTGCGATTAACACAGTGGGTTCTGGAGTTGTTGCTCTGGGTCCCGACAGGTGAATGGTGCCTTCAAAAATCGCCGCCCCGAGTATTCGACCAACCTTCTTCTCCGATAGCTATTAGAGACAAAGAACCCAGAGACAAACACAGGAAAGATCAAACCGGATGGAGAGAGCAGACGACAAAACAAATGAGAATAGACACAACAGTATACCCTTGCTCTGACCGAAAAATGAAGCTGAGAAACTAGTCTTATCACAGAACAATAACCTTGTCTCTCTTCAGTAATACAAATGGTCTGACAAAAAGCAGTGAACAACCACTGCCGAAGTGCTTTAAATACTGCACAACTGAACTGAATCCACTGCAGCCGAGAGACAACAAAAAAATCTGCAATCAGAGATTAAAGGGCTGGCCGAAAGCAAAAGCTGCGGCTTAGTCATTCCTCTGGGAAAGATCTGAAGACTCCAAAAGAGAAAGAGCAAATTAGAAAGGATAAAGTAAAAGCTGAAAAAGGAGGAGATTAGGTAAACTGGGAAAACCAAACACTAGCAGCCCTACAGGAGTTCAGTTCGGCTGGTAGAGAGTTAACCCGAGCAAACAAAAATAGAAAAGGAGGATCGGCTAGAAATTGAATCGACCAGGGGACAAGACTGTCAGTTGCAGAGAACTAAAAAGAGAATCTACAGTAAAACCAAGAGCACATTAATTATTGAGAGCTGAACCGAAAACATTAAGCAACACTGGACTGGCCGAACAGTTGTAGACAGCAAACCGAATCAACGGAAGAAGGGAAATTGCACTTGGCTTCTCAAACCGAGAGACTGATTTTTGCAGAGAATGCCAACCGAGCAAAGAAGAGAAAAAGACTACAAGCTAAAGAGGAAAATGCTAACAGAGACAACATCGAAAAGAACAGGGCAGTGAAACTGAAAGTTCTGGCTAAAAGGAATGAGACGCCTAATTACTATTCGCCCAAACACTAGAACATAGCAGCACACAGGAAGAACCATAAAAGAGAGAACCAAATCAATCAACAACAAAAGAAAGCTACTTAAGAGAAGATAGATAGCCAGACCAACTCAAGCAAAGTCTCTCATAATGAAATGGATACAAGGACATGAATGCTTACAAAGAGTTGTTTACAGCCATCTCTTATATTAAGAGCACACACCCAAGACTACCCCATACGCAGTTGATAATCAAGAACTCATCTCTCTCCTTCTCACCAAGCTTCCCAAAACAACAAGACTAAAAAGAAAATGCTTCTACAACCACAAGGAGAGCCAAAGCACAAAAACCCTCATCCCCACTCTCGCCTTTCTCTCTAGTCTACTCCTCTCCTTTTATAGCCTCCCACTAACGGGTTTACAACAGCCTTTACCTGCTAACTCACAACAACTCTTGTGCTTCCTTTTGTGCAGCCCTGCGCTTTTACCAAAATGCCCCTATTGCACCATCCGGGAAGCTTCCTCATTTCATGTTGCCCAAACCTCGCAACCACTTCGAGTCCTTGCCATCTTCGACACATCCCGACCGCTCCAACCTCAGCACCGCCCGTGCCTAGTCCGGTCATCCTGTGCCTCGCCACGACCTCGCCTCAAAGTCCTGCAGTCATCACAGACAAGAAACAAATCACATAGCACCGCTCGGCATACTGTAATCATACGTTAGCATTAGAAGAAATACTTAAAGCCCAAACCGGTCGAAAAGAGAAATAGGCATCCTGAACACGTCCGACCGCGTTAGACCAGATCCGACCGCACCAAGCAATGACTTGGCTCGAACCACTCAAACCAAACTCAAACTTTCCCAAACAAGCGTCAATTACTCATCACACAACCGGGGTCACCTCCACATGGTCTATCACTGGTATTCTTCTGATTCTGCACTCTCTATTCGAGCTTTTTTTATGTTGACTTTGTAGGGTGTAGAAGATAGGAAGTGTACTTCTGGCACCTGTCATTTCTTAGGCACATCTCTTATCTCTTGGTTATCTAGGAAGTATTTCTCTGTTGCACAGTCCACTGCAGAGGTGGAGTATGTAAATATTGTTAGTAGTTGCTCTCCGGTTCTCTAGATCTTATCTATTCTGTGAGACTATAGGTTGGCCTTAGATAGTATTCCACTCTTCTGCGACAACACTAGCGTCATAAACATTGCTAAAAACCCAGTACAATACTTTAGGAGCAAGCACATTGATATATGATATCATTTCCTTTGAGATCATATAAAGAATGGTGGAGTGCTTCACTTTGTAGAGTCGGAGCAGCAGGTTACGGATATTTTCACTAAGGCTCTTCCTTCTTGTCTGCTTCTTTGCAAGAAGAGTTGGGGTTATTAGTCCTTTTGGCCTGTTTTTTGGGGGGGGGGAGTTTGACTCTTTTGTATCCATTATATCATATTACATATTTAATTTCAACAACTTGCATTGTGATATAACTACATGGAGTTTTGACTATTATCCTTATATGACATGATATCTCACTTTACATTTTGCCATGTCTTGTGGTAATTTGCTAAATTTATCTTATCTTTCTATGTGTAACTTAGCATTTACCATGCTAGCTCTTATAAATGTGAGAAACATGAACTTAATTTTGTCTTGTTGAATCTTATGACTAGTTTTGCTCTAGTGATCCTTTTTATGATTCATGCCATGTCAAATAGGCTGTGTTGAGTTTTGAACTTAAATCAAGTTTTAGATTGAGCTATGTTGTTCTTTATTTAAGCATGAGTTTATTCTCCTAAGGTTTTGGCAGTTTGGGTCGGGTATAGCTTACGAATTAAGAAGTAGCTCACTGTTCTTGAACTAAAAATGAGAAATGAAAAAGAGCTCTTTTTGTGCCCCAAAAAACTGATCTCACCAATTCTTTCTTATGAGACAGCTTGCCATTGCACTAGATATGGACTCAGGGGTAGTTTTGAATTATGTAGACCACTCTTTTAACCTTCTTACTTGGGATGGTCATAGTAAGCCTTGAGATCTAGCACATGGCTAAGAAAGCAAAAAATATAAAAAATAGTTTAAACTTAGGAGGCAGCTGTGGATGGCTCCTAGTCCAGAACTTACTTTGCTAAGATAAAATCAAAAATGAATTTCAGCAAGTGCTAAATGTGCTAATTATGCTTAATTCCAAATACTTGAACAAAATGATTCACATTGAACTTGTAGCACTGTATATTGACTCAATTGTAGCTTTTAGTTTTCATTTAGTTTATTGATATTGCTTTGCTCATTTTTTTGGTACCTTTGGCTAAACTATAATCTAAAGTAACTTGACATGCTAAAAATCCATTTAATTTCTGATTATTGTTCATTTGGCCTTTGCTTTCCTATATATGGTTTGTCGTGATCTAAAATAGCTACTTCACAAAATATGGATTGGTGTAATATTTGTAGAGTCACTTTGGATAATGTTCATTGCTCCTAAAGATAAAAATGAATAAGTTGCAGCTACTTTATTTCATTCATGCTCTATCTTATTTCATGCATCTTGATGCCTCCATTGTCAAGGCAGAGAAAGATTAGTAAAAATGCATATCTAAAGCAAAAAAAAAATGCATATCTAGAATACAATTTGGAGTTTTTGTGTAAAATCTTGTTAAGTTGGAGCTTTAATGTTATGCTGTGATCCTCTTGATTTTTTGATCTCTTCTCACCCTGACCAAAATCAAATAAACAATTATTTTTTCATATAGATCTAGAGTGAGATGGGGCTAGTTGGCCTATCTATTTAACAGGTTGGGATGGAAATTTGCTAGGTAACCATCCAACCATCCTGTCATTGTAACCAAGTGTTTTAAGGTTAGGGTTTGAGAGAAATTGAGTGTTGTGGTGTGCTCTTTTGCTCTCCAAGTAGAATGGCTATAAAACATTCATCCTCAAGTAATAATACATCAATCTTTATTCATCTTCATAGATCTCTCTTGTGTTAATTTTTTTGCTCTTGATTTGGTTGGTTTTTGCTTTTCTCTCTGCCCCCACTTAGTCTTACTGTGCCAAAAAATTTGTAAGAGATGGAGATAACTGTTGTGGTTACAGACCAAATAGTAAAGTGAGAGTATGATAGTGGAGATGACAGATGAATAATGCTTGGCCCTTCCCCGTGTCCAGGGCAGCCATATATATATATTCACATGGGAAGTATTTTACAATTATGTCCTTACACTCAAGTACCCCTCGCAAGGGTATTTATGTCATTATACATGTCCCATTTTGGGCTTACAACCCTTTAGCAGGCCGGCTGGGCTTAGGTGGGGGGCCACCCCTACAACAATAACCTTTGGAAATCAATCACCACCTATCTAGGCACTTGGTTGGCAAGTTCATGAAGAAACTCGACTTTGTTTGGATTTGACCCTCATGAGTGATTTCTTGATCTGAATGTTTTTGGCTTGATGTTTTGGTGTTCTTACTTGTTGTGATATGTGGAACATATCTAGAGCCATCTTGGCCATCATACACCCACGAGCAAGTCACATTCACTGTTTTTGGTGCAATCTTCTTTCAAACCAAAAAAAAATCAAAACTTTTTCGATGATTTTCTTGGTTGTTATTGAAATATATTTTTGACATTCTAAATAAGGTGCATACCAAATTTTAAGTGAGTTGGAGCTTTGGTTTGAGAGTTAACTCAATTTTAGGTTTTGGCCCTGTTTTGGTACAACAGAGCTTCATGAGCAAAAAGATCCCAATTCTCTTAAGTACTTTCAAGATTTTCGGTTGAGATAAGTTCTTAAGGTAATGATATAATATTGGTTTAAATTTCAAGCATTTTGGATCTACAGATCAAAAGTTTTATAGATTTTTGGATTTGAAAATGTGTTGTTTTCCACTGTTTACAAGCTGAAATTATTGTAGCACCTATATATTCAGAATTTTGGGTTCTTGATCTTCATAGCTTCTTAGAGCATCTCCAAGAGATACTCTATATGGCTCTTAATATTTAAATTTTAGAGTTGAAGGGTAACAAGTAGCTCCAGCAGATTCCCAAATAGACTCCCAAAAATAGAACACACCCAAAAAATGGGCTCTCGCTCTCTACTTATAGAGGATGATCTAGGCTCCCAATACTGTTTTTCTGTTTTAGGGTATCTGTTGGAGGGAATGATTATTTTGGGACCTTATATC